>JAWLRI010000640.1:7707282-7922187 GCA_034781795.1 Crypturellus tataupa
TGGTATTTGTATATAGAGCTTTCCTCTTTTTGCTACAAGGCCTAACATTCCTGTGGCATTATAAAAATGAGCATTAATATTGCAAACAAATGAGATGATAAAGAGAACTTCATAGAGAACCACACACTGCTCTATGAGTACACGCAGTGCAATAAAAAATATCTACTCATTCTGGATGCATTTGACTTCTTCAGGTCTGTGTCTACAGCTCAATGTTATTTTGATGTTAGAAGGATGCAGACATTCCTGCAATACCCCATGATGCTCCCAACGAGATTTCTACATGTCACTGAAAACAGAGTTTATGTCTTCAAAGGTAGAGAGCAAAAAAGGCATATGAGGGATTAGGCAGCATCATCTGCTTCAGTTAAAGTGTAGTTTTTATTTTTAATATAAGAATTATATAGTTCTTGTATATTAAGATAGTTTAAGGAATACCTACCTTGATACTAATGGTTCTTTTAACAATTTTATAGAAGATTAAAAGTCAACTTGTGTAAAGTCTATTAATGCAGAGGTTCATCCTCCATAGCTTGCCAAGGTTATCCTATCCATTAAGATTAAATGATTCTATCGCTGTTTTTTATGGATTTTCTTATGGAATGTTGGAAGTGTCATGGTGCCATGTTGAGTAGAGGTAATAACTGACATACCTATTTACTGGAAAGATAAGGATAAGTAATCTGTTTTCAAGATAAACATACAATCTTTCATTGTTTATTTGTGTATGTTAAAACTTCTTCTTTGCCTCATTTTTGCATGGGTGCCTGGGTATGACATTGGCTCTTCAGTGGGATAAAAAGTAGGGAAAAACAGATCAGTGCATTACAATGTGCTGAAAGAAATACTCAATATAAGCAGCAAAAGATTGCAGGTCCTATATTTCCCATAATGAGATGAAAGATGCTTTTAGTAGCACACCAAAATGTAATTTGCTTTGCTGCTAATCTCATGGCACTCAGGGGTTTGTTGCTCACTAGAACAAATATTTTTCTTTCAGATTGGATTTTGTTATATTTATTCCTGATACACGCACAGAGTCTATTGGATTTATTTCTATTTTGCTGATAAACCGCAACAGATTCTCAGGTGTCAAAAATCGCTTACCCTAAGACTTTAGCTTCTAGAGATAAGTTTAATAGGAAGATTAAAGTCCTTGTTTAAATCTCCATATGTAAACAAGAAGCTCATTGACTTTGTAGAGGATAAGCATTAAAGATGCAAATATTTCTAGAGACCTGATAATCTTGCATGGTGACATGGATAAACATGTAAAACAATGTCATCTAAAAAAGAGCCAAGAACTTCCACAACACAGTAATTGTCTCATTATATAGGCTTAATTCTATCTTATTATATAGACTCCTTGCAGATTTGTTGTTTTTCATTATGAACTCTTCATTTGTGGCTTCAAATAGCAAGCGTTCCTATATTTTTTCTTTGCTGTAATGCTTTAGACAGTTTTCATCTGCGAAGACTTCAGTTCTGATGTGAATAACAACATGCAAAATAATTTTTCTGTTTTCTGCATCCTACAGATTGGAGCAGAGAGTGATCAGATGTGATGTGCTGATGATTCTTAGTGTGGGAAATATTGCAGTAGTCCGTGTAGCATTGGCAGGAATAAATTGTAATGTTTAGTTTCAGAATATTATCTGCCATATGAAATTTGTGAATACAATACTAGAATGCTCCTGGGGAGAGGGATGGAACTGTGTATACTTTTAGAATACCTTACCTCAGATTTTGCCATTCAGAAAATATGAATTTCCCTCCTGTTGCACTACAATATTGTTCATCTGAATTTTAACATTCTGTTTTCCTCTCAATGTCCACATCTTCATTCTGGCTTCACACCACGTTTTCTTCTTTCCATACTGTTTTGAAGCATCTGAAATATTATTACCTTCTTGACTCACTTCACCCTATTCCTCAGTTTCTTGATTTGTGAGTTTTAAGATCCTATGTCACAGTATTATATAAAAACACAGCTACTTCTGCCCTTGACCTCACAAAAACTGTTGGAGAAAGAAGTCCAGAAGTCCCTGTGATTATTCATTGCCTGGGTCAAGTTCATCTAGTTTCATCCACTGAGATGTGGACTCTTTCTTTAATACTCACCTGCGTGTGGAGCAACATAGTTTTCATTGCATACATGTAATAATAATTACTAACTTGATAATGTGCTTACAGATTCCTGCTGTGCTTTGTGGTTTTTCTCATGACTGCTTGTCATGCTGAATTATGCTGCTCCTTAATGCTTAGAAGAGACAGTTTCATGAGTGTAGCCCATGCTCAAAATACTTGATCCGTCTGAGCAGCAGCTCAAATGACTTCTCCTTTCGAATCACAAATACATAAATGACCATGAAGTTGTCTTGTAACTCGTTTACTTTTTAAACAGAAATTGGTGCATGAATAATAGTGAATTAAGCATCTGCAGATATCTAAATATGGTTGAATTTAAAGCTTATTTAAACAGAAAATTTGAAAATCTTCATCACACCTGCAAAAGTAGAAAACAACTATAATTAGAGATTATTTCATGGCTAGACACCTGTTTTCTCATTTCCTTGGCACGGAATAGTAATAGTTCAATTTTTTTTTCTATGTACTAGTGAATTTTCTTACATCCTTTTGACTCAACTGACTTATACACATCTACAGTCTTGTCTGTAGGGTGCATCGCATCTATTACGTTATTGATATGGTGAATATTTCTGTGTATATTATAATTTAATACAGCATTTATGGCCCTGAAGACAACATTTCCTCATTTATCCAGGTCAAGAGTATTTGATTGCAGAGAAAGAGTTCATGATTTTTGTGCGGTTTTATAAAATAGTAGATTTCAAACTTACCAAATTTGAAGCTTAGTTGTTTCTTACATTATTTCTATTTTTATTTTAAATGGAGGAACCTGTAGAATTTTTTAGATGCTAGAAATATGTAGTTCCACATTTTTGGTTGTGACAGACAGAAGTCAGGAATCATTGATGTGTATTTGAATTACTAGCTGAGAATTTTTCTCAAACAAAATGCAAAATTAAGAATTCATTGGTACTAAAAGACGCAATAGTCAATATGTCATGCTCCTCCTTGCAAGGTATTACCCAGACCTCAGTGCTTGGAAATTTAGTTGCTAAAATCACTAACATGAAATTTATCTTCACTGTGACAAAAGTGTTCTATGCCTGTGTGCTAAAAAAAAAAAAAAAAAAAAAAATGCAGACATTTTTTCAATGGACATATTGTCACTTTTTAAATAAATAATTACCTCTTATGCCTCTTCTGATTCCAGCTATATTGATGCAGGTCTTGTACATCTTTGGTAGAGTTACCTAAAAATAGTCCATGCAAGAACTGACAGTGGAGATCAAGACAATTTGTTGCAACAGGCACTGGACACTGCCTTCTACTGCTTTCTGTAGAAATAGTGTTCCTCTCCATGAGTCAGATGTTTTACATATGTAATTCCTGAATAAAAATCACCATGAAGGCTTCAGAATATCAGCTGTGAGCCAATTCAAAATAATTTTATTAATTTGCTTCCCTCAAGTCCTTCAAAATAGTAGCACATCTGCTTGGAATTTGCTTTCCAGACGGAGACATCCTTAAAACACAAATAGTTTCCTCCAAATTATTCAGCACAAGCATATGCTTCTCCATTTGAAAAGCATTAGCGTAGCATAAATGAGAGAGCAGCATGTTCATATTTGTTAACAGCTATCACTACATTATGTTAAATTTAACCGTGTCATTCAGACTATTTATTACCAACGAATATCATTTTAAAATACAACTATTTTTATTTTGCTAAATGCATAAATCACTCAAGTATAGATAGTCTTTGTTCTAAGAAATTACAAGAAAAAAATAAAGGATTTTAAAGATCTTTAGCCATTATAAAAATCACTTTTTACTTTTGAAGAATGGTTACACCCTAATCTTCCTTTTTTTTTTCCTGTTCCTTGACATCATTCTGTACTTTTGAAGTCATAGTACTGATTCTTCTCACTTACTGATCTTATTTAATCCAAAGAAAGACAGAAGGAACTTAACTGAACTCAGCTTATTTTCACCTGTTGAAAATATGTAATATTGAGGCTCAGCCCTTGCAAGAAAATGTACTGTATAAGCCAAATTTTATTTAGTCTTTAAACTATTTAGGCTTCTTAATTCTTACTTGTACCTGTTACAAAATCTCAGTGCTTTTACGATTAGAACCTGGACTACTTCCAGGCTCCCTTTATTCGTGTTTATTTCATATATATTCTCAATTAAGGGCCAGCATGTCCTTTAACTCATAGAGTAAGTGAGATTAAGATGAGGTATTGCACATTCCATAGATAAGAACATAAGTTAATAAACCATCTATGGTTGTCAATAAGACTTAAAAAAGTAGGAAGGAGGAAATATTGATGGGGATCAAAGGGATTAGGGACCTGGAGGAAGAAGAAGGGAACCGTTCTGTAACTTCACCATAAAATTGTCTGATGCACAAGTGTAAACAAAGGAATATAAACTAGCTGATGCCTTTTCCAGGGGTGAAGAATTTATAATATTTATTTCCTGCAATAAGGCAACATCCTGTGGAACTAGAGTCCCAACGTGTAAATAGTTCTGTTAGAATGCGTTTATTTATACATCCAATTACAGAAGTAATTTGTGTTTTACAAATGCAAATGAAAACAAGATTCCTAGAGCTAAGGAAAGTACGTTCAAAACTGAACATTATCAGGAGAAAGGGAAATGTAGAACTTTTTTTCTTTTCTTTCCTTTTTTTATGTCCTCAGAGAGGACAAGAAAAATAATTTAGAGATTTATAAAATTGAATTTGTGAGGGTGCTGAAGCAGCTCTATTCACAGCACATTGGGTTGTAACTAGAAAAGACAAAGGGTGTCTATAGCACTTATCTATAAATATTCCACTGAGACAACCTGATCTCATTTCTTGTTGGACTGTATACTTGCTGCCATGAATTAATGGTTTGGTAATTACTTTTCTTTTCACAAATGTACACATTGGCTCTTAGATAGGAGGTTATTTGTAAGCAACCGAATAATTCAGCTTTTGTTGCACATTACTCGCATACATACCTTTCTTGTACACAAAATAATCCTTTTTCATGACAAGAATAATGCAGTAATCTACTTTTTTTCCTGTACTCTCCAGTTGCTCTAATATAATCTCCAAAATCATGGTGTAAAACCATTATGTTATCTAGTGTGATTTATCGTTCTAGAATTTGTCGTGTTCATTTCGCTTTGGTGAGAGTGGTATTACACCTGTATTTGTGATAATGAAAAGCAGCATTTAACCATAAAGGCATTATATTCATCAATAATGCATATGCTCATAGACCTACAAAAGGCTCATAAAAGTTACAGATGAGGTTCTTTTGGAATTCATTTTCTAAGTTTCTTTTCCTTAGTTTACTGAGGCTGACTCATTTGTATGGAGATATTTTATCGCTTTTATTGGTAGTGCCTGAAGTTATTAATTAGGTTTTCCAGCTCAGCGTTACACGTCTCAGGTCACTGTTATGTGTCATTGAAACAAGCCCATTAAGATGAGTGATGTGTGTTGTAATTTTGTTAGTGTCACCAGTAACATATTGCACTTCCCTTTTAGACGTGTCTTTCTGCTTTGCGTGAGTCAACCTGACTGTATGAATTACACGTATAATATCAAAATAGTTAAGGATGAAGGTAGATACTTAAGCAATTAGGAGGGAGTCTGGAATTAATGTTCTTTTAAAGGTGTAGGCTACATAAACAATTTGCATTAAGGAATGTTCAGGTAATTGAGTTTCACGGGATAAACAAAAGATACTCCTATACATGTGTCATAGAGCGATGTCTTGTGCCAGTGTCAGGACTGGGCCTTATATTTTCCAGTCAATGTGTAATTTTGAATGAAAACTCCTCTCTGACTTGTAAAGGCATGGAAAAAGTAAACTAGAATGATCTTTTTTTGGTCTTTTTTTTTTCATTTGATGAAGCTAGGAAAATTCTGTCATCTGTCATCTGTCTCATAGGTGGATTTCCTTGGCAGTTTTTATTATTAATTTGGAGTTGCCACTGTCCTGTCACGCGTTAGGTCACTGGTGCGGTGTGTGGGTTGTCCTGATTTCCTGCATTTTCATTCCATGAAAGTACTCGCCCCCCAACACCTTCCCTGTACTGAAGGATAAAGTCGTACGCCAGATCCCTTGCAGCTTTCCTGGTTTGATTTTCGCTCACTTGTTTACAATCAAAGAAGCCCCTGGGTGGATATTTATGATATTTACATGCTCTTCTAATTAGGATAATGACTACACCTGCTTTTAGATAACATTTCTCTCCTGCTTCAAAGTCTCATTGAAATCACAGGCTAACTTTGAATTCTGAGCCCTCCATATCTCCTGCAGACATTTCAAAAGGAGCCCACGTTTGCGTGTGTTTTTATGAAAGTCATTAAAAATGCCTGGCAGATACTATCATACAAAACCACAAACCTCTGTCTCATAAGGATGTAGCTGTGTTTTTGACCTATTTCCTTCATCAGGAATGTGACATTAAAGATGTGTTGCTCTTGCCCGGATGGCACCCAGGGTTATTGATGAAGGCTCTTCTGAAGACAATGAGTGTTTTACCATTGACTTCAGTGCAGCCAGGATTTCACCTCTGAAAGGTGAACTAAGGAACAGGAGTAGGTAGAAAAAGAAGAAGATCCTTTCCATTTTTTACAAGGAAATAAATAGAACTAGCTGAAATATAAAATATTTCTTGGGAGTTTGATAGACCTATGTTCATGATTTTGAGAAAATCTTGAATGCCCAAGGAGGGGTGTGAGATTCTTGGACAAACTTTGTGAATGTTTCCATGTAAATACACTGACATCAATAGACAGCTACAGTTTAGAAAGCCCTAGTATATATGTGCTTGGTCCATGTTTGCCACGGGTCAGCTTTATAATACATAATATATCATTTGCTTGAAGGGATCCTTGATGATTTTGATGAATTGTTTTGAGTGAAAGTTTTGCAATTCTCCATTGTTCTCTTTCAGGAATATTCTTTACCGACTGGATGAAAGAACAAGCCGGTTTTCAGTCCTGCTAAAGGCACGGGAGCACTGCAAGCTACACCAGTCAAATGAGACCATCCAAGCAGCCTTGGCGGAGGTGCTGAACAGCATCAATTCAGCTCAGGTTTACTTCAAAGCGGGACTTGATGTGTTTGAGGCTGCCTTGGCTGGAAAGAAATGAGAGGATTCTGTGCATTCCGAGATGTTTGTTTACAACCTGCAAAACAAAAGTTCGACTCAGAGCAGAGGTTCTCTGAGGATGAAACCTTTCCCAACTTTTCTTTCGGCTGCCACTTAAAGGTACTGCAATGCGTGTTTTTATAAGGATAAAACAGTCTTTTGCACTGTTTGCAGTGTATCTATCTCAAATGTCTTGTTTATTGAATGTATAAAACATAATGAGAGGGAATAACACTTAAGGTATGATTTTTGTAAGGACATCTGCTGTATTTTATATGGAAAAAAAATATTTTTATTTCTAAGAGCTTAGTCTTCGAGAGTACTGAGCGAGTCCCACAATATGCTGAAGACCTGCTCCTGGGACAACCCAGATTTATAGCCAGGTGAGCTCTCAGTGCCTCCTATTGATTCAAACTACTCAGGTAATTTTAAATCTTTGAAATCTTAGCTTTTGAACGTACTTTTTTTTTTTCTCCAAGTTGAAAGATGTAGCATTTCCTTGGGTAACCGATGCTGGTGGTGTTAATCAGGAAGTGCTCAAAACACTCTGGTCAGCCGAATCCAACTTTCTGAAACAATCTTTAGTCCTGTGGAATAGTAAGAAATACCTCCATTCTGGGAACAAAGATGACCTTTGATTATTTCATTTTTATACAAAATAGAAGGGTCTTTTCCACTACAAATTCTTGGAGATAAATGCATGTGAAGATTTCAAATTACTTGAAAAGTTTGAATCACTTCTAAGATCTGAAAAAAATACATATTTTGAAAGTTTAATTTAAATAAAAGAACTGCCTAATCTTTGAAGGCTACAGGCATGATAACTTTGCAGGTTACAAAGCAACCCACTTGAAGGTCTCCTTACATTTCTGGAGAGCAGTAAATGAAAAGAAGAGTTCAAAGTTTGAAGAAAACATTTAAGGTTTCACCACTCAGACACATTGCCCACTGTTCCAAGCTGGATCAATGTATCCATCAGTAGAGTTCTGGATATAGGATCTGGATTGCCATCAAAAAGAAGCCAACCATAGTTGACATTCTACTGGAGAACCACCACTGCTCTCTGAAGGTACAAGCTGGTGAAGCGCATTGCATGGCTGGGACTCAAACCTCTTGTTGGTTGTGGAATCCTCATACAAGGGCTGTGGTTACACCAATATCGTGTTGGCCTGAAGCAACCTGTGAGCCAAGGATCAGTGGCTTCACTGTCCTGAACCCTGTGGAGATAATATGCCCACATGAGAATTGCAAGTGTTCATACGTTCTATGTGGGGGGAGAAAGAGGGAGCCAAATCCACAAATTACAAATCCACATTGATTCCAAGAATTGAAGTGTAATTTATTGATAGAAATCTGAAATGTATTGTTATCCATTTTGCTGTGAAAAAGTTATGGAAACATTTCAAGTTGCAAAACAAGTGGAGCAAATGGCTGTATTAGTGTAGAAAATTTGGCCCTCAGGAAGATTTGCAAGTGCAGAATTTGGTGAAAGGGTGCAAGGTCATGAAGTACCATGGTATTTTTTAAAGTACATGTTCACAGAAGGAAAAATTTGACTTGTTTACAGCTCCAGGTCTCTACTTCTCCAAAGTCCTTAGCAAACATACCTCTTCTTAGCAGTGACCTGGTGCAGAGTAGGTACAGCCCTGCTGTTGCTACATTTCTTTGCAAGTCATTTTAGCATAGGCAGAGGCATTCCTGATCCGAGTGGACTAGGCTGTTGTACAGCCAGAACTGAAGTGGCAAAATCTTCGTGATATTGGGAGGGAACGTAGACATGATTAACTCATATCTTTTTCATCATCTGATAGTCAGGGGTATATGATTATTCTTTTCCTAATGCAGGTACTGAATCTGCTTACTGCAGAAGGAATTCAGCTTCTGAAGAGTAATATTTTTTTCTGATTTTTATTGTGCCCATCTCCTATTTTTTTTTTGTAATTTTTATTATTTCAATGCTTAGGTGGTTGGAATAGACACATTTGAGCTGTATGCTCCTTATTTGGTGGTGTTATTTAGGGATATACTGTCTGTGCTATATTTGAATTATAGTTTTTTATAGGGACCACTCTTCTAATAGGCAGTTTATCAACATTTTTTTCTTAGATTACTGACTCCTTCTGGAGTCAACACCTGTGGTGTCAAATCGTATAGGGTCAGTTGCCATTAAGACCAAAAATAGAGATTAACACTTTCTAAAGCCTTTTATCTGCCAAATAAATTTAATAACTGCTTCCTGAGTCTTGCTATGTACAATCTCCCAAACCTTCCTGTAATGTGGCCCAAACTGCACTCTTGAAAAATCAGTGAGATATTTGGGGAAGAGTATCCCTCTTGTATGATTTCTCGACCATATAATTCCCCACTAACACATTTCTCTTGTTTTCTCACTAATGTCCTTCTATAACCATTTTAAAAATAGCAGACATCAAAGTACTCTACTGCAAAAAAGCTCTGCTGTGGTAAGTGTCTGTCTATTCTAGAGACAATCATATATTCTCATTGGGGAGATGAATCAGATGAGCTATTTAGGGACTTAAATGGATTGGATTCAATGGCATCTCATACTTTGAGATCTCTAAGCCTTTATTTCAAATGTTCAGATCTTATGTGTATAAGTGAGCTCTCAGTGATAATATTTGCACTGTTATAGCTTTGAAAAAGGCACTTTTGATCCGCATCCTGCCATTGATTTTTAAATCCTATCTATTGACTTTTAAAAAATTGATAGCACATTAAACTCCTAAAAAAGCTGGCGTATTTCTAACAGAATTTTATCCAGGCAACTGTGGAACATGTAAGGGCACAGTGAAAGAAAAGTGTTAGTTTATCATAATAACTTACCCAGATTAAGTTCATTCCCATATTGTGTTGAAATAAATGCAGCACCTCCCAGGCAGCAGTATGTTTGCAAATTGCCTGAATGATGCTAAAAATCTGTTACCTTTTCAGAAGCATCAGCTACCAGAGACAAACACATTGAAGCTGAGCAGTCCAGAGTCATGCTCACAGTGACCAGGAAATCCTGCAGCTTGCAATATTTGTGTGTGTTGAGCCAGCTGATAATAAAGGGCTAAGAAGATTTTATTAGTGCATATTTTAGTGAGTCCATAAAGAAGCTAAAGTATAATCAACGGAGATGAATAATAAGGACATGGGAGCTGGATTTTGAGCACCAGCCTTAAAATAGGCCATGAATTGCTTTTATCATCTGAGAAAAAAATAGCCCATTTTGATGTATAGTATCTGTTTGAATACACAAATGCAGAAGTACGCAAATGCTTTATATCTTCAAAGCATTGTACAGCCACTTATTTATTTGCAGTGATATGATACATATACATAAACATAAATGTAAAACAGAAGCCCGTGAGGAATTTAGCAAAGCACTTTTCACTGCTTCACTTGCTTTTTAGAAAGAATTTCATTCTAAAGGTGTAAAGAAAGGCCCTTCAGCTGACCTCAACTGCTGCAGCAGCAGGTGGGGAATCTCTCAGGTAGCTGCTTCCTTCCTTAGACATAGCTGCTCCAAATCTCTTTATTTCTTAGTTATTAAATTATTTTAATTGGTACCATTGTGTATCTCCAAAGGATATCTATCATTTCATTCAGTGAAAACTCAGCAAAGGTCTTGGGGATTCCACAGTTAATATAATGGAAAATTTAGGTAAACAGATTATTTTTTTTAGGTCATTTCTAATATTTAATTTTTAGATTCTAGAAACAAATGTCTTTATCTTTAGAGGGATTTTTTTTGTACAGTCCCTGCTTCCAAATCAGAAGAGTTCTGTGTAAATAAAAGACATGATGGAGAACAGAAGATGCATTAGAAAATGTAGGGAGCAAAAAGCAATACCTGGCACATTTGGGTGGTTACATGAGGTGAATGTAGGTATTTTAACCCGACTGCAGGAGCTCTGTGCAATTCTATGGCCTGTGCTGTGCAGAAAGTCAGGGAGGGAGGGTAATTGTATGAGTTCGTTCTAAGTTTAAAAGCTATTAGATGCTATAAACACTATAAACATAGATATGTTTGGGCCTGTGTTCTCAAGGGAGCAGTTCAGACATTCCTCTAAAGCTGTTATCTGTGTTAGAAATGGGTGCTTTTGAGGTAGATTATGGTTGGTAAATCAGGAGTCAAGCATTGAGAGGAAGATGTTCCTTCCCTTTACTTTTCTGTTGTATTTTACCAGTATTTATTCTATCAGTCTCAGAGAACTGTGTGATAGAACACCCGTCTCATTTTAAGATGCCTAGGATCTGAAATTTGAGATTAGTTTTCTGTAGAAGTCCATGTGTTCAAAGCATAGTCAGATGTTTCCTATTGGAGCTCTGAGTCTTGTTACAAAACTTCTGGAACACAGACCATAATACTGCAGGTAAGGATCTCAGAAATGTAGAGTACTTAGTTACTGACTTTCTTTAAAGTTAAATATATGGTAAAAATGACTTGCCTTCCAATGTAGGGGGTAGGAGGTCATTCTCCAGGGTAGTTTTTGGTGACTTTAACTCTCAGACTGGTTTTTCTCCACTGCCACCTTCCTCTTCAATGTCCTTGCATTTGACTTCTCTTACATTCTTGTGCCACATATTGACTTTATCTATTTCTCATCACCTTCTATCCAGTAATCCCCACTTATGTCTATTCTCATTCCCCATCACATCTTAGTCTCCCCATTAACTTACCAAATGAATCCCTTTCTTTTCCCCCTCTGATTCCAGTCACCCTTTCGCTTCCCTATCTGATTCCAGTTTCCAATCATTTCAGTTTGCTTGTTACCTCAATTCTCTTGTTTTGTGCTTTCTTTCATGTATCTGTGAGATCTGTGCCTCAGCATGTTTCATCTTTCCACATCTTGATGGAAAATTACAGAGGGTTTAGGAGACCAGCTCGGGTTTCTTAGGTTTAGATTCCCTTTCCTGGTACAGCTTGTCATAGCAAAGAGATGAAAGTGATGGAAAACTTCTTCCCAGGTCCAGGTGGATAACACAGGAGAAGATATCATCTGTGCAAATCCTGAGTATATTGCAAACTGAGTATATTGCAAAATGCAATTTTTCAGTCGTAACTTGACTGAAGAGAAGTAGATTTTATTGGGGAAGGCAAAGTAATTTTCCTTGGCATCTTTCTCTCTCTCTCACTGGACTGTTTCTGCCGGAAATTTTCTGAGAAAATTCCTGGGTAGATAGATAATGATCTTGAAAGTTTTGAAATAAAGCTTTTGAAGTCTGAAGAATAATAATGGATAGAAAAACTTAATCAGAGGGAATAATGCCAGCTCTATCTACAGAATAAAATAGTCTAAACACCTGCTTTTTTCTGCAGTTGTGTGAGCAGTCCAGTATTTTTCACTGCACAAGAGCAATATATGATAGTTCTGTGTGTAAATCGATGACAATAAGGAAATAATCAGAGCAGAAGCAAAACTCGGTTACTGTATTACAGTGTTTTAAGTGATTAGTAGTGATAAGGACTCAAGCCATAAGCACAAACATATACTTGTACGTGTAGTTTGAACCTAGGAAGTGCCTAAGAATAATCAAGATTCATTTAAGGAGCAGACAGGTAGCAAAAATTTTAATACTATCTGAATCAGACTTTATATTTTCTAAAACTATGGTGTTATTAAGCCTTAAATTATTTTTTTTCCTGAATTAAATCCCATTGTCCCTTATTATTTCTATTATTGCATGGTTATAGTTGGAGGATACTTAAACCTGTAGTTTTGGATTTACTGAAAGCTTGAATTGAAAGCTTGACTTGGACTGGTTCTTTCAGCAACGTTAACTTTATCATGACTGTTTTTAAAGGTACAATCTTACATCAATAAATGTAGCAGAATTTGTCCATATTTGTGGAATTTCTCCAAATATTTGTTATTTATGTGTTGATTATTCTCTTAAATCTCTCAGTGTAGATTAATACAAGCAAGAAAGTATCTTTCAAAAAGCGTGCAAGAGTCTCTCATTCATTGTTATTTAAACCCACAGGGCAGAATATAAATCTGTATGTGCAAGTGATGCATTGTAATCTAGTATTAATTTAATAGTTATTATAAATGTTGGCATGAATTAATGCTCACATTCATTTATGAACTGCACAAATTGGAAAATACAAGGGCTTAATTTAAGAAATGCAATCAGAGTGTAGGTGTGGAACTTTTTTTTTTCCTCTGTAAATGCAGAATATTCTTACGCATCTACCTAATCCATTTCGTTAAAAAGACTAGGGTTTTATTTAAGCTACTTTCCTTTGATTTATTTTCCACCAAGCCTTTGAAACTGAAGTCTTGTTCTTTATTTTCCTTTTAAACGCTTGCTCTCTTTGATGTTTTTGGAAAGCTTATCATATGCTTAGGCAGCGTAAGGTCCTTTAGTCTGAGCATTCCTGCATTATGTGGTAGAATTCAAAGCAGGGATTCAAAGCATCCTCTTTGGAAGAACATCATTTACTGACCCATTACTGTGTATTATATCAATGTGCTTAAGTATTGTCTTCACCAGGCAATGGTATAGGTATGCAGTATGATGCTGGGACACAGTAAAGTAGGAGAAAAAAATAGTTTTTTTGTCCTAATATTCCAGAGATACTAAATTTTTCTCATTTAAAACTACGCTAGTCTGAGCACACTGCTTATATACCAACTGTAATACCAAATTCCCTCAAGCACCCACTGAAGCTGTTATTTCAGGTGGCATGTTAGCGACTTGCATGACCAAATCCAAACTATTTCCAGAGTTTTTAAATGAAGTTCATGTAGCCCCATTCAATTTGCATGGAGCGTGGTCCTCATGGTGCTCTACAGGACACCAAAGTCAATTAGATAGGACTGATTTACCCGTTAGTTTTCTACAAAAACTGCTGTGACCTCCAACTTTGAAAAAATAGAATATTTTTAAGGACTTCCAGGATTTTTCGTGGAGTTAGTTTGTATCATGAAAAGTTTCTGGAAAGGGACACCAGAAAACTGTTTTCATGTCAGAAGACTTTCCTGTTCCCAACAGTTGAAACATAGTCTGTCAGTTCACTAGAGGAGAGTTAAGGAGATGCTTAATATTTCATATTTAAAACAGATAAAATGAAGGCAAAATCACTTTGTTTTCCATGTGCAGTTTCTGCAACTTAGTAGGCCAAATGCAGTTTACCATTTGTATTATGATTTGGTGTTCTGAGACAAGCGGGAAAATGAATGTAATTCCATATCTAGAAGAAGCACGATGAGTTCAGGGAACACTTCACATTCAAGCATCTAAAACAGTTGTGCACGCTGAGGAAAAAGCAGGAGTGAAAATATTTGGAACAGATATTTGGGGGAATTTTAGTACAGGTCTAGAAAACAATATTCTATCTAAAGCCAGGTTTTAAATTGCTTTTTTTTACCTAGCTGCATGGTAACATATTGCATGTCCTGATTGCTAGAGCTCTGAGGATTACCCTAAATTATCAGTGATCACGGTAGTCTCAATATGAACTATTTTTTTAATGTCACATAACAACTTGCAGAGTTCACCTAATCAAATGGAATGTGCACATATTTCTGCCTTTTGCATGCAAAAGGACAGCTGTCAAGTCGTGTTATTTGTGAAGCTTTGTGAAGCTCTGACACCCAATGTGAGAGCTAGAATGACGACTCCTTCATTCCACCTACTTGTAGTAAAACTGAGTTACCACAATTGATAGCTAGTCAATTCAGAAGATTAAGTAACCAGGCTTTTTGACCGTGCAGTAATATAAACTTGATGTAGTGGTTCCTGGAAACCAATAAATATCGTATTCTATGGAAATGTGCAATCAAAGGTTGATTTTTATAATACATTACAGAATGTTGAATCTGAATAAAACAGCTTGTTTGCAAAATTATTTTAGTTTATATGAATTTGTACTTTCATAATATAGTATAATAAAAAGGTAACGTTGACTGTTAATGTAAGTAGAATTACATACTTTGATTAAGAAACACATTTTACTTGTTTGCTCTATAAACACAATTTTGCAGTATGTATGGGTATATTTATGCAGAAGGCAATGTGGACTGGAATACAGTAAAAGACATTATGTGAAAGTGTTTGTAATTATAAATAAGACCTCATTTTTCAATAGATACATTTTTGCTAGAAATTGAACTGGAATATGAAGATATGTGGATAATATACGTTGCACTGAATGACTTGGAATTATATTCATTTGCTTTTTCATTGTTTTTCCTTCCTATTTTAATTGGTTCTGCCACTGAGCTGTAATATATGCCTCTCAAGCTGCTGATTCAGTAACATTGATCCTGGAATGCTAAAACATAATAGAAACTGGGAAGGGAAAAAGCAAGCAAGAAAAATATAGATAGAACCTCAGAACCTAGGATCTGGTAATTTACCTACAGGTAAAATTTGAATTTTCCATTTTTTCAGGTACTGATATACAGAAGAGACTCATTTAGTGTGAGACTCTATCAAAAGGAAAAAAAAAACAAAACATTTTTTTTCAAAAGATATTGAACCTGAATGTTACCTGAAGAGACAAGTTAGCTCCGAGAATCTTGACCATATGTAATATGCAGATCATAGGAAATTCATATGATCAGGGTTTTGCTGTATTTCACAGATACTGAAGTTGAAAGATAGTTGTTATCTCAGGAAATAGTGAATGCCATGTTTTGCTTATAATATATGAAAACTCAGAAGTTTTCCTATACTTAAAAAGCACTTGAGAGGTGTAATAACAAAATGGTGTCATTGTAAATGAGTTGATATATCCAAATTTTTTTACCACTCTGTATTGTTTTACTTCTGAACTGCCTTCCATTTCAAAAATAAAATTGATACCTTTTTAAATGTTTTTAAAAATGACTAGAACATTAATTTAGTTTGGTACATTGGCTCAGTACAAAGGGCAGCTCCTGACTAGAATATCTCATGTGATGTCAAGAAACAGTTTGTGCAACATATTCCTACAGAGTATGTTTTTCTAGACTATATGAAATATGCCACGAAAATAAAAGTCATCTCAACAGCAACAACTTTACACAAGTATCTCATTTTCAATTCCTGTTGCTAGATCTTAGCAAGTCTGCATAGTGATCCCTGTCCAGGTAGAGTCTATGGTATTGTGTAATTTAGGACGGCATCAGCCTTTAATATAAAGTTTAAATACGGCAACTATGCAATTGAATGAGTAGTTGACAGTGTGACAGGGAAATGTTTATACACCAGCCTTATCTGGTGTTTGTATAGCAGATCAGCAGGACGGCAGTAGGAGTATGTGTTGGCTAGTGCATCTACAGCGGCCTGATGGGCTCAACAGTGGGTTGAAGGTCCTAAAAGTGCCAAAAGGGGACAGATTTCGTAGCATTGGGCATTAGAAAACATCCAGTGAAGATGCGGCTCTTGTCCAAAACCTGCAGTGTGCTGATGTGGGATGAGGCAGATTATAGCAGTGCTGCTGCTCGCTACCCTGCAAACAGCAATGCAGATCCCCATCGACCTGTTTGTTTAGGGAAGGGCAAGGTGTGAGATAGATAAGACTTTTAACACTAGAAACACTTAAATGCTGCCTTTGAAAAGCAGCAATGCACTGCCTTGTGAGTTAGTTACAATATGCTCTCAGAAGAGAATATGAAAGTGTGAGAGTAGTGCTGGGATGTGGATCAATTTTGCAGTACTTGGTAACAAGGATTGGGTCACCACCAACGGGCAGGAGAAAGAACTGGCAATCCTGGGACCACGCAAGGAACACTAAGCTGCATCTAAGTGTCTAAGCTTAAAAAGCCTTAAAGCTTAAGTTGAAGCAAATGCAAAGACCTCAAAGCAGAGATTTATTTCTGTACAATGACCTTGAACAGGCCATCGACCTCTCCTCTAGGAAACTTCAGTCGCTTTCTCCATACAGTCCTCTCCCCTCGGCTGCAGGGACTCGAGGCTGCATCTCACATGTAAAAAACAGAATCTCTCCTTTGAGGCTGTCGGTGCACGAGGGAAAATATGATCTGTGTGCTCAGCCCTAAATAAACGGAAGCGCCTTTTGAGATTGCTGGACTATCTGATTTGGAGAGAAATCTAGTGAGGTTTCTAGCCAACGCCACCCATTCATCTCAGTGCGTTTCAGCTGAGGTCAGTGCTGTGCAGGAGATGAACTAGCTCCTCGTGTTGAGGGCTGCTTTTCTGGCACAAAAGAGCCAGAGCTAAAGCCACGCTGATGTTTGCTTCCTTTTCACATCCCTGCCGTCTCTTTAATAGCAGTTATTGTGCTGAAAATTGGACCTCTCTCTTAAACAGTGACAGGTAATGTCTTGTTTAAGGGTAAGGTGGTTTTATATTGTGTAATACAAACTTTTTTTCATACAGTGCCCTTCTGTGTCCCTGAGCTTAAAGAGGAGGAGGATGGGTGTTGTGCCCTGTCAGGATCCTGTCACTCTCTCTTATGCAAGAAGAAGAAAAAATAACATGCGGAGATGTACCATAATATTAAGTATTGAAATAAAGATATTAAAAAAGGAGGAGTCACATGGTTATTGGTCATACAGGCCAGAATGGAAGTCAAAGAACTAGTATTTGAAGTGAGGCAAAGGGGGGAAGATTTGTGTCGGTATTGAAGAGAGAAAGAGTGAGAAGGGGCTTTGCCTTGATAGGGTAAACCAGGGGAGGCAGTCAGAGAAGACAGAATGGAAATCTTACATTTAAAAACCGTAGTCCAAGTTAATGGATAAATGCATTTTGTAATGTGAGAGAAGTCGCATTACCATGTGAGTAGTGAGTAAAATATCTAATACTGTGAAAAAGAACTGATGCAGCATATGGAGAAACAAAGAGGATTAAAGATTACCATCCACATCTATCACAAGAAGCTTGACATTTTCAAATGTTCTTTTTTGTTTTTTTTTTCCTCTGAATAATAATAGAGCTCGGTGTCAGAATTCATGAAGACGGATTTGTGTCTAGGCCGGGTGACAAGCAGGTGTTTGTCAGCGTGGGACTATCCATGAAAGATAGTCACATTAGCTGAGTAAGTTTCCACATATGCCGTGTGCCACTGCGTTTCCTAGAATGAAAGATCACCGTGTGCTCCAAAATGAAGATGCAGCACCGTGATGGGGGCCTTGATGCACAGGTGTTATTTGTACAGTGGGTATGAAAAATTAGATCATAGCCCCATGCATAAAGTTCACATTACCAATTCGAGGAGGATGACCCTATAATGAACACTGACGGGGTTCACTTTGGGGACGCTACTGTTCATAAAGTACTTGTCATGCTCCCCTAACCAAACATAATCAGGGCCCTACGAGTGAGTAATGGCCGTGTATTCAAACCAAGGCAATTTGTTATCCTGTATGTAAAATGACAACTTCATTATCATTCACTCTTACGAAATAGGAAGGAAAGCAGCAGTTGGGAAAAAAAAAGACAGCCTTTTAAATAATTCTTTTTACAGTACAAAAATCCAATACATAAATTTGCAGTGTGTAAAATATTTATTAATATATGAAGAATTTAACTTGATGTTCCGTGGCATACTTCGCTGATGCTTTATCATTGGGTTTAGAGAAGAAAATTAATAGCGGCTGGTTGTAGCATGATGGTTTTTCCCAAACAGCTCTGCACCTCCTACTGTACATTTGCAGATGGCAGAATTCAGCATCGGGTAGTGTGCAGTACCTTCCATCCAAGGCATCGATTTTGGATTTTGCAATTCAATGCAGCTTTATAAACTGACTGCAGGCACTTAGTTCTGATCACAATACAGTGCAAAATACTTGACAGGCAATTGGTCTTATCCTGGGGTTTGTTTTTTCTAGGGGGGCTTCACTTTCTATATGCAGTAAAGGATTGTCCATTCAGATCCTAATCCCCTATCTTTTTGGGATAAGAGGAACACATTCAGTTCAGAATAATTATATTTGCTCGCTTTTTCTGTCATCTGTTAATATTTCTGAGAAAAAAATCAGAATAAATAATTTATTTGAAGTTGCATGTGTTGAAGCCCATTGTTTTGTAAATGCAGAATAGCTTAAATGAAAGTCAATGATTGAACGTGGTGGGTAGTTAATTAAGTAACGATAAAAAAAAGGATTGCATATAGGGTGTGGAGATCCCAGGCATTATGGCAAGGTAAGCATTATTAAATGTAAGAGGGAGACCACGAACTGTCTGGCTTTACAGAGAATTAATGGGAATGACTTGAGTCTGAAAGGCCTTATACAAGTCTTACTCTCCTTTCCTTGCAACACTTCAGTAGGTTGTGTGTAGCCCAATAACATTTCTGCACCAGCTCTCTTCCTGGAGACCATTCGGATATACGGTCAGGCTTCACCCTACACAGTTCGGGGATTCTAATGTAGTCCACGTAGGGGATTATTTCTGAATATGCAATGAATTTAATCAAGTCTTGTAAGAGGGAGCACTGGTTATTTCTACTTTATGATTCTTTGTGATACTAGTAGGACTGGATATTGACTAATCCATACAATGAGAGCTAAAACAGAAAGCCATAAAGAATCAGCAAAAAAGCCAAAAAATCTAAATCTTTTATAAAAAGTAATTTAGTAAAAGTCTCTCCAATTCTCTAAGCTTGACAGTGTCACAACACCCTTAATACATAAAGAGGTACTTCCCTCTTTAACAGATGGGGAGGACTAAATCAGAGGGAGTTTAAGTGATTTGCAAAGGAGGCAGCAATATCTGGGGCTGCACTTGTCCCAGCACTGAACTACTGGTCCATCCTTCCTAAGACTTCATCAGGAACAGAGGTTTTGCCGGGATAAATTTCTGTATTCAAAGAGAACAGCATCTTTTTTTCCCCTAAGAGGCCATATGAAGACTTAAGAATTCTCTCCGTGACCAATTGTGTGACACTTTGGATAAATCTTTATATGCAATAATACTCAAGGACCTAAGTAATATATCACACTTGATCTGACCAGGCATAAATCTTTATTCATGATACATCATTCATAACTTGATTCATTGATTCATCTTTAGACAAGACAAGGTCAGTAGAAATAAAACGATTAAGCTTTTTGCCCGCAGGAGGAAGAAACTTAAACAACAAATTCATCTTCACATCTGCCCTCACAAAATTTGACAGAGAAGAGATTTTAAAATCAGAAGTAGCCTGGAAAGCTAAATTTTAACAATTACAGTAGTTTAAATCCATACTTGTTCTGCTGGAATATCCCATATGAGTCTGGGAATACCTCTGTAGTCGGCACAGTTTGAGAGCAATTTGATTCTGAGGGGGAACTTGGCTATTTGAAGTGTTCTTGTGCCGATGGCACTGCTGGATTTTCCTTTCAATGAACTTCTCCCATAGGCTCCTCAATAGCAGCCTCCTGAAACCAGGTTAATGTTAAATAACACCAAGTGCAAGAGCACCGCGTTTCCCTGCAGGGAATCCCTGCTGCTTCCTGTCCTGAGGTGTTTGCCAAGACTTTGCTGTTAGAAGAAGGCCAGACCTTCCCCATGCCACCTCTGTTGCAACATCCACAGCAAAAATAACCCTTGGTGTGGAATAATTATCCTAGGAGGAAATGATACCATGTTGTGGGGCAAGGTGGGGCAGGTTCTTTCAATTAACTGAGTAGCTTTCAGCCACCTGACTAGTCCTCTTGCACAGATGAAGGTGGATCTTGGAGCTGTGCATGTGCTTCGGTACCCAGAGGGCACAGTAAAATTCCAACAAGCCTCTATGCATTTATTGGATGCAGAGGCAAACTTGTCATGCGCCAAAGGTGGAACCTGTTTGCATTTGTTGTAAATCTTGGCTTAGTTTGTAGTTCTGCGAGTGACGAGCGTCTTTATCAACCAAGGAAATGCATAGGAACTGAGAGCGCTTAACATGCTGAAGTTGCTGGAATTCTTCAATTTGTTCTTAAGAGATGGAAATGCAGAATTGGGAAACAGCTGGGATAGGCATTTTGTGTCAGTAAATCAGAAAATAGATGCAAGCAAAAGACTATGATAAATTTAAAAAGACTTTAGGAGAGAGGTGGTAGGGGGATTGCCTGTTGGAGAACTTGGAAGCCTTTGTTTTCGTTTGGGCTTTTTATATTTCAGCCTGTTGTATTATAGAGTATCCCATCAAACGTTACAATTATAAGTGTGAGCTAGAGAGTCCTTGAGCAGCGCATTTCACCTATATATCACTCTAAAAACCTGTGCTAAATAACCTAGTGCTGATTTCACATTTCCAGTGCTCAGTAGCCTTTAAAATTTCTCATTTCTTTGCTCTGGGATTGTGCTTTAGGCAGTAGCATAAAACACAAAAATATATCAGCTCGGGGCTCATAATGGTATTTTCTTATATCCCAGTTCTCACAAGGAACACCGTCTGTCTTTTTATTTTTTAGGAATGAATATACACTTGCTTATTCTTTACATAATAAGTTTAAAGGTAAGTTACAACTAGGTGGCTAATGTATATACAAAGCCATTCACAGGAAAACACCACAACAAAAGCTAGAAACTGGAATTAAATGTTTACCCTGTGGATTTGCAAAAAAAGGTCTTCTTGGAAGAAATAACCATATGGAAAAATAAAAATACTCATAAGATATCAAAAACCTAGCAAAATAACCCTCATGTGACCATGTACATACATTTATAGTATACATTTATATATTAAGATAAATACATTTATATTAAACATTTTTATTTAATACATTTATGAGAAAACGTTATACGTTTTTTCCTGCAATGTAGTAATTCATTATAGAAAATGCTTCTGCCTAAGGCAGTAATGGCCAAATGACACGCTGAACTGTGCAGAATTCCCGTGTATTAAGATGAGTTGATGTTTAAGGGGATGAAGAAAATGCCAGCAAGGAGCCCACTGAGCTTCTCAGACTGGAGCAAGAAGCGGACCAGGGCCGGGATATTGATAACAGAAAGAGCAAAATAGCCCAGAACAGTATGAGGAAGGGAAGACTTTTCTACCTCTTTAACAATACTGATTTTTGTTCCGCTTCTAGGTTCTTCTGCCTTGCAAATCCAGTGCTCTGCGCTCCTGGACATCACGACCCTGCAGAAAGGAGGGCGGTGGCTGCTGCTGCTGCCACGAGCGCTTAGCGGTTCCTCAAGATCGTGGGCACGGAGGGCAGCGCGTTGATGCCGCCGCAGCTGGAATTAGCCTGAATATTCAATCTTGGAGAGAAAGGCCCTTTTCTCCGAAGCCTGAGATTTGAATAGCGTTAGATGTGAATACCGTACATCATCCTGCGTAACTGTCACTTTGTAGAGAAACCCAGCGCCTGCCGGTGTCTGCTCTATTTTAAGCGAGAGAGACATAAAGATAATCATTTGCTTAAAGCTGCCCTGTTTGTTTCTCTGCTCCTTGTTCTGAGCAGCGCCTTATGCATAGATTTCTTTTCTGGTGTCATTTAAATTCCTGCTGCAGATGCCTACCTCGTTTCAAGGACGCCGTGGCCTGACGCTGTTCTAATGACACCTTCCAACATTGCTTTTCTATTCTCGCCCTTCCAAATGAAGTGCTACGCTGATGCTGTTAAGCAGCTTGAATCAAATTCTTTCTTGCTAAATCTCCATTGATTTTGGCTGAATAACACATTTCTGTGACACTGTCCAATTAAACTTTATTATTATTCCATGATTAATTTCTCCAACATAAAGTATTCCTATTCCCTTGTGGTATTCTTATTTTTGGGACCTGGGGCTTCTTGGTAAACTGGTGCTGTATTGCTTTAGCAATATGGTAATAATATTAGAAACAGAAAAGCAGTTTTATAGGTCAATAGTGAATTTAACTGAGTCCAGTACTAGGCATTTAGTGTTTAATAATAATAATTGTTATTAATATTTTTTTCATATTTCATTTCTTGAATGAGTAGAGCCATGTTATAAAACCAGGAATATATTATTCAACTAATCTGGCTGTATTTCCCAGTCGCTGTTAACAAAAACTATTAATGCTAAAACATGGTGCTCAACAGATAAGGTCAAATTCATTCCACAGCTATAATGCTGTTATAATTAATGAGAGATCTGTATATGGCAAGAAGGGAGAATATTGACCCATTAATACACATTTGAAAATCAAAGACTATCTGTCTCCTGGCAATTGCAGCACATGTTCAATGTTACATACTGGCAACCTCTTTCCTCCCCTCTAAATGAAGGACAGAAAGGCCATTTAGAAACTAAAAGTGGATGAGTATATAAATTATGCTTGAAAATCTGAAACTTTCAGAGGATTATGTCAAAGCAGAAGAAAGAGCAAAGAGGTGCAATGAGCAGCAGGGCTCCAAGGGATGACTCTTACTTTCAGTTCGGGTAAGTGCTTTGCCGTGTACATTAAGTCTGCCTATTTAATCTTACTGCCTAATGTGTGGGGAAATAAAGCAGGAGTGAAATGTTTGCAGTCATTCAGGAGGATTCCTTTTCCTTCTTGACCATAATGTTTTGGCATACAGTTATCCCAAAGATCTGTGTGAGAGCATCTTGCTCACAATAAATACCCTGCAAACCTTTTTGTATGTAGTGTATTACTTTTCTTCAATAAGGTGTAATTCTTTTCCACAATTCTCCAAAAATATAATAGAGCCATCCCCATGATATGGCTAGACCAAATAAAGCAGAGCTAAGTCTTCTGTGTCTAATTTAAATTTATTTTTTATCTTATGTTTGCAGTTAGTGCTCCTTGTGGTATATTCAACAAAGCTAACAAAAGCTGCCATCTGTTTGTTTGTTGATTTCTTTAAAGAAATTGTTTCTTTACACAAATAACTCGCCCAAAAACCTTTCTTCTGCACCAACAAAAATAATAAAAGACAAAGTCCTTGTAAATGTGTTCTGTGAGACCCAGATGACCACTGTTAGGAGAAGAAACAGAGAAGAAGAATGCTTGACTTTCTTGTTTCTTTCCTGAAAAGATACAAATCTTAAAGGTCTTTATATCCAATATTTTCAGCAACTTATCTATCAGCCGTAGGGGATCCAGTCAATAACAAATAAAGTATTTCTGTATTCTTTAAGCCGTACTGTGACAGCCTGCAGGTAGGAATCTTTTGCATTCCACGATCACAAAATGAGCAGAAACACTGACAAAGTGTTTTGGCATAACAGAGAAAAGAAGAAATTAACTGTTTCATTAATTCACTCATCATATTAGGTAAGCAACAGAAAATTATATTACTTATAACATGAAATACGCATGAAATACTTGCTGACCACCCAAGAAATAAGGTGCATGATGAATGTCAATGGGAAATAAAATACAGGGATCAGCTGGGTGCTGCCAAGAGGCCTCAGGGAACCTGCCTGTGGCCTATCAGAGATTGCATTTTCCAATTAGGGGATTAAATTTCATGGGCAAAGCAAGCCGTATGGGGCAATGGGTGCCTCAGGCTACCAGGTTTTTCACCTTCACCTGATCTGGGAACTGTTCCCCTTCAACCAGGTGTGCAACCAATGTCCTTCTGCGAGCCGTTATGGAAACCCTCACAGTCCCATGTGCTTCCTCCAATATTTGCAAGTAACCTTGACAAGGCATTCTCTCAGGAGCACTGTACTTTTTAAGTCGATGCTGATTTTATCATGATAGTCGTTTCCAGTGGCTTCTAGGTCGTGTAGAGTTTTTGAGTGCTAAAAATCTTCTCGGATGCATTGCACTATGCAAATGCAAGGTGTTATTTGTTTCTTTATGACTTGGGTTCTTCTAATTAGCCACCAGTTTCTGATGCATTGTTTCTGTATTCTTGTATGTTTCTGTATTCTTTTCTTTTTCTTTTTTTTTTTTTTTTTGTCATTATTTCTTATGGCTTTCAATGCAGCGTATACGATTTCACCAGTGCACAGCATACTCTGCAGGCTGATCAGCTCTGAAAGTTACAGAGATTGTGTGTATCACACCGTTTGTTTCATGAAAAGCTACACCTCTGGCTGATATTAACCAAAATGCATAACATTTTGTACTCGGTCAGTCTTACTTCTTCTTAAAGAAGATATAAGTTTGAAGATAAATTGCCACAGTGTGGGCCATGCCTAACTTTGAACTTTTAGCTTTGACCAAGCCTGCAACTTAAAGCAACATGAAAAGAAAATATGAATTCCCATAAACAAGATCAAATGCAATTTTCATGTTCTGTATTGTCTTTGTAATGCTAAAAAATGTCATGCATCTCTAAAAGTTATTGCTCTTTGTTTCTTTCTGCTCAGACTGTGATTCCAATGGCATTGGAACTGATTAGTTTTGTTCTCATACATTAAATCTCTTTTTAACAGGTTTTGTTTATAATACTGACATTTCTAGTGCTGTCAAAATACTTTAATGTAACATTTTTAAGCTGCCCTGTCTCCTAATTTAGAAATGAGCTAACTGTATAAATATTCTGGATCATTAAAGGAGTTGTCTCCATTTCCTGGAAGCATCAGTGTTCAAAACCTGGAATCATGGCTCCAACAAGAATTTCTCCTCTGAAAAAGCTAGCTGAGAGAAACAAGAAATACTTTTTTTTCCAATATATTTTGTAAAGATTTAGTGCTGTATATAAAGCTGTATGAAAGAGATGTGCCAAGTGCTGTGATGTGGGTGATAGGCTGATGTCCGGATGGTGCATGCCCAGGGTACTCTTTTTGTTAAAGCAGAGAAATTACAGTTTATACATTTAATAATTTAAAGTCTGTCTGAGAACTAAATGCAAAACAAGTATCTAAGTTCTTTCTCTGCCTTTGCAAGTGCCTGGCCAAACATTTATGAGTATTCAGTTTTCCAAAGAGGTCAGATATCTCAGATTCAAAATACAATTAAATGGCATGTGTGCATAATCTCATGTTATATTGTTATATGAGAGAAGTTGTGTATAGCAGCATCAGCTGTGTGGGAAACCACGTGCAGTAATTAGCTTGCTTTCCATTTGGCAGCAAATAGCTGTGCAGTAATATCAGAAGAACATCACTGAAACTAATTTTCAATAATGTGACTCCTTGATGTTACACATGCATGAATCCCATTAAATAAAGTTAATTGAATTTTAAAAGGCCACTTACAAATCACACATCAGGTAGTTTTCCCTATCACCTCATCAGAAACATTTCTTCATGAAAGAAAAACGGTCGGGAAAATTCAAGATAACAAAAACAAAACCCCACACGCCGCTGGTGACATTTTCTTCCCAGATAGCCCGCGTGTTCAGTGTGCTTGGTATTTCTCATTGGAAAAGTCTGCCCCTGGTCTGATATTTATAACAAAGTAACATTTGATAAGGGGAGAATTAAGCGTGTGAAGGATCAGAAGATGCTCCTGTATCAAGGGAACAGTTCTACAAGAAAAGCTCATCGTGAAGCTGGACCAACTCTGGCCTCATCCTGACTGAGGTGTGAAGCCAGTGAGCACTGGGGAGATCCACCAAGTTGCCACGCTGCAGAAGGGCAGATTTCAACACATATCCGCGTCCATAGGATTGGGATTTCAGAGGAAATAGCCACTGATTTGTGAAGCAGGAGCAAACATTGGAAAGCTGCAAGGTGCTGCAAACCTTGGCACATAGCAGTCTGCAGCGAGATTGTGACTGAGTCAGTAAAGGGGGAGAAAATTGGGGGAAATTCCTCTATTCTTCTGCCCTAGCAAAAGGCCAGCTTGTCACTGGTATCATTGGTAATTCTTGCCCAAATTCCCTGATCCCCAGGAAGCTGATGCTCTGCGTCAACCACCAGCCTTACCTGCTCCTGTGTAGTCATCTCAAGTACATGTAATCGCTGCGTAACCCCTCGTAGCTCTCTCAAAAGGAAATACCTTGGGAGCCACAAACCAGCTAAAAGCAGAGTCATTCTTGGCTTTCTGTATTGTGAATGAGAAAGGGAAAATTAATAATCAAAGTCGCATAATAAGCAGAATGGCATCTTACTTCTGCAAGGTATATTTTCATCTCCAGCAAGTGAGGGAGAACTGCCTTCTGAGAATACAAATGAGGAGAATCAAATACCTTGCAATCTATGGGAGGAAATTTTTGACTTATCAGATAATGAGCTGGCTTTTGGTGATGAGAATGATAATGATTCCATTACTAATACTGATAAAAACAACAATGACTGTGTGTGAGCCGAGCAGCATCAAATGGTTTGCGTCTGGTGAGATGATAAATTCTTCATATAAAAATAAAAAAGAGACATAAAAAGATATAGATAAAAAAAGAAGAAAAGTTAGTAGAGGAAGAAAGAAACCTAGCAATAATAATAAATGAAATGAAAAATCAGAATGTGGAATTGGTTGTTTTTAGTTATGGAAACTGGTAAAAAGTTGGAAAGTTAAGGAAATACATTAGTAAATTGAATTCAAGCCTATCCTACCATACTCAAGTTTGAGTGCCGTGCTAAATTGTTAGGTAGTAGGAAAACTTGCTAAATGTACCATTTTTAATGCCCTGCTCACCTGGGGCTCTCTAGCAGAAAAGAAGAAAATGAGAAAAAAGACAAAATCAGCATCCTTGATTATTCTGGAGCTGAGAATTTACTTTCTCTTTAGAATGATCCAATGACAGCTATTGAAAACCAGTTACAGAGGCTGAAATACGATCTATGTTCCCTTGGTAATAACTGAGCCTTCTCATAGACATCAATAGGTATTGGAATGGAACCAGAGTGATCCAGAAGCCTGATAATGACGGAACTAATTAGGATAGCTGGTTATCAAATATACACCTTAAACAGTTTCATAAATCACAGTCTGCCAGATCTAGCCTCGGGGGACAGCTGTGGAGTCAATGTGAGAAGTTGGGTTGATACTGAGAATGTTATAATCTGCTGACATTTACCTTTCCTCCTTTTATCTAAAAATATGCCTCTATTAATTCATAATCTTTGATAAGTAAAATATACATCATAGGAATAATAAATCCAGCATTGTAATAACCAGCCATGTTAGTCCATGCTGGTTTTAATGAACTTCAAGTTCTTGCTCAGTGCTCTGTAGGGAGGGAATCGATGGACTGATTCCAGTGGCTTTAATGATAGTATTCCCCCATTGAACAGAATACCCTGTCTAATGATTTGCTTAATGTCTGACAGCAATAACATTTGGGGAAGGGAAAAATCTAGTTAAATATGAGCTAAAATAAATTATTTGTTTCCTGAAAGAATCATCCTCTGATGCCCTGTCTCATCACAGCTACAAGAGCGGCCTGGGCCTCCGGCTTACCAGTTCTGACGGTTATTGCGCTGCTTGTTGAGGGTTTAGTCCTAAGTTAGCAGCTTCAAAGCAAGGTTCAAGGCTGGATGGTGAAAACATGAAATTATATGATAAATAAAAAAAAAAAAAAAACATTGTTTCTTCCAGTCTTTTCCTTTGTTAGTTCATCCTGATAGAGAATGAAAGCAGACTTTACAGAAGAGACTAAGCTACGACAGAAAGCTGGCATTTTCTCTGCACTGGCTATTTCCAGCTGCTCTCAGGACATATTTTTGCCAATTATACTTAATATTATTAATATTATAGAGATATGTTCTTAGACTAAAAAAAAAATAAAGAGTTGATTTTTCCTTAATGTTGTTATGAAATTTCCTGTCTTGAATAATTGGTGGGGGTAGAAATGTGGAAAAAGTAGGCTTATAACCATGGGAGGAATTTATTCTAGAAAAATTAGTCCTACTTTAACATAATTTACTGAATTTACTGAGAATGAAAAATAATACTATTTCCCCTTAGGTAAATTATTTGATTCTGGTGTTGTATTCCAGTACATGCAAGTTAGCTGTTTTAATAGCATAAGATGCATGATTTGAAATGATACCTAAGTCTTAGAAGCTTTAGGTGTGCCTTCCTTTGCACGACACTGTACCAAGACGCTGCCTACCACATCTGTGCAATTTTGTGGTGTCATACTGATTGTTATGGGCCACAAATCTGTCATCAATTTTGCAGGACCGAAGCCCTGCTTTTCTGAAGAAAGAAGCGTGGAGAAAGAACTAAAATCATAGCAGGAAAAAGAACAGGTGAGTCTTCCAAAAGGTGGTTCAACCTAATTTGCTAGTCTTGCATGATCCTTATGTTACACTCTTCTTCTGTATTCCTATATTGTCCTGTATCTTTAATTTTGGCCAAAATCTATTTAACTAGGAATTTGTTTCCTCTCTGAAGTGCATCCTACTGGGGTGAATTCTATGTGCAGTGGGAAATGCTTATGCCTAATTACATCTGTAATTGGAGAAAGAGAGGGATGTGCAATGGCATTATGCAGTGATGAAAGAGGCTCTAACTATGTGAACTGTTTCTGTAAGATTCTTTTTAAACACTGATATTGATTAATAGCTTATATAAACTTTAGCGCTTAAGCATGGCAGTATAAAACATGAATATGCTTTAGTAAAATGTAACTATGAGGTGGATAACCATAAGAAACCAGTAGCAGTAAGCAGCCACAGTGCTGAGATAATTGCAATGGCAGTGGATAGCAGCGGTGTTTACAATCTTGTTAACATCATGTAGCAACGATAGCAGTGGGTAAATACAGCAAACTTCTTGGAATGCGGTCATAGGAATATGAGCACCCTAGTGTCATGGTTCTGTCCCGTGTTCCCACCTCCCTGAGTTGTCCCAACCCTATGTGGTCTGCAGCTCCTGCAGGTGTTCCTCTGGGGACACCAGCATTGCCAGCACTGGTCCTTAAATAACTGTTCCCATTCCCCTCATTCTGCCTTTGCCTAAACCATGCTGCTGCACATTATGTTTTCCTGCATTCTATTTATTTCTTAAATCAACCATTCCACAGTTCATCCATTCTGCTGTGGTTTATGGATATCCTAAGGCCTTACAGTTTTGCTAAATCAGTGATTTGGTTAGTTCTTGTCTCACAACATGCAATTCCAAATATATTTGTGCAAAGTTAGCAAAAAATTATCCTAAGGCCACCTTGACTTTAATGGTCCTGTCTTCTCTGCCGTGATGACCAGCAACTATATATTAAGCTCTGTAATTCCTCTCACCTGCAATAGCAAGTTATGTTGTCAGCCTGTCCTGCCTCATTGGTTCCCTTCCTCTGCTATGTAAGAGACACCTTTATTGTTCTTTAATTTTCCTTTACATCATCTTGAAAAGGATAACACTTAGAAGTTGCAGACTGATACCTAATCTTACACAGAGATTTTGTTGCATAGCTTGCAAAGTGTTCGTCATCTTCTATGATATTTTTTCTGGAAACGTGTAAATACAGAATTTTTAAATTTTTCTTCTGGCCAAATTTTTTTTCAGGACATTTTTTCTTTTCAGGCAATAAAGAACGCCTATAATCACAATCTTAGATTCCATTGTGCACACATGGTGCACAATTTATTGAATGCTTGTATAATAAAATGGTCTAAGAGATGGGAAAGTTATTACAATAAGTACATTTAATGCTTTAGCTAATAAACCTATTGACTGAGGAGTTCAGGAAAAAAAATTGCTGTAGCCCAGTTACCCTGTGATTATTAACCTGGAAATCTTTGCAATTTTCTCTAAAGTATATGGCCATTGTTGGACAAAAGATGTAGATGTAAATGTATCACTGCTATGATCTTTCCATTAATGCCAATGAAATGATGATCTTAGTATTAAAAAGATCAAGATACTGTTATTACATAAAGATATATTGTTACTATATAGATTAAGATAAAGTCAGGAGAGTCAGAGTAATTGCATTTTTTTAGCAGAACCTAATTTTTTATTTGCTTTTGAAGGCTTTTAATACTTTGTGACTACACACTAGAAGATTTTGACAGAACAAGGCCCTGGGGAAAAATAGCACATCATTTCTTTTTGTATATTTAACTATACTTGTAATGAACCTGCACTACCGAATCGACTTCTCTACTTGCAGTAGAAATGAAATCAGTTCATATTTTTTCAGCTTGAAGAGAGAAAACTTCTTTGAAATATATTTTACTATGGGGAAAGCATTGTATGAATAACTTACGGACTGGTCAGCCTGAAAAATAGCAGAAGTGACTTAAATGAGGGATCTGTCAGTCCTGCCAAGAAGTGGCACATGCATTTACTGCCAATTAAGAAATGTAAACCCATTCTTGACTGCTAACTTTGGTCTGTATGAGGGCTTTTACTAACACAAATGCCCATATGGTGGAAGAATCTGTGTGTGAGCCTGCTTTTATGCATATATGTGTGTGGGATATATATAAAGATATAGAAATGATCATATACGTAAAAATATGCACACACAACCAGTGCTTTTTTTCTGTGATTATAAGCTTGCTGAGTAAGACCAGACTTTAGAAAATGTGAATCTTTTTGAGGAATTTTTAAGATGTTTCTAATCAATTTATTTAAGAATCTTTAATACACTCCATTAAAACTCAGTATTGAAAATGGAGCTAACATTTAAAGCACTGATGTAAAATGTTTGTTATTTCTATATAGTTAATTACTACTGCTCACCAGTTGAATTAATGAGTTAATTTGATACCTGTGCATGAGTATTTATTGGTGTTGTCATTATTATGTGATTGTAATTTTAATTAATTCCTTGCCAGAGTGTCTATGAGTTCCGTGTGGAACATTAAATGTCAAATTGAGTTTCTTTGTTGCCTCATTTGTAAATATTAACGTATCTAAATATAATAAAGAACAAGTCCTGACAATTACTCTAAGAGATCTACTGTGGCTTAGCATATGCTAAATTGAAAGCAAAATTCACTAGAGTATAAAAAAAAAAAGAGACTGTTAATATTTATTGTCTTTTGTAATCTTCAAAATATAGGTTCAGTTGCACATAGGGCATGATATCCAATATAAACAAGCAAAAAAAAAAATGTAGGAATGTATTATTGCTGTAAAATATATATTTTTAAATGTTTTTAATACATTATACAGTAGATTTCCTTATCCAGTGATTCTGAGAAAGAAAAGATTTCATGCAGATCAGACCCATCACTGCTGCTGAGGCGAATCTGTGCATTTGCCTCATTTGTTTGTGAACCCAAAGGCTGAGGTTCAGCTCTTCACACTGTGAGGACTTACCAGAAGTGCTCAGTTTACAGTGCACGGTGAACATAAAAATGACACGGGCTTTTTCAGCAAACCCCTTTTTGTCTTTTTCAAGTGTGCGCTTATCAGTAGAGGAAATCCCATATATCTGGATAGTTCCTGAAATAGTGTTAGAAGTTTAGAGTCTAGCTCCATGTGCTGCAAGAGCAGCAGTGGTGGTAGTAATAGTAATGGTAGTAATAGTGGTTCATTTTACTTTAATGGGCATTATACAAAACTATTTTGTTTTTTTGCATTTTCTAGGTTAACCTTTCCCATTCAATAAGCACATCTTGAAAGGACTCTGCTTAAAATTTTGCAAAAATATTTAAAGCTTCAATATTTAGTCCAGTGTGTTGTCATCCTGAAATCATTATGAAGCCTTTTACGTTTCATGTATTGGTCCAGAGTAAGTTTTTACAACCATGCTGATACCACCTTTTCTGTGATTGTTGAAGAAATTGGTAAGATTCTTTAGGATAAAGCTACATATAGTTTCTAGATGGAAGTGTTTGGTACTGAATTATAATTGTGAATTCCTAATTTCTATTCGGAGAGATCATGCCTCTATGATTTATTATTCTAACTTATTAGGATTTTTATTATCCAATTAGAACACTGTATTCCTATCGTCTATTGGACTTTAAAATAATTGATATAAAATACAAGTTGGTTAAGGCTATTTAATTAACACTAAAGATTGAAAACATACATACTTAGAAGTTTAACTCTCATTTTAGGCTGATGAGGTAGCCTGAATATAAATCTTAGGTAGTCCATATTTTATACCTTAACAGGATCAAAATAGGTTAAATCTTTTAATCCTCTAATGTAATGTTCATCTTTCACTTACATTGACAAACAATCCAGGAGCTACTAACGCTTTTATATAATGCTGATTGCAAACGAAAATCATGTTTCTCACAGGAAAACAATTCACCCACCTTGAATCTTTTGAGCGGTCTACATAAGGATCATCTCTCTTAATGAAGCTCATTTGCATGGAAAACATTCTTATTATGTGTTTTCCTTCTGCAGTGTCTTATCTCAGCCTTTCATTTGCAGAATAAACAGACAACTGAACACAGCATTTTTTTATTCCTGTAGAAACTGCTTTTTAATCTAAGCGCATTACAGATCAAAGTGCTAATGTTTTATGAATTTCTCCATACTGAAGTTCATATTATATTGCAGTATATGCTTAAAAAACAGGCCAACGTAGATATGCTAAAATGTTAAAGGGGGGTAAGAAAAGAAAAGATTTCTTCAAGCTACTGAGATCTCCAATATCTCTGTCTCTTTGAAGATTCATGCAGTGACTAAGACGTATATGAAATGAGTTCATTGGAGAAAGTTGCAATGCAATTCCTGCAAGAGCTGATGTCTGCAAATTGGTTTCATTTTAACCACACACTGAAATAATTGATTAATGTTTCAAAAGTTTTGCAAAGTCTGAGCCACAGGTCTTTGTAGACTTGCTTAGAGAAGATTTGCTGGAGAATTCCAGTAGTGAAAGGAAAACAGATCTAGACTTGCATTTCATGAGCTTAATTCCAGTTTCTCATAGACTTAGGTTTTTAAATAAGGGGAGAACTTAGTTCCCCTACAAAGCTGTAGGCCTCTTCTTCTATGCACAGGAGCTGCAGATACCCATAAAAGCACCAGATTTCTATAAAAGATCCTGCTCTTACAGTCTCAGTAGACCTTATAAATGATAGGAAAAATGAGCTGTTATTCATATTCACATTTTATACCTGGAAAACTGAATCATAGAAGATGTCACAATAGGCCCATGAAAATCAGGGATAAGTTTCCAGTGACTTCTATGAGCTCACATGAAGAAAGCATTTATAGATAGGCTTAAAAGATTGTCCGAATCTAAGGCCACACAAGGCCTGCAAAATAGGCTAAAAACAGTATTTCTTGTGCCAGTAGCAAATGAATTACAAATCCTATAATTTTGCCAAACGGTGTATCTGTTTATGGAGGCCAGTGGATCCCTTCTTTATGTATGGAAACCTGCATCTTGTGGTTCAGTTGAAGACCAAGGATTTGATTTGTAGCCTATGAAAATCAATTCATTTCTTCAGTAGGGTTTTAAACAGAGAATTTAAATAATTGATACAACAATTCTCCAAACTGATCTATTGTTTAAGAAAGTCTTTATTGCTTGCTGCCACGGAAAACACTGTTTTTGTAATTTTCTATCCATCTCAGAAATGCCCTGCACAGTCTCTATGAGTAATACACAGTAAAAGTAGGTCATAATCTGGGACATCTTAAATACCAGTTGTAGTGATTCACGTATGCTCAAGCCAAGGGCAAATTTCTGCCCATCGCTGCACACTGCAGAGCTCCACTGCAGAGCCCAAATTCAGAGTCTGCTCTGATGTCCGCAGGAGCTTGGCCTGTGCAGGGGAAGGAAACGGAGAACTGGAGGAGTGGGAAAAAGACAACAGGAAAAATGAGAGAACAGCCAGTTATTTAAGGAGAGACCAGCCTATTCCAGCATATTAAAATGCCAGGTTCTGGTATGATGGCTTTTATTTGCATTGCTCTAGAGCTTAGCATTATTAGCTATCTGAGGACACAGAATTCATTTAATGTACAGTCATAGAATAAAATGATCCTCCTTATCCCTGTGAGTTTATTAGCTGATGTTTTCATTTGACCAGATGAGATTGGTTTGGGACAGAAAAATATGTTTGTAAGGAACCAGCCAGATTTGTAAGTTTAGATAGAGTTACCTTCATGCTACCCTATGCCTGGTGGGAAGGAGTACGTGTAAATTGGTGATGGTTTCAGGAATCTGAGCACCACAATAGGGGAGAAAACGTATCATTCAAACAACTTTTCTATCCTTCAAAATCTATCTTGCCTTCCAAGTATCATTATTCATCTAACAAATTAAATTAATAGAAAGTTTTCACATTAATAGAAACTTTTCAAATTCTCTTCCTGATGGGCCTGGGGTTCAAGCCTTATTATCATCATAATGTTACATGTTTTTGCTGACCAAAAGCAAATGTAGCCTCTTTGGGTCCAGAAATTCATTGGAACAAAATGGGTTCTTCTTTAAAGAAATGGTACATCTTAGGTGTGATATTTAAGAGTTAAACACTCCTTATTTAATTTACTTTAAAATCTCTCCCACTACTGGAGGCAGATCATTGGGAATTTTTAAGTAAGCATTTTTCAGTTTTACAGCAGGCAAATAAAAGAATATTCAGTGCTTGTGTTTTGTAAGGAACACGGCTCATTTTTTGCATACTGAGCATCTTTCAGTTTTGCTCCAGTTTCTGTTAGATGTTTCTCCAGGCTCTGCTGACTGTAGCTGGCCAGAAAGGTGCCTGCAGATAGAGTTTCCAGCAATGTGTAGCTCTGTTTGTGTCTTTACCGGCTTCTGGCAGGGTTGTTCATTCTGCTACTTCGCTGCAGCTAACATACCCTCCCTATTAAAAAAAAAAAAAAGTGTAATTTCCTCTTTCTCAGTGGTTTATTTTCTCATTTATTGCCCCAAATCTCCCTTCTTGGTCCATCTTCATTAAAATTACTGGTCTCTTACGCTGCTAATAAACATTAGTGGGTCTCAGTCCTTTCTGCAGGCTTTCATTTTGAGGAATTCTCCAGTGAGAACACGTCCAGTGTTCATGGCAATGATGAACCTCTTGCTTCTTGACCCTTGAGGAATAGCTGAATAAATGTCCTCTGAGCCCGTGTGGTTTTTACGAATGTTACTGGGACGTAAAGCAGCCCGGCCACGGGCTGAACAGAAAATATCTCGGTCTCGTCTGTTACGAGTGTACTGAGTAGAGTATAAATTCTCGGGTCCAGGACAATGTTCTACAGCGATGCTTATTAGAGGGTCTCCAACGCAAGTTGGGCACCTCTGCATTGCAAATAGCTGTTGATAATCGTTTGTGTTAATCATGTGGAACCTTTGGCTGCTAAGGGAAAGATCAGAGCGTTGGAAACTTGGAGTCCTACCATTTTGGAGACCATCGCCACCCCCTGCAAGGGAACGGCTTTCTACAAGGAGGAAACAAAACAGGGTTATTCAGTGATGAGGATGTTCAAAGATTCAGTCAAATGTTTTATATTTAATCTTGAGTGTTTATCATAGCTGTGTGGTGGGTCAGAAGATGAAGTCCACCCTCTTTTTATTATTATTATTATTATTATATTTATTTATTTTTAATTTTTTGGAAGAGCAGCATAGAGAGCTTTCCCTGTAGGAAGGCTTGCCGGTAGGTGTGCTAACAGTGTGCAATAACCAATAATGCCATCTAGTGAGCAAAACCTAACCCTACATTTAATGTACTTAGAATTATTGTGTAAGAGAGGCGGTGTGTGGTTTCATTTTAGTAGTACCTAGTATTTCCTAAGCAGCTGTTAAAAAAATTAGGAATTTGGACTCTTCACTTGTATGAGTAGGCTCCCATACAAAGCATATTCCTTGAATATGTAAACAGGATTGTTTTGTGGTTTATTTTTAAATCAATCCCACTTGTCAAATACACAGCAGTATTTTACCTTATTGCATATCCATGACCTTTCTTCTTCGCTTTCTTATTGCCATTCTGCAAGGAAGGGTATGCAGATGCACCTTGAAAGGCATTCTTAGCAAATAACAGTCAATTCCACTTTATAAAGAAGGATTTATGGTATTATTTCTGTTACTCGTTATTGGCTCCATTCCTTGAGATGAGGAGGGAGCTATCTTTATTAACCTGAGCTAGCTGAAAACATTTCATCTATGAGCTTTTTAGCAGAACTGCATCTGAGCAACTCGTGATGGAAGGCGGCTGTGCTAAGCTATCAGCATCGCTATGACTTTCAATATATTATACTTAATAACAAATAAACATCCTTAGCCAGAAACAGCATCCTGCACTGCGACTTGATTACTTCTGCAAAGAATAGGGTTTTTTTCCTGACTACTGGAATACAAAAAGAGTGGGCAATGGCCTGGAAATACAATCTGTTTAAAGCCATATATGTGAGATATTTTCAGTCTGCAGACCAAGGATTCTCTTTGCTCCAAGGCTGTGAGCTTTCTCTTGATTGCAGTAATTGTCACGAATCTTTATCCCTAATTGGAAAGAAATGAATGTCCTCTGGAAAATGAAGTAAATTTTGAAAATGAAAATTTTGAAGTAAAAAATGAGGCAAAGAGTCTTCATGAAAGTAATCTTCACTGGAACATGCAGACAAAAGCAATAGTGTATCTGGATTCTTCCTATCAAGTCTGGCTGTGGTCTGAAAAGAACTGTTCATAACTATTGTGCTCCGCAGAATGAACATGAGCAAAAATGTACTGTCCTAAATTACTCTTATTTCATACTAAATCCTGTATGCTAAAGGACTAACTGCTATTTCCAAATTCCTTAAGAATGAACAAAAGGGATTGAAAAGTTTAATACAGCAGTATGAATCCTTTGATGCCAAATCTCTTTTTAGGAATGTTACATTACTACCCTCTGTGCTTGATATGAGGTTCACTGATACTGAATTGATGGTTTGTGATGTACATCAGGTCAGAGTAGGTATATCTGGTAGATATCACCTGAGAGGCCACAGCCACAACTGGCACAGAACATACAGCACCATTCAACATTAATGGCAAACTGGAATTTTAATGTATAAAAAAGTTATTACAAGAATGTATTTTATTGGGAGGGGAAAAAAAAAGGTCACAACCTCCCTCCTTACATTTATACAAAGCTATACATTTAAATAAAAACAGTAAAAAACGAACAACAACAAACAAACATAGGCCAGAGAAGGAAGGAGGCAGAGTCAGGTCATTAGTAGCATTTGTTTTGCTTTGGTAGAGTAGTTGGCAGGACTGTATATTTTTTCACAGATTAAACAAATCAGGCAAGTGAGTGTCTGCATCTTTAATGGTTCTTCAATATTTTATCCTTGGTTAACGAAGGGTAACCAAAGATTAGGTAGATTTTATATGGCATCTGATGTGATACTGAGCATCAGCTCAAACTAACTTCACATCTTCATTCAAGTTCCCCTGTGTGCTTTTTCTTACTTTTTATGAGCCTCTTTCTCCTTCTGCTGATTTGATTTGTATTTCCTATAAATCTTGTAATAATTAACATAAAATTAGAATGCGAAGAAGTACCAGATTATGAGGAGACTCTTACTTTAATTATTTATTTATTTGCTTAGACACTTGCTTCTTATTGTATACCTAAATGTGGAAGAGAATCACAACTTTGTTTTTATGCATTCTGCACTGAAGGTGTTTGCTGATCTTAGATACCCCGTCTTTAGCAAATTAATCTTTGAGGTTTTGTGATAAAAATGGAAGCCTTTTATGAGAATGCAATGATCACAGATAATTAAAGAATTTGTTCGTGCTACTGTATTGGCCAGAATTCACAGCCTTCATGAAGAACCTATGCAAGTGTTTTAGATGTTCTTATCTGTTTGTTTTGTTTTGTTTTGTTACCCGGATCTTGTTGTGGTAATATTGTGTTCTGATATAGGCAGCAAAGAGTCTTCCTCATTACCGTTCAGTTGATTTATATGTAAACACATATACATACAGTACATATAGCTGATGCAATAACCAAAAGGAAACAGAATATCACAACAGACATTTTGGTGTGGACACCAGTATATTGGATACTGTTTCCAAGCATGTGAGGGACAAGAAGGTGATCACCTTGCCTTGATCAGGCCAGTGCTGTCCTGGAAAGCAATAGGAAGAGCATTGCCTTCCTTGGAAACACTGGAAGAGCATTGCCTTCCTATTGCATTGCAGGTCTAGAGAGGTGACCTCATCAATATACACAAATATCTGGAGAGAGGATGTGAAGAGGATGGGGCCAGGCTCTCCTCAGCAGTGCCCGAGATGAGAGATGAGAGGCAACAGGCACAAGCACAGGCAGCTCTCTCGGACCATTAGGGAAAACCTCTTCACTATGAAGGTGACTGAGCACTGGAACAGACTGCCAGAGACGATGCGGCTGTTCATCCGGACAGGGTCCTGGCCCGTGTGCTCTAGGTGACCCTGCCGAGCAGGAGGGTTGATCTCCAGAGGTCCCTTCCAACCCCAGCCATTCTGCGATCCTGCGATTCTCCGTGTTTGTTGTCATGAAATGTCATGATTCATATTTCAGGAGCATCTGCAAACGCACATCTGCCAAATCTATTTTACTAAAGGCTTGTTCTCAGCCAAACACATTCTCACCCCTAGAGTATAGCATTTTTGATTGACATGCAGAAAAAGGATTAATTATTACTTCGATGTTGCTACAGGTTTAATGTCTCTACACACATTCCCATTTTCCCTTCCACAACAGAAACAACTATCATGATTCACTCCTCGGTGTCATGTGGTATGGATGACTTTAATATCCTTCAGTACTCCCTGGTAGGAATAAACTTTACCATTCTATGACCACCTTTAAATTCAAGATTCTCTAATACAAACCATAGGAAGTCACTATTAAGTTTCATGACAGATTTGTGTGATAGTCTCTTGGCTTTTACTTGGAGAAGGGCAGAGAAGGATGAAATCAAGAAGGAAGTTGAGGCATGATAAACCATCTTCTTGTTTTTTGGCATGTGGAGCCCATAGCTTCTTCTATAATCAGCAAACTGTAAGTCCATAATTAAGCTTTATTTAGGCTTGCCATATATATCCTGCAAATAATCACTGTCCCACAATTAGCTTTAACACTTTAACTTAACATCCTGTCCTGCCATCTAATCTTAGGACTTGTCTGATTTCAACTCAGAAGTGAAATCATCCACACGGGACTGCAGTGAAATGCAGATAATGATTTGCTGTGAGGATTATTTTGGGGTGCTCTAGATGATATAGTACAGAAAAATTATGAGAACAGTAAGTTCCAGGTACCATTAGTAGTATGAAATGTTAGAAATAAATGAAAATATCTAAGTTCTCACAGCATTTGTTGACTCTTCCTACATCATTGTTCGTGGTAAATTAATGGCCTTCTATTGCTTTATATTGTGCTCTCTTCCCTGCCAACTCCACTTCCAAGTTAATCATTTTTGCCAGAGAAAAGAATGTGGGATTAGCCTCATCTTGTTTAATGTTTAATTATGTTTTTATCTTCAAGCTTCCTCCTTAGCTTTCGTCTTTAAAAGTAGCAAACTAATCAGCAGAACGAGGGAAAATGGCTGCATATAAGTTTTAATAAGGTTTTTGTTACTTTGCAGGTATCATTGTATGTCACAGTTGGAATATATCTAATGAGATATACATAAGGACACAGTCAAGGCTAGAGTATTTCAGCTGATAAATTAAAACTCGTCTTTTGCCATACGTGTGCCTGAGATGTTGCAGTAATGTGTTGAGATCCTAGTCCAGTGAGATCAGTGGGGAAGGTACAAAAGACAGCATAATAGTAATGGAAAAAGACCAAAAATAAACTTAAATAATGGTCAATAGGCAAAACTGTGGTCTTATCCACCTTAACTAGCATGGGCTAACCCAAGATAAAATCACAGCAAGGATGAAGCATTCTCTGTTTTGACATTTCTTAAGCAGTCTGGATAATCTCCAAAGAGGTGAATACAACAAACTATGTTTTCTGGAGCAGAACTGGAGCTACATCGTGCTACATCATGTAGCATCTGTGAGATAACACAGACAGATGACTCTTCTTCACTTGGAAGAAATACAAAGGCTCTCTGTTTTGGGGTTTTCAAATGATTTTTGAGGGTCAGTGAACCTCCCCTAATGACCACAACTGTGGCTATTGGGCTACAGTTAACTTCTAGTATAATTCAGAAGGAAATTGTTTCACTTCCTCTAAAGTAAAGGGGAACAAGAACATGGATTAATTGCAGTGAGGCGAAGAAAAACAACCAGAAAGTAGCAAGTCCTTTCCGCAATAAAATAGGTTTCTTTGCATGCTAAATCATAATATGTTGGACACTGTAAAAAGCCATTGGATTTTTTTTTAACTCATTTATTCATTTGCTCAGACTGAAAAACACTCAAAAACCTAAAACGACAACAGAACCCCGTGTGCCTCATTCCTTTTCTAATGTGGGGCGAATTTCTGCATTCGGAATGCTAGTGTCTGTTTTGGCTTATTCCTTCCCCATTCTGTGGCATTCCCTTCTGCATTGCATATTAGAGAGATGGTCTCCTGCATATAAAGAATAAGTGAGCTAATAAAAAAGAAAGTACATAGGAGGCCAGAGTAAATGGGGCATATAATTTTTTCATGAACTGGTCTCTTAAGTTTCATTTTGCAAGCCATCATGATTTTCTACATATTTTTGAAAATATAAAATAGTGAACTCAATGCTTAATGCAAAACCTACTTAGCAATTTTTCAGTATGACTGTATATTTTGTATTTTTTTTTCCTGTCAGAAAACACTATTTTTGATAGACACTACCACAAATGACACAAAAATAACAATACTTTGCAGTTATGAGATTTTATAACACTGTAAGGCTTCCTCCAAATTCACATATCTAAAAAAGCAAATTATGTGCCATTTTGTTCTGCTTGGTGACATGCAAGCAGAATATTGCCAATTGACTATTATGGACAGAACACAACACTCAGAACCCAAACTTACTTAAGAAAGACAACTATTGCTGTATATACAACACAATACAACTCTTAGGAAAACTAGGGACTATTAGTTTTAGAAAACTTTTGAGATAAAGACATTTCTAGTATCTAAGTGGAGTTTTCAATCTTGAGAGCTCTAAAGCTTTTGTAAAGATAACCAGGCATAAGTGTCTCCATTTTACAGTTGTGCAAGCAGAAGGGAACAGTTCTGTAACCCACCTACCAAAAACTTACAGCATAAGCAAATCTTGAGCCACCAGTTTGAAAGCACTAATTTGTTGAGATCTCTTTTATATGCCTAGTGATTTTTAGTCTAATGAATTAATATTGATCAAAGGAACAAAAGAAGTCCTAGATCTCAGGCACTTAACATTACCACTTTTGGTTCTACCTGTGTGATTTCTATGTTTCCTTGAAAAGCCATAATTTTCAGAGCAATACATATATTTCAATTTGCTGCCTCATTGCTATCTTTGAATATAACTGAAATTGCCAGTATAATATCTGGACAGATGTAAAGTGAGAACTACCTGGATAGGTCATTGCTAGAGTATAATTCTTACTCATAAGCCAATGAACTACCCCAGTAATACCCTAACCACCAGTTATAAGACTTTCAGGAAAGGTGCTTGTGAACAGATATACTCCATAATTTTCAAAGCACACAGCATATAGTGTCCTGCATTAGCAACATCTCCATGACAACTGCTTTATAATTCATGCCACATAATATATAACTATTTTTGCTGTTTAAAAAAACCCTTTCCAACAAACTAGCAAGGCCACATTCTTTAAAAAAAAATGAATCTGAAGGAGATTTTTTTGCTATCAATTAATGATTAAATAAAGCTTAAGAGATGTTACAATGTAAGAATGACAATATTTTTGGCTTTGATGTGACCATGAGATCTCATTCTCCACTTCTCTACTGTTCTCAACATTTCAAATCCCTGCAATTGATAATGATGCAGCATTTCAGTCAATCACTATAAAAAGGAATGAGGAGCATCAAGTGGCTCTTCAGCATTTAATAAGTAAATAATATCACACGGAGCTTTGTATTTCAGTATTTTTTTGCTCATCAATCTTGTCTTAAGCAATTGAAGTGGATGAGGGATTGCAACAGGTTTGGGGCTTGGCAGGACAGTAGGATGATAGCAAAGATAATGAAAACATTTTTCTAATGTTCAGACAGAATTAAAACTATAAGAAATGGCTTTCCTAACCATTGGTTTAAAACCATTTAACTGGTCAAATAAAACTGCTGTTATGAGAATAATAGATTTTCTGGCAGGTATGAAATCCAGTGTAAGATGGAAAAAGATGACTGGAAAGATGGAGAAAAGGAGAGAGGAATGGAGAGAAATAAAAGGAGGAAATAGCTACATGCTGAGTGTTTAATGGGCATATCGTACTGTAAGGGTCAGAAAGTGGAAAGAGGGGTAGCAGAGCAAAACATGTCATGTTTAATGGATTGTGAGCATCCTGTTACTGTTGATTGTTCCAGATTAATTGATGCCTGCTCGTCATTTCTACTGTAAACATCAAGGGCAATAGGATGAAGATCTCAGCCCCTTTTCCAGCAATAAGAGGATGTTCATGCATAATAAGACTCTTCATTTATTTCTCTGCAGACTTTTCAAATTTTTCTTTGTTATGACAAAGAACATATGCACTTTCGTATTTGTTTTCAGGACTGGGTTACAGACATTACACAGGATCAGGAAGCAATTACTGGCTGGCAAGTAGAAGACTTTTGCTGGCTTACAAGCCTGAAGCTCAGATAAGGAAACAAGCAAAGCAAAGCTCCATATTCCTAAAACGAGAAGCTCCAGTTCAGCATGCTGGAGACTTTATTCCAACTCTCATTATCAGGTTTAGCCTATAGCTTTAACCTGAAACCTAGAAAATAAAGAAGGAAGTAGTTCCCCAATGAGTCCCCCTTAAGAAGCAATGTCATTAATGACCAAACGATAGCAGCTGTGCAGAGCTAATCCCAAAGCAGGGGACAAGTAAAGCAGAAGCATGTGGCAGCCTTGACTGTTTTCCAGTCTCCTGGTTTATTGCCTCTTTTCCTGTTGATGAGAGGAGAACTGAAGTGACTTGAGCAAAATGGAAATTATGCAGCAACAGTTCAAAGTGGGACTAGGAGAGTTCTTCTTCTCTAGGGTCTGGCCCAGGTATGCAATATTATTTTAAGATTTACCTTACTAATGAGCTAAATTTAAATTAAGTTTATCTTACAGGCGGATTGTCTTACAATCCATTTTGGATTTTAAATACACTGAATCTGGTGTTTAAACCTGAGGAATTGGTTGAATTTCTTATTTCTCTTGTTTCGGAGGTTCAGTGGTGCTTATACTAAAATATATTATGGGGGTTGTGTTTGTGTTGTCTGGCATGATTTCTGCTGAAGTGGGAACTTTCCTCTTCCTTCCAAGAGCCGCTGATGTGTGGCTCCACCTTTCTGTATCCTTTTACCTTTCTCTTGGCTTCTAGCCTGTATGCTGTTTGGACACATGGATATTTGTGTGTCCTACAATACCAACCACAGCAGTGCTTAATAAATAACAGGGCAGCAAGCCCACAGTCACTGGAAGCAAATGAAACAGCTCAGGGAGATGGAGACATTGATGCTCACGCAAACCTAATGAGTAGACAAATTCTTGTTGTTTTCCATGTGTTTTGAAGGAGCTCAGCAATGACACACACACACACACGCACACAAATGTTTACTTTCCATTATGCTGGTTCCTCCTAGTATATATATAGCCTTGTGGTACAATGTAAATCCCTTTCAAGATGCCATTTAAGAGGAATTTAATCTGTACGGAGCACTAACAAACTGAAGCGGAGCAGATTTATTCATTTAAGGGAATTATTCATTTAATTTTCACCATTTAGTATTTGTATTCATTTACCATTCATTTATTCCCTTCATTTTTATTCATTTATTCATTTATCAAATATTTATTTTAATGGCTTTCATTATAACTACAGTTACTGTAGGGGCAGATTTGCAATAATTTTATTCTTTAAATAGATTTATTCTTGGAAAATCTACAGAACAGGGAAAGGCCACTTGTTCTGTCAGGTTTGTTCCTTTTCTTTTTCTCAGAACTGTTTGTCTCTTTATTTCTTTAGAGTTCTCCCCAGGTTTCTCATGAATTCCTTAATTTGTCTTATGACAACTGCTCGGTCCAGTGATATTAGACCAAACGTTTGTCTGATGGAAATTACTGAAATCAAAGCATGTTATTCTGTGCTTTGGACGCTGATTGACTTGTCTTTCCCTGTGTATTTCTATCTTTTCCTTTCACAATACCTTTTCCTCCTAAAATCAACCCCCTTCATTTTAATATCAGTTCTGTTTCCCCACATAATAGCTACTTACAAAGCAGCCATCAAAGGCCTTTTTAACAACAGGTGCTTTGAACTCCAGCAGAACAAAGTCCAGATTAACAGAGAGACCAGGCTCGGTGTATTAATTTCAGTCGGAGCACTGGGAATTCAGGTCTTTTGTATAAAACCTTTCTTTTAGCCATGTGAAAACACTGACTAATATGTCAGCTTCAATGAGCATCAGATCATGTTTTTGATTAGGAGAACAAGGGCTGGGTCTGCTGGTATCTGCTCTGCACTAGCAGTGTTTCCAGGTTAGACTTACACGCTTGCAGTTTTGGCTCTGTGGCTTGATAGTGACATGTACAACTCAACTCATATAGGGTATTTTCTTATGTGTTATCCAAGTTATCCAAGACAGATAGCGGCATATTGCTGGATGAGCACATACTTCTTTGGAGTGAAGAATTATGTTATTTCTTCCTCTTCCCCGCTGTCTTTAGTGAACCTCCAATTTCCTCTGAAACTTCTTGACTCTAATGCTTCTCCACATCACAATTCTTAAAATTGTGGCAAGTTCTACTTTCATATATCTTAAATCTACCCTCTTTAATTCACCTAGAGTACTTTAAACTTCATAATCTTTAGGGAACACTAAGTTCAACCCACCTCCTTCCTAGAGTTCTTCATACCGTATCTACACTCTGAGCTCTATCAAGTCAGAAACTTTGGGGCTATTTCAACAAGAGCCTCTCTCTGTGACTGGATGGTGACTACATTCAGTGCTTACAAATCTGTTCTTTGGGATTTAAAACATCAAAGAAGTTGCCTATTTTTGTAGAAAACTTGTTGAACTGGATATTCCCCACCACTGTACATTCAATAGACCAACCTGTTTCAGCTATTTATCTTTTGAAGGTCATCTTTGTTGATAGAAGAGCTAGAAGCATTTTTTTTTTTTAAGTTTGTACACTACGTTGTGACCCTGGAGAAAACAGCTTCACATCCCGCTTTTGGGTTGTACCTCTAAATAAGCTACCACTGCAGAGACTTTTCATGAGCTCACAACATGTTTATCTGCCCAGTAAGCACTCATCTGAAACAGGTAATGCCTTCTTCAGGGCTGCAATCCAAAGCTCTCAGCGGAAGCCTCTGTTGATTTCAGGGACTGTGAATGCAGATATTTATTCCATAACATGTGGTGTTTGCTTAGTAAGTTTGTTAATAGTAAGACATGGAGAAACCAGGCTGCCTTTTGAAGGTAGCCAGAGCTGTTCCCATGGCATTTACTTTGTCAGATAAATCCCTGGAATTCCCTGCAACCTTTATGTTTTGCAATAGCCTTCTTTAATTACCTTCTGCCTGAGAAAGAAATTATCTTTCCAAATATCTGTCCAACTCTGCAGCCTGGAGAGGAAAGTGCTGGATGTTCAGTGGACTGTAGCAGGAGCCTGAGCCGGCCTCTGAAGCCTTTTTTTTTTTTTTTTTTTTTTTTCATTGAATCTGATGATTAACCTCGAGGCCTTTATGCACCATATTTTCAAAGATGTTTAAGTGTAATGTTTTTTGCTTGCTTCCCAACTTCAGTTCCTCTTGCAAATACTACAGGGATCTCATTTAATTTTGGGCCTATATTATCCTCCTCCTTTATTAAGTTTCTTCAAGTACCTTGCCATGGTCTAATGTCTTGTCAGCTCCGCTCCAGTTTACACATCTGATGGATACTCTATGGGTTTTATTTATTTGCTTTGAAAACTTAAGCCAGTTGTGAATTCCAAGTATTTTTCAGCTTGTCTGTCCATTGTGCCAGTCTTTTTACTCTCTCTGTAATAGTCTGTACTTAGATGTTTTTAAATCATTGTTTTAATTTCTTGATTTAGCTCTAAATAGGCCTTGAAATACAGAAAAAAAGCATAGGTGGTCTTGATAATCTTTTTTATTGCCCTAGAAAGCAGAGAGAACCTGCAACAACATTAGAAAAATTCCCGAAACTAGAGATACATTTGCTTATTTTTAAGAAAGCTGTTAGACCAGCAGGACTTCAACAACCTGGTAAGGATCAAGAAAGAACTTCTTAACACAACATACTTTAGGATTTTACAAGAGTTCATACGGTGCTGGAATGAAAGTTGGATTATTAATGTATTTTGCAGTAACTTTTGAATATCTATTTCTTATTGATCTCCAAGAACTTTGTTCTGATCTGATAAGAACTGTCTCCTTGATTTCAAAATGCCTTTTGCATGACTAGGAATTAATTATGTGATGCAGAATGAACTTCTCAAATGATTCATAGAGTTTTCTTGGGAAAATTCATACTTAGAAATCTAGAAATTACAAAAGCAGCGGATAGGATGTTTCAACAAGTTTTTCAGATCCTGCGGTTATATCTCTAAGGTCATTTTTTTCCATCAGTGAAATACTAACAGTTACAAGCAGTGATTTGAAACGATAGCTTTTTGATTGCAGTGCATTGGTTCATACAGGTAAAGGAATCTGACCTGAACACGTTAAACCAGAGCTGACCATGGAGGAAACGGGTTGTTGCGTAAAGCTTGGGAGAGGGCAGGTAGGATGGTGGACTAGAACCTGATGGTTGGTAGATGTAAAAAGGCAGTTTGATAGATTTAAAAAGAAAGCGAACAAAAAGAAGTCCATCATGCCCATAAATTTTTTTTTTTTTTTTTTTTTTTTTTTTTAAAGAGAACAAACAACCTGAAAAATAATTAAGGTATAACTTTCTGTTAGAGGATCACCTGTTATGTTTATATTATATGACACACATGTATATGTAAGAAATGAGTGATTTGATACATTACGTAGGTGGTACAGGTGTAGACTTGGCAGTGATTTTATCTTTAAAGATGGAAGGTTTCTGCAGAGAGTAGCAATGTGATGATGTTTTTACAGACTGATAAAGGATAATCCAGGATAATCTTCCGATCAATTAACAGATGAACCCAGCTCTGCTGCGCTAAACTCACGATATCCTCAATGTAGTCCTTGACTCAGTCAGTATCTCAACACCACCTTCCTCACCTCTGCATCTAAACGGGTAATATTAAAATTAGAATCAAGCAAAATACTCCCAAATCCTATATTTTGCAGAATACTCATGAAGAAATAGACATGTCTTCTGCCTTAATAAATGTTATTTGTTCCTCTTTCTCTCAGATGGCTTCTCTGAGAAGTTAGTATTTGTTTTTGCTACTGCTCATGCAGGCTCACATTAAGGGTTGTGCTGACAAGAAACTTTCTGCAAAACACAGAAATACTTTCCCTTACATTGTGTATTTATTGTGCTTGTTTTCAGGTTTCACTATTCATGTTTTCGCAGCGCTATTCAAGTTTTTGTGTGTCCATGTAGAACTCCTGCAGCACCGTGTGTATGGCTTGGCACGTGTCTGCAGGAACTGGACTGGAAATTCGCTTTCTTCGGAGTCATTTGTTAGCAGAGAGTGAGCACAAAAGGGGAGAGCATTGGAGATGGCTTCAGGCAAGGGCAGATCTAAAGCGGAGGATAAATACGGGGCCATCTGGTGCGTCAGCTCACATGGAAAATCAGCGATTTTGTGTACGGGGCCAAATCAGTGACACCTACCAGAATCTGATGTTGAGGAAGGAGGATTTCACTGCGTGTGTTGCTCTTTGGGAATATGCCTGCAATATTTGATCAGGGAGAATGAAAAGATCTATTTCAACCACTGTTTTTAGGAACAGGAAACAAGTCTTTGTCATGTTTGTAGAAGACTGAGCAAAAACCACACTTTTTTTAACAGATCAGATATATCTTATAAAACCTAGAGGGTCCCATGCTACCATGCCAATGCAGAAAGAGAACAGGAGGGTAGTTGTGCATGAAATGAGAACTGATGCACCACTGTTAGTATTGTAATCTGAATATTACCCCTGGACTCTTGTTTGTATGATTGCAGTGCTGCAGCTTTTCATCTGAGCAGATATTCTCTAAACCTAAGTATTTTCTAAAAGTAAGGATATTCTCTCTTGTTTTCTTTTGTGTTAGACCATTTTACATTTTAGAAGAAGGATGATCCAATTTCCAGCCTGTGGAAGAAAAGGCATTTTTAAAGCTTATATTAGGATTTACCTCTAAGGGGGAGGAGAAAAAAAAAAAAAAAACATAAAAAGTGTTTTTAGTCTTTACATTTTTTTTTTTTTTTTTTTTTTTTTTTTTTTTTTATCAGCAGCTAAAATGTACTGTCATACAAGAAATAATACCTTCAGTTACTGTAATCCCATAGGGCTTCCAGCAGGAAAGCAGATGGAGTTAGACCAGAAGGAAACATCAAAGAGTAGAAACAATGAGAGGAAAAAAGGTCTCTAAAACCCTAAGCTTTGCAAGGAGATGAGCAGTTAACAAAACAGAAGCGCCTGATATTCCAACTCCGCTAAATAGAGATGAAGACAATAGCCACGATGCAGCCCACTTCTCTTAATAGACTGGCCAAAATTATGAGAAGATTACTCGGTATTTAATTTAAAATAGCCAGTGACCTGGCATGGTTACCTGCTACAAAACATTCTATATTTTAAATATTATTTAAAAATTTAAGTAGTTATAATATGTATTTTAAATAATTTATATGTATATCTACCTATCTATGAACTTGTCCTGCTCTAAAGCCAATGGGGTGGAGGTCCTGGGTTTGCTTTATGGGTCCCTGACATGAAGTTTGGCATGAGGATGAGATAACCCGAATCTGTCAGCTCTATTGCAGCAGCCGTGCGAGTGCATGTTTAGCTCGTTCCCTAGAGCGGTGCAGGGTGGAGGTGCTGGCTCTGACTGAATTCTTGACAAGCTGTTGCAAAGACATGTGTGAGTCTTAGAGAGCGAGAGAGAAACTTTGGGTAAAGCATTTTGAGTTCAAAAAATGGCATTGCTTCCTAAAACTCTGCTTCGCTGAAAATATTTTCCAATTTAGTTCTGCTTCTCATGAAACTAATCCTTTTTGTGCCTCCTTGCTGAATAATAAATTCATGTAAATTGTAATTTAAATTAGAACAGCTTGTGACAACACAACTTCTTTTCATCTGAGGGAATTGGAGAAGTTATAGGCAGAGCATCGTGCCATAGGTAGCAAGTCTGGCTCCATCACTGCTGTGCGTCACTGCAATCCAAGGTCCTAGCTTGGAAAGAAAGCAACATTTAACACCTTCCCAAGTACTGCATTTCTTGTCTTTGGCTTTATCAGATTTAATTGCCCTGGATTTTTGAGTTCTTTCATAGAAAAGTCATCAATACAGATATTTCTGATTATTACTGTCATGTAATATGCCTTTTATGCTGCTGTAAATGAGTCCATTCTTGCCTAAAGTCCCCCTTTTGTTTTATAAATAGAAAGGAGAATCAGAACTCCCTTGTTTTATTCCTGGCTTGGCTTCCAGTAAAGTTCTAGATACTAGAATATGCATAAAGAGAAAGGCCATGATCCAACACTTCCAACATGAAAACCAGCAGCAAAATATAAGATACTCTGTTTGGGTTTTGTTGTTGTTTTTGTAGCTTGGTATATATATGAGATTAAATTAATATGGCGTTCTAGAAATATATTAAATGAAAAAGCTATGCCCAGGGAGCACATAAATGGGGCACAGCAAATAGCATGCCACAACACCAATTGTTTAGCCCCATTTTCACAAGGAATTTCTGTCACCAAAAATGCATGAAAGCTCCGAAATTTCAAAAGCTCCTGTAGTGCTCTGTTTGTTTTCACTGTTGTTTTTTCTCTTCTATTTAGTGCTGCTTTTTGTTACTTGTCCCAAATGAATGCATAAATCCCTCTTTTTTTTTTTTTTTTTTTTTTTTTTTCTTCTCTTCTCTTTCAGAAGCTGTTTTCCATTTGATGAGGTTAATTGTTTTGAATTTTTAACAGGATCCTACTGAAGAGGCTGTTGCCTACTTTGTTTTGAGTTTCCTGAAGATTTAGCCTGTTTGGGGGACTAGAGTGGGGAACCCTGTGTCTTCAATTAGTACTTTAAAGAATGTCTAAAATTTCCAGTAAAAGGTTTCTTGAATTAAGGTCAAGGATAATCAGCTGACCAGAAATTGTCACTTTTGTATGTTGTGCTCCTGACTCATATTAGGGGACACTGAAAGCACCTTTTTCTATAAATGGGTTTTCCTTTCTTCTCCCCGTTGCTGCTTTTTCTCTTTACACAGATAAAATTCAGCAGCTGTCAGCAAATAACCTTGTTTCTGGCTGTGCTGATTGCTCTTTAGTGTTCCCTCTAAAATCCTAACTTGGCTTTTCTGTGGGGCATTCCCAAGATCCAAGTCCTACCCATACATGTGCCCACAAAGACTATTTTAAGTAGTTAGTCTTTTTGAAAGAGAATTCTGCAAGGACTGGGAAACTGCATGGAGCTGAGGCATTGCAGCCAAGACAGGAGTCACTGCTGTGCTGAGGCCAGCTCAAACCCTGTGGCCTCACCAGGTCCTGGGACTATGCAGCTGCCTCTGGGTCCAGCACTAACAGGGGTGTTAATGACTACCTGAAGCCCAAATGCAAGATTAATAGCATATACTTCTTCTACATAGATAAAATCAGAGAATGCAGATTCTGTTTTCTCTTTCTCATTTTACTTGTGCCAGATGGCTAAGGTTTAGGGTAGTTTCTAGTTTAGGTCACTAGTCAGTTGAGCAGCAGTTAGGTCTGCTGCACTCTGATTACTGGCCTACAAAAATGTTGGATAACTGAAAACAAAATCCTCTCTAGCCTCACCCCTCAAAGCAGAGCTTTAAGAGCATTTGAGGAATGGACAGGAGCTCGGTAACATCTGACCTTACCATAACAATGTCTTTTAGTTGGTCCTACAGTGATAACTAATTGCCATTAATTTACACATGGATTGTAGACTTGTAGGGATTACAAGTTTCAGATGAACAAGGCATATATTTTCTTTGCCTTTCATCTCTATCTAAAAAAAAAAATATGACTTTTATTTTGTTTGGTTGCTCTTGTGGGCTTGCACTACCAGTCCTAACAGCCATTGGCTTGCGATGGGAGCAGTTCAGTAGCTGAATTCTTCTGTTTAGCTCCTCCTAAAGGCATAGATTATGGTATATGCCCATGTCAAGTGGTATGTTAAACCATCTTCTCATGTACAGTGCTTTACATAAATAATGCAAAATTCACGGTCACCCAAATCCTTTATTAGCTGGTAGCACAATTCTTGGAAAATCCCTTCCTAGCTTAAGGTAACATGTTACTTTTTCCAGTGAATCTACCCACGGCTTTACTAGCAGCTTTGAGGTGAAAGGCAAGCTATGCATACAATATACAAATGGAGATTTTGGCAGGAGGCATGGATTAGAGAGGTCTTCCATAAAATTCGTTGTAGAAGAGGCTCAGTGGAAGGCGAGGAGGTTCTGTGCTGGGCAGGCTGCTTGACAACACTTCTTTCATATATCTGTATATATGGACACCAGTACAGAACAGTGCTGGCTACAGGGTGTCTGAGACATTCAGCTCTGTTAGTGTTCATCATCAGCAGATTTTTGCCTATGTTAAAAGGAAAGAAAAAAAGACATTTTGTCTGCCCTTACAGTCTGTAGTATGTGCCTTGCAAAATCTCTGATTTGCTATTAGCAAGTTACTAATGGGGAAGCTTCATATTCATTTAGAAAGCAAACTGCTATTCTCAACAAGAGTTCAAAATGTTTCTAAGGAGGCTATTCTTGCAAAACCTTCAGTGCTTTTTTTGTGTTTTGATCAAGGCTTGGCTCAATTCTGCTTGTATTCCTGCAATTCCTTGCTTGTATTCCTGCTGGGCTGTGGTTGGCAGAGCACAAGCTTAGAAAGGAAAAAGATGTAATAAGGAATCGAAGAAGAGTAAGATTTGCCTATTTCTTTTCTCCAGTAGAGCTTGCTGGGTGTCTGAATAATGCTACTGAAAGATGAGCAGCGACTCTGACCTGTCAGTGCTGTAATGAGTCTTGGGCATCCCCTAGTCGTGCTCTGTACGAGGGACCACGGTGCATCTAGTGGATTACATCTCTGGTCCTATCACAGTATTAGGATTAGAGACTAGTCTGCAGAAATGGAATATAACCATATGTTGCTATATCTATAGTGCAGTTGGGCACCAAAACCCCTTATTATTATTATTGTCCTGCTCTTGGGGGCATAGCTATGCAGATGGGCCTCGGTACCTGAGCAAAAGCTTGTACAACTGAATATCTTGATTGGAAAATATGTGAAATGTAGAATCGTATGCAAGTCCTCTGCTGTTTCCATGGGGACATCTACTCAGATTTTTTTTTTCCTTCGCTCCTCTCTGTCCTATTTCACCCTTGACGAGTCTTGCCGAGCCACAAATTGAGGGGGATTAGCATTCCCTTGTGAAGACTGTTGCCCACTCTTCCTAATTTTTGGACAGTAACGTGCTTTGTGCATGACTAAATGGAACCGTTCCCTGTTTGGGTGGAAAACCTGGTAACAAGGAGCTGCTGCTAAGCCCTTCATTAACTCACTCAGAACTAGGCCCTTTCTCCCGCCACAGTGGGGAAACATATAGATTCCTGCTATATAGAGAGCTACATGTAAAATTAATGTACATATTATTGCCTTCTCAGTTTACACTAGCACAGAAATGAAAACAGTGTTACCCACGTCATTATTAGCTCTTGCTCTTTCCTAAATAACAGTGACAACCAACCACTGAAGGAGGGACATTTTGCAAATATTTTCCTGGGGTGTATCAATAAGTAAAATAGAAAAACCAAGATTTTGAGGACATAATTTTTACAAGCATTTTTAGCAGAAAGGCAGTATTTTTTTCGTAAGCATGCATTTCCCTGCAAATGTTCTATAAACAGATTTGGCTGGCTGATTCCTGCTTGGTGTTTGGAGGTGGATAAGGCATAAGGTGGGAGGAATGTTTAATATTTCTGAGCTATGTCCCAAAAGGATTACAATATCCTATTATAATTATTTTTCACTTGGTCACCAGCACTGATATAGCTGCTTAATAAAAACAGAGCTGCAGAAATAATCATTATTAGTATCAATAGCGCCGTGCATCTAAGTACACAGCAAAAGTGCAGTTTATCCTGCTGTATATCCATGAAATGATTCCCTCTCTCAGATAAGCAGAGCTAATCAAATGGCTTGATAGATCATACACGGAATCCAAGGCAGAGCTGTGGAAACAAGTTTAAGGGCAGGAAACTACAAATGCGAATGACTATGAGTAACTTCACTCTTGGGAGTATTTCAGTTGACTCCGGGAGGGATTACGTAGGGTAATAAGCTCTGAACTTCATGAAAAGTGTTTGCAGGACTGGTCCCCAAGCATATTCAATTGCAGTCTTCACATAAAATCACATAAATCTCTAGTCAGGGGCTTTTAATAAACATATTCTATGTCATAAATTATTTTCTGAGGAGGATTTTTAGAGGCATAATTTTACAGCATTGACCTCCAATAGACTCATAACATTCTATCATGTTAAATATATATTTAATAGCTTCAAACCTTTTCTTTTAGTGGCCCAGTGGGCCTGAAGGACTTAGGACTGCAACAACCTATTGTGTCAAAGGATATTTAGAGAGGTTTAAAAAATGCGGATTATTGACTTTATTATTGATGCAAAGGAGCCATTATAGCCTATCACAAAATTAAATGCCCTTTCATACTGCAGGCACCCTGAATTTATGGAAATGATGAAAGTTAATGGCTCTGCGGGAAGCATTACATCAGGTCCAAAACACTTTGGGCGATATTATTATTTATTTTCACATTCATACACATTCAGTAATAAGAAATTCAAGGTTTTTTTTTTAATGAATTACAAGTATAAACATGTAGGTTGCTATGTTAATTTAAGCAAAATGTAACCGGAAATGTACTTGCATCACTTCCTCATTTCTATAAAGGAACAAAGTCAAACTAGCCCAGTGAAAAGAGCTGGACCCGCTTGAAGAGCTTTTGTAAATCCAGAATGTGCTGGATTGAAATTTACAATTTTTATTTTCACTTCTACATCTGATTTATGAACATTTAGCCACACTTCATACCATTCTGCTATAGCCATAATTTTACACAGGTTATTCTGACATTTATTTTATAACTAATGGATGATTTGGATGTATCCAGACACTGCATGGCATTGAGCCTGGAAATTGCACTGCTGCCTTCTCTGGAAACCCTTTAGTAATTCAGTGCTAAATTCAGCCTCCCTGTGTAGTCTCTTTGGTTTTTCGGTGGGGTAGGGGCGGAGGGTTTTTTTTTTTTTTACTCTTTTATTTTCTATTCCAAGCATATGTCCCCAGTAAGTGTATGTTATCAGGGCATGGGAAAAAATTCCATGGTAGACACCAAGGAACAGATATTTGAAAAGAACCTAATGTCCCAGAAGGATCCCAGGCTTTCACAAGGGTATGTTCCCTCCTGAGGGACCGCATTTCTGGAACCTAAATTGTCCTCTCATCATAAATGACCACTTCTCTAAAATCACCTTGTTGACCCTATCTGATCCTAAACCCATCCAAAAGGCTGAGTTTAGCATCTCCCATGCTCTCTTGTTGCTTTGTGGATTAACAAAACGGTCAACAAAAAGTTTTACAGTAAAGCTTGTAGTTGAGACATGCGATCTCCCTGCAAAACTCAGGTCCATATAAGCAAGAGCAGCAGTGACTGTGGGTCCAGGACATCTGTTTTTCTGCTTCACAGAGCTCACAATACAAAATTCCTGGTATACTTTGAGGCAATTATCTACTTTTTCAGGGTTTTACCAGAAATCTCACTCTAGTTTCACTTATCTTTGTTCTCTTATCTGGCAAAAGATGAATTTCAAGAAAGCCTGCATTACCAGCCCCATTGTCTAGGAATAGATAAAATGTACATTTTGACTACCTGGAACTAAAATGAAAAGAAAAACATTTGCATATTTCTATCTATTTATTGTCCCAAACATGGCCTTTTTCTCTTGCTTTTGAGTGGGCTTTTGGGCACACCTATAGCAGTTAAAACACAGGAGCATCCTTGTGCTGCCATTAGCATCATTTCCCCCACTAACTTCAGTAAAGCTTTCCTTAATTTCCTCACACAGATACGTCCAGTGTTAACCTGATTTTTAAGCCTTTATTATGTCCCAGGTTCCATAATGACTGATGTGTACATCTTGATAAAAGAAATTCACTGAACAGAGACAGTGCTTCATAAAAACGTAAGAAAGTGCTGAAGATGACAGTTAACTTTATAAAACTATTTAGCTTCCATTCAAATCAGAGGGAGTTATTCATAGCCTTAAGAACCTTTTATACTTAAATGCTATTCTGAAGAGGGCCCTTTGCAACATAATAATGAAAACAAAAAAAATTAAAAAGAGTTTTCCATTTTCTACTTGCCAACTGCAGGCTTTAGGGGTAAATCAGTTATAATTACTATAATTTAATATAGGTATGTTTCATTTTCTTCCCTGTTATTACTGTGAAGAAGCTTTATGCATCAGTACAAAAAGATTTAGGGCCCTTGAAAATATTTGTTTTCTACTCCTTCACTTATTTATTTTTTTTAAATCAAGGTGTGCTATAGCTATAAAATAAATTCTTTTGTAGCCCGAGGCTATAAAAAAAAATACCTGAAGTGCTTCCCTTTGAGGAGCTTTGTTAGTCAAGGTAGAGGGCTCTATAATCCACAAACATTGTAATTACCTGAGCAGTGGCAAAACTCTCACAGGTTGCAGTGGCAGCCGGGCTGAAAGGAGCTGCTGTGCTTGAGTTTATTGTTCCATTTTCTGTTTAACATCTTAAACTTCATCTGAATCGTCTAGCTGCTGCTCACAGCAATGTGCGACCGTCTTTGGTTGATCTTTTGAGAGAACAAGAGCTCGTCGTGATGCTCGGCCAAGGCATCTGTCATTGAGTGTCTCTCTTGGGTACCGTGTTGGGAATGTGACACCATCCTGGCTCAGGTGGTCCCTTCTGCAGGCAGTGACCCCTTGGCAGAGCTCTTGGACCTTCTCTCCTTTCGGCATCCAGCAAGGAATATTTTCTGCACAGAATGAGACTTTAGCTTTTTGTGCTAAGCGGATTTGACATGCCAGACTCAAGAGAAGGTTATTATCGTTCGAAAAGTTATTGTGCACTATCAATGCAATGGTAAAAATTATACTGCTACGTGTGTTAGAAGTATTCTTAGCCTGCAGAAAGAGTTGTGTGATTTAACTCTCCTAAAGGTCAATGTGAGGAAATAAAAATGTGTCATGTTACCTTGTGTTTGCTGCAGTGAGTAGCGATGGGTAATTACTGCAGTTTTAGCTAATGTATCCAAAGTTGCCTATGAATCTGAGCCATTTTGGCAATTTTCTCTTCCATTTGCTATTTTTCTAATTAGCTGTTTTCTTACCACCATGCCGTATTTTCTTCCACTGTTTTTGAGCTCTCTCATGTAGGTTTCATTAGCTTTCGTTGTTCGCGTTGCGTGCAGACAAGGGTGATGCACATAGCGCAGGATTGCTATTGAACAGGAATAGAAGTGGGAAGAGGGCTGCGGATTTGGAGCAAAACTTCTTTGGAAGACAGTGTTAGAGAGGCGCAGGGGTCCATTCCTCCCTTATTATGTGTAGTTATTAAATATATAGGCACTCCCTCAGTTTAACTTTTCTCTTTCATTGCTGCCTCCTACACGTATCACACGACATCTGTCTGAAGTACAAAGGCAGTGTCATATGCTAGTAGAAATATGAAATTGAGCCTGTCTGATAGGCGTGATGCCTTCCTCCTTTATTGCAGGCCAATAAAAGTCACCAGCAAAAAGACTGTAGATTTTTACTGTAAAGAAACCACAAATTAATAAGGATTAATTGATAATTAGAGCTTGAGAGATGGAGTAGAGCTAAGACAAATCAATTGCTATAGCAATAAGCCTGGGCTGACAATAAATCAACTGCAATAACAGCAAGATACTTTGGACCAAATTAATCACAGATGCAAGCAGTGGAAAGTTAGGGGTGAATAAATTAGTCAAAAAAGTATTTACACATGTTGAGTAATTCTGCAGGTGACCATGAACTGAGTGTCTATATGAAAGGAATGGAAAAACTATATAGAAAGAATTTAACCTACACACCCATGCTCTGGCAGGAGACAGAGTGATGGTGCGAGCAGAAAGAAACAAAAGGCATGTCAGTTTTCCTTGGGAATGGTTGGATTTGTCCCCCTAAAGACACACTCACAGGCATGGAAAGAGGTGCAGGGGACAAGGCGAGGTGTCAGCACCCTGGCTGCTGTTTGATTTGATGGGCAAAGTGATTTATTGGATAACTGTGTGCTTCAACCCTCCTTTTTACAATGATGCTCAATAAATTTGGGGACTTGAGAGTTCTTATACACTCATTTCCTCAGCAGTAGTCCTGAATGGTTTTTTTCTTGGGTTGGTTGTTTTTTTGGCTATTCCCAAGGTCAAAGACAGGCATGTGACTACTTAATCCCAGCATGAGAGAAGACATGTAGGAGAAAGTTGCAATGTAAAACCCTTTTTTTTTCCTTTTTCTTTCTTTTGTTGTTTTCTTTCTTTTTCTTATCTCGGCATATAAAAAGCTAAATAATCTTTTTTTGCTTTTCAGTGTTACCTCGTTAATGAATAATTTCCACTGTTCTCATTTTGTACTTGTATTGTTTGTCCTTTGTGTCACTCGTTATGCTATGCCCCTGTGTACATGCTAGAGGGCAGCTTGGCAAGTAGGATATTTATGCGCGTGTGACTCTTGCAAAGGAGACGACATGGAGGCAGGAATCTGCACTAACATTTGTCTTCTGTGTTGGTGCTGCTGACATCAGCAAAACCATCAGCTCTAATCACAGGACGGAGCTGGTCCCTATTAGCTATCTGTGAAGAGCCAAGTCTTGATAAAGCAGAACATGCTGCAGCTCGGCAGCAGAGGTGACACGTTCCACGTAGCACTCGGACCAGTTATCCTGTTCCCTGGTGGTGATGAATGCACACCGGGAAGAGATTAGATTACCTGCTGCACTTGAGAAATAAAATGTTCTGTGCCCTTTCTTTTTAGTCAACTTGCTGATTCTAAGCAAGTTATTCTTGTCTTATATTGGCATTCAGCTAATACGGTACTGGAAATATTTGAAGCTTAAACTTGACTGTGAGCTGCATTCGGTTCCACACATCTTGTTAGAGCAGTTAAGATGTTGTATCTTGGATTTATTGTCTTTGTTGACAATGAAACGCTGTGTCTGAATTGAAATAGCAGAATCAAAATTAATTCTAAATTTCCTAAGGTACAGAAGGTTCTTCCTTTATAGTGACTATGACTGGTTCACACTGGGAGGTTCATTAAGGAATAAAATTTTCCCTGTGACTTCAGACTTTTGCAAAAGTTCTGTGGAGTTTGGTCAAAAAAAAAAGAAGTAAAAAGAATATCCTTCCATGGTTCAATTTCTAAAATACAGACATAATAATGTAATAATTTCCTACCATATTATCCACCCATATGAAACAAAAACTAGTCTTGTTTTCTATATTTTTTGCTTTTTTTTTTTGGTCTTAAAAGCTTAGCAATCTGATGGTTACTGCAAGTGAAAGAAAATAAGAGTTTATTTGAATTGGAAATTGTGCATAAATTATCTTTCTTATACAGACCTCTTTAGTGTTTTTCTGTATTGGCTACATTCTGAAATAAACCATATAGTCCCAAAGTATATGGCTGCATAGCACAGGAGAACTTAATGTAAAAATTAATCAATGTTGTTATTTAATCATTACATTTGTGACTCACTAAAGCTTATTAATTTCATTCAAGAAATAATACAAGGCACTGCATTTTTCTTGAAGGCAATCCGTTCACTTCTGCCTAATACATGCCATGTTCTGTTGATTCCTTGCTGGGCTGTAAATACCTGAAAACTATTCCTAGGCCTAGGTGACCCTCATGTGGTCAGAAACAAAACCCAGGCCCAGGTCTGCAGTCACGGGTGCAGTGCCAATAAATACAGCAAGCAATGACCTCGCTGCATTTCAAGTAGCAGTGGCAAATCTAGCACCTCTAGTGCAATGGCAAGATAATGATGCTATGCAGTGTTAGGCAAGATAAAAATGTTGTGTGGCTCATGTGGCTCGGGCTGGATATGCTAGAAGACTTCATGGTCATTACCACGAGGCAGCAATACTGGTCAAGGCACAGTAGCAAGGGCCTTTAATTCTGCAAGTAGCCCAGTGATACCCTGTCTGATCAGGAGCTGATAAAACCCATGCATCAACTGCTTGCCTAAGTTTTCCATTAGAAAAAAAACCCAAAACATCCAATCTGGCAGGAGGACTGTAGGATTCTGTTGCCTCTCTAAGCAAGGATGAAAGAATGCAAAGATTTATGTTTAGGGATGAGAAACTTCTTTCAAAACTTCTCATTACAGTACAGCAGTTTGGGAAATACATAACAATGGAGGCATGTTTACTTTGTGCAGAATTCATGGCATGATGAGGATAATAAGACCCTCCAAGGCAATAATTGCTTCACTGTAGGGTGCTTGTGCATCTCAAATTGCTCAGCATCTGGGTTTTAAATCATTTGTGCTCCTGGTGGGTAAAGCTGCCAGCAAAACAGGCAGGCAGGCAAGCAGCATTTTTAAACTTACGCAGCATGATCAGGGCACGTGTGCATTTAGGACTCAGCTTATTACCATCAGGAATTGTTACCTAAACCATGGAGACGCACACCAAAATAGATCCTGTGTGATACATTTTTAATAAATGGTTTTCATTCATGAGGAAACCAGTTGGCCTATGGTTGTAGGGCTGGTGTTGGTTTGGATATTTCTGGCTGACTGTCAGCACGAAAGCTGTGCTTGGAAGTTGAGAAAACCTGTAATGAATTCCATGGTTCATTTGCGCTTTGGTGAGCAGGTAATTCTCCTCGAGTGCTGTGCTGGAGATAATGAACACAGGGAGCAGGAGGAGGATTTGCTGTATCATGTTATCAGCTTATTAAGTAGCACTCAACTCGGTAAGAGTGGAGGCCATCCTCTAAAAAGGAAAATAATTACTGAAGTGGAGACTGTCTTTAATTTTTACCTGGGGAGAGCCAGATTCTTTTGAGGAATGTCCTGCCTTTGGTGTATCCATCTCTACTTTCAGAATATTCACTAAGTATCTCCAGATGCAATTTCTTCCATCATCTAAGCTAAAACACACTGTATTCTTCATGGTGCTTGTGGGGATCAGTGTTTTGGTTTTTATTTTTGACGGTTTTGCTGTTGGGAAGAACTCTCAAAAGTTGTCTGACTATACAAGCACTTGCAAAAAAAAAAAAATTGTGGAAAAAATAAACCGTCTCTGTAGACCTCTGAGCTGTGTGAGCAGGTAATTGAAAATTAACACTCGTATGTGCACCACCTGTTACAAAAGGAGAGAGAATAGTGACTCTCCTTGGTGCTAGGAAGTTGTGGCCAGGTGCTTGCTGGCTTGGTCACCCGTGCAGAGGGACAGCACGTGCAGGCTGAGGTCTCCTCCTCTGCCCTCGGAGAAGGAAGCTGTGCCAAGCAGGCTCGTGCTGCGGCTTCTGCTCTTGGGGTCCCGCTGGCGGAAGGTTATTTGTGTCAAAGTATTACCTGATCCTCTTGAAGGGATTAATTATGATCGCACCTGGTGGTTTGGCTCTGGGGCTGATTTTCTTTTTTGTTTTTACAAGAGAAGGTCCTCTGTTATTTGGAAGACTGTTCTGTTACCTAATAATTCTCTCTGTCAGCAATATTTCTTGATATAACCTGTTCTTTAGTTGAGATCATTCCTTGTTAATTCCTTGTTTCATCCTAGAAAACTTCTCTTTTTCTTGTTATTCTTTTTTACATTTTTTTTAGAGAAATTATGGATGTGGGAAATAAGATGTCAAAATAGTCACTTGCCTATGATGTTTGCTAGATTTTAAGAAGAGGTTCACAGTTTGGGCTTGAATAATCTTGAGGCAGTAGCATCTTGAATCATCTTTTATACCACTGAAAAGTGAATGCAAGACATGTTTTTGCCTTTTATTTCTCTTTTTGGACAATAATATAATGAAGTGGAAGACATATAGGAGCCCAACCCGATTGTTACAAAACACTTGTAAAAACCACAGATTTGCTGAAAACTCCAGTGCTCCTGCTGTTTTCTCCAGAAAGGCTCCTGCTTTGGTACCACATGAATTTCGGGTAAAATGAAGGTTTCTTGGTAGCGGTGAAAAAACAGTTGATTCGTATGGTTTACAGTTCAATTTGTGGACTAGAAACTGGGCCGTGTCTGCACTGTGCTTGGAGTTTTGGGCACGAACAAGAGTAGAATAAGAGTGAGAAAAGCAGTTGGAAATAGCTCAGCTATTCCTTGTCACCTAGATGATAACTTTCAGCCCAGGGAATTTCCATTCACCCAGATCCGCTAGATTACAGCCTCGTACTCGAGGGCAGAGAAGATGGAGCTCTTTGAGGTGTGTGTTACAGGGAAGAAGTGATGCAGCTTCCACCAGGTGAAGGAGGTGCCTAGAGACTCTCTTTGGAAGAAACTTCTTTTTCCTGCCTTTATCTGTAAAGGTCTAAGACAATTAATCAATAAGCAAGGACACAAGGTGAAAACATATGGTCTTTGATATTTAATAAATGGATTAACAGAGTCCGTCGCTTAATATTCAGCCTCTGCCTTAGGAGTATAAATTAATAAGCATTAGGTCTTTTTTAATGAGGAATTTTTCCCTTTTAAAACCTGAATGAATTATCAAAAAGAGCTCTGGCAGAATTTCAAAGACATTTTCTGACCTTCTAGTATTTTGGCCTGCATGAATTTTTAACAAGATGCTATATATCTGCAAGGTCTATTAGAATTCGTCTGCATGAAGCCGCTCTGCCCTCTAGCCCCCCAACCTTCCCTTTTTTTTTTTTTTTTTTTTTATAATCAGACAACTGAAGCAGAAAAAGGAAAAGTATCTATAATAGCAAGGGGATATTTAATTTATGTAAATGAAGTTTTAAAAACGAGTCCTTATTGGAGTTAATAAAACCCCACACGCTGCCTTTAAATATTAATAGTAACTGGCAAAAAATCCTTTATTTATTGTGACATTTTCATTTATATTCATTTTCAAATAGTTTCAACAACGTAAAGTGTTCCAATATATGTTTGTTCCAACATATGTGTATTTTAAAGTGTATATAGTGTAAAGTATATAACATACATAACTTAAAATTAAACTCGTGGCTACACTTTTAAACCTATAAAACTCCTTTTTTGCTGGTTTCTATTTCCTAAAATCCTTAAGAAAATTTTTGATTTTTTTTTTTAAGTCTGTTTGGAAAATAAATAGACTGAAGCAGAAGTTTTAAATATTTGCAGACTAATTTTCAGCATAATGAAGAAAGCTTCTTATCATTATTACTTGCTTTATTTTTATAGTGGCATGTTTCTAACATTTTGAAAGTGCAGAACGTCTTTTTTTTTCGTAAAGAGGCTGTTGTTATCTATGTATTTTTTTTAACTAATGATACCTCCTATTCTAAATGCCATTTCAAAAAAAAAAAAAAATCACGTATATTAGTGGAAACTGAGCTATTCTGTTTCTCAAAGTTATTATATCTGTTCCTGTTAGCAGGTTACTGCTCTGAGTCACTGTAGCAATTTCCCTGCTGCTGTAGCTCACTTTTAGTTTCCATTCAGTACCATTAATTCAACACCTCCTCGTGGAACTGCCTCTGTGTGTGTGTGTGGTACATTTTTTCCATTTTTTCTTATTTATTTATTTCATCTTCTTCTCTTAGGATCTGCTGAATAAGAAGTTTTTGCATGTGGAGGTGCTTCGCGTGCTGCTTGTTCACCACTGTGTGCACCATGAAAGATGCAGGAATTAGTTTTTTCAAAATCAGGTGATTTTAATGTGGTTGTCTTTATCAGGTTAATCGCTAATAACAAAAGCCACTAATAGGTTTTCCATTTCTTTTATTTGGCTTGCTTCAGGGGGAAGTTCTCATCTTAAAAATGAGTTGATGATGATAAAAATGAGTCATGTATCACTGGCATCGTTGCTGTGGATGGGATCACACTTTGGATTCAGCTGAACCTATGTAAGTCACTGAATGAAAAAATGGGAATTTTGGAGTGTTTCACACATTCACACACTAACTCAACTGCTGAATCTAATATTTTCCAGTCAGGCTCTTGACTAGGACCTTACTAGAGCAGAAAATAATGCATAAAAGAAAGCATAGCTTAAAATAATCTGGATAATTATTTGCTCAGGTTGCTTTGTCAGGATAGTTTAACTATAGAACTGCTCTAGTGCAGCATGGTTTTCAGAAGGCAGCCCTGAGCAGGCATACTCTGATACCATGTTTTGAATTTTCTTTGTGAGGATGAGGGAGATCCACATCTGTGAGGATGCTTTGATGTAATTGCTGAAACTAAGGACTGCAACAGCTTTTGCTAGAGTTGTCTACTTATGTCAGGTACTTTCAAGGGCACAAAGCAAAGGCAGGTACATCAATATCATCATAGGTCACCAGGAGACACCATCCCTTTTGTAGCCTTCAACTTTTCCTTGTTGTGACTGTCTTTCATCTTACTCTGCCCATGCAGCTGGCAGCATTTCAGGAGATATTCTGACAGTTCCTTCTTCACCTACTGGTGGAGGGAGGGCAAGAGTTTGCAGGTGTTTTTAGCTAGAGCAAGAACCGATGCCTGATGTGAGAGATTTCCATGGGCCATACAAAGAATTAATTTATGGGGGTTTTTATGTAGAACATGTGGGTGCAAAAGGAAAAGGCAGTTGGACTGATGAGGTGAGAGGCTACGTAGTGACAGTAGCCCTGAAAATTAAGGTGGGGAAACCAGAGAGGACCAAAAGAACATCTCGGAGCAGGCTAATAAGCAGAAGTCTTTAGGAAAATGTAGTAGAGCAAAGGGGAGACCTTTGTCTTAGCCTCTGCTATGCTAAACTTATGCTTTCTGGTTTCAAAATATATGACTTCATCTTTCTTTGCTAATGCCAGAAGTAAAATAAACCTGAGACAGCCATCTCTGCCATCACTAATACCCCTTATATACGACATGGGAGTGCTTTAGCGCAGGCACCTCACATCGCATGGAATGGCCCCATAATGGGCTCAATAATTTATACTTGTATCCCAGGGCACTGTACGTTGCAGTGGGTATTTCACAGCCTGACGCTGCCCAGGCAGTGTGGTGAGCAAACTCCTGCCACATTGTGTATATGTGGTGATATGGAGGGGACACGCACTTGATTGCAGAGAAACAAAGTAGAGTTTGTTGGTAAATGAGAGATCCGGTTCCATGTCCGAGACTCTAACTTTTTGCTCAAAGCAGTACTACCTGGAATGGTAAATATGATAGCCATGAGCAACATGAGCATTAATTTTTTTTTTTAATGTCCTCATACTTAGGAGAAATTCTACGAAAAGCTCAAGATGCATGAAAAAGACATGGTTGCACTTTCTTTTGGTGCAAGCCAAAATCCCCAGCTAATCAGATAAATGCTACGTGACAAATTCTTCAGCTCTCCCTATTACAAGTGACACAGATGTCCGTCTCTGCAAAATCCGAGCATGTGCTGGAAGCAGAGCAGCCATGTAACTATGACACTGTCTAAGGTAATACATTCTGCTTCTAATGAGGGTTGATTAACCTAAAAGAAAAGTAGCATCAGCATATCCTCAAGCCAACAAATTCAGCGTAGCCTTGTTATTTGTACGTGGCATTGTGCTGTGCTGGCTCAAACCCTGGTGTAATATAAATACATAAGGAGAAGCTATGTGCTTCCAGATGTTTGCAGTCCGAATGCAGAAAAATATGAAAGTTTGACTAAAACAAACCAACACTCACAATCATGGAGAAGAGGAATAGTAAAACTGAATGGCTGCACCAAGTTTCCTAATTTCATCCTAGTGCTGCTTATTAAACCAAGTGTCTAGCACCCAAGTCCATCAACAGGATTTGGGAATCCTGTTTGGGAAATCCATTTGCCTTGATTTAAACAGAGACTGTCAATATCTGTTCAATTAAGGGAGGTCTCAGTGACAGAACTATTGACTATAATAGAGGGAAATGTGCTACACAGATGATGAATGGTGGAATAGTTAAGTAACTGCTGGGGTTTTTGTTTGTCTTTGACAAATATTAAATGCCCACTAGAAAGACAATAACTGTGGAGCCTTTTATGCAGAAAGTATGTGTGTGTGTGTGTGTATATATATATATTTTAACATGATAGTGGGCCAGGGATTGGAAAAAGGGATAATTCTGTGAACCATCCTGCTTATCTGCAAGAACATTGTAATAATAATGTGCATACTATTCCTAACATTTGCAGACTGTACAGGGCTATATGCTCAAACCGTATTATTCATGAATAAGCCACTGCACTTGCAAGGACTAATTAGCATTAAGCAACCTAAATAAGCAGTCCTAAATAATGCAGAGAATATAAAACCAAGAGAAGTGGGCAGTGGAGAGCACTTACATTCATATATTGAGCCAAGACTTTCTCGGAGATGGTCAAATCTATGTCTGAGCATAAATAAAATTAAAATGCTGTTTTCAAATGGCTAGCAATTTAATAGAGGCAGGGAACTGTGCATTTCCTCTTCTCCTTCAGATGGTCGAGTTAAATAATGACTGTTTGGGCAAATACTGCTATTGGAAACTCTCTAACCATCACACTTCTAGTTATATTAGTGCATTTATCAGTTGGTTAAGATTTCTGGAGTAGAAAAATGGAATTTCTAGACAGCGTATCAATGGGAATACATTAAAAGAATGAGCAGTGACTAAAGGAAATATAGTAGCTATTAACTGCAGGAGTTGAAACCAAGGATTTCAGCAACCAATCCTGTTTTCCATTTTCTTCTCCACTGCTGTATTATTTCTTCCAAAGCGGGAGAGAGATGCAGCTCTTCTCTGTGCTAGGTAGTGAAAGCAGCTGGTAAGGGGTGAGCACAAATGAAACTGTGTGAGAACGTTGTCAGTTCAGCATTACCCATGGCTTCCCATTGAAGACTTGAGACCTGTTGATGCAATTTCAAATAAAAGGAGTAATTCTAATACGCAAAATCAGTCTACCTGTTACCTTTGTCCTTTTTAGTAGAGGAGACTCAGACACGTGTTCCTGCAGTATATCCATGAGAAAACAAGTGATGGCTTAATTTAATAGACTTCACTTCAGAAGTGCCCATACACTTATTCACTTATTATTGGGCCATAGCTTGGTATTTCTGCTCTTTTGTTGCCTCTGCTGTTTATCAGATGGGTTTCAGCTGATGAGTCTGTACATACATTCCTAAGCATTCATAATGGAGTGTATATATATATATATACACACAAACACACTTTTGTAGATGGGTTAACTTTTATTGTAGTCATAGGAAATTTGCAATACATTTAAAATTAATGGTATGAAATAGGACTGCTACTGAAAAATGAGGTGTATTTGAAGGGAATTGATTGCCCTGTGTAAATAAGGTTGCATTAACTACACATGGAAAACCAAAACCAATTTAGGAATAACTAAGTGTGTGTTCCATATGCAGGCAGTGGGAATAAACAGCAATTTTATGTTAGCCAAGAGACTGCGAATAATAAATCTCTGACTTCTATTTATGACTCAATTTCTGACTTCTAAATATGACTCAATATGTGCCAACTCTGAAGCCACTGCTTGTCCTTTAGATGATACTGCATGTCTTCATCTTCCCCTTTTCCTACTCTCCCCTTATATGATAGTTGAACACTGTGATCTTTTTCCTTCTCCAAATATTGGTTTGACTTTCAAAGGGTTTTGCTTTGAAAACTGTTTCACCTTTGTTTCTGCTTTATGTCTATGCTCTTTGATTTTTTTGATGGTAGGGAAGTTCATATGCAAGACTTAATAATTAGACACTATTAATAGAGGATGAATTTCAAACCAGTATATACAGCTTTTCACATGATCCGCTCTTAGTCATATGCTCTTTCCGTCATGAGCTAAAAATTTACTGTGATGTATGTAAGCCAAATGAGCTGCTGCCTAGGTTTTAAATACTAGCTCTAAATGTGACTAATATTATCCAAAACATTATTTCTAGAAAATAATTAAAACAGAATGCTGATCTTTACTGGCAAAGACTTTGCATGTGGAAAAAGAAATATCCTTATCCTAATAAATTTCTGCAAGACAATTGGATATCTTGCATAATAACTGGAATATGTTTAAATTCAATGTTAAGCATCAAGCCAGTGCCAGTGCTGCTCTTGTACACCTGTCTGTTCAAGTAGTGCTGTGTGTGTTCAGAGAAAATACTCACTTGGCTAAGAATGGAGCAAATTGTTATTAATTTCATTAATATCAAGCATACAATTGGAAGGAGAAACAAAACTGGATTCCCAACTTCTGACAAAGGCTTTTTGTCAATAAACAGAGGTTAAGTATATGACTAATTCAAAGCACATTTGCAGGTCCTTTGCTTTGACTCCAGACTCCTTGTGCATTGTTTCCTTTTTCTGTAAAATGAGGGGAAAAAGTAGCTATGAAATCAATATTTGTGTACTGGCAGGAGATACTTTGCAAAGTGCTAAAACTGATTAAATTAGGCATTATTTTGGCCAATAGATGGTCCTGCTAATCCTGCTCTGTTGTTTTAGGTCCTTTCTCCTGCGGGGAGGCTTCACTGTGTCTCTGAGCTTGAGAGAAGCTCAGAACTCACCTAATTGCTTCTAACAGGGTCTGTGTCTGTCGTCACGTACAGATCAAGGTTTCCTTTGGTAGTGGCCATTAAAACCTTCCCGTTTAAGAAAAACTATCTTCAACTCTTTGGGAAGAAATCAGCGGATTGTTGTTCTCTTTTAAGGCTGGTTTAGCGTTGGTAGAATGCACTTTGCAAATTATAGCAGGCAAGGATGTAGCTCGATATTTTTTGTCTTTATTTGGTTGCAGGCATGGAGTTCGGTCCATTTGCAGGTCCATTATTAAAAGAGAAAACCTCTAGGGACACAGGGAACAAGTACGTAAAATAGGTTTGTATTGTCACATAGTTATCACATAGTTTGTATTGTAAGTTTTTAATCATTCTATTTTTTACTGGAAGGAGCTCTTGTTTCAGAATTTCAAAATCTACTGTGGATACGCAATCAAGATAGGCAAGTAGACATCATTTTTTAGTTGCTTTACTGGATTACAGAAGAAACACAATAGCACCAAAAGGAAAATGAAATGAAATGCATATTTGTTCTTGAGATAATGTTAACACTATTCAATTCTGTATATTTATCTTCGATCTGTATGACTTAAAAAATTTGAATATAATAAAGCCTCAGAGCAGCAAAACCAAGAGGTGATAAAGAAAACATTGTTCTAATATAATGTATTTAAAAAAATTACCTCAGAGACAAAAAAGTGCATATTGTATTTTCTTTCCCAATGCAGGAAAAAAAGAACTCATATCTTTATCACATCACAATTACTTAGCATTACAAAGTTTATTCATAATTAAAATAGTCTTTGTATTATTTGTTTTCGTCTTAGAATTGAATTCATTTTAATTTCTATGAGACTTTTTTTTTTTTTTTTTTTTTTTTTTTTTAAGCTACAGAACTGGTATAGTGCTTTTTTTGTATTAGTCGTCTTACCTGATTTTGTTGTTTGGTGTCAGTTCTGCAGTATTTAAGTATAATGTACCTGGTAACGCATGAGTCCTCTCATAGATAGAGATAACTCGCTTCCACAGGAATATTTTCTCAAGGTTAAGTTTAATAAATTTAACAAGATTGACTTGGGGCAATCTAAGGAAAAGCATGAAGCTGGACTCTTCAGAATCCTCATGAACTTCACAGGCTCCACATCAGGTCTGTCCTTGGTCTCATTTTGAGGTTCATGTGTAGGATTAAATAAGCTTTTCAAGTTGAAATAGGCTTTTCAAAATGGTCCCATTAAATTATGCCGCATGTACTTTGTAAAAGGTTGTGCATTTGATATAAATGCATGTATCCACTACTGTAGCAGGAGGAAAACACACTGCAATGCTTTAAACGTGCTGGATGTGGTTTGCACACAGAAGATTAAAAGAAGAGCCAGGAAAATGTCAGTTCCCGCATAGCCTTGTGCACTGTGACACAGGTTTGCAACAGAGCTGAAGTAGGTTTGAGTTAAATGCTTCAGTGAGATAAGAAAACTGTTCTGTAACCCAAATAGAGACATAAGCATATTTCAGAATGTCGCTGTTGAAATAACCTGCAAATCAAAACCTCAAGATCAGATTGAGTCATTTATAGTGACTCTTGAAAGGGTTGTTTGTGATTTTATTTTTATTCGAATGGATTCACTTTAACAGCTTGACATAGTTCTTGTAGATTTGGCCATAATTTGCTTGGTCTTTTGTGTGTTGACAGTTAATTTGTTATACAAACAGAAAGACTTTTCACGCTTGGTCACATGCAGAGTCAACATGTCCAACCAGTCTCCCATCTTGAGACTGCCCAAAGTAGCTGGGCATGAAGGGAGATGGGAAGGGCAGATAGATGCAGAGCGGTAGGATGCACAATAAGGTGATTTGACTTTAGAATTTTGTTCCTGTGGGTTACAGAATCTCTGCTGAACAGCCAGATTTGAAGCGCATTCAAAGAGCTATCTATCTTTTGTCCTACCCCATAGCGAAGTGATAACTTCCCGGTTTGGCTAAGTTCCTGCAAGCAAAAAGTCACTTATACAGGTGATTTCAGTGAAGGGCATGCTTAATCAGCTGCACTCGGGTAGGAGGTAGCAGCAGCCTTCTCCTGGGCTTTGTAGTGGATCTTTGCATAGACAAGCAACATGTTCCTCTGGCAGCTTGAAAGGGCCTATTCTGTTTGAAGCAAACTCCATGGACTGTAAGCTATATTCCGAGGTACTTTGATAAATGCATAGCTTAAATATTCTCAGCCAGAGAAAAGTTTCTAAAAATTGGTGGACCACCTTCCCCAAGGTAGTGAAAGCTTCATGGCGTTTGCCCTTATTTCCTTTTTTCCCTGTGCATTGAAGTCTAAAGGAATAAAGCCCATTATACTTCAAGAACTGTGTTTTTATTCCTTTTATGTTGTATATTTAAAATATGGATGTTATATGATGGTATTATTGTAAACGTGGAATGATTCTCATTCCTTTAAAACGGAGATCTATTTTTCATTTTAACGTCTCCGCTAGCCTTGCGTTGCCTGCTCTGCAAGATTTCTGTGAAGAGTAGTGCATGTGCCTCTGAACTCTGTCCTCTTCTCCAATGTAGAGCTGACTTTAACTTTGATATCAGAAGGATTTAGGGTTTAAAAAAAAAAGAAAGAAGAGACACACACACAAAATCCCTCTGCCACAGGAAGTTTTATGTCATTAAATGTTTAATGTCATTACATCCTCTCTAACTTGAAAATTTTCCTTCATATGTAGATACTTCTATTTGACTAACTGAACAGTGCTGGTGCTTCAGATGCTAGTGTGTCTTTATAAAGCTGTCTGGGTGCGCCAGGCAGTGCCATCTTATTCTTTCCACTTTTTTCTGTTTTGACTGGGAAATGACAGATCATTCCTTGATAACTTCACATACATATCAGCTTCTTGATAGCATCTCCTGTGGGCTTTGCCAGTTGATAATCTTATATTCATTCAAAAACTTTCATTTCTGATTTTAACTATTTTGCTTTCATGGCTTCTCTTAGCATTTCTCTAATGCTAGCAATTTTTGAGTGCATCATTTGGTGTCTCACTCCAGTAAATGTAGGAGTAAATAATTCTATTGTTACTGTCTCAGGGCAGTCCCTCTTTTTCACCCTGGATAAGTGTGTATTCCAGGAAAAAATATGTCTATTTGGAAATAAAAACACTAGTGTGGCCAAGTGTTTTCTGAAAACACTGTTCTCTATTTTGGGGGAGGGCAATAGTTTGAAGATGCCTTTTAGGAAGCAATTGAAGACACTATATTGACTTGAGCTGAACTTCTTTGTGGAGGTAGAAGTATTGTATTGTATCCAGTATCACTTGGGAAATTACTGCAGCAGCGATCAGTGTGACCAGCTATTCATGAGAGGCCTGCAATTTTTTGATCCTTAGCTCAAATAAAATAGCATGTACTTTGTTTAGCCTGCAGGGCTTTTCCATTTGGTGGAAGAATAGGTTGACTTTTCTCCCCATCCGCCTTTTAACTCCTTGTCATAGCTGAGCCTGAATATTCTTTTGATACTCTCGCCTGCTTTGATGAGAAGATTTGCATGTTAATGTTAGAAATTGGCAACAGAGTCATTAGGGATCAGTGCTATTGATTTATCCGCTTAAAAAGTTTTGACCGTATCAGACTGGCTCTGCAAAGCTACCACAATGTGCCCAAATCCATATTCTTGTAGAAGCAACTGAGGTAATAATGAAGAACATGATTGATTACATCTTGTTGCCGCTGCAGGGATTAGTGGCCTGGCTTTCCAACTGGTATAGAAACTTACTGTGTTCCTAAAGACTTCAGGAGTTTAACTTTTTTTGACTAATCTTTTCAGATTTAAACAACCAAGAGAACTTGCTAACTTCAGTCCATGTATTTGCTTGAATACGGATATCCATTCTGGGATTTGCAGTTGCTGGAAAACCTCGTTGATTTGTTCAAGTCCGTATGAACTCTTGTTAATTAAGTTTGCTTTGAACCCTGTACTTGAATCCCTGTTACGTATTGCAGGATGTAAAGGCAAACGCACTGTTTTGGACTTGCTGTTTGGGGTATCATTTATTTATTGATGACTTCATAGTACCCACTAGCTTTCGGCCCAAGTAGTGGAATTGTATTGGAAAAGGGACTCCAACCAATAAGCATCTGAGGGGTCTTACGAAGGAGGACAACAGGATATCAGATGTCCTACATAATTCAGCAGTATGGTTTAACTGCTCTGCAGATTCTGACATTATCAAAGTTGCTTCTAAATATGAACTTTGGGTCATTGAAAATATAGTTTACCTCACTGCAGTTTGTAACTTAGACTGTTAAAAGCAGCAAGTTGGGCATTTTGCAAGTTCAGTTGAAAGACTATTCCAGAGTCACAAATAACAATTCTTAAGACTAGTTGCAGAATGAAAGTGAAGTGTTATACGTGAAATAGATGATTTTTCCAATGCAAAGTGAATAAAAACTCATAAAAAGTCTGAAGATCTTAAAGGAAGGTGAAGAAAATGAAGACAGATTTTGCCTAGCAACATGTAGACTGCAGCCTCCTCAGGCTGGGTGTTAGGCCATCATCAGCCTTAGTGGCTTCCCTGGTTTGATGGGTGCTCATCCTCGTGTGGGCTCCCAGGGCATCATGAAACACATTTAATAACCCCCTGGGCAAGAAAGAAAAAAGAAAAATCAGACAATTTTATTCCTAAGGGCTGCAGAGGTAGTTTCACTGACACTAGTGCAAACATGGAGTGGCTATGTGAATAACTCGATACTGCTTATTTTGACTTCATAATGATTCTTACTCTGGTTAGGTGTATATGAGATACAGCTAATCCCTGGCAACTAGATAATAACATTTAAATACTGTTTTATTGATATAACTGGTTGAAATATAGCACTCTTGAAAAGAACTGCAGGAGAACAAAACACTGCCCTGAAAACACCCTGGTCCCCTGGAACCACGGTCACAGTATGTTTTGTCCCTTGTTATTCACTTTGCTATTGGCAATTCTCAGCATTTTGACCTAGATAAATTCATTTTTCTGATGCAATCTACGTTAGGCCTCTTTTAGTCCCTGCCCTGCACCGATTCTCCTGCCCTTTTCACTTAGAAAACCTTTTTATTCTTCATTTTTGCCTTTTGCCAATAGAAAACCCCAAATCCTTTCAGCAAGTCTTTTTCTTTTTTTTCTTCTTTTGAATCCATAACTGAACATGATGTGCTGTGATTGTTTGGAATTACGGTCATTCTTCAGGATCATCTGAAGGGGAAATACTTTTGCGCAGCACAATCTACTGTCATTTCTCCTGACTCAACACAGCTGCAAAGTCTTTAGTGGCTGGAAAGAGGGAGGTTTTTGAAGTATTATTGATCACCCATGTCATTATTTGTCATGTTAGGCAGGAGTGCCACAAGGTGCAGCCTCACATGGCAGAGCCTCTGCCCAGCACCTTCTTATAATTGAGGGGTGTAGATTGTATAATATTTGCTTAGAAAAATATTTGTTGTTAAATACAAGTTTAGAGGAATTCTGTGAGAATATCTGTTTTTTTTCTGTAAGCCACTATAATGCAGATTTTGTGTAGCAGTGTCATTTACAAAATAGAATAATATATGTGGGACACACAAGATAAAATGCATAAGCACTTTTCCCATACTGCGTCCTAAATTTCTAGGCAGATGTTAGTTGTGGTTTGGTTGTGCTAAAAGCTGTTTGAGAGCATGTGCACAAAAGGGTCACATCCCACGGCATCCCAAGTGCTTCTCAGTGAATAACCCCATTGTTGCTGCAAGTAAAAAAAGGTTAAAGTAATTTCAGCGTTTGCTATCGCTGAACTGAGTTTAGCTTCCTGAGAAATGCAGTAGGTGCAGATTGTCAGATAGTGAAAGAAGAATCAAAATATCTATAAATTCCTTCATCTATCACCATTTAATGAATTATATATTGCATTTTATGTAGGGATTTCAAGCTTGATTTCATTTATGAAAAACTATTATGATATACGTGTTGAACATGAGTTTATGCTATCAGAAAACAATGAAAACTAACTAAATTTATAAGACTTTGAACCATATAAATGGTGATTGAAATCCTATGAAGAGAATTTGAGAAGAGTAATTAATTCATAGTGGAAGACTTTTTTTATATCTAATTTTTAGCACTGGATGATACAAAGTCACTTTTCACCTTTCCATTGCTTTTGGTTTATGTTGTATTTTTTGCAAAAATTGCATCAAAAAAGTGTTTTATGACTGGTTTTGTGTTGCAACTCCCAAATTTTCAAGCTACTCAGAATAGATATTGTACAGCTGAACTAATTCTGGCTTCATTCCTTATCGCCGTAACACCAATACAGACCAAGTACTTGTAAATTTACCTGACAGAAGTGGGTCTGTTCTGTGTAACTGATGAGTACAGTACGTGTACATCATCTGTTTATTGGGATATTTGCCTGCTAAAGCAGTGGGCTTGCTAGGACATGGGCAAGAAGGCAAAATAATAGCCTAGTCCCAGGGAAAGCGTTTCAGTGTGAGGGACTACACTGACTTACCAGCTGGGATGAGTCTAGCCCTAGACATTCAGGGAAGTTAATGAAACTTTTTTCCTACAAGGAAACTTGATCCATTCATGAACGGATCAGAGGAATCGGAGATGATTTAAGAAATTGTCTGGAATGGCGATGGCTGTATTGAGTAGCTTTTCGTGGGACGGGATCCTTAACAAGTTGCGTGATGCTAAACCTCCTTGGATTTCATGAGGTAATGCTAAGCCCAAGGTAAGAAGTGTATGAACGCCGGTAATTTAAAATCCTTTTTGCTGTTGTTTAAGACTAGTCATTGCTCAGGTTCTTAAAATACTCTCTGATTACCGCATGGAGGACTGGTTACAAATTTACATATCCATATATATGTATATATTGAGCCTCGAACAACATGGTACAAGAGAGATGAATCTACTAAATGGAAGTCGTTACTTTTCTTAATATTTTAGAAATCTATGGTATCTGCTTGCTATGTTTAAGTACCCCAAATGAGGCCCCAACTCTAAACATCTCCTGCCGCTCCGAGCAGTGCATGTCGGAATTTCCATGAAATAAGTTGATTATTTGTACTGGTGGGTTGTCTTCTGTATTACAGTTTTTTCTCTTGTAAACACGTGAATAGAGATTCACTCTCCCAGCACTTCTCAAGTTGCCATTTTGTGTCAGGACAAGTGGGTGTTTGTGCAAACAGGAGGCTTCAGGATTATTTTAGATGTATTAACTTTAAACATATCTCAAGAAAAATTTCATTTCATGGCATAAAGAATGTTTTCCAGTAATAGTTACGCCTCTAAAACACACAAACAAAATTAAGACAAAATTCTACTGCACAGGAAACCTTTAAACCTACCAGTTATCTGTGCATGGGAAATATAAGTTAAAAAATGAGGCTCTAAAGAGCATATATACGTATATTATATACATATATTTGTGTGTAGTAAAATATGTCCAGATTTTTTGGACTCTTTTGTAGTGATAATTGAGTTTATGCATATGCCTGTTTGAAATATATATATATATGTGTGTGTGTGTGTATATATATATATCTTTTTACTATGCTGCAGGGGTGCAGGAGTCAATAGTAACAAGTGCTAGAGAGTAAGTTTCACATGCAAATAATGGCATTTCGGTGATAAGTGGTTTGGTTACCAGTATAAAAATAGACACTTGCTGATACCTTTGTACCATGTCATTTATTATTCTACATTAGCATCCGTGAAGTGTTATTTAATGCTCTTCAGCACTGCATATACGGCTAAGTGGCACAATGAGCCAGAACAGACTGACAGACCTTTCTGTCCTTTCAGCTGAAGAGCCAGTGCTTGATGCAGTAGCCCTGAAAGAAGCAATCAGCAGATTTACACAACAACACAACACACTAACTTTTACTGCCTGTCCCCAAATCATAATACTAAATTATGTGTTAAAAGGATATTAGGAGCACAGTCTTCGCAAAATCCAACTTGCATCCAGTTTGAATTAGCATATAGATGAGTTGCAGTCGCAGATGAAGCACAGCCTCGATGAGTTTTCCAGACTTGTGCTGCCTTGTAAGTTAGCGCCGTCAAAATACAGTTTTGTGAATAGAACCTTCTGCATGTGGATTCTTGAAGAGCTGCAAGGAATTGAGAGAAATGGAGCTGCAGACAGAAGAAATGGCAATGACCTGTCCCTGTGTCTCCTCCTCTCCCGTGCCTTATCAGAACAGGTTTGATAGATGCGCACACAGCTGAGCATCATGCATAATGCCTTCCAAGTAAGGCAGGTCTATAACCTTTTGTTGCCTCATGAAACATCATTTAACCATTCTTAGCCTATAAACTGTTCGTTAAGAAAACAGTTTTTGAAATGCAAGTGACCTCGGCTGCATGTCCCTGTGTTCATCTTTAACATTATCCTGTGTATCCCAGCCTAAATATTGCAGAAACATCTGCAAAATAAGCATAAAACAGACATACGCAGTTATTTATGTAATAGTAATTTTATAGGTGCAAAATAAATAGTGCTGTTAGCAATTAGATGGACTCAAATTGTTGCCTGAACATAGGAATGAGGTGGTCAGCTAAAATGGGGTAGGTTGCTCACAGGATAATGTAAGCCTGATCTGTTCCTGGTAAAGCACTTGGGCAATGGTACGGCATCCACTTGCTTTGTTGCTGTGGAATGTTTTTCTTATCTGTCTTGATTATACTATTTGAGGATAAATATGCATATCTGTATGAATGATTGACACGGTGCTAAAACTTGTGAGGCCAGGAGGGAGTCCTCTCCAGTCAAGCTGGTATCAGTGTGAAGGTAAGAATTGGTGCTCAAATAAAGCACTTTTCTCCAATCTATTCTGAATCTGCAAAGAATGGGGGGACTTCTTGTTTGTCTTCATGTTCCAGTATTCAGGTTCCAGCCTTGTTCATGTACACAGAAAAGTGATGCTCAGAAAGGTCTTCAACTTAGTTGTGTTTTCTTTCAGACAGCTCTAATCAAGAAGATAAGGATTTTGCCCCATACCAAATATTAAAGCAAATACCTGAATACTATCCAGAAGAAAGATACAGGATAGGAATCATAATTTTTCTGAACACTTTAGGCAAGTAAAGGTTTTATTAGTAGCTTCACATCATCACAATAAGAGCTAGAAAAGAATTTTTCAAATCACAGTGTAATGAATTATTAATACCAAGTAATTTATAAAAGTTAATGTGTACTTATATTTGAAGCTCTCCTCTTTGAGAAGGCGGTAAACCACAAGATATCTTTGCCAATTCAAGACTAATCGATACCTAAGGGATCTGCTACAGTCTTAGTGCAAACCATTAGGGGTGTTTGCAAGAGTCTCAGTGAAGTCAGCACACAGCATTAGTCTGCCTGCTGGGGTAGGGAGAGCCTATTTACTTGCATTTACTTTGAGTTTGCACAAGGGCAGTAAATATGACTTTGAATCTATCATTGCTTCTCATCCCTCCGTCTCACAACATGTATTACCAGATCAGCCAGAACGATGCTTTTTCTTTTCTTGGCAATGGATTTGCATTCATAAAGCGATATTCTGATTTCTTTTTTCTTTTTTTCTCCCACAAACAGTCTAATGGATTCGAAAAAGATGACTTTAACTCATAAACTTTATTTCAAACCTAATTAAAGACCTGTATCTTTCTCTGTATTACTTTGCCAACCTTATAAATAACAAAGTACTGGAACATTTGCTGTGCTTTGAGGTGTGTGTGTGTGTGTGTTATGATGGGGGAGGATCCCAAATAAGACTTTGTCTGAGCTTGCTTTTATTCTGTTTTGTTTTTAAAAGTACAAGAAGCATGCTCAGTGCCTTGAAGATATTTAAGTTGCTATATTTTCACCATATATTCCACTCATTTGGAGCATAAACCTACTCTGACAAGCTGTGGTGCAAGTTTAAGTCGAACTAGAAGGTGAGAAGACGGGTGTTATCCATATAAATGTTGACAGGGAGCAAACCTCTTTTGTGTGCCTCTTGGAGAATGAAAGACCTTTAAAGAATTTCTGGAAATTTTAATCCATTTTTTTTGTTGTTATGTAGAAAATCCATCTCTGATCAATAAATGCTCTTAGAAATATTGAGATGGGGTGAGAAAAATAATGAAAATGAGAAGAAATTTATGTTAATTGTGTTTGGGGCAGGGGAGGGGATGAGATGCTCATCTGCCCAGTGCCCTAAACATCCTGTACTGACATGTTTATCTGCTGAATTTCAGCAGGGAGCTTTTTGTGCAGTTTTCCATATATAGCTTGCCCTGTAGATATAAGAAGGTGTTTGTTCCGCAAGAAACAATAGCAACCAGAAGTGGAAATTACTGTCAGCTCATCAGATGCAATTGAATAATAATGAAAGCTAATGCAAGGTAACACTCAAGGTTATTTTTAAATCTTTGTAAAGGTCAATGTATTCAATGGTATTCAATTCCAACTGCAGAAAGAGTTGCTCCCTTTAAATACGATGCCCCTGTTGTTTAGGAAATAGGAGATCTAGATGAGGAAGGGTAAACAGGACAACGAATTACCTGTGTCTTCTCTTCACAGAATTTAGGAAAATACCACTAGAAGTATCAACCACTGATTTTTTCCCTTCAGTCTCAGATTTGTGTCCTTGTGCTCATTGCCAGAGAAAGACATGGAAAGGAAAATAAGTCTCCTAAGTCTCCCGACTGATCTGATCTCTGGAAGCTCTGGCGAGGTCATTTAACCACTGCAAAAATGCTGCTGTGCAAATGTTGTAATGGTTACGCTCTCTTAGTGATGCCTTCTGTCCTGGTGCATTTCATTATTGTGCTGATAGCAGGGAAAGAACAACCCAGAAATGGACAATTGAAGAGAAATACAAAAGGGACAAAGTACCCAGACAAACCTTACTGCTACTTATGCAGCCTTTAATGTATTTATTTGCAACTCCATCTATTAAAGACTGTGAAAAATGATTATAAATGTAACTTAACAATGTTACATTTAGAGCAGATGATTCTCAAATAATACAAGATTAACTGAGCTGCCCTTGAGTGGGAAAAATGTTTTTACATGAAAGCTTAGCATGTCTTTGTAATGTACACAGGCAAAGCAGTTTAATACAATAATGCCTAGAGACAGGCTTGCATAAATGTTTAGGTACCAGAGTTGCCTTTTTTTTTCCACTGGGAAATAGGCCTTAAAATGCCTTTGAAGATATTGGCTTTAAGATCATCTACGAAGGCCTAGGGATTGTATAGACTTGCAGTAAGAGACACTTTCTGCTTTCTACTGTTTGAATAAACCAGCTGAATAAAGGTTATGGGCAAGAAAGAGAAAGTTCAAGGAGAGCAAACAGCTGGATAGCAATCATCACGTTAGGTCTGTAATTATTTTTCTTCCAGCCCTTTCAGTAGAATTATGTTAAAAGATCAGATAGAAGGAAAAGAGGAACTAAAGAAAACTGGGCTCAGAAACATTGGCAGAAACAACCAGGCAACACAGAGCCAATTAAGAGTAAAATTTTACTTCACTGATGTCTGTTATGAATGCATTTTGCTGTGCCTTGTTCAGATAGTCAATCTTTGGTGGAGAAGAGAATTTTTATTTCTTTTATATGCCAGGTGTTTATATGCCAGATAGGTATGATATATAACATTGCTGTCCAGTGTTCCATACTCCTATGAAAGAGCTACAACTCTGGAGCATTTGTCAGATTTTTGCTGCACAGTCTAGACCAGTGTGTGACACAGCAAAAATTCCATGTAGATTAGGAAAGTCTAGGGCTTGGTTAACTTACTGACCAGCATTTGTAATTAAAAAAAAAAAAAAAAATCAGATTCTTTTAAAAATCCATGTTATCAAATATGTCACTTTTGCTTAGAAAAATGAAAAAAAAAAAGTCTTTGGAATCCCATGTGGTAAGTGTTCTGCCAGGAGGCTAGTTTACTGCAAGCTCCAACTCTGAACAGGAGCAGTGCTCCTCAGGAGAGTCCCACGCAAAAAGAAGTATTTTGTTGTGCTGAGACTACTGGTACATCATAGAGAGAAGTTCAAGATCATGTAAATACATGAAGATGCTGGGAGATGAAGTTAGAGCCTGATGACAAGGTTAGTAGCAGTCACGCACACAGAGTTGTGCAAATGCCAGTGGAGTAATCTAGAAAATCACATGCAAGTGAGGGACAACATAGGGCTTTGCCACTGTAGTAACAAAGGCAGAGACTAGGGCAAATTCCATCTGCCTGGACTTAGACACAGTAAACATGTTTGGCAGTGGAGGTCCACACCACTTTTTGTTTGTTTGCAATTAAAATCAGCTTTTCTGGCAGTTCCACCATCCTTTGAAAAGGGGGGCAAGACTGATAGAAAGTGAAGATTTTCCAGAGCAATGAAGAGAGTGCGTCCTCTGGCTCATTGCTGATGGAAAGTCTTTGGGAGGTCTTAAATCACAGTTTAATCACACTGTCTTGAAAGTATGCAAATAATTGAATAATATTCTCTGCAAGTCCTTCTAAGGACTATTGAACAGAGCTAATTTACACATGGGACCAAAATATGCTTATTTGCTTTCAGAATTCTTGGAATTGATGCTTTTGGGTATTCACTCTTGCAGTTTTGCTTACTTCTGTCTCTCTAAAGTGCATGTACCTGGAGACCACTGAACTAATCAAGGAAACTGCTGAATAGCTTTTCTTTACCCATCTGCGGTGGAGTCTCTGCTTCTTTGTTTTCCATTTTGTGTTTGCTTAAGCTTCTACATTTAACATTAGATTAAATGGATTTATAAGAGCAGGCCTTTGCAATTAGGTTGGTATTTGGAAGGATTCCTTTATTTTAACAGGAGCATCAAGAAAATGTTGTTCAAGGAGCCGATCAGTCTGGGAGATCAGAAACAAAACTGATGGACAGGATCTGATTATCACCCTAGTTAATAATTTCTGGATCAGCCTTCAAATAATAATAAGAAAAATGTCCCCCTCAAGCCAATTCCTTGCATCTTTTGCAAGATACTACAGCCAAAAAATGAGCATGGATATAGCTGTACCAACGAAGGTGAGTTTTTAAACAGTGTATTAAAATCCTGCCCATAAACTATGGAAAATATAATGACATAAAATGTGTCTTTGATTATATTTCTGTCCTGTAGTGGGGCTGCACAGCTGTATACTTTGCATTACCTGCATTAGACCTTGTGCCTCAAACACTTTGTGATAGAAGCTGAGATTTTCTAACTGCATTTTTATCATTACTGTCAGATATTACAGCTTTAATTAATAAGTGCGTAGAGATAAGCAGTTTCAGCAACAGTGCACAGATACCAGAGCTGCCTTTGCCCGGGGGGATTTGGAGCCGTGCTGATGGTCGGCCGTGGTATCTCCTAACAAGTGGGAATGGTGGGAACGCTGCCTTCAGCTGCACGGTGCTCCATGCAGAAATGAAGAAAAAAGTGCTAGAGGTTGTTTTAAAGCTGCTATGACTCTGCTGGTTGCAGCAAAATGATTATCACCAATTAACTCTGGTCTAAGGAGAATTTGGCACAGCATTTTTTACAAATTTCTCTGCAGGATTTTGTGCGTTCTTCCTATTACCAAGTAGAGCGGTGTGAAAGAACAGTGTCTTATCCCTAGAACTTAGTAGTAAAGAGAATGTATTTACAGCATGTCTCTGAACAGCGCTGCATGGATGATGGAGCACTTTTAAAAGAGTATCTGTGAAGGAAATAAACCCATTAATTGAACAGAATTATTGTGCACCAAAGCTACATATTTGAGAGGTCTCCACAGTATTCAAATAATTATGGAACCATTTGGCACATCCCTAATAAAAACCTTTATCCATTAGCCCCATTGGTGCATGCTTAGGCAAATTAACTCTTTTATGTGTAGAGCTAAAGAAAATGGTGTGTTATAATTAAATGATTCTTTTGGGGGCAGTAAACCTCTCTTCAAACAGCTTGAATATTAGTGCAGTCGTTTTTCTTTCAGCCCTACTAATCACAGCAAATTTAGCTTGCACAGCTAGAGTCAGGGTGCATGTTACAGGACACTCTGGCAATGGTAATGAACCAATCCCAAAGTACTGGGGTTGGTTTATAAAAGGTTTTTATCTGAAGCTAATGTAAATTTATCTGGACTCTTGCTGTTCATGAAACCGGGTTGTTTAAGATATCTGGTACTTAAAGAAATGTTTGGGTCAAAGCCTAACTGATAGAAGCCTGTCATGGTACCGACTTTGGGTTCGACTGGGAGGTCTAGGAGACTTGGAGATTACGTTCATTACACTTAAAAATGCATGTAATTTCAAATAAAGTGAAATTTATTAGGCTTGCTCAGATTGTGAACATTTCTTATGCCAGATGGATAAAGATCTTAGATCCTGCATCCTAATGGAACAGACGCATGAAGTCTTGAGGAGTGTTTTGGCCAAGACTTTCTGAAGTGCTCATGGACACTTGGGAGCTGACACTTTGAAATGTGCACGGTTTACTGAAAGTGATGAATACCTGTTTTCTGAAAACTGGGCTCTATGGACGTGACCCTTTCTGACTTCTGTTTGTAAAGTTAAACGTACACACTGGAATTATATACCCTCCTGAGACATCACAAAGTTGCCTATGAACAAACAAGCATAAATGCTAAGACCTTAGATTTTCGCCTAGTGCGTAGAAGGTAGTCCTTACTTTACTGCAAGTTTTAACCTTGGCTGCACAAAGATATTTGTTGTAATTAACAGGGCTATAAAATTATATATACTTGCTTTTTGCTGCACTGTGTCTTCAGCTGTTAATCATGTGGGTGCATCCCTATATAGAGGGGTAGATAAGTGCTCTCCAGCACTTCCCATGTACTGAGCCGGATGGCTGGATCTAGCAGTCCGCAGTTGGGACTGCATGGTGTTATTGACAGTGTTGTTATTACGTTTTTCTTCTTTTTTAATGCTTTGTGCTGTTACCTTCCTCAAGGCTCTGAAGGGTTGTCCCATGAGCCAGCCACCCAAAGCAGCTTCCCTCACCAAAAAGTGTCCCAGCATTTTCAGTTATAGAATGAATTCAGTGTTAGACATCTAGGATCAGGACGGTTGCCTATTCCTAAGGTAAAATTGTATGAACAGGTCTTCTATAGTCTGGAGCATGAGTAAGATTAGGAGGATTAAACACCCGCTGAGGATGGACATCACAGTTTTGACAAAATGAGTCAAATTCAAAATGATGCGAAATGAACTGTGCTGTAAATCACAAGCTGCATCAGTGGGACTCCCAGCCCGTCCTGAGGATACAATGTAATCCAAAACTAACAAACCTTTTCAGGGAAGAGTGTTTCCAAATGAGCCATCCGCACTTTGGCACTGCTTTAAGGGGGAAATGAGCACATTTAAAACAACTAAATAGACTGGAGCAGGCACATAGGCATTTTGGGCCACTGGTATGGATTCTAGAATACAGTGTGCACATTGTGTGTTATTGATGTTTCTCCTATAATTAAAGATATCAAAAGATCATTTGTATTGATGATGCTGTTTGTTTGTAAAATGTATGAAGAAAAAAAAGTCTTTTTCTTTAAGGTATCATCATAGAGTCACCTTCAAGGCCAATTGAGAAGAAGAAAAGAAAATATGCAATGACAGTCTCATGGTTAGACCTAAATTAAGAGTAAGTCTAACAAGCTGTGCTTAGAGTCTAAAGGAGGCCAATGTGGGCCCTGAGGTCTACTGAAGATGGGTCATTTTCCTCATGTGGGACTCTGATTTACACTTATTGCCCAGCCCTTCATGTGCAGGTCTCGCTAATGTGTGTGTAATGTGTTTACTTTTCTGTCACCTTAGATTGCTGGATATTTATTACCACCTAAGAAGTCTTCTCCTTGGTTGCACTTCAGCACTGGTTAATGCTGTGGAGTGGATTTTAATTGGTCTGTCCAGACCATTCAAAGGTGAGAGGAGGGAGATAATTCCCAAGAAAACATAGAAGGGTTATAGAAGGTTTTTGTTTTTTTGTTCTTTTTTCCTCTCCTTTCTTCATTTCATTAGGTGAAAAATTACTCATTTTTACATCTGGTGAAGGCAAGGGTTTGCTTTTGCAGTGGTTTCTGTGAAATAATATTATCATGCTGTATTTCAGTGTCCTGCGTGTTTGTGATGGTCATCGTTCCACTTTGGTGAAGGGAGGTTTATCTCTGGCTGTGATTCATAACCACCCTTTCCTTCCCAGCATCAGCAGATTGCCTAACCTTGAGGCTACCTGCCCTATCTGTGCTGATGTGTGATGTGCAAATGTGGTGCTTTGTAATGCAGCGAGTGTACCCCAAATGTCCTGCCTTACAGAATACCGTAAGTTTTCTGGAAGGTGAAGCATTATTTTCCATGTCTCTCCTGGGATGTGTAGAAAACCTATTGAATTCTTTAAAGGGGTACTATTTAGTTAACTTACCAATCTCCTGTACTAAGGAAAATGCACAATGTAACATAGAAAAAAGAAAGTGATGTCTCAGCACTCTGTTAAAATAACTGCTGTTCAACTTATTTTGAGATGCCCTGTGAATGCTAAAATAGTCTTTTGGCATCTTACAAGAGGGCTCCTTGTTTCACTAACCAGAAATGCTTTCTGGTAATGGGCAGACCAGAAGCAGTTGCATGCCATGATGTGGGGTAAGGGTCTGATTTGAGAATGAATAAACTCAGACCCAAAGGGGTTCTAGGAACATTTGTGACATTCAGAAACAAAAAAAATAAATAAATAAAATAAAAAAAGAATTTTTTTCCTTTCCACCCTTTCTCCAGTGGAAATATTCCATGAACTAAGTCCTTGCTGAGGTTCACAGCTCAAACCACGGCCAGGTTGGAGCACTTCACAGTTCACCTTGCAGCAGCTAATGATGAAGAGCCACAGTAGTTTTAACTGTTCACTCGCTAGAAGTGACTGGCTAAAAAGCAAGAAGCAGCGACTGTTACAAGTGGCTGGGAATTCTCCAAAGGGCTAAAGGGCTCTGAAGTGAAGGTTTGTTGAAGCTGAAGCATGTGGAAATTGTTTGAGCCTTTGACAAAGTGTTCAGCATGATGTGTGGGCTGGCTTTAGGTTCTCCGAAGCTTCTGCTTTCCCTACCATCGAGCTCCGAGTTCTCCAGTTTCCCGGTCCCATTGAAACCTCCAGGTGAATAATTGGTACCGTCGTGGCGAAAGATGTACTGAGCTCTTAAAACCAGCTCTTCAGTGGTTATTCTCTTCAAAAGGTAGTTCATATTCTTCTCTCGCCTTTAAATTTTCCATGTGGGGTGTACTTTTGGCAAAAATGTAACTTTTAACTTTCTGCACCAGTTAACAAAGTGATTTCATTAGCTTCCAATGAACTTTTTACTTAAAAGCATTTCTCAGGGTAATTGAACTGTTTAAGTAATTCAGCTGATACTGTATGTAGTTTTATTTACAGTGTAATTAGCTCTACTCCAAGAAGAGTGTAAGCAATTAGAGACTTAATCCTGGTGAAGTGTCTTTTGAGTTTTAGTTTGGGGCTTTTTGTGTTTTGAGTCCCTCCCCACTTATCACTGACAGACTGAAAATAAAGGAATATCTAATGCCTTTAAGATTACTTCAAGGAGAGAGCACAGTTTTGGGAGCAGGATTGATTTATATTTGCATTGGTTGCAAACGGAATCATTTTTTTCCCTCTGCTCTGAACAGTGTCACCTTGTCTTTCAACAGATACTTGGGATTCCTGGTTTCCTCTTCACTTAGACATTGATTCACTGTCTGCCCGTAGGTGATCCATTATCACACTTTCAAATTTATGTGCCTGTAGCTATCGTCAGATACTTAAATAAGTGATGGGAGCACTGCTGAAAAACAAGGCATTTATGTAATTGTGTAACTGCAGAGTCCAGCCCTATTCTACAGCAGTTCAGGTTGCCTAATTTTACACTGATTAGTGCTGTTCACTTAAGCACATGCACAGCTTTTAGTAGGAAGGGGAACTGAGTAATTTGAAGTAAAAAAAAAAAAAAAAGATTGGTCATCAAATCAGCACACAATATTTCTGTCTTATCCCTAAGTCTGCAAGGACTATGTTGTCTGTGAGTTTTGGCCAAAGTCACTAGCAATGCCTGCCGAGTATGTGAGAATTTGTTTAGATAGTAAAGTGACATAATGACAGGTATTGGTAAGAAAAAGTGAACAACTGACTGTGAAAATTTCTTTATTGTATTAAAAAAAATGTGTAAAATTTTAGAGAACAGCTATTTCACTTTAATAAATAGCCTTTTTAGAAAAAAAAAATATTTCCGAGTATTCAACTCCACAGCTGCTCTTTGTGGTTGTGTTCCTTTCTGTGTTCCTATTTCTTGCCTTCCTTTAATGCTGGAGGGGGAAGAATATCTATATATGTGTATGTATAATCTTGCAAGTGATTTTGTTTGTATCCTCTATATAAAGTATATAAAATACTACCTACCTATGCCAGGCGTGTAGACTGGATGTGTTTTTTAAGTAAGTGTTTCTGGGATGGAAATAAGAACCATCTTTGCATAAATAACTTTTTTCCATCCATTATACACACCTTGAAGTATATGCAGCTTTGCCTATAGATTACATATATGCCTTTCTGGAGCATACATGCCCTCTGGTTCGTTTCCAAGAACAGCTGAGATTTTTTCAAGCTGATGTAAAAAATTAACTTATATTAAATTATATATTGAAGTGTTCATGGCTCTTTTTGAAATACATGACATCTTTCAATACTCTGTTTTCTGAGGTGAGTTAGATAGTTTCCTGTATTTAAAATGATGACCCTTTCTTTCAAATTGTTTATAACGATTAATCAGCAAATCAAGACATACTTCAACTCTAATTAAAGTTCAGTAGAAACGCAGAAGGGTAATGGACGTAGGATAGGCAATCATCTGAAAATTGGAAAAGTAGTACATTACAGAAAATGTTTACGGCACATTTGCATTTTCAGGGCGCAGATACGCTTGCTTCTGCTGCTCTGCTCATCATGAGTTTTAATAATTAGTTCCAGTGTAATTAACCATTAAATCAAGGAAGTTGTAATCGTGTTTCCTTGATAAAAGGTTTCAATATTTCTGTACTTGCAGCATGAAACAGCTGTATCTTTGTTTTAAATTACACTAGGAGGGCTTATTTGCATTTACAAGCACAAGTAAATTCTCTATTTTGTGTGCTTGTTGCCTCATATGATTTTCATTCCAGTTTCCATCAATGAAATCCTCAACGGTTGGGTTCTCCGTCATGCACCTATGGGGCCAGGCCGTGGAGGTTATAGGATTTCATGCCAGTTGTGCTGTTCTTTGAGCGCAGAGCATCACACCCTGGCCCTATCTTTTGATGGGTCTTATTAAACATGAATCTAGACCATTCCTAAACAGTTCTGAACCCTGTTGCTTCTGCCCTCCCATTACGAGGTGTGTTTCTTTCTCGTTGTTTTCTTGACGTGGGATTATAGCAGCAAACATGCTCAAGTGCACAGGGCTGGATTTGTTGCTGGTGCTGCTGCTTTGATAACTTATGTTCTTTGTGAGTTTGGCGCATGGTGTGGAAAGATTAAGTAGCAATTTATGGGGAGGAAAAAGGAAGGAAATTTGTTCTACCACAAATGAATACTTACTTACATTTAATAAAGGTCCTGTGGGATGGATGTGGTCTGTTAGACAAGATTTTTTAAAAAAATAAATTATAGGAGGAGTGTCAGGGGTCTCCATATGTATATGTACATATATATGCGTCATATTGTACGTGAGACATAATTATTGTAATCTTTCTAAATAGTTGATAATTTTCATAATCTTTTTATTTTTGTGTGATATTGATAATATATTGTTTTTGCTCAGAAGCTAATTCTTCCTCTTCCTTTCCCACACTTTCTATAGGGAAAATTTGTTACAAAATCCATTTGACTTGTGCAGGGAAAAAAAAAAAAAAAAAGAAAGAAAACAGAAATCTCTCTCACTTATTGCCCATGTTTTACATGCACAAAGGAAGCAAAAGATTTGTACTGGGATCTGAGGTAACGGGGTTCTGCTGTTTGAGTGCTCCACAGGTTTTTTTGTTTTTTGTTTCTTTTTTGCCCTACATGTTGAATAGTCAACTTCAGAATTGTGTTCAAAAAGCTTCCACTCTGTAACATCCTTGCAACACTATTCTAATTATTCTGCTCTGTCTGTGCTTGGTAAATGGAGAGGATAGTGTGGATCACCTTTGCAAAGAATTGTTTTTGGACAAACCGCTTTGCTCCTCAGTAGTATATTGTAGCTCAGGGTTATACAAGCCCGAGAGCAGGGCATAGCGAGTGAATGCTGCCAGGGAAAGAGAGCCTGTCACGGAGAGAAGTCGCACGCTGAGCCTTTTACTGTGCTAGAGTTGGAATACAAGAAAGCTACACGTTAGACTTCTGAGGCATTTCCATTTTGAAGGATGTCACCCGATCTGGAGTTTCTCCAGTGAAAGAAGGCTTTGTGCAGGCTGCTAGAGCCTCCGAGAGGCAAGGATTTGAGTTTTGTGTGGCTGCTTCCCCCCCCCAAAAAAACAGATTTGCTGTTCTGAAGTTCACTGTCTATAGTTGATATGTATTAGTGGCATGAACGTTTTTGCAAAAGATATCTGTGGTTACATGTAAGCAAGACTTGTGTAGCATTTCCTACTCATGAGTACTATTCCATGAGATGTATATATCTTATTAACAGAGTAAAGCAACTAAAAAAAGAGGTTTTTTTTTTCTTTTTCTTTTTTTTTTTTCCTAAGTAATGAGGATGCAGGAATTCTGGAGAAATAATATTTCCATTTTTGTTCAGCTCTAATACTAAATATTAGTGCAAGCATTTATTGACTAATTAAAAATATTAATGAAAAAAAAGTGGAATTCATTGTTGAAATGATTTGGTGAGGCTTACTCAGCTTTAATCCCCACTTTTCTCATCAGACTATGCAAAAGCAGAGAGGATCTGACAGCTCTTAATAATGTGAAACTTAGGTTAAAATCAACGGGAGGAATTAATGTGCGATTCATCTAATATGTGATTCTGAGTCATTTCCTTTTGCTGAAGTTAGTTCACCAGGAATTCTTCTGGAATTCAGGATTGATCCTTTTAATTTATCTTGCGCTGTAGCTAAGTCCCATTTAGCAGATGGAAGGGCCCTGATGAATGCAGCACTTGCTTTTCCAGCTATCCAATAAAACTGCAATGACATTATGTGAATCTAGGAGCTCTCGTAATCTGTGAGAAGTCAGGAGAAATTGTATTACAGTAATTGACTTCAGTAGGATTGAGACTTTCTTTAACAATTCCGTGGGGCTTTGAGTATTTTTGAGTCTATTTTAAGGCATGTGCACGCTGATGGAAGCAGTGCTTCTAATCAAAATGGGCTATATTTTATTCAGACCTTGGAGACCAAGTAGGTAGAGCTAATTGGCTTATAACTGACCTCCTTAAAGGATGTCAAAATTGGCTGTTGGCTCTTCCTTTAAAATCTTAGTCTGATGGACTAAGCGTCTGGCAGCAAAGTATAAAATATTATGAACCTAATTCATTAAAATGTCCCCATTTTAGATCATCATGTGTATTTTGCAGTACAAATGGAACATATTTGCAGTGTAAAATAACTATAGATATGTAAATCATTAACCCATCAGTCATTCCCTTCTCTCCCCTCCCTGAGCTAAAAGAAAAAAAAAGTCTAAATTATATTATGCAAATATAGGAGGAGCAACTGGTAATATAATTAAATTTTACCAGTGTGATGAGGTGTAATTCAAAGCATATATCGTGGTGATACTGTCTGATGAGTGATACAAGGCAGAGAGCGTTCACTGAGGGTGTTTTACCCACTCCAGGGGCAGCAGAGCTCCAACAGGGTGGAAGCCTCTGGCATTAGTGGTAGATGGTGTCGCACAGGGTCCCAGCTTGGAGGGATGCAGCGCTGCTCTCCATCTACAAGGGCTGAATCCAAAGGCAGAGCCACAGATAAGACGGGATTAAAATGCGTGTTGGGAACCTGTAACGATGCTGCAAACAGCATGTGTGACCTATGCGTGTGCAGTTGTGCATCTTGCCCAAGTCTCTGGAGTTGCTCCTTAGTATGTTTTGCTCTTCCTCCTTCTTTGCAAACTCCAGAATGTACAAGAAGGGCTGAACCTCACCAAAATCCTCATTAGCTCTTATACCAAGTGGTGCGTTTGACATCTTTAAGCTGAAAATCTTAGTCCCTTCTTTGTTTGCACATTAAATAGCTGATTCACCTTCTGCATTTGAGAGCAGAAGGCTCAACGTAATGAGCACCCACCTTCCAAGAGCGGCAGGATGGTGGGGAGGGCTTGCCTTTTGTTTTGTGTTTTTTGTTTTCAACTTATGCTGTGTTGTAGTTCCAAAAGTAGCAGGTTTCAGTGATGTTGCTAGATGCTTATATCGTGTGTGTGTGTGTGTGTGTGTGCCTTCACAAACGGTTTGACAGTTGGTAAAGTGAGAATATCGCTCTTCAGTCGTTGTGTGCCTCCTTCACATCAGTTATCCTCCAAGGAAAGTCACAGTCACGGATGCATTTGCATTTCGCTGCATTTAAAATCCCCCTCGGGATGTAGGTGGCTCAGGTGATGAGGACCTGTGAGGTAAATAAGTCTGGCACTATTTACAGGAGCCCTGTAAGCATCACGGGGAACATAGTAACATAATGAAGACCTGTCCTGCTGGCCTGAATTCAGCCTGGGGTGACGATGGAAGCCGCGTTCCCTGCTCGTTGTTGTGCTGAACGATTTTGATGCTGCCCTCATCCGCAGCGGTCAGATACTAAATTCTGCAAGAAAGCCAGAGCTGACAGCATTAATTGGGGGCTTTCTTGGAGAATGAACATCCCCTTGCCCCTTTCAGCAAGCTTCATAGCCAAGGTGAGGCCCTCCTTTTCCTCGGCTTGTCTTGAAGGTCACCTTTGTGCTTAGCTCTGCATCTGGCGTCATGGCCTGGCTGCGGGGGAATTTGAGACTATGGGAAATGCTAGTTAGGAGGCATTTCAAAGCGCTAATTCGAGTAGCTGAATCTGTTACAATTAAAATGGCCGAGTTCAGAAGAGCAATGGTTCAAACCGCGTGTGTCGCTTCTGGACTGCCACAGGTAGGAGTAAAAACACTGCTAAGGGGTAGAAATAGCTCTCATGAGGGACGTATCTCCTTTGGATATCGTGGTTTGTTACAAGAATGTGAGTACGTGTGCGTAGAAAAATATATGTATAAAGGAAACATAATAAAAGGAAAGCTTATCCAAGGTTTGGAAATGGTTTCAGTCATTCTGCAGGAGCACTGGGTTATGAGAGAGACAACATGTCCTCAGGTGTGTTTAGTACATTCTTTAAAGAGAGATGAGCTGTTTTATCTCCCTGAATTTCAGCCAGCCTCTCTGGTGTTTTTCACTAACGAAATTTTATGTTCTTTCATCCCTGTGAACTAAATGCTGCTTTCTCCCATCATTAATAGTGTAACACCACTGGACAGATGTAGAAAGCTATGTGATCTGCCTCTTTATTTTGTTCATCTGAAGTACTACTGAGCAACCTGCTCCTTTCAATATCAAATTCATATTCTTCTCCACAAATCTACCTAATTTGTGGTTCCGACTGGTTTAATTTGCATATTATGCCCCTTTGAACCTTTCCTGCTTTGGAGGCCTTGATGTTGTTATCTCTTGGTATTTCTATCGCCTACTCCCTGCCTACCTACCTTTATTCTTTTTTTTTCTAAAAATTCATTTTGCTTTTTTATCATCAACATTCTTCTCATCTTGCCTTAACTGGACCACTATTTTTTTCCATTTGTTTTATGTATTCATGGATTGCAATTTGTCCTTTGCTGTACGTTAAATCCTTTGGTATTCCCTCGCCAGCCTTGACTGTATACAGGACTGTTAATAGTGAGTGTGTAGTGACCGGTGTCATAAGTTACCTTATGTGGATTTTTTTTTTCCAACTGTCTGCTATTGGGCTACTTTATCACTTGCTTGATTGGATGCATATCAGGATGCCCCAAAGATGCTTCCAAGAGCAGTGAGTTCATTCTCTGAAGCCTGTGGCTCATCTGGACATAGGGCTACATTGGTAGATCTCTTGGGTTCCTCCTTTATGTTACCTAATGGGACCAATTTAGAGGAAAAAAGCCTACTAGGGAAGATTTGTCTCTCCTGATGACATGTGCAGGGAAAAGCATCCACTGCCACCAGAGGTGCATTTTGGAGCTCCAAGTATCCTGCTCTGTTGGCAGATGTGAATGGGGATAACTTGCATTATCCTGGCAGCTTCGGGCTACCACTGCCTGAAAGGAGGGCAGTGCACTGCTTATCTGCTCACCTGAGCGACTGCTGCTTCTGGGGAAGGGCTGAAGGTCTTCCACAGTCATGGAAGTTCTTCCTGCAACAAAATGCAAAGCAAGATGAAAAGTGAAATTTGAAATTTTGTTAATCATCAGGTAATCAAACCTAAATTGGAAAGTTCCAAAAGTGTAGTCAGGCATAGCAAGAATCTAATTACATATCTTCTTGTAGCGCAGAACAAAATCCCTGCAGGACGATCACACTTTTTTATAACCATTGCATGTTCGTAATTTCATCTAAGTGACAACACATCAAGACGAGCTCTTTCTGATACTTCAACTTGAGTCCTTGACCGTCCCTTGTAAAACACTCCACACTGCCATGGCACAGATCGTTAGCAATGTGCTTGATGACATTTTGTACACATCTTGAAGATAAGGCAGAAACCTTGCACTGGATAATGAGCTACAGCATCTCAGGTTCACCTAACTTATTCTCATAACAGCATCTGTTTTCATTAACCAGTACTAACATATGATGTAAGGCCCTGTACGTATTTCTTCTATAACTTGGTTCTAAGAGTATCTATTAGAAACACTGTGTACAGCTCCCAGATTTATAGCTAATCAGATCAGGTAATCAAGTAACATCAAGTGCAGTTCTGCCGTGCGAATTTTTCCTTCTGTGTCTTGCTTTCTTGTTAGGCTAATTATAGTATTTCTAAAGCTTTGTGTACATTCAGTTGTGGTGTGTAAGACAGTAATAAGTTACAATGATATAATATTATAAAATATTGTTAGGTCAGAATCTAACAAAAATGACAGTGCAGTTGAGCTGTTTGGAAGGTGATTGCTGAGCTAGCCTGAAAACTTGTTGGTCTGCAGGAGTTTTATGGAGAACACCTTCATAGAGCAGGACATGGACTGCATAAACTGCTTGTGCTCAGCAAGGGGTTCTAGGCTGTCATCATCATTCTAGTTTTTGATAAAAGTGTGCACAGCATTTCTGGAATACCATTGACCTGCCCTGTATCCTACACAAATCACTTCACCACTCCGTGTTCACTTTACCTCCTACTGAATAAAGATAGCAGTGCGCACCTTCCTAACGAAGAGCTGTTTGACCTTGGGTGTTAGAGTCTGTCAAACAGTTATTAAAGATCTGAGAGTTTGGAAAATTAGTAATAGACTATTCCTTGAATCTCGAATTCATTTTTTAATCTCATCTGAAGGCAGTTTTCCTTGTCCCCAAGCTGTGCAGGGTGCTGCGGTTCCCATTCGTGGCACTGCTGACATTTCCTTTCCCCTGCCTGCATCACAGGCATGATGTTGGGAAGGCAGCTTTATCTGATGCTGCGTGTCTTGCCTAATGATCTGAGCAATCAGCAGAGGAAATGATTAGACACTGAGAGTGATTATTGGTATTTGCAAATGATAGCAATACTGTTCAGAGGGTGGTCTCAAGATTTCTGGGCTTGTGCAGCAAATATTTGGGTCCTTTTGTCCTTGTTCTCCCTTTCTTCTCAATCTTTTTCGTGCTTGCAGGGAAAACAAATGCCTTGAAAAAAAAAATCATGATGTTTAGTGCATGCTGTCTTTTGCTTTTATTCAATAAACGCATAAGGCTGGTTATTCTGTCCCAAAGTGTGAGAGGCTTTTTCTTTACACTTGTGCACACTCATCCAGGTGATAGTTGGGCCGATTGGTTTTGTAAAACCTGTGATTTAAAAAAAAAAATTCTTCACATCTCTGCAAGCATTTATGTGCAGGAAGGTGTTGTGGCTTTAGTGAGTTTGCCTATAACCTTGAATTTTCAACTGCTAAGTTAACTGTTGCTAAAAGATGTTAAGGCAAGAATAGCTTCATCTTGGCAGGCTGAAAGGCTCTCTCGCTTGAATCCAGATGCGAAGTGGCTTGACCTGAAATTTATTGGAGCTGAAATAGGAACTTTTCAAAGTAAATATGTACGGCTATTAAAAAATCAAAGCAAACATGAGTTTGCCCCAGCATTTACAAATGTCCACGGGAAAACGTTTTTTTTCTTTTAAGAAGAAAGAAGAAAAAGATTTTCTCTTGCAATGCTCTGCTGAGGTTATCTGGAAAGTTACAAGGTAATTGCATTCATTTGGAGGGAGGCAGGGGGCACCTTTCCTGCTTGTCCTGCCAATGTGGTTACTTGTCTGATTTCGTGTCACTGAGCCCAGCTCTGCTCTTGACAAAACGAAAGCCCAAGGTCACCTGAGTGTGGATTTACAGCACGGAGCGTCAGAAGCAGCTTTGCAAGGGGCACAGCCTGGAATCCGCGATGAGACGCGGTGCTGCAGCCGTCCTTCCTCTGCGCTGCGGGCGCGGAGGGTTTTGTGGGCTCTTTGCAAGAGGTCTGGCATGACCAGGAGATTTTGATAAATGGATCTTGCACCAAGCCTGTAACTTTTAACTGAGCAAGAAGAAAGGGTTTTTGACGCATCAAATGATGAAACATCTACTCTATGCCTGGTTTAATAGTTAATTACCCACATGAAGTATGTATTCTCTTTACCTAAATATGTAAGTCCCAAGTTTTCAGTATCTGAACTTTGTTCTGACTTTGCCAGCTATTTTAAGGAGCTCTCTCTGATCAGAAATCTGCTGTTTTTGTGGAAATTTGAAACCACTTCTCACCTTGTTCTTATATACAATCTTACTGAGGAGCTTTCCTTAATCTTTTTATTTTTCTCTCAATATTTGTATAGTATGGGCAGGTGTACTGTTACACAAATAGTACCTCTAACTTATTTCAAAGAAACCACCTTGGTGTGTTTCATTATTGCACTGAATTGACTTCAAGAGATGAAACCAGAAAAGTGAATTCAGTTTGAAGGCACTCAAATAACCTAAAATGTTTTGGGAAAAAGGGAAGAGTATAAAAAACCTGGTAGAGAATTCTCATACAATTATCGCTACTTTACTAGGAACAGCATGTGTTTAGATGTGCAGCTGGACTCTTGAAGAGCCAAACTACTTTAAACAGGGCTGAGATGGAAATTGTTCTTTAATTTTTTTTCCCACATATAAAATGAGATATGCAAGGTCTATAACATGTCCGCACTCTAGTGTCAGATAAGAGTTGATGAAATCAAATGAGAGTTTCTGGTCCAATAATTATCTTGGGAGGGGTTGGAATAATGTAGAGCAGCCCCAAGGTTGTTCATCTTTCTCAGCAGAAGGATTCCCTGGCAGAGGTTTTGGGAATGATATATATGGATTTGTGCTGCTCGTCTCAGTGGCAATGAGCTCTGTTTTGAGGTTGTCTCACTAACTTCATGATCAGGCTTATGGCTAAGATGTTCAAGCTGCTAGGGTCAAGCATATATAATAAATGATCCACTTTCCTCATAAAATGTGCATTCTATTTCCATTAATTGAGATAATTTTTTTTCTTTTTATTTTATAACTACTTCATGTTGAATATACCAGTGATTCTATTACAGATGGTATGTGTCCATCTGCTCCACCTTGGAATGTCTATAATTAGATTTGGAAGCAGTCTTTCATTCTTATTTTTAAAATGGCATTTTCCTGTACTTCCTAGAATAGTTAGACCAATTAAATTCTTCATGATAATGGTGTTTTGAACTTGAATCTATTTTTGGAACATTAATGGTATTCTGCAATGCTTGCTGTGAAAAATCAGAGACATATGCAACTATTAGTATGTGTTAATTAAATCTAAGTTAGTATTATATCGTTGGTCAGAGCTCTTGGTGTGTACATGAATGTGTTTGCTGGTTAATCTTTTCTCTTATTTAGCCTAGTTCTTTCCTTTTTAATTATTAATATTATTTTTATATATACTAGGTAGAATTTGGTTTGATCAGGTCAAACTTGATATCTGTCCATGTTATGCAAGATGAAGTTGTGCTTTACACAGAGTAGAGAAATGTGTAGGGTGATCATGTAACATGCAACTTGTTGGGTACTAGTCCCTTTGCAAGAAGAGGGCATCACTTAAACTCTTGACTGGCACTAGTATTTCCATTTTGCAAGTCTGCTTTACTCCTACAAGGAAAGACTTGTAGTATTCACCCATGGCGCGGTTCCAAAGCTCATTTGTGAGATCTTGCAGACTAGATTAATGTCTTGCACGAGCAAGATTTTGCACAAGCACGTTTAAAAAGCATCTGTCGTCAGTAGCAAATTAATCAAATATGCTGCACATTAGACCTTAACAAAGTGGATGAGAATATGTACAAATGCTGATTGCCCACCCTTCCCTCCATCAATGATAAATAATTTACAGTTATCACAAGTTCCTTCTACAGTAAAATGCACAAGCAGAAAAAGAAGCTATCTACATTTCATCATCAAGTTAATCAAGCTGGTGTATCAGTAACCTGCAGTGAAACTGATTACTGAAGAGCGGGAAAAATTGTAATAAATGATTTGAACCTTAAATTTCTTGTATTTATTTTTAACTAAAGGTCAGCAAAACAGGAATTCTATGGGAAGTATTGCTGTTTAAAGGGATTTTCTTCCGGTTTTGGAATGGAATTTTAAATTTATTGTCCAAAAATCTTTTAAAATACTCAGAAATACTTAAGTGACCCAATGACCCAAACCCTCAGCTGTATGTGTGTTTGTTTGTTTTATTGTTTGTTTTCTCCTTTTTTCCTCCTCCAATGTGAAATAAGAGCCCATGATCCATGGAGGAAGGGGAATCCTGAAGTCCCACAGGCTTGACTGAAGCAATGGGCTTCAAGCCTTCAACACAGCTCTTGGCTGCAGGAGGCTGCAATTCTGGAGTGCTCCTAATATCAAAAAAAAAAAAAGAGAAATTCCTTGAGTTTGAAGGCTTTTTATCATGGAGCTGACAGCCAAGATCCATGCCCGGGTATAAGCAGAGCTTCCCAACTTTGGATTTGAAAGCGTCTCACCATCAACCATGGTGATACCAATGCCAGGTACATGGATGCAGAGGATACAGCTGCAGGGTGTATTTGGCTGGTTTTGCCCAGTTATCAATCTGTATAAGAAACATCTGTTATAGACTTGGAGAAGCGATTGTACACTAGTGAAATTCCAACCTGTTGTTTTAATAGGTATTTAATGGAAGAGCGGGAGAAATAAGCAAGAAAGCTCATCAGCTTGAAAACATGAAGGACAATAAAAAGCATAGATTTTGTTTAGAAATTATATATATACTTGTGGCTCAGGGGCACAGAAGTTTAAATAACAAAAAGACTCCAGGAGGCTTTAAAATGTATTCATTATGCGAACAGCTTCAGAATCATGGTTAGTCTGAATTCTGCCTCTAAGTGTTTTATTTTTGGATAACAGACACGGTGAGCAGCCGTGCACACTTCATTTGGAAATATCTCCTTTCATTTTCTTCTCTAGTCTTTCCCCCCTTCCTCGAGATGCCCTCTGGCCTCTTTTCTCCTTTGTCTATAACTGGGTGTGTTTTTGTTTTCCAAGTTAGAGAGGATGAAAGAGGCAGATCTGAAATGCTAAGGAGAGTTCACATCTTGTAAAAACAGAAATGAAAGTCAGGTGGGAAAAAATTAAGGGAAGGCACAATGCATGGGACAAAAAGGTTTAGAGGAGGCTTGAGAAAGGACCTTCAGAAACAAGTTTTCCCTTTGAGAGGTATTCCATCAAAATGTTCTTTCAGCTTCTTTTGTCTCCTGGGTCTTCAGTAAATTATGTTTTAAGATTGAAATACTCCCTTGAGCATAGATAAGCTGAGAAATGAATTGAGAACTAACTAGAGATGCAGAAGGCTATTTTGTGTACCCTAAATGCTTTGCCATTTTTTCCCACTGTGCTAGACATGCTGATTTTTCTAGTTCAGAGATGCAGGTAATTCTGGAGTAATAGATAACATTTTTATTTTGCTTAATGGAGTTTATTCTTTGCACACGTTTTGATACTTTGGGGTTTTTCTCAGTGTCAAATGGCACCAATTTGTGTTATAAAACACACAATGTAAGATGCAAGAGTGCATCTAGACCCTGGCAGTCTAGTAGAGGCGAAATAGTCAAGGCATTCTGAGTGAGATGTGGTTGTAGATGACAAAGGGAAACTCTAAAATTAAAAATTTAAATGAGAATTACAGAATTATAAAATATATTGTCTAAAAATAGATGCATTTGTAGTGAAGTGAGAGAGAGACTAGTTAGGTGCAAATGCTGTTCTGCTTGCTGAATGCTACATGATCCCACTATATGCTTTATGTATGCATAATGCAGAAATGCATTTGGAAAAAGGCTCACTGAGGATTCTGTGCAACAGAAAATAATTTAAACTGAGTCAGTGTCTCATGCATTACTGCCTTACTAAACCTGCAAGTAAAACCTGCAAGGGAGCTGGCGAGGTTTGAGCAGGGGCTGTATTTATATGGCTAATTTTTTAAAATGGGAATATCAGAGCACTGAGAAAGGACTGCAGCTGCTGGAGGCTAATGATGTGCAAAGACAAGTGGGCACCTTTTTAATTATAGGAGCAGGGAGGCTTTACCTCTGTGGAAAAGTTTTAATCTGAGAACAGGATCCATAAGTTTTTGCACCTTGCCTAATGTGCTCAGTGTTGTCGTCTGCACAGAAGTGATTTATGAGTCTTTGTATTGTTGCTGTGATTACAGGTAATTTAAAACCCTGCACATAAGAAGAAGTTTAGAATGAGGAGTTTTGTGTCTGGTTTGTAAATAAGGATCGCAAATAAACCCAGGTAAGAACGTATTTAAATACACATACATATACATACATGTATATATATATGTGTGTGTGTGTCTGTATTTCTAATATCACAATTTTTTTATATATTTATGGAGACAGAAGGATAAAAAGGCTGTGATAAGGAGACTTAGTGTCTTAATAGATGACAGTGGCCAGACGCAGCCTCGCTAAAGGGGCAGGAGATGCTTGGAATCCTCAGCGTGCAGGAAGTGAGAAATGACAAATATTTAATGGGTCAAAACACTTGATTTGCATTGAAACGAGGATGAAAGAAACCCCATTGGTTTGATTGCCTGATATATCAGAGCCTATAATTCTCCTTTACAAAAGTTCCTGCAGCTCAGAAGAGAAACTCTTCACAGATTTCTTTTTTCCTCATTATTTTTTTCCTCATGTAGCTCATGTTCTCATTCTGAGTTTGAATTCCTGACAGGAGGGTATTTTTCTGTTTGTTTGTTTGTTTGTTTTCAGAATTTCTTAACAAGTATATACAAATGTTCCCCCTAATGCACCTTTTTACATTTTCAAATGCAGAGCGTCATTGTACAACACATACGCAGGAGAAGGGCAAGCAAATCTTTGGGGTTTGTAAATGAATCCTTCACATCAGGAGACGGAGTCGGATTCCCATCACTGCCAGCAAAGTGTGCAAGCAGCTGACATGCTCTTAGCTCTGGCAGTGAAGATTAGGTCTGGAGATTAAACAAAACATCCCTGTGTCTAGATATTCCTCTCAATACAGTCTTTAAGTTTGAGAGTCAGAATCCACAGTTTTGAGAAAGGTGGAACCAGAAAGATTTTCTACAATATTTCATTGACTTTTTTCCATGCTGAAACCTGATGGACTTCAGTCATATTTTTCCCCCCTCAAGTGATCAGTGATTAATCTAAAAACTGTGAAATTAAGTTGTTTGAACCAGGAATTAAAAATTTCCAGCAATTAAAAACAAAGAAACAAACCAAAACAGCCACCAGCATTAGAAAGTGATTAAACATGACAACAACTGAGACATTGAAATTAGTTGTCCCCATTCCAAAGGATTCGTAACTACTATGATGTGTTTGAAGCTATTAAATGATAGTTAAGCTGTGTTATTATTTGTAAAGCAGTTACTTTTGTGTCTTTGGCCCACCGAGTGAATGTTTTGCACAGCGGGAGCCTGGAAGATAGCAAGCCTAATCATTGTCATTTTACTGTACAAGAGGCAATTTTAGAAAATGATTCCTTAAATTATAAGATCCAAACAAAGACAAGGTTCTGCAGCTGGGAGCATTTTTTCCCTTTTTGTCATTATAAAATGTCTTACTTCAGAATCTCTGATCATGGGGCGGTTTTGCTACTGCTGCTCTGAATATAACACAGGAAATTTAAAATTTTACATGTTTAATGATGCTTCTACTACCCAGTGTAAGCATGAGGATGCTGTACAGTAGGCTAGCTGTAAGCATTTCTATAGGAAATTGTATCAGTTAAAAAAAGTATTTTGAAAAATAGATATTTCATATGCTTCTAGTAGTCCAGATGTTCAATTTGGACTCCTCATTATACAAATGAGATGAGTTTTACTGCTGCTACATAGTATTGGGTAGGTTTGGGGACTCTATCCACTATCTGATCACTTTTCCTCGGGGTTTTGCAGCATGTGTTGATATAACAAATATATTCTCTTTTCATGTGTCTTGCTCCACACTCAAGATCTTGGTTGTTTTTTCCTGGGTGAATTGCATAAATCATTCACTGGGGTCCTGGATCACTCAGGTCTTTCTAAATATTTTGCCACTTTCCTTTGCACTGAATTAACTTTCACCTTTAGTAAAATGTCACCTTCAGTTGAATGCATACAAAAAAAAAGTGTTCAAAATAGATGCTGGTTTTGAGGTGCACATGTATCCCATTTATCAGTGTTTTTCCCTCTGCATTGCAAATGTTACTCAAATTGCTCATTTTTATCTGATAGCTTTTGACACCCCCTGTGCAGAGATGCAGATGACTAGCACAAGACACAGGGCGATAAGAATTAGACTTGCAACATACTGGGATTCTTGTGACGGACAAGAATGTCCCAAATCTGGATTCCAGCTCATACTGGTAACCCACTTTCCTCAGAAGAAGCCTTTAAAAGGCTGCTGGTAGGAGAGAGATTGGGTCTTATCCATGGAGGTGGCTCCTCTCCCTGTCAGCTAGAAGTAAATTGGAGGATGCAAGGAGGCGTCCGGAGAATGCAGACAAACAACTTAGCCTGCTATTAAGCTGCACATTTTTTCTTTTCTTCCCCGTGCTGACTTTCATTTGGTCATCAATATGGTCTTAAAACGAGCGTTGCTGCTCTGTATGCTGCAGTGCCGAGGATCTGCATCCCTGCAGGCGCCCGGCTCGAGGAAAACCCTGCGTGTGCGGCCGCCCCGCGCCAGCCCCAAGCGGGGACGAGCTCGGCAGGCTGCAGACAACTGCTCGAGCTGCTAGAGGGGAAAGTTTAATGACGAGTTGCGGTGACATTTATGACCAGATTGATTATGAAGACTGAATAAATCTAAGGTATATTTCGAGAGCGTTGCTGTACAACCATCTGATATAGGGGTTGCCATGGTAAGTACAGATTTTCTATTAACCAGGAAGGTGAATAGGCTCATAAAACCCATGAAACTTGTTAGTGAATAAATTGCATATGAGAAGCACCTCCATTGACCCCTGCGGGAATTTAATATTTCCAAACAATGCTGTAAAGGCTTCTCCTGGGTTATTTTTGAAAAACAGTACGTGGTGCCATCAAATCAAAATGTACCATTTCTGGTATTCCCCCTTGTCCTGGATGACAGCTTAGATAGATTGGAAAATCATCACTAAGCTAAAAATACTAGTGAAGGCAGCAGGGTAAGGAAGTGAGTTACGGAATATAATTAAATAGCACTCGCTTTTCGGCTTTGATGCCCAGTAAGGCTTATATCTTTAGCTTTGCAGCTTGAGAATTAAAAGAAATAAATATGCTTGGTTTATTACTTGATTATATAACTTGTGGGAAATATTTAAGAAGGAGGCCAGTATAAATTGAAACAAAAGTTATTGTTAATGCAACCTGAGGTAAAGAAATTGGGTGAAGAAAAGGTCATCAAGCATTAAATGATAGCTCATGCACAGTTCCTTTCTTCCCTCCTGTGCTGAGTGTAATAAATAGAAGAGTTTCCTTCTGCTTATGCATTGTAACACACTGAAATAAAACAAGGGTAGAAAGGAGGAAAAAATCTATGTGTTTTTCGACTTAAAATCAGACACACGGTCACGTAGACCTTGATGTGATTTGCCGGTAGAGTGAGTATGAAACTGTGGGAGCTTTGCTGCCCTGTGTCTATTTTCTGTATAATTTAGTGCCAGTTTCCTCTACGGCAATTTTGGTTTGCACTAAAACCATGACCTTACTATCCATGATGATTTTTCATGGGTGTAAGTTGGTCACTATTTAATGAACTTGGGAAAACCCAGTGCAAGAGAGAAAATCCCATTCTGGGTCACTAAGAGATGCTCTTGGTGGCAGGAGCTGGCACATAGTCTATCAGTAAAGTCAGGTCAGTTGCTGCCTTGCGTTGCAGTTGTGGGTGTGTTACCTGATAGAGCATCCTCATTAGGGTAATTAGGTAGGTAATTTAGAGAAGGCAAAAGCCCCAGCTGTGTCCCCATTCCTCTTTTCCGTTCATACCAGAGGGTCTTCTGCTTTGGCTTTGGCTTTGGCTTCGGCTTCGGCTTCGGCTTCGGCTTCGGCTTCTGCTTCTGCTTCTCTGCCCCGTGTATGTCTTATGGAGAGCGGCTCTTTCTCAGGGCATCTCTTGGCATTGCAAGGGCAATTGCTTGGGAAGAATAATTATTTGGTGATAGCGGTGTGAGGGGTGACCTTGCAGCATGCAGGAGGTCAGCATGAATGCAAAGAACTGGAACTACAGCGGGATAATTCCTGACATGCTCCACTGGGTATGTTCCTCTTAGCTATCACCTTCTGCTGAGCACCTTCCAATTGGTTATTTATTTTATCCATATGTTATGCATCTGCTCTACTGATTAGCAGCACCATGTATTTTGTTCCTGCTATAGCTTTTTAAATGCTGTCTGTTCATATTTCATAGCCTCCTCCAAGCAATACCACAGGTGTTTCATTTAGACTCTGTTAGTCCTTTGAACTACAGAGGTTCAGCTTGTTAGCCTGGCGTCTCACTTCTTATCAGTCACACTCGAAGTTCTCATTACTCTAGTTGCACAGCTACCGTAATTAGATTTTATATTTTTAGGCATTCATAACGTTGCTTTAGTGTATTCTATGCTATCAAAAGCATTTTAGACAAGCCGCAAGACCAAACTAATTAAAATGTTCCACAGAGGCTTTTTAAAGGAGAGTGATTGCTACTGCTAAATTGGTAAATTCATGCATACACAGATGCTAAGGCCAAAGAAGCCCAACAGGATGGATTTGCTGGGCCTCCTGGGTGCTGGAGGCTGCAGGGCTTCACCCAGCTGTGTCACCTTTCAGGCCATGGTGTCTGCCTGCCCTGGGTCATCTTTTGGAGAAGATAAGTCAGGTCTGGCTTGAAAGAGAGTTGTTTTATTGGTTTTGTTTCTCATTTGGGTTTTCCTTTTCACTCCTGGAAGGTTTCACCTCTATGCCAAGGTGATGGAGAGATCTTGGGCTTCTAAATCTCCTCATCATCAGGTGCTCCAAACACTTCCCAGGAACTGAGAATTGGGTATTGGGTTACCCCTGTATGCACAGAGCACACAGGTTGCATTTACTAATTAGCTTGCTTTTTAATTAAATATTTGTAAATATTTTAATCTGGATTTGTGTAGCTTTGTTTCTAATAACTATCTTTTCTTATGTTGCTTTCTAATACTAAAAATCTCCTACGAGGGATTTTCTTGCCAGAAATATATTCTGTGCCTTGTCTTTCCTTAGCCATTGCATTCTCCTTCTCTTAACGGTGCTGTCACGTTCCTCTTCTCTTAGGAATGCAACGTCTTAGTAAATGATGACTTGAGGCTTTCTTGGCACTCCACGTAGAAGATATCCGTAGATATATTATGTACAATATAGTCCTTTATGACCGTAACAGAAAACAGGTGTGGAAATGACCCTAGGAAACTATGCATACCTGTAAGCTATTTATATACAGTTATAGATACAGAATCATTATTGCTTGTTTTAAAATGTGGCTCTCTGAAAAAGCATTTGCCTCAGTGGTTCCTTAACAATAATGCTTGAGATGTAACTTATCTTTTGTATGGGTCTCTGTATGGAATGGATGATTTTTCTAGACAAGAATGGTTTGGAATGGTTTGGAGAGTATATAAGTATTTATTGAACAATATATTTTCTGTCGTTGTTTTGAATAAACTCTGCGCTGTTGAATTTCATTGCCTCCTAAAGTAATATATAGAGAGTTTACTTATATTTATTTTGTAACTTGCATAATTTGTATTTATAACTATATATTCCGTAAACACGTCAACCGAAACAGAAAAATTACCTAGTTTTGTGGCAGAATGTTCATTTCTCTGGGAAATCCAGCTTATAAAATGAAGCTCACTTGGAAATTAGTTACAACAGGTGAGAGCACTCTCCGTCCTTCCATCTCAATTATTTTGCCTCTGCTAGCTCTATAGATAGTTGCTTTGGGGAAATGAGCAATATTGCATTCTACCAGCGTAAGCACATTCCTCTGCTATTCATTCACTTATTTTTGAGTTAGCAAAAAAATTAAGGATATATTTTATAGGAGGAACTCGGTTACTGAAATCCCTAAACAGAGCAAGCAGCAGTAAATATGGGACAAGTATACAGTAAAAACAGTTAGGATTAGTAATTTCCTGTGTGAATTTACATAAATAACTATTTTTCTTTCAGAATCCAAACCAGTCCTTTTCTCTTGCCCTCCCTGTCCAGTTGAGTGCTTACTGTGGCATTTCTGTTGCTATCACCTACGGTTTGAATAGCACAAGGGTTGACTTTTGATTTTCAGATTTCTCTCTGAAACCGCTATCGCGTATTATACTGTGTTCTGAGAACTGAATTCTCAAGAGTATCTGCACGAGTGAGTTAAAAGCCACAGATCCACCAAAGGTCATTGCTTTTCCTCAGTAAAGCAGTGGCTCCAAACTCAAGGGCTCTCTATACATGAACCGCAGTTTTGTTTTCATACGGTGAAGCACTCCGTGTCCTTGGACACGGGAGGGCACACGGAAAGCTTTTATAAGTTTTTATTTTCCAGCAGGAAAAGTGAGGCTTCTTTATCAGCTGGTACTGCTTGTGCTGAACTCATCATTTGTGCCTGCTGCATCTCTGTAGGAACAAGGTGACTCTCGCCAGGTCTGTGGCTGCACCAGAGGAGCCTTTTCTTTTATACCCCGTAAACAGATTGATGTTGTGTTCACTGCAGAAACACCGAGACGGTTAGTGGATAAACAGCTGGGTCATCCTCCAGTCTGCTCAATATCCTCCCAAGGGCTGCTGTCGCCTGTGCCTCTCAGTTGTCTTCATGGGGCAGACTTTAAAGGGGATCTTCAGCTTGTCTCAGTGTATTTAAATGCTTAAAGCAATAAATAAATCGGTGCGGCTCTTTCCTGGCTACTTAATGGGCTGAAGTACTCCATCCGCGCGGCGTCCTCCCAGGAGCCGTCAGCGGAGCAGATGGATGAGACGGCGCCGTCTGTCAGCTTGGACACTATCCCACATGAGATCAGGACAGGTAAATGCTTTGTGCCGGCTGCAGACTGAGCGCTTGCAGGAGGATTTGCAAATGGAATAAAGGAATAATCCTTAGTTAATGCTTCCAACCCAGAGCACAGACTGTGCAACCCAGAGCAGGAGGCAGTGGGACCTAGTGTGCTGGCCTAGGGAGATCTCTACCCCATCAGCAAAGCGGTCTGGTTTGACCATTTGGAAACTCATAGATGATTCCTACGTTTCACTGAGGTGGAGCAGTGTCAGTGATTGAAAATGTTCATCTTTCTCTTAGAAATCCCTGGCCTGTTTTTTTGATGTTAGCATTGTTCTCCCAGAAGCTGAGTCTCCACAGAACTCCTCCTGATGAAGCTGGCCTGCAGATAGATGAGGGGCTTGTTTACACCAAAGTGAAATATTTGCAAAAATAACCTTGATTAGCAATGGAGAAAAATGGAGAAAATGAAAGTAGGTGGTATCCTGGCTATCTTGGGTCAGAATTTATGTGCTAGTTCCAGTTCTTCCTTTGAACTCCTATGAAGCATCTTCTCTTTTACAGACATTTCTCCCTGCATCAACTGTCAATTATTCATTTATATTCACATAGTTCCCTTTGCTAAAGCATTTGTCCCTAAAAATATGCTGCTTCCTGGAGTTTCCAAGTCCAGAGACTTCAGTAGGGACTGAGCTTCCATCGTGTTGAGACAGGAATTAGGAGCTTGTGATCAAATGTGAATGGAGGGTGTAAGGAAGCAATAGAGTAGTTATGGTCACCTTGATAGTTGGTGCTGTTAGCATAGCAGCGGTCTAGTATGGCAAAGTATATTTTAGTAGCCTTTTTGATTATTTTTTGAAGCACTGGTCCAGCAGCATGCTGGTGACTTTTGCTTAGCCCACAGGAAAAGAGGAGGTGTTATCACAACATGGCTTTTAGAAGCCTGTAATTACGGTATTGGATTGGAAAACACAGTCGTAGCTGGCACAGGTTCAGGACAACTAGGGGATATGGCTTTCTCTCTGCATCCTCACTACACAGTTCAGGCTCCCTCAGCAACTGCAATTCTGTATTTCTCTTTCTAAATGTTAAAGGAAAGATAGACATTAAATCAGTTATCCTTCCAAGATTAATCTTTCTCCTTTTGTAGAGGGCATCATTTCTGGTGGAAAGTTCTTGGTGAATGGCAGATAAACTTTTACACGACCTGTCCTTTGAAGGGTGAGAGAAAATAGAAAGCATGAAGAGTCTGGGATAAGCAAGGGTTTACTCTTCAAAAGCTGAAATTGCTGGAAGAAAAAATCCCTCTAATACTTGCCTACAACTCTTTTAACCAATGAGATATTGTAGTCATTCTTTATTTCCTTTCTCAAAGAAAGTACGTGCTAAAAATCTCTAGAAAATAGTACCTAAATGACAGGCATATAAATACAGCACTTGCATGAGAATCACTTTAAAAAAATTTAGGTCTCTATTTTGGCTTTGTAGACATGGTTTTTATTTACTTCATGCAGAAAGTTCTTAGATTCATATAAATAAGCAGCGCTCCACAAAGCCTTCTGATGTCCAAACCATCCATAATATATATCAAAAATGTGTTGATTCTATAGACAAAAAATGCCTTATTTTCATAAAAAATGTTTTAAAACATCCTGCAAATGCACTTAGAGCATTAATTAAGCTTGAACACTTGCATACAAAGAAATGCTTCCTTCTCAGTACTACAAGAAAGCAATTAGTTAATGCTGGAGGCAGTGGCTTTTGCTAATCAAACGAACTGAACTTGTGTCTTCTTAAGCAATTCTAACTTGGAAAAAAAAAAAAGGAGAGAGCAGCCATATTACTAGGCTATATATTTAAATGAAAACATGCAATACAACACAATTGTTAAAAGTAATAATTTAATTGAGAAGCTCTGTTTCTAGTGCAAATATTTTTGGAAAGAGACATGACTGCTGCTCAGTCTTCCAATGACATATTATGTGAATAAATTTTCAAACTCAATGTTGCAAATTTATGCTCAATTAAAATTGAAAAATATATCCATCTAAGTACTGTGTAGATCACCAATATTATATTTTCACTACTTTTTCATTTTAATTTTCCTTTTGAGAGTGTCTTTCAACCTGGGTTCATCATCACATACTCTTTCTTCTGTAAGCGAGACCCAGTAAAATTTAAATAGAGCCCTTCAGGAAAAAAATCTTTTTCTGTTATATCCTTGGACATGACTGAATAGGTAACATTGTTAAGACTAAAAATAAATTATTCTTTTTGAAGCAGTGGATTTTTAGAATTAACTTACTATCTTAACTTTTTTAAAAATAGTTATCACCTTTCAGAGTGCAACCATCAGGGACCACAGTTTGTTTTCATACACAGGTGTTTCCAGTCATAATAATTCTGAATCAGAGTTTATATGAAACATCCATATGCAGGCCTTCTCATAACTAATGCATAAATTCCATTTATAGTTCACATATAGTCTGTTTCCATTAATAGTCCAGACAATTTTTTGGAAAAAAAAATAAAGAAAAGCTATAAAAGCTAATGTTTTGCGTAAGATGCAGTATCTGGCTCCCAGATCATCAAAATGTAGGGTTTTTTTTTATTTCTCTGTCTGTTTGCTCTTCCCTAATAAAGTTTCCTATCTTTCTCCACTTCCCCTTTGCCCCTTTTTTTGTTCATCTCTCTCAAAGGACAAAAGGAGCTCCCCAGCTTTCCTGCTGCGGAGAATGACACAAACTCCAGCTAGTGCTAAGCTGACATGGACTGCACTGCTTTGCCAGTCTCTGAAATGTCACTGCCTGGCCAGCCTGCTGGGCTCAGCTCGGAGTCGTGGTGCCAAGGCAGCTAATGAAAAAGAATAAAGGTTAATGAAGGAATGGGGTTATTTATCATCTCAGATAAAATTACCTTATCTTTTTGTCTATGACATTTGTTAGAGTGATTAGGTTTTGGTGTTTAATGCTTTGTTTTTTCCCTTTGCAGCATATTTAATTTGTAAGCTACATCACAGCGGATGCACAGGACCTGGCTGCACTGCCTCACTGTCCTGCTCCACACCTGGTTCGGCTCAGAAGGGAAGAGAAAACAGACTAAGAACCCTTTCTACTCTCCCCTCTGATTAACACTCAAGGTGTGAGCACTGTAGGAAACTAAGCTAGGGGTTCTTGGATGCTACATCCCTCTTTGTAAAGAATATTAGAAGAGACTTTTCCTATGATAGGTTATTACAGACACAGGTAAGCATAGGAGAGGAAAGAAAACACAAGAAGTCTTCCAGCCTATTCCCTAGACAAGAGCAAGTTTTGAATGTTTTTCTTTTATTAATCTATCTAATTAACAGTTGGTTCTCACTAGCGAACCTACCATAAAGAACACTGAAATGTTTTTCTAAAGCATATACCAAATTTCTCTGTATTCAGCAAAGATAAATACTCTATCAGATGTTGAAGAAATTAAAAACGTTGTCTTTGTTGGGGTATTTTGACCATTCTGATAAAGATAACTCTATTATATAATGCTAAATATTATATTTGCATTTCAGAAGCAAGAAAAAGATGGAACCATATACTGCAGGTGATGTTCAAAGTTCATAGTCAAATATCAGTACAGAAGGGCTGCCTGCTAGTCTCTGCTATACTCATTTTTGATACTACAGTCACTACACATCAGGATTTTTTCCAGTATTTGCACGTCAGGTCCATGAGTCTGTTTTTCATGGGGACTTCACAGTCTTATGGTAGCGCAAGTACAATCCCACATAGTTCTCAACTGCAGTTGAGATGGAGGCAATCCCTTGGAGGCAATCCAAGGGTGGTTTCTTATTTTAGAGTTATGAAAAATAACTCATTTTTCAAAGCTAATGAGCTGTGTTATCTCCTATCCCACCTTCCTTTAGTAGCCCTCTGAAAAGCACACTAGGAGCCTGACAGTAAAATTCTCAACAGTAGAAAATAACAGGTTGAAATCTGACAGCTAGAAAACGTTTTTAGCTGTAATTTTATCAGTGGAGGAGTCTGATAAGTCTGCTTTTTATTTGTTAAAAAGATGATCCCAACACAGGTGGTTACTGTAGTTACCACACGTTACTGCCTGCCCTCTTATTGAAAACTGCCTTGACAGATTTCTTTTATATATATATATTTTTAACTGCTTTGTTGAAGAGTGAAAAGAAGTAGCAGCACAATGTAAACTGCTTAAATCATGTGAGACTCGGATAAAGATGGATGAAGGGGTGTATGTATAAATATACCAATGGACACACAGATCCATAAAGCGATCAAAAACACTGGGGGTCTCCAGGATTAAAAACAACAATGACTGCAACTTTTACCAAGTGGTTCCCAGAATTTGCTGTACTTGGAAAGTGAGAACAACAAAACGCAATTGTTGCTACCTGACCAGAAAAATTAAAAGTGGGAGAAGAAGAAAGGCTTTTTTAGCATTTCTGTGTCATCAGTTTACCATTACCAGTAGTGCATGTAAATGTTACCTTTTTAAAAAGAAAAATTGCCCCTTACTTGGAGAATAAATTTATTTATTTTTAATGACATTTTGCCAAGCTGGGTAAAATACCAAACCAGAAGAGATGTCCAGCAGCAGTAAAGGGCACCATCCAACTTGCAATTAAGTCACTGGAAACCTTCCCGCTGACACGCAGCGAGAGCTGGCCCTGATCCTGAGCACCGTTCTGGATTGTGCCATGCTCAAGGTAGGATACAATATGAGATGGAAAATGTAGTCTAAGTATATGTTGACATAGCCAAGTATCACATAAAATTATTTCATAGAGATTTATATGAATGACTTTAAAATATAACCAGGCTTAGTCTATAGCAACAGTATAGAAATACAGAAATAATAGAAATAATTTAAATCAGAGGAAAAGAAATAAAAATAGATACAATTAAGAAGAAAATAGAATATGACAGTGTGGAGGAAATGACCATGCCAAGGTGGGTTGTTGGCTGAGAATAATCCAATACTTTATATTTTCCCTTTAGAAAAAGACAGTATTTAGAGCTTTGTTCAAAAAGGATATATATACATATCTATGTATATATATACACACTGAAGATTAACACAAAATAACTTGGAAACAGAAGAGCTCCCTTGCTGGTAACAAATGTGTTCATTTACTGCTCCTTGAGGTCGATGGCCCTGCATTCCTATGGCAGGGATGAAGAGTGCGATGTATGTGTAACCTTCCCTTCTTCTCCAGGCTTGAATCTAGCCCTTTGGGGGTATGAGATGAGATGGGGATGAAAAAGGAGGTTCAAGTCTCCTGATTTACTTTTTAATGCGGTCCAAGAGGCAAATGTAGTTCTCGGCCTATCTGTAAAACACAGGTTCTTGCTCTCCTCATTAGGGCCGTTCACAAAAACAAAGAAAAATGTATTTCCTTTGATGGTAGCTGCCTGTAATTGTAATTAGTTTTCTGACACTGAAGCACTGAGTTCCTACTTGAAAAGGCATTTGCTTGTTCAGCCGCCTGTTGTTCCTGGAGCTGACTGAGGTCTGCTCCGAGAATAAAGGGCATCACAAAGGAAAGACTTCACTTCTACTTAGGGGAAGTATGATTTGATTTCTTTTAACTGTGATTTAAATTAGTTAGACCCCTCCGGCCAAATTCATCCCTGCTCTAACTCCTCCCAGCCACATCAAAAGATGCCTGGAGGAAAGTAGTCCCTTGTCTTTGTGAGCCACAGTTAAAAGACTCCAGTTTTCCTTAGAGAGGGAGACTTTTTAGGCTATTCATGAAATGTGGTTCATTTATCCTGGATTATAGAAGCCTCGGAATTAATCTAGAAAAATTTAAAATCTTTCTACATTTGTATCACCCATGTTGGTTTTGTTTGAGTTTAATACTGTTCTTGCCATCCCTTTTTGTTTCTGTTGAATTTTATTTTCTCTGCAAGAGCACCTACCTGGAACACCCGTATTTGGTGGGAGCAGCCATCTGGGATAGTATGTGTGGAACGTGCGGCTGGTAAATTCATGGATGCGGCTTTTCAGTTCTGCTGTGGCTGCAGATAAGGATTCCTTGCTCATGAGCAGTGGATTTTCTCTAGGTGCTACAGAATCAGAGTGTGAATGTAGCGCTAAAATACATCCCCAAAGCAAGTTGTTTTTCTTTTAGAAAGCACTGAGAATCAAATCACACCTGTGATAATGCCTGAGATGTTCACAATTTCCTAACACTTATCCCAGTCCAATATTTACTACTTGACTGTTAAGAAAAAATGAAAATAACATTCCTAAAAGGGCTGGTATATCTCTTTATGCATGCCAAGAGGCAAGAGCAAAATGGATTTGGTTGCACATGTTGAGCCTGAGGGAAATTGCAGACAGACCTGAGCTGTCCCTGTGTATGCAAACACTGGAGCCTGAAGTGTGGAGAAATCCTATGCAACAGTGCTGGAATTGGCTGGATGTGGGATGAGCTGGATGCACATACTAAATAGCTACAATTTGCCTAGTGACTGTCCTAGGCTATTAACTTTTTTTTTTTTTTTAAGATAAGAATGAGCTGAAATTGTTATTCCTCACAGTTTTGTAAATGTGTTACTTCAGAGCAGATAGATCCTAGTTCCTTGGTAGGGCCCTGTTCCTGAGATTGTCAATCCAAAATCTATGCTGAGAATTGCATATTTTTTCAGGCTGTATTGGCAATAACTGGGGGGAATTTTCACTTTCTGCTGCTGTCAGGGGCATGGTTCACACTTGATGAGTTCATGCAAGTGTAACCTCACCTCTGTACATTTGTGCCTTAGTATCCTTGATTTGATTCTTCATGCAGTTCAGTTTCCTTTGGGTTAAATACAGATTGATGTTGGGGGAAATAAAAAGGAAAAAAAAAGTTTATTATGTATAGAAGGTTAGACTGCATTATTTGATGTTCTCTTCTGGGCTTAAGTTCCTTGAACCTGTGTAACCCCTAAGAAACTCTATTCATGTCCTACTCAATTAAATCATTGAAAACACTGAGGTTTTACTATGCAGATACTACTGAGACCTAGGTGAGTAAATAAAGGAAAACAAGGAATTTTGAGAGCTCGGAGGAAACACTGCAAATGTTTCAGCAGTCTATGGGAAAGAAATCAAATAATTATGAGCAAAAGAGATTCTGTAGAGAAGAAACTCCACAGCAGACTCCTGAATACTTAAGGATTCTTTGCAACCAGCAAAGAATCCTATAACTGAATTAAGGGGATTTAAATTCATATTGGAAGACCCTGTTATGCACTGGATAGAAAAGTTAGTTAACTGAGAGCGGATCTGGATTAGCATAGTGATGTTCAAATATCCAATTACCAAGACAAAAATCTGCAGTTCATAAAGCAGTAGAAAATAAAAGTAAGCTGGATGAGCAAGACAGAAATCAGCCGTTCCAGAAAATATCGTTAGGAAATTTGTGGTATTTATCAGGGTTCAAAAGCAGAGAATGGTCCCTTGGGGTTGGAAAAAGGAACTTCTTTGCTATCCTCTGAAACTGTAGTATCAACTGACAGATCTTAAATTTGCATTTTAAGAGTCCGAGTTGGTTTTCACCGTTCTGTGGAATGTGACATACTGTATTATTAGGCCAGCACAATTATCCTGAAACCACTTATGGACATTGCTGACAAGTGTGGCTCTTGGAAGGGTGATTGGGAGAACTCGGCTCTTCAAAAGTGGCTTCTTTAGCAGTACTTGAGCAATTGACATTGCGGCGCAATAAGACATCATCTCCAGACTATCAAGAATTAGCCAAGTAATTATTCCTTGAGCGTTAGTTCTCTATAAATATTTAGGGGCTTTCACAATGAGTCACATTTTGTACTGGAAGGAACATATCACTCCATAATGGGTGTATTTTTGTGGTGCTTTTCGGGCAGATACTGGAGCACTTTGCCAGGCAGATGTGGTGTTTATTCTACTCATTGCCAAGCTGGCCAGAAGCCTCGTGGCTGCAGTAACACAGTGCTGGGCCTGAGATAATGTCCTCTGCCTCTCAGCAGCCTTATTAGCTCGGGCTCGGTGCCCTGCTGACTGTGGAGCTGACTCGAGCCCAGCTGGCCGGGAGAGCAGGGAGATGTTTCCTCAAACACCAAGACTTACCCGGTAACTCTTGCCACTCAACAGCCCAATCCAAATCCCAAGCCAAAGGAATAGCTCCCGTTTATTTCAGCAGATTAGACCATGCTATGAGAAAGCATTTGCCCTAATACTATATATGCTGACAATACTCATGAATCTTCCAAAAATATCCATAAAATAATTATTTTACTTTCAATTATTGTATTAAATAGCAATGATCAGCTTTCCAAATATTTGAAAGCTTATTTTTCATAACATCGTAACTTGAAGTTAAGGTGAAATGAAACATTATTTTCTCTGTTTCCCTTTCTACACCTCATATTTGTTTATTTTGCTTTCCTTAATTTTTTGTCTTACAGTCTACAAATTCTTATATACAAAACCATGCAAAAAGAGTAAGCTGAATTATGCTTAGCTAAACTATTTATGTAGTAAGCACCCAGGTGAATCTGTGCATAAATGGAGATTTTACTATTTCCAGTGTAAGCCTGTAAGTAGCTCTATTGAAATACATGGCCATAATCTTGCAGCGATTTCCTGGAATCTTTCCATGTAAATGTAGCATTATCATGAGCATTGCTGGAGAATTAGGATCAAATGGAAAACTGAAAACACAGCAAATACTGTTTGTATAACCAAACAACAGAAATAAGTTGTGTACAAAGAAATCTTACTAGAAGTGATGCGTGATCATAAAAACTGAAAGTAAAATGCAAATAAAATGTACTTTTAAGGTTACCTTCTAAAATATGAAGCAATTCATAATGTGCATGATGAAATAATGCTGATTAGCTGAGGTAAATTTTTTGTATTTTTTCCCAAGTATATTAAATTAGCATTGTTAAAAAGCAAATACCTTTTCTGCAAAACTAAAACATATCTGAAATAATGTATTTTTTTAATTTAAACCATTAAATTTTTAGTTGTACTCTTGGATTCAATAACTTGGATTTTTAATACAGCAAAACAAAATCTGCACCATTTTCTTTTTTTTTTTTCATATATAAGCCCTTAATTTTTCAAGTTTGCCTGTTAAGCAGAGTGTGCCATGGACTATCTGGTTACTCATATGAGGTAACTTCAGAGTAAGAAGGTTTTATGAGTGTGATTTAGGATGTGCCTTCCAAGGCAGAATCTGGTTCCCTGGAGCTGGGTGCAGGGTGCCTATACTGGATGACTTGGGACCAGGGCAAGACAGGACATCAAATGCAGCCCAGGGTGAACGTTCTCACCTGCAGTTCCCTTCCTTGAGCTGCTTTTAAACAGACTGAAGATATTGCAGTGCAAGAGGTGAAGACTGACGGTGCCTTTTCACAAAAGTCCCTGGCCACTTGTATTTAAAACAGGTGTTCAACCCCAGGGTGCAAAGAAGCGACTTGAACCTGAAGTCCTGTAGGCAACGTGGGGCTACTGGGGTGGATGAAGAGTAGAGTGTCTCCACACTCTTGGAATCAGCCTTGGAATCATTGCCATGTCCCTAGGGTGGGGAAAGACCCTTGTAGCAGAGGGACCTTGTGCACCTCTTCTCGGGGATTTCTGGTTATCCTAACCAAGCTCACATGTGAGCTGGGAAGCTAGAAGTGGTGCCACAATGCTAATCATCCAAGGCAACTAGTGCTCTTGTACCACTTTTAATTGAAAATATATTAAACCAACCACACTGAGCTATTGCCACAGTACAGTGTGACACACTCTTGCCTAGAGTTAATGTTTATGGCTTCTTTTATAAGCTGCTGAAAAGTACGACACATTGCTACACCCTGAAATATAATGGTGTTGGAGACTGCAGCTATAATAAGCTGCAGAGCCCCCTCCCAACCTTTTGGATTAAGTAATAAAAGAAAATGATTAAGTGGGCAATTCTATCATTTTTCTTTTGTTGAATAAAACACTTTTTTTTTTTTTTTTTTAAACAGAGGAAGCCGTGAAAATGAATGATCTGGCTTCACCCAAAATGATGGATGATCCTCCTAGCAAAGCATGACAATGATAGACAGACATCTCCTGGACGAAGAGGTAAGAGAAAAGATTGACACTTTGATAGGCACCTGATGAAGAAGCCCTGGGGATTTGAGCATTAATGGGATAATGGGAGCGTTCTCCCTCTCTCAGCCCCTTCCATCGCCTCCATCAAGGCAGGGCTGGGCTCCTTTCACCATTCCTACAATGCCACAGAATGAAATAACCTTATAAATATAGGGCACGCTTTTTGTAATGTGGCTGCATGTTTTTTCTGCATATTTTTAACACTATATTAAAGCAAGGAATGGAAATATTTGCTTAAATGAGATATAGCAAGTGACCCCTCTGCTCAGCCCTGTTTGTATCCTTGGCTTTACTTGTTCCTCTTCCATCCCTCAGATGACACTTGCACCTAATATTATGTCCCCTGGATATAGGGTGTGTTGGATTTAATCTCATATGAAATGTGTTGCCGTAGCTTTCTGCTGAAGTTGGTGGTGCGCCACGTTCTGAGGTTTCCTAAACTAGAAGGCGGCCCAAATGTTTCCACTGGCATCAACACAATACACAGTGGATTTCTTAACAGTTGCTGGTACTATTTTATTCTCCCTTTCTTTCTTGTTACTTCATATCTCTCCCTGTTAGAAATCTGGTTAACTGCTGACAGAAATATTTGAATACTATGAACAATAGAAATTAAGATTCATTTAAATGTGTTCCTTTTATTCATTATAATTTTTATATTTGTTTCTTTTTTATATATAAAAATGTAGAATTGTTTTCCAATAAGTCAAATCACTGGTCTATTGTATATTTCATAATTTGCTGTATATTGTCTTTAATTTTTCTTATTAATGTCCTCTTGATTTTTCTTATTAATGTCCTTATTAATTTTTCGAAAACCTCACTATCTTGGCCTGGCAGTTAAGCTAATGTATGCTCTATCAGTTTTTTTATATCTTACGTTATGTAATGTCCTGAATTGAACTAACTTTTTCTTATTCAGTTTTCAAAACCAATTTCAAGAGCAATTTTTTGGGGGTAGGATTTGAATCAATTGGATTAGACTGTTTTTAATAGAATTGTTAATATAAAGGCAAGCTAACATGAAGCAACAGAAGTAAATGACTAACAAGATAAATAAATAAATAAACAGAAAATCTAGACGTCAATAAGGTATGCATTACCTCTCAAAGAAAATAAGCTGACATATCAGATCAAAAGCATATGAAATCATAGCTGACAGGAAGATTCACGAAAGGTAGAATGAAAAGTCGTAATGATATACTTGTTTATATTGTTACAAGTAAGAGATAAGGTATAATTCACTATGTAGAATTGCAGAGGATTAATCAGCTCTCTGATATAGTGCATGAACATGGACATGCAAGCTTCCTTCTCTATGTTTTATCTTTTCCCTTATTCATATATTCTTAGTGCTCCCAGAGGTAGATTGTGAATATGTCTCTGTCTTCGCATGACACATTCTATCCCCAACAGACATTACTGCAGTCCAAACAAGGTTGGGCTATATGTGCATGTATTTTTTTAAACATAGGACAAATGCCTTTAATTTTAGATTAGCAGGGCATAGTCAAGTTAATATAAAAGACCCAGTTCATAGAGAAGAGATGTGTGTTGGATTTGTAATGAATATAATTTAACTAACTCATTTTAATGCTTTCCTCAGTTATTATTTCTCATGTTTGTTTATTTAAGACAATCCTCTATTAAGTGTGTCTATTGCTTTGACTTCCCATGCAGGAATATTGCTGGACTTTAGAACAGAGCAGATTAAACTTGTTATGGGTTGTTATGCTCTTATGTAAAATATGTAACTGTGAAATCAGTAAATGCAACCCCAAAATTGCAAGACTGAGACTCCACTCTCAGGTATTACTGGACTTTCCAGCACCTGAGTGCAGGTTTCTAAGCAGGAGCCTTGTGAAACTCCACTTGGTACTTTGGAATTGAACCCTTTGGGGATGAAAGGAGGATCACAGATTCCATTTTCAGACTGTCCTTCAACCCAAAGTCTCTGCACCAAACATAGGATTAGACACATGCTAAAACTAAGTCAAAATTCTGATAGAACAAAACGCAGCATAAAAGTACCCTCGTGGAGTGGATCTGAAATGGTGGAGAAGTTTCTTCCTATTGCTTTTGGAAATTATTCAGGTCTCAGAGGATGAAGATGGAGAAGGCAGTGCATTGCACCTGATTTGCTCTCCAACACAGGCACTGCTGTGGTAGGAGGGAAGCGCAGGTAGACCTGGTGGCCACATGCTGACCATTTGGCAAGTGCTGGCTGCCCATGGCAATCCCTGTCACCTTGGCATGGGCAAGGAAGTGTTAGGGTTGAACCAGTTCTGTGACTTTCCATTGCCGGGAAACGGGGAGCAAAGCGGTGCTTCCAGCTTTACACAGATGCTTGTGGAGAACTACCCACGGAGGCTTCATGTGTAGAGGTTTTTTTAGAGCTGCTACTTTTTGTGCTATGTTTAGCCTAATAGGTTTGTGACTGGGACTCATAGCTGTAACCACAATTTGAAAAATAATAGCAGTGTGCTGAAGATGCCTGTGTTTTTACACCACACTGGGATATATCCAACTCATGGATGCTTGGAAACAAAAAAAAGTGTTTTTTGAAAAAAAAAACCCTAACCTCTTGTCCAACACCCTTCGCAGATAACCAATTGTCATTATTTTTTCTTTGGAAATATACTCCCCCTTGCTGGTTATCTTCATAGTTTATTGCTATTTCCCAAAGAAAAAGACAGATGACATTAAGCTATGTTTTAAAAGAAGAGTATGATCTGAATGCTAAATTCATTCATATGTCTGCGCGCACATATATCTCTTTTTTAACTGCAAGGTAGATATTTCAAATGTACCAGAGGATTTTGTCATTTACGTATGAAAATTAATTCATAAATCTTTTTTATATTTACAGCAGTCCTGACAGAGCTTATCAAAAATGAGTTGCCTTATGGAACTATCAATGGATTAATAAAAAGAATCTGATCAAATATTCATGACACAGGAGACAAATGTAAACGGCCAGGCAACTTCATCTTTTTATTGTTAGAGAAATGTTGTTTTTTTCATAACTTTTCCTTGTAGATTTTGTTTTCTCATTTCATAACTGCTTTAACAAAAGAACTGTGCCATCAATTTTACTATGTTGCATTATTAATGTAAGAGAATATACAACAAATTCAGTGCACAGAGGAGAGAAATACAGAAGAATATACTGTATTATTATTCATATAAAGCAAGAAAGCCTTCAAACTCACACTGTCCTATTACATTTATGGCCCAACAATATTTTTCCGCTGTGCAATTCCTAATGTCCAAATGCATCCTCTTACCCAGTTGCTCATAGGAAGTGTTAACAGCTAATTGTATATCCAAATCATCTCTATTGCTTGATTTTGCTCAATAGCAAATGTGGGGCAACGAACATCCTTATATTCAGGCCTGTGACCTGAAGTGCAAATTGTTATGAAAAGTTATAGCTATTTACAGAAGGAAAATGCAAGTAAAACAGTACCCTTACTGGGGTAGTTATGCTCCGAAGATGCTCACTGAAAGCCACTTCTGTGCTGATCACACTTACTGTAGGGTGAACATGGAAAAAACTGTCCTTTGCTGAGCCCCCTAAAGCACTTCTCCCTGAACCTCCTGCCCTCATTTATCTGTTACCATTTCCCTCCTTTCCTAGCATGATTAAATCTTTTATCAGAGTGCATGTGCCTTGCTGCTGATACTCCATAACTGGCAAACTCGTAATACCTCGTTCCTCACTTCTGCTATTCTGCATTTTCCTCTTTCTTCCACCTGTATCTAGTGGGAAGCTCGGATGGAGAAACAACTTGCTAAAAAAGAGTCACTGCTTCCCCCGCAGTGTCTCCCTAGCTCCATTTCAAGGTAGACCTAGTGGATGTGTCATAGGTGTGGGCTGCTGGGGGACAACCTCAGTCTTGTTAACCTACAGTAGCGGACCCGAGGTGTTTCCACTATCTCCATGCTTGGAAGTTTGCAGAAGTCTCTGTTTTGGTACTATACAACTCACGTGTTGTTGCTTAATCAAATTTATAGGCCACATTCTCATCTACCGTGGATACAAGGTAGTCAGTAGGCAGCTTTACTGCACCTGCAGTTCTTGTCCTAGAGAGACCATCCTGCTCAATATTGCGCTTAGACTATAGCAGATGCAACACTAGGTGTTTGCCTTCATGGTGAGCATAAAGAGGTCTGCTCAGCTAGTGCCATCTTCCATTTGAAAGCAATTAGTGTCCTCAGTCTTGCAGACATACCATTTACTTACTTCCTAATTTAGTACCATACTAAGGACAAATTACTTTCCAACAGTAAATGTCAATGGTTTCATAGCAACCAGGAGTACCTGAGAGCTTTCTTTCATGCTGAACCCTGTCATAGCAGTGTCAAGCCTAGTGCTTTGTACCACACGGTAGTGCTAAAGGCCGAAAGCTTCATCCTGGCAGCAGAGTAGAGCCAACCTGGGTCCCTGGATTCTGGTTGTGCACACTTTAACCAGCGTTTGACAGGCTGCACACTTGTTTTCTTAAAACTTGGGTGGTTTTGTTTAATTAATTTCAACGGTTGCTTATAAAAGACAGAAGGTTCTTTTAAGTGTGTTTTTTTTTTATCATCAGATCTTTTCTGTTGTATAATGGCTTGATTTCATGCTCAGAAACTGTGAAATGAGATGTTACTGAAAAGAAAAAACAGTCAATATTAGCTACTTTCCAACCATGTTCCTAAGAAACCCAGTAAAAACACAAAAAAACACATTATGATCCAATACATGAAATTAGAAATGCAAATAAAAGCATTCAACTATCACATTCTGTTGTTGTGGGAAACATTGCACCTAGAGATGTCTCTTTTTGACATAAAATAAACAAAGACTGGCTGCATTTTTTAAAACTAGGGGTTACCATAGCTCAGCAATGCTCAGGGATGCTCAGTGAGTGAGAAGGACAGGGATGGGGAAAGCTGTAGGCACCTGTTGAGCCGCTGTCTGCCGCATGTGGGTGACTCCATGGGCTGTTAAAGCACCTGGAGGGCTGCAACGATACCAGGTTGTATCGGCATAAAAAGTCGAACTACAATTACCCAGGGTTTCTTTGTTTAGTTCTTAGCTACACTCATGTGGTTGCCATGTATTCTTAGGTGCAGAACATGATTTTCATCAAATAAAGCAAGCCCTGCACAGCAGTAGAGGGTGGCTGTGACAAAATTTTGTTTAAATTTTGGTTGTATTCTTAATATAGCCTGAAGGTTTCCCTGATTTTTACGTTTCTTTTAACTGAGTAAGATTTGAGGAGATGACGGATTGGGCTCAGTTTGCTTTCACCTAAACCATTATATTCTTGGCCATGCTAACATGCAATAAAAAAAAAGTCATTTCAGTCTTTGACTGACAGCTGTGCTTAACTACAAGCACAGTTATAGATTAGAAAAATAGTCTAAGGATCTTTTAAAAATGTCTCCATGAATTCCAAATTTGCTTGTCACACATTACACTATTTTTGATAGGTTTTAAATCAAAACTGAGACTGTGAGTGATAATCCATAAAGAATAAGCATAGATATTTAAGATTTCTTACAACTGAAGCATGAAAGTTACAGAACTGAAACTGACTCTTGTAAGAAAATAAATCCACCAAAATCGTGAAAACACAGATTATTGCATAGCTAAAGACTAGTATAGAAAACTAATAAGCATAAAGATGATCAGGGAAGAAGGTGACCATGAAGAGCAAAGGAAAATTATGCTGGGATAAATTTGTAAGAAGCTGAATGAGAGAATGAAAATATAAAAATTAATTTGAATCTTGGTACTGTGGCAGAGGAAAAAAATAAAATTCCCTCAGGCTGCTGTCCATCTGGTGCCCAGCCTGTGTCACTCCAACCAAGGTCATCTAACAAACACATAACCATATTCATAGCTAATAAGATTTGTATACTGCATTGTTCTGTCTGTTTATATGATGTTTATTTAATTGGCTATATTCTATTAAAATTAAGCCATGTTCTCATAAGCGTCTGAGTCTGTTCCTCTTCTGTGAATTTCCTGCTTTTCTTCCTTTTAATTTTTTAACCATTTCTGATGATCAGCAGGAAGAGAAGCTGAACTGTTTATGGTTTTAATCCATAATGGTAAATGTTTGTCAGTGCTGTGGTAGCCTTCACACTCTGCAATAGGCTGTTTGAGGTCAAAATAGTTTTTCAGTCTCCCATTCACCATCTGAGATATTTGAAAAATGACTGGTTCAAAATTTCATCATCACTCAGGGTAAATTTCTCTCTTTTCAGAACCTTCTAAAAATATCCTTTTGCTTCCTGCAGTGCACCCGCTTGCCCTTGCTTGCCCTTGACTCTGTTTCCTAGTGTTTTCAATGGCGGCACTTAATCCAGATTTCCTTATGGCAAAGACTTCACCAAAGATCTGGAAAGAAATGGCATCATAAAGCAGTGTGTTGATTTTGAAGCCTCTGATGTAATTGATGAGCAGTACAACATTGGGATTATTTCTGCTCCTCATGCTTCAGGAAAAAAATAATATATATATATATTATATAGCTATATATATAAAATATATATATATATGTTATATATATATATATAGCTACAAGAATGTTTTGGAGGGCAAAGAAAATGCATTCCAGTATTGATTTTTATTATTTTGTTGACAAAATTAGGCCTGCATAAACACCCTTCTGTGAAGAAAATGTGAAATACTACGGGATTCTTTAATCTGTGGGAGAAGCATAAGACCCCATAGCTGGGAGATAAAGAAAGGCAATTTCAAATTAGGAAAAAAAAAAAAAAAAAAGAAAAGAAAAAGAAAGAAAAAAAAGCACAGGCTGCTGTTGTTCTTCATTTCTGTTTCAAGGTGATGGTAACTAGACTTCGAAGCAGACAAGACTGGAGTAGAAAATGGTTGACATCCTCTCTGGAGGCTTTGAGATACAGTCTGTCTACGTTCTGATGTTTTTTGATGTTTTTCTATTTTGGTCAAGTGCAAGTTATGGAGCTCAATAGCAGAGGTAACTGGATGGAATGTAAAGCATCCGTGAAACAAAAAGTCAGTGTAGACAAACTAATCTCCTCTCCTGGCCTTAAATATACGAAAATATAGATTACATTATGGGAACGTGTTTGTTTTCTGTACCTAATTGTTTTTTTTCAGGGCATAAATAAAAACTTACACTCACTGCAGCTTGCATCACTAACCTTTAGGAACTCAAAAAAATGGTCTTTATTGCTTGCCGAATTGTCACATGCTGTATGTTTCTAAATTCATCTGAACGTGCAATTTCCAATTCCTGATTAGCACTAGGAGCCCAGTCAAGGATGACAGAACAGCATCCCATTTTGTTGAACACTATTACAATTACAATAGTCCAAAGCTTTGTAAATGCCATCCTACAGCCTAAATCTCTTGAGAAACGGCCAATTGTAAACAAGTTGTATTATAGTGATTATTGATGGAATTAGGTGATTGCTGTGAAATTAAAAAGAAAAAAAAAATCCCAGGACTGACTTACAACCCAAAGCTATAATGCACGAGCAATGGATGCTTTACTGTCTCTGTTATGAATCTCCAAGGATAGATTTCCCCACAAAGCACCATGTAGATGGAGTCACTAGAGACAGGTTCATTAGCTCCACTCCAGAAGTCACGTATTTGCTTGATTCCAAGTTTCCATGTTCTCTGTGAGAGATTCAGAAATCGCACTTGGATGGTATTAGATGTATGACAGATATATGTTTATCAAATATACCAGAATAAAACAGTCCCAACTAAGCTGTTATGACTCCAAATTTGAACACAGGCATCTGTCCATAAATATTTCCGCAGGGTCAATACTCCCGTCATTCCTTACCTCCATGCTCTCATTGCTCATTTTATTACATCCTGATACAGTGGGTCATAGAATCATAGAATGATAAAGGTTGGAAGGGACCTCTAGAAGTCATCTAGTCCAAACTTCCTGCACATACAGGGTCACCTAGAGCACGTGGCACAGGACTGTGTCCCAAGCAGGTCTTGAAGATCTCCAGAGAAGGAGGCCCCACAACATCTCTTGGTATCCACTTGCAGTTCGCTATCACCTTCACTGTCAAGAAATATTGGATCAACCCACCAAACCTGCCTGATCTAACCCTTCGAATCTGATCATACATTTTACATTTAACCTACTGGCTGGCTAAAGTGCCAATATTAGAGTCATGGTGTCTTCAGGTCCCACCTGGCTTATTCCCTCGAGATTCTGTGGGTAGGTAGTGTCCCTGAGAGTGAAGTTAATTTCTCTTTTCATTCTCCATGAACTTGAATCTTATCTTGTGCATCTTGTTTTAAATTAAATGCTCTCCTTCTGCCTGATCCTGCTATATAGGAGCGTTTAGGAGAAGAAATTGTCTCCATTAGCACTTCTGTCATGCAGCACAAGTGCTCTGTTAGTGCTGGCAGCTCTTTTTTTAACTACGGATCTCAAATGTGAATTGAATGTTGTGTAAATTCCACACCATGACTTAAATGGTCTCCCTTGAAGAACAGCACCTGTAAATGCTCCTTCTAGCAAAGATTCCTGAAAGAATTTTAATCATGGGGGTTAACAGTAGAGTTAAAAATCAAGAAGGAAATTTTTGGTGAAAGAATATTTTATCCAAAGTGTTTTGTCACAGTAATTTAAGCTGTTTTATTTCTAAGGAGGAATGCTAGATATAATTTTTAAGACTCTCTGCTTTTCTCATGTTCTACATTCCTAAAAATCAGAATGCAGCCATGAAATTTGGCAGAGTGGTACCAAACGGTTAGATCAACCTGCTTCCAACATCTTAAATATATCCTTCATGATTTTCAAAATCCAATCAGCAACACATATGGCATTCCAGCTGTATTTCTCCTTATACACGATATCTCTGCAGAAGAAACAGCACAAGTTCAAGGGATTTTTTCACTGATTTCGTGACATCCAGGATTCCACTACTGACATCTCACAACAGAGCCTAGTATTAATTGTGGTCCCAACAACTCTTCTTTGGAAGAAAACACATGAAAACATCCTAGATCAAAGGCCAGCAATTCCCCTTTCCTTCCTCTGTCTGAAGAGGAATCAGATGAAGTTGTTGCTGTCCGTTAGAAAATGCAGAGTTAGGAGCACTTTGCAACAAGTGCTCCTACGAAGAGGTTTCATCATGTTTACCAGTACAGCAGCCAGCATGGAGTTGTAAGTGCTCTTTTCAGAGAGAATTATTGTACCTGTTAATATTGGCTGGAAAGAATATATAACTTCAAGTTATGTTTACTGTCTGATTTGTGATGCTGCAAGGACTGCTGTGCTCAAAATAATTAATATTAGATAATTATCTTTAGATGGCAGGCAGATGCTGAGGTTATGGTGTTTGTGAACCCTAAATGAATTTTCTTCTGTGCAGATCAAGAGCTCTTGCTGTATAAATTGCAAATCCAAGGTGTAGGCCTTCTGGCATTCGATTGGTTTTGCAATTATCTTAGTAATAGTTCTCAATTATCATTCAGTAAAGATGTTCTTTCTTCTGCTAATGGGTCATGGCAGCCCCTAGGGATCCATAGATGGGCAGTTCTCACTTTTCTCATGTAAATGACTCGACAGCTGTATACCATGCAGGTATACATCGCTAATTCATATCAAAATTTCAGGTTCTGAAAAGATTTTACAATTGGTTTGAGCATTTTAAAAGATAGGCTTTGTTTACTAAAATTATCATGGCTCTCTTTTAAATACTGTGGACAGATTTGCAGCAAGTTCCTTTAAAAAACACAGCAGTTAAAAGACCATTTTTTAAAAAAAAATAGATCATACATAGTCTATCTTCTTATCTCAATCATATCATATATCTCAGATTAATTCATAAATTATAATATTTGCAGCACATACTGGAAAATTTTTCTTCTCATATTCCTTGAAGTCTTTATTGATAACATTCAACCAGACGACTGATATGCATAGTAAATTTTTTATCTTTGGAAGACTTTTAAGTATTTCCAAGTCTCTTAATTTAACCCAAATGTTTCAAGCTTTTGTATGGCTTTTGTTTTTATTAGTGTAATTCCTGTATATACTAATTCAATGATACTTTGTTTTCTCACAACTAAGGTTGAAATGCAAGATCTGCAGTATTGCAAGCAAAACTATTTTTTTCAGAAGAGTCATGTGTTGTAGACTATCACTAAAAGTGCAGACTTACTTAGATTTTATTGGAAGCTATACTTAAACTGAAGGAGACTTCGATTAATTAATTAAACTTGAGAGACCTGCTCTTTAGTCAATGAAATCCTTCAAAGTAATCACACTCTCTAAGCAAAAGGTGGCTGTAAACCAGAGGTGGGACGTGGCATGTGCCTACCTTGTTTCTCTAAGCCAGTGCTAGTGCATTGAAACAGATGTGAGACCTGAACTTACATAGATATAAGCCTATATATGTATATTATGTATTATTTCTGACCCATCATATGAATTTCTGCTGTGTGGGTGCCTTGGGACGTTCATGTTCCTAGGTTGTTAGACTTGCACAGAACTTCTTTATCCCTTTCCCTACATCATGTTTACATTGGAGACTGTGCTAACAATGAATAAAATGAAAAAGTTAACAAAACTGATAAAGTCATCATTTGCTTCTACGCTATTGTAATAGCCACGCTGTAATTGGTGCTGTTTCATATAAAATTACCATATAAATTGCGCCATCCAAATCTGCAACAGAAGCAGCAACGGTACTTACAATAAATGGCAAATCCCTGTTAATTATTGATAGCCTAATAAACAAACCATTATAATTCATTCCTATTATTATTAATAATAACTCTTATTTAGTGTTCATTGTGCAAGGATCGATTATGATTAACTGTTGAGAAACTGAATCGTCCACATGAGCGTTTCTATTTGCACATTCTTTTCTAGTTGAAGAAATGGCTTTATGTATTTAAATGCTCCGTGCAATCAATAGGATAAAAAAGAGACTGTATCTAAACAGCTGGTCCAGTGCTCTTACTCTGGTTTCCAGAAAAGCTGTTACAAGTTCTGTCAAGGGCAGTTAAGGATACAGTTTCTTTGGAGGCCATTCCTTGCCCCTATAAATTTATAACTTGAAATGTGACGTTATATAATATTTTCCTACATGAAGATGCCCATAATCTGTACTTGAAATGTTGGTCCTTCAGTGTGGGAACTGAATGACTAAATAAGAAATATATACGTAATCTAATTGCTTTAATCTCCTTTTATCCCTGATGAAAATATCTAGCCATTGACATATGCTAGCAATGAAGTACCTTTCAGGTCATGCTAAAGCAGATGTCTGCATTTGGCAGACTATGCACTGACAATGGTGGGAACCCACAAGCCCAGATGGAGGCACCTACATTTTGTAAATAACGAAAGTTAAATGAGATGAATCTACCCTTAGTCCTGATAATGTTTTACTTTACTTTCTGGCTCTGTTGAGAATCAAGCTCTTCTAAAATTCACTCAGATATTCTAATAAATCCCACTGACTGCAAACCGCAGGGAAGCTGATAAAGGAGGCTGAAGTCCAGGAGCTATATTGACAGTATATCCTTAATTTGGGTCCATAGCATGACTTAGGAGATGCAGTGGGAATGAAGCCACGTTCTCCAGAAATAATACCAGAATTAGTCTCAGTATAGACATACCAGCTCACCCTTCCTAACTTACGTTGCTAGGGCCATCACTCAGTTTCTGCTTGGACTTGTGCTCAGTTCTTTCTTTGTCTCTTGTATTACATTTCCAATGCCCTAGTCAGTCCAATGTATCTCTGTTCAGGTGTTATTTGGTGCAATTTCCATCCATCGTGGGCTGCAGTGAGAATATTGATTGCTGCTGGCTCGTGCCTAGGCAGGATTCTCCTGAGGGTGTTGTGTGCATTGGAAAGGAGCTGGTGGGCTCACAGTGAGCTTGGTGCTAGAGAGGGCTGAGGACGATCGCAGGGGGTGGTATTCAGATGGTCTTCAGTCATTTCACACTGTTTTATATGGAGTTTCAAGGATGCTGTCCACAGACAGCAATCCTGAGATTTCCAGGATTCCCCGACACATTCTTATTTCTGCATATTCACCTTCTCCTTGACAAGGCTTCTTCACTGTCTCTCCCCAGTGCCCACTTCAGCAGTTCTGATGTCTGCTGCACGCTGTGCTTCTCCACGATGTACCAGTTCTCCTCAGCTGCGATTCTTCCAAATACAGTGATACAGCATGAAGCAGCCAACGAACTTGTAAGAGGATGTGTGTTCCTGTGCCAGAGAGAATTTTGCATAATGATTCCAATTGCAAATGTAAAACATAATCTCAAAGGATGAAAAGAAATTCAAAATATATATAAATATGCTAGATATAAATATTTTGATATTTTAGAAGCCTAAAATTCAGGGTTTTTTTTCAGATAACATCATACTCTGGTGTATATAGCATCTAAAAGACATCATAAACAACTTAATTTTTTTTTTTTTAGTAGATAAGTAATGTTTCATGAAGTCCGTGGACATAAAGTAGGATTTAAACCATGTAGTTCAATTAATATTTAGTTCCTGATTCTGATGTGCTCTCCTCTTAACTCATTACTAGCCCTTTGCATAGTCATTAAGCAGATCGCCCAACTGCCCTGTGAGACAATTAATTATTGATCTTGCCCCTGTTTTATAGTTGCTAAAAATACCCACACTATGTTTAAAGAAATGAACACTTTTATACAGGCTGTTTTTTCCCCATTTTTCTTCTCGATCATGTGATCAAATATTCAACCTTGGAAAAATATACTCTAATTAAGTTGTCAGGCAAAATTCTGAGTATAAAGGGGATTGAAAAGCTTGAAACTTTGTTCTTGGTCAGGGTTCATGACTGGAAATAGTTCTCAAAGCAAAATTTCTCCCTGTCTTGGAGATCCCTTTGGTAGAGTGAGGATTTTAAAGAAGGACCTGCTCCACAAGCCACTTCATTGCCTCTGGCCTTAGGCTGGTATATATATGTGTAAATAAACCAGGTTAAAATTAGCACATACCCAGATGTTACAGCATTTATTTCTCCTTCAAGAGGATCACTGGACAATAACAACAATAATTACTACTCACAGACTTCTAGCTTATGTTCAAGGTATGTAAAGGCATTTCCAATTATTATATTTTTCTATTTAATCTATTTCTTGTTAACATTTATGAAGTCTTTCTGAAAAAAAAAAACTCATGACATACTGTCTGAAAGTAAAGCTGAGACCGTTCGCTGTTTTTAAAGCAGACTATGAAACAATTAAGCTGTTTATTTTCTATGTCAGCAGTATCAAGAATACAAGAAGTCACTAAAATTACATGCGTTTTTACTATGCAACCTAACTAAAGAAGAGTACTGTGCTTAAAAATAAAGTCAAAATGAAGGTTTTGATCACAGAGAAATCAGTTTTACTGTGTGCTGTAAATATGAGAGAAGCAGCAGCATGCCTATATTTCAGAAGCCAGAAAACGTAGAAAAACTGAGGAATATCATGAATTGTAATTTGCTGTGAAAGCAAAATAGTCAATATATTTAGTCTCTCTTTTTTTCTTCTCTTTTCTTTTAAACGAGGCACTATACACATTTTGATCTATTTGCTGGAACCTCAAGACACAGAATTTTAGCAGCGTTGAGACATAAAAGCCAAAATGACTGTTGGGAAGTGTCTGTGTTGCTGGGGCAACTGGAGGAGCTTTCACTCCTTGCTCGCCTGGCAGACACACGCAGTGCTCTCCCCTTGTGGAGGAGATGGTGGCTCTTCTGCATAAACATATATTTAAGACTTTAAAAAGCCAACTTTGAAGTTAATCCAACCGTTAGCATTTGTAAAGGAACTGGTGTGTCGGTAAAATATCTGCCTGCCTTCAGCTCGCTGCAGCAAATCTGCCATCGCGCTTGGTGAGGCAAGAATTAACCTTTTACTTTGGTTGCAGCTAATCCAGCCTTCTCCCCATTCGCTTTTGTGTATGGTTTAATTATAAGTTTCGTGATAACAAGTATTGCATTTAAATATTATGTTTATCTGAAGACAATCTGGGAGATTTTATATTTGCAAAACTCATTTCCTCCTTCTGTAATAAAACTATATATTGAACATAGCGTGGCACCTGGAAAAGATCCAAATGTCTAATACTTAGAAGGTAAAACCTGAAGAGTATGATTTACTCTTTTAGATAAACAAGAAGACTGGTTAGTTATTATGGAACTAAACTACTAGTTAAGCCCAGTATATAATTATTTGACGATTTAATGACTAGCTGTTCAATAAAATTTGCCTATTTGCCACACTGAAACTATATTAAAGTTAGTCTACATAGTTCGGAAATGATAACTTCACCTTATGATTAAAGGTTTGCACAAAAGTATATTTTCATAACCGAGGAATGCTGAACTATACAGTTTGCGTTAGGACAATAGCAGCACCCAGGAAGTTATATTTATGTTGGAGAGTGATCGGCATGAGCATGGGCTCTCCTTTGGACACTGCTCCTGGTCCTGTTTCAGGACTCTCTGGAGAAGAGGAGAACTGCCAACCTTGCGAGTTATACATTTTGGGGAAAAAGAGTGGATAATGGAGAACACTGTATTAAGGGCAAGTGAAATAGAAGGAAAAAGTCCTGGAATTGAAAAGAATGATAGGATTAGACTAAGAGAAAAGTCCTTCTAGGACCCTGGCCCCGGGGATTCCTCCAAGGAGGTCCCTAAATGTAATCATGTGTCTAAAGTGATGGCCAGCTTGGAGGAATTGCTTTCTTCCACGCAAATACAGGGCAGATTTAGTCATGGCTGAAATGCTGTATTTTTCAAAATGGGCTGGGGCCTTAGTTATTTATCAGAGCTAACTAGGATTAGCTGCACGTCAAGGCATGGCTTTGGAATTTGTTTCCTATAAGTAAAATTCTGTTTCTATGTGGTTCTCATGTATATCATGATTCACGAAAGTATCAGACTAATTAGGAATATAGAGACACATTTACATTTTAAAAAAGTTTCCATAATGGTGTAAGATAATTTTATAATTTTTAGGTATTTACCAATGCTTTTAATGGAATTATGGGATTTATGCTGTCATGGTACCTAACTGGTCCACACCAAATGGTTTCTGGTGAACCAGAAATGGAGGTAGACAGGAACATTTTTAAAAGGTGGCCTTGTGCCAGAAAAATTATTGTTCTCAAATTCTCCATGAAAAGACATGAGTTCTCATTAAAAACTTTTAGCTAGATGATAGATTTCTACTGCTCTGGTAGATTTTGGTGAGAAGTAATTGGTGACAGAGATAGTGAAGAATAAATCCAATAGTCAGTGAACTCAGGATGTGAAGGAATGAGAATATCATTTGATATTCAATGATACCCAAATATGCAGAAAGAGTTTTGACATATATCCATGAAAATAAAATATAATTATATGTTACAAAAATTAATAAGGAAATAAGCAATTTGATACAGATTTACTGTGTAAAATATGAGATGCAATATTTGTAATTAAACATTTATATAAATGAAAGCTCTGTGTGTATTTCTGTACACATAATGAAGGTGACCCTGATCACCAGGAGAACATTTAAATATTTAAATCAGAGATGAACTAAGTTTAGGAAGGGTTATCAAAAATATGCCTATCATCTCTGCACACAAACATATTCTCACTGTGCTGATACTGTAGGCTCCTTAGATCAGATGCTGCTCAATACTTCAGCAGTTTGCATTGCTCTGAATTAGACCTATGATTTCATCCACAATTTTCCTTTTTTCTCGGTATTTTCTAATAACCAAAAGCCAAACAGACCTGCGGCAGCTGGAGGCAGTCTCCAGTCAGTCATGGTGTTAGGAGCTTGCGTTTGTCACATAAGAAAACAGTCTGGTTTTGCTCATGGAACTAAACCCCTGGGGTCCTAGTTGTACAAGAAACTTTACTACAGGTTTCTTCCTCCTGACTTGCAGAAATAGCCTGCTTGTTACATTGACACAATGGAGCTTGACTGCTAGGGTATAAATCTCATGAGCACTTGGGGTTTTTATTTGTTGTTTGTTTCTTTCTTTCCTTGAGATGATGATAGTGCGATGAGTGTTTTGTTTTTATTTCTTATATAAACCACAGGACATTTTTCTATTAGTTCTAGCATTTACAGCTCTGTCTTTTGTGCCCCACAAGAGCACTTTCATTACCGTATAAATATGTTCCTAAAATAATGGAAGTGTTATTATCAACCCTTCATTCATTTAGGTGCCCATGAAGGGAACAGAAAAGGCACATCTAGCCCAGAAAACATGCTTTTACTGCAAAGTGATAATATTAACATAAGAATCTCTGTAGATCATTAGCCTGATTATTCTCTAATGCATATTCCCTTGTGTTTTGTTTGCTAAAACACAGTGTAAGATGAGTAAGCGGCAGGCACATCTGCGAGCAGACACAAGCTGCTCTCTGGGCTGGTGCAGCAGAATATTCATATACATCCATCACTCCAAGTTGATACTATCTGATCCTGTAAGGCCAAAATCTTCCAGAAAATAACAGGTCACTTACTTAGAGATAAATAATATTATACCAGTGTTGACTAACCTTGGAGGAATAAAAAAACATAGAAGATTCTAAGCATTAGGAAGCATCAAGTAGCAAGAATTACCAAATTCTTCAGTTTCTACAGAGCTGGTAGCTGAGTCACTGTTTTGTTTTATATGATGTGTCCCCATATGGGTCCTCCTAGATCCATGTGAGCACAGAAAATTACAGGGAAAAAAAACAAACAAAACTAATCTGATCTTTCACTCTCTGAAACACCAGTATTTTGACATTATGGAACAAAACATTTGAAATATATGCTTTTCCAATGAAATGAATAGCCCATAGAGGTTTTTTTGAGGTGAAAAAGAACCCATCACTTCCTTAGGTAAATTGTCCTGCTGGTTAGTTTTCTGTAATATACTCCTTTTAATTTGAATTTGCCTAGCATTAGCTCCTAGGCATTGCATGAAATTATGCTTTTTCTACTGTGTATGCCAGCCGTAAAAATGTGCATTAGTCTCTGAAAACTTCACAAGAGTAGTTTGCAAAATCTGCCAGACTACTGGTTATTATGCCAAGGTTTCAAATACTAAAACATTTGCAAGTAGGTCTTTATAACAAGGGTTAATGGCTATTAGGAGCTTCTGTGAATCTTCCCTTCATAGTATGGGCTCAGAGTACAATCTTGTTACCAACCTATGTTGGTAAGCTATGTGCAAGGGAAATAAGACAAAGAAACATATTTTTTTTTCCAAATAAGAACATTAACATTGCTATTTTATCATCTGTGTACTCTGTAACTAGAACCAGTAATGGCTTTAGCATGAAGTTGGGGTTTGGGGGCAGTTAACAGGCAGTTGGACAAAGATTGCATGCTCATCTTGAATGCTGTATGAGTTTAAAGGGACCTAAGGAAGATTTGTGAAAATGGCTTGTAGTGTGAACGAGGTGATCCAGTTAACACAGAAATGCAATCAACAGCCACCACCAGTAAACAACTGACCAGCTTTAATTTTCATTCTACCTCCCAAAAGTGTCCCTGAGATTCCTCAAAGTGGATTTACTGAAAGCTTTTCGATAGGTTCATTTTCCTGTCTGCTTACTCTGATGCACCAGAATTAAGCGTGGACATTGAACAAATTTAATACAGAGTCTGCCACTTTGGTGAGTAAATCTTGGGCTGGTAGAAATCACTCTCTCTCCACTGGAGCCCATCTAAGGGGCAGTGCACATTTAGACATAACTTGACAAATAGAAGGAAATTCTAGCATAGACCGTTAGCATCAAATAGTGTGTCATGATGTAAATGGATGCTTTTAGTAAGGATTATGGGAGCAGCCGCTCTGCCAGCTTAATGGGATAATTTAGAGAGATACATAGCCAATTTTCACTACCATGTGGTAACAGAACAGAAAAGCAGTTAAAGTAACATATACATCATTGATTTTTATCCTTCTCAGGCAGCTTTCCTTTGTGGTTTTATGAAGCATTCAATTGTTGTAGTATGAAGTATAATAGAAAGGCACAGTGTTATATTTTCTTAATGGGATGTTAATATCTATGTCAGTATCTGCATGAAAACTGGTGTACTAAGCCAAAATACCAAAGTTTTTAAAACGCCTAATCATTCTTTTACTGATACCATCTGTCAGCTTAATCTTCACCTCCCAGAACGCATGGAAGAATGTTCCTTCAGGGAAAGGAAAAGGTACTCTTATGAAAGTCCAGTAAATTAAGTTAACATCCCATCTGATTAGATAAGTTTTATTAGTTACTAATTGTCAAAGTTGTAAAATAATTAAGAATTATGCTAAGGTTGCTGCCACTCAACCTCCTTGAAGGCTGTGGCAAGCACAAGGCATGCGTGGCCAGGAGAGAAACCAGCCTGGCCAAGAAGTTACAGGGGTTCCTTTGGGACTGCCTTGGTAGGTCAAGTTCTCCCACAAACAAACATGTTCTGCTCTGCAGTGAACAGATGAGTTCAAACAGAATATGCAGTGAGCAGGATTATTCTTGAGCTTCTTATTTTTACCATGACCATTACCATGATCTACAGATAAATAACCTACATTTTGGTACTGCGTGGAACAATCTGCCACCTGGTACTTGTCATTTCAAGAATACACATCCTTATCCTGCGTATCATCAGCTATCCACTAAGGAAGCAAAATCATCCAAGAAAACAAAAGGGGGAGAAGGAGTAGAACTGAAGAGCACATCACCTGCTGCAGTTTATTCCGACACTAGAACATGTGTGCAAAGCAAGTACAAATCTAGAAGATTTGTACTAGAAGATTATCTCAGATCTTGAGATAATATTGCAGGGAGCTACATGCCAATTCTTCCCTAAGAAATAAGAGGTTGTGCTTTCAAATACCTCCAGCTGTTTGCAAATCCTTTGACGTGCAGCTATTTTTCTAGATTGCCCTGAAGAAATTCAAAAGCTATTGTTCTCTCAGAGCACCACTATTGTTTTAATTTCAAAGACAAACAAATGCAGCAGCTCTTTAATGTTTATTTTGTACAACACCTGTGCCTCCGAGCTTCCACAAGGTGCTTGGCCTCTACAAACGCAGAGCTGGAGGTAATCACGGCCCAGGGGACCATATAGGCAAGACCTGGCTAGATCTACACTGGCAAGGATTGGGAATGTGCAGAGCAAAGCAGGGATGCTGAGAGCTGCGATAAGAGTTATAGGGTTTTAATTTGGACTAGCTCTAGTGTGATCCAACAGATCATTTGGAAACAGGCCATTTAAAGGGCATGTTTTAAATGAGACATTAGTTAAAACAAATAAATCAAACTGTTTCAATGTTAAGATCCTGCCATCTTTTTGATTTTTTTTTCCTAGTGAAAATCTGCAGTTTTCTTCAAGGGAAGCTTTTCATACTGCTTTACATAGCCAGTCAAAGGAAAAAGAGGAAGCAAAACAAGTATCTACTAAAAGCTACTGCCTTGCCCTGCTGATTGGTGATGATGTGACCTACTACTGCAAATATGGGCCACAAACAGTTCTGCAAAAATAAAGCAGCAAGTAGCCCTCCTTCCAGAGCAACTTAAAGCAGTCCTGCTGAGCGAGTAAAGTGTCCCAGAAATGGAGTGCTCAGGTGACTGTTCTGGTAATAATGGTAATTGTGGAATTAATAATTAGAAAAACGTATTCCATAACTGTTCCTGGTTTTGAGGCCATTAAAAGAATTGGTATCTCTCTTTTGCTCTCCCTTTTCTCTTTCTTTCTCCTATTTTTTCAATCAATACCAATTGTCAGATTAAAAGTGGAAGGGGAGTTCTTTATGTATTCCCTTGTAAGTAGTTTTAAAGCTCAAGTAGTTTATCCTACTTCTATTTATTAATACAAGGCAGAGTCTAAAGTACACACAGACACAACGCTTCATTCATTCAGCAGCAACAGGTTAACAAGACTTCCTAAACAAAGAATATTAAACACTGTTCAATCAGTGTCATCCTTCGCTTCTTTGTTGGGTCCATTATCCAGAACCTGAATGAGGAATTAAACTCTTGCATCAGATAATAGTCAGTCATTCCGATGTGAAGGCATTTCCATAATTTATTCTCCAAGGTGAAACGCTGCCATGCACAGAGGGCCAGCACAAGGCAGACGCACCACTTCAGCCTGCCGCAAGTCTATTGAAGTCTCAGACACCACGAAAGGCCCCGTGCTGCTCCTGTGCAAAAATGTTCTTCACTGGAAGGCATCGTATCACCTCCTCTCCAGAGAAGTTAATTGTGGTTACAGCAAAGGCCAAATTAATTTCATCATCAGCTTACAAATCAGAGTTGGGTCAATAAAGACCTTCATACCACTTCAAATAATAAAATCCCTTACAAGGTGAGAAATTATTCACCCTCCCTCTCAAGTGCTGCTGATGGGAAATGAAATGGAGAAGGGCAGAGAATGGCAACCCCATCTATTCCATGTATGCTCAAGGTCCTCCTACACATATATAAGACTTAAGGTTGGACCTGTTCAGCTTTTTCTCTTGTTGAAAAGGTGATTTGAGACTTCTGTAGTGCACATGCTGCTCTTCATTTTCTTTCTATCTATCTATCTATCTATCTATCTATCTATCTATCTATCTATCTATCTATCTCATTGACTTACTTATATCTCTGTAGGTCTTTCTAACCTGGACGCTTAACTCAGGACATGGCAAGTAATTTAGCACTTATTTATTGAAACATGTGCATAAGCCTTAAAACCATCAGACAGTACCATCTGTCACCGCAAAAGATAACACCTTGTCAAAAAACCCCTGAGCAGAAACTCCTCCTGGAGTTTGGAGCCGCAGCAGCAAAGCTGTGGTAGTTACTTAGCAAATAGCAAGTATTTCTGGAAGGATGACAGCTGGCTTGTCAGGCATTAATGCTGAATTAGACAATGTTTTTATGTTACAACAGAAATGCAATAAGCAATTATTCCTGCATTATCATATATAGGGCTTCCAAACTGCTGCCTGAGAGGTAAGATAAAGCAGCTGGGGTCTGTACCACTTCTACTGATGTTAGTGGGTTTCCATTAAATGTAACTGATGTTAGACCTATTTTCACACATGTCATGTGGGGAGGTATCAGGTTAAAAGTCTGTCAGGTTAAAAATCAGCTTGTAACATCTCCAAGGTAATTTTTTCCCCAGGAGCTAGCAAGCTAGTTATTGTAACTGCTGTTAATGAGAACTTAGCTTCCTTTCAGCAGATTTAGCAGACAGAGTAAAATCCAATTTATTTAATTTTCAGTGTGGGAAGTCTACAACAAATTTCATTGTATTTCACATATGCCATTTTTATGCAGTGCTAATAATAATAAACTCTGAAATCTCTAAAGAAACTAATAATCTCTGCATAGCATTTATATTTAAATTTGTTTTCTCTTTGAAAAATAAAATAAAAGAACTCAAGTAAGAGAGAAAAATACCTCCATGTTGGATAGCTTCTTTGTCAAGAAAAAATAAAAAGTTATCCTAAGGTTCCCTCTTGCTGATATGATACAGGTCTGTACAATCGTAAGTGAAGATGTTAATAGGGAAAATTGTTCACGTTTTCTCATAATACATCAACCAGGGGACCACAAATGGCCTGATTAGGTAATAAGTTCAAAACAGGAGATATTTCAGGAGATATTTCTCCAAGATCTAATTAAACTGTGGCACTTATGGCTATCAGCCAGAATTATATGTGAGGTCAGCAGGCCAGCAAACAAGTTGATGGAAGAAGTAAAAATCTATCAAGTACTCAAAAGCTATATGATCTCTGCCTCAGTCTCCAAGTCTTATTCTTCTATATACCCCTAGGTATCTTCCCTTCTATATGTCCTTACTGGTCACTGCTGGGGAGCAGCTGCTCGCTTAGGCCAGGCCTGGTAGAGCACAACTCATGGTCTAACTTACAAGGCAAGATGCTGAATGTAAATTGTCAGGAACCAAAGTCAACTGAGCTACACAGATTTATTCTGTAACCCTACTCTGTAATTTTAACCAACTATTGTAGAACAGGAAGGGCCTTAGGAGAGAAAAAAAGAAATGGAGAAAAGTCCTTCAAAAGTATTTTCTTTACCTTAAAACACCAACTAGTACAAATTCCAATTGAAATACTTGGGTGGTTTTCTGAGGAGTAAGACTCAGCGACATCCTTGCCTCATGGTGAGGCAGAGATAAGAGGGAAGTTTACCAAACATGACTGATAAACCAAGGCAGGGGCTTTGCTCAAGCCAGATTCGCTCTCTGAAAGCATGTTCCCGGAATGCATTTCTTGCACCCTTTCTTTCCTACATTTCAGCTCAGATCCGTCCAATGGATAGAACATAAAAACTTAGGTCAAACCGTAAAATAAACTCACAGAGCAGCTGCATTAAAAAAGATTGATGTGCGTTGCCTTCCACGTGGAAAAGATGCGACATGAAACTGGAGTGTAACAACACCTAATCCAAAACGCTGCTTAAAGCATCCACCTGCAATGAAACAAAGTGCCATTAGCATGTAAATACAAGTCTAACATGCAGAAAGAAATATTTCCAATAGGTAGCTGGACAAGGGCATGGTCCTGGTCACAGATTCCTGTTTCCTTCTTGCCAGCACCCCTTTTCTCCAGCTGGCCCGTGACTGTAGCACCAGGTCTCTGCTGTCACGGCTAATGCTAGCCGCCTTGTGACAGCACTGGCCACACAAGTTCACTTGTAACAAACCCCGCTTTAATTGCATCAGCTGTAACAAAGCAGCTACATAACACGAGCATCTTCTCATAATCAGTTTGCTTGTCACACAGATGAATGTTTTCTGGAGGGTGCATTTATTGATAAAAGAAAAATAAACTAGTCATACACCTAAATCTTATTCACAGCAGCTATTCAAGCACAAATATCCATTTTACAGTTGGAGCCACTATTGAAAAGGACTACAAAAGGCTGCAGCATTATCTGAGCTCCTGCAGTAATTTCCTCTCTCGCATTTCGCATGACTTACCCCTGCCTTTATTGTCCAGGGAAGTATTATTTGTATAATGTTCCATACTACATAGTTCTCTCGTTCCTTTCTTAGATCAGTTAAGAAGAAAATTACCTGTGTTTTTTTAGACAAATTCTATTCTTTTCCTACCTTAGATCCTCAGTTTTAGATGTATCGGAGGAAAAAACAATAAATAAAGAAATAAAGTGCCCTTAACTCTTGCAAAGCCCTTCAGGGAGTCCCTGACACATTTAGACTGTGTGTAGCTTCCTGTTTCTTGGGGTTTCTTCTGAACAACACCAGTTCTGTCTGTTTTATTTGGTTCCTCTCTTATATGTGCACAATTTAGAAGTAATTGAAACAGCAAAATGTCACTGCTTTGAAGAGACAAGTATCTAGAGACAGACTTGCTGCTTACGAGCTGCACAAGTGTGATCCAAAGCCTGGAGAAATGAGCGAACTCCCTTGTTGAGCAGGTGCTCATGGCCCGTCATAAAGCTAGAAATAGCTTTTTATCTCTCCAGTCTGAGTAGTTTTTGCCCTAATTCACACTTCTGGGCCTACTGATCAGGAAAGCAACAGCCAGGTTACTGTAAATCAGACTGGCAGCCGAAGCGAAACACAACAGTAAGGCACAAGGAAATCACAAAGGTTTTCTGCTCATATTTATAGAAATGGACATATTAGAAAAAAAAAGAGAGAGAAAGTGCACGAGGGAACACAGCTCTGAGCCATCCTTCATTAAGCATCTTTACAAAAGAGAGGACCTGGGAGCCCTGGGAAAGGCTTGGAAGCATTTTTGGCTCGGGACAGCTCCTTGGTTGATGTGCTCCATCCTGGAGGTTCCTTGCCCGCAGCTCTTCATGGCTGCTTTGTTTGCTTGTTGGTTGGTTTTGCATCATGGTTTTGCCCAGAGTTGAGAACCTCAAAGGCACACGTGTGAACTTGACTGTTTGCAGGGACTAATGGGGCATCTCGGGTATGCAGAGCTATGAAAACACTGTAAATTTACTTCAAATAAGTCTCTCTGCACCTCTAGGGATTTTGGAGAGCTTAGTTCAACCTGAAAACCTTCCATTCCATAACAACAAAGAAATTGCTTCCACTACCAACTCCGATTTCTGTGTAGGAAATTTTGAATATGGAACACTATCACAGAATTAAATTTCCTAGACACTGTTGGTGTTGAGTGACTCTTGTTTCTAGTGTGTTTCAGTGTGTGCTTACATTCTCTTATTGCATTGCTATTGACAGAGAGACATTTAGAAGCTAAAAGCTGATTCTTTTTAACCTAATAATTGCATGTTAGGCTCCTGAAAGTCTCTTCCAGGGATTTATGCATTAATTTCATTCTCAAATCTCAGTCTTATTAAGACACAGTGATCATGGGACATTACAAAGTCAATTACATGATGATTTCACTATTCCCATCTTTTTCAGAACATTACAAATTATCATTTTGTTATTACGGTCTATGGTGGAAAGCTACTCATGGTGTTAGCGATAAAACAGGTGCTTGTCACTTTGAAGATTCCAAGGTATTTTAATGTCTTACTTAACAGCAGGAACTATCTGTTTTCTAATAACCTATGTAAGATGTTAAAGAAGATTTTTCTGCTCAGTTATAAAAATAGACAAGGGAAATAATAGTCACACAGTTTCAGGACTGGATCATGTTTTCTTGTCTATTCAAACAGCATTTAATTTCTGGCTATTTCTCTAGAGATTTTGATTCTCTGATTCTCTATAGAAGCAGCACTCCTGGCAATATCCGTGCTGAACAGCATGGGCTGATGATAGGTAGAGTAGTATCAGTCTCTTAAGAAGTTCCTCACACTTGGAAAGAGCACCGCCATCCAAACCAGTCATAAATAAATAGGTTGTATCTTATTTTGCAACCGATGCTACTAAATAATAGAGCAGTGTGACTGCATACCCCATAAATATCTTTAAGTAAATGCGGCTGACTAGGTGCATTTTCTGCCTAAGGAAGAGGATTTGGATTCAGGTTGAAATATTGCTCTATTGCTTAAAAAAAAAAGGAGAAAGCCCAAACATTATATCTGTGCACCTTAAGTGATGGGGTACTTGAGAATACGACTGGCAAACGTTACTCAGATTAATGAGCAGGACGCCCGCAGTCCACTAAAGAACACCAGAGATCATGCAGACACCTGAGATACTGCACAGAGAAGATATTCCAACCAGACAAGTCAAAATACAAGACTAAGAAATAGAAAATAGAGACGGTTGCCAGCAAATGAAGCTTGAAACCAGACTCAGTGCAGTCATAAACGATATAAAAAATTATTAAAGGCGAGTGGGAGAAGCATGACTAGAGATACAATCAATAGGAATATACACAGTGAAGTGAATATGGAATTGATTAAATGTGTATAAAGGGGGACTGTGAACTGAATTCAGACTGCGCTGCACGCTGCTTACACTTATTACTCGCTATTCTGCCTGAATAAAGGAACCTGCTTGGCAAATGCAGGTCTGAATCAAGGCTGTGCTTACGGGTTACCGAGTTGGCGTGCCTGGCTGGTGTGGGAGTAGGTGTTGATTCTGGATGATGATCATAGTATTTTGGATGATAGCTAGCCATAAATCCGGGACTCTAGTCTTGCAGGATGGTGCAATCCCACATTCCCGCATCCAGTCTCAATTACGTAGCCTTCCCACTTATCAATATCTTGAGAGGTTGTAGCTGTTAATTTGAATTGGCTACAACCACAACAGCACACAATCTTGATATGAAAAGCTGTCAGGGAAGGTAAATGCTCAGGTTTTATAATGTTGACAGTGGCTCTCTTGGTAGCAACTGCTTTTGATTCGACGGTCCCCGAACTGCTTAAGATGTTTTTCAAATATTAAGAATGTGGTGGTTTTGTTTTCCCCTAGCTCTAGCTTGAGCATTAGGTCACATCAAAGTCAAAGTGTGTTTGCCAATGATCAGCGCTAGCCGTGATGCTGAGCCTTGGGGGATGCGGTGTGAAAGGAGGATTAGGTCTAAATTGTCATACACTCCAGTCATTGGGAAGCAAAGGGCAAACAGAAAATCCAGGGTAGTGGAAATGCTTATGTCCTGTACTCATTTGCCAGGGGATCTCACTCAAAAATGAATAAAACCAACACTAGAAAGACTATATCCGCAGTCTCAATGCCTGTGCAACTACAATGCTAATCCCAATGTCAAGTCAGGCTTCGGACAGTTAACAGCACCACTAAGGTGTGTGTCCACATTTTAGTTTATTTTCCTTAATTTTCCACTGATTTGTTTCCTCCAACATCTTGTCAAATGACACAGTGACATGATTTGGATAATTAAATAAATATGGCAAAATTAATTTCCATTATTTCTCCATTCTACTATGTTCCAAGATGCAAACACACACAAAACGCTTTTAAGGAAAATATAGGAAAATATAGTTTTCTTTGTGTTAAGAGCAACGCAGTATTAAGCACATACCTCAGCTCTTGCATTATGACTGCATCTTTGATGTTAGTGATCAAATATTCACTGCCTTGATTATTCAGATAATTAGATACTTTTCAATTTCCTCGAAAAGTTCAGGAAAAAAAGGAAAATCCCTTGAAGGGATGTTCAATATTTAGCTTACTGTCAGCAGAGAGTCATTAGGCAGGAGGATTGTGTGACAGGAAGAAAACAGTCTTTTTTGCAGAGGGCCTCAAATTTTCGATGTGAATATTTGGAAACTTTTACTGCATCCCTGCCTTAATATAGTTCCAGTAACTTTAATGGAAGCAGAGCCAGTGGAAATCAGGGGAACTCTGGACTTACGTGGACTCTTTACATACGTGAAGGGCCTAGTCAGGGATCCATTCTGATGTGACTTAAAAGTTATTTAAATACAATACTGTAATGTATTCTGATGTTCACCCTTGCAGAAGAGGTGACAAATATGCATTAAAAATAGAGGTAAGATCATGTATAATTAAAACTAGATATGTAAATTTGCTCGGTTTCTTTAACAACAAACACTGGCACTGATGAAATTCTATCTTTTTGAGATTATAATTTAGCAACAACTTAAAAAGAAAGTAACATGTTTAGATCTTTATTATACTTAATTGTTTCAAGCTTTCAGAATATTGTGTGCATGTCATGGAGCATTAGAATAAAATCAGTTCAAAGCTCATGCATTATGCGCTAGAAATTTTTTGTTTGTTATAATTCCTAGCCTTTCATATTAATTGTAATCAGCAGAGAATGCAGGCTCTAGATGTCTTGCTAATGATAAATATAAATATAGCAACAGCATTTTCATTCTACTTATTTTTTTCATGCTGGATCTATTCCGTGCAAAGTACTTTTTTCCTAAAAAAAATGAATGATGGGATCTAGTCAATATCTGTGCACTCTGCAAATATATGTGTTCACTCTGTATATTAATTGTATTGAAGACTAATGCATAAAAATGTTTTCTATCACTTTACCCTGTGGATTTTTGTTATGGCTCCATGCTCCTTGCACCAGGTACTTACATAAGCATGATAAAACACATTCTCAAAATAGATATAAATGGCTTGATTTAAACATTACTCCCTTGTTTTATAGTCAGTCATGACAAGTATTATCTATAAAAATAGGTCGGTCTGAGCTCTTCAAAATAAAATAATGCTCTACAGAAGTACAGACAAAATTTTAATGTATAGAAGTAGACAATATGACTTTGCTCAAGAGTCAGTGGCACAGATGAGGCACAGAAAGTGATCTATCCAGAGCTTTATAAATCACCCATTCTTTCAGGACAGGATATATCCATTACAGCTAAATCACAGAAAGCAGAATAGTGACAAATGGGACATAAACATATGTGCATGGCATTTCAGACTCTATCAAAGGACATTAAGGCCTGGAAACTCATCCTGCCTCCTTCTGGAATGCTATTCCTAACGGGCCCACAAGTTACAACACTGCAGTATTTGGCAAGGGATAGGAAAAAGGAGCCCGCAGGGCTCTGTGGGCAGAATGTGCCTGGATTTCCAGCCTCGTGCAAGAGCCAGAGGTGGATGGATCAGGTTGAACCATCTACTATTATCACCACGGGCTTCCCCCCACGGCAGATGCTGGAACTGCCAAATCAGGAATACATCAGGATATCTATTTAGCAACTATGGAGCACTCAGGACATTGTCACCATGTGAAACACTTTCACAGCAATACAGCACAATAAAGAGTTAGAAAAACAACCTACTTCTTTTTCTTTTTAACATCAGTGTGTTACTGCTACAAACATCTAAATAGTTGGATAACTGTTGAGCAGAAATACATGCTTATCCATATACAATGACTATCTTGTCAAGAGGTTTCTCTTTTTATGATAGTGAATCGGATATAAAAAGATTGCAGTTGTTACAAAGAAGCCAAGGAGAAAGAGGACAACTTGGAGAGTTAAAAGCAGGCAAGTGGTTTTATTTTCATTTAGTTTCTGTTATCCTTCAAACTAAGACATGACCTCAATATATTCTTTCCTTCAACAATAGTTTTCCATTTATACTGAAAGAATTCAGGGTTTCTATCAAGCTCAAAAAAATATTAAAATAATTCCTTAAGCAATATATAAAAAATTCATTATCTTGTGAAGGCCAAGCAATTTTGAGAGCTAGCAAAATAATACAGTGGATCTCTTTGATGGTCATCGCTGCTGCTGAGTAGCTTGGATTTTGTATACAAGGAACTTATTGCCAGTAAAATACAAGAAGTCACTGGGTAGCATTTAGTCTTATTGAACTGGCCATGCAGTGAGAGCATTGTGTGGGTTTATTGTGACTGAGAAAGTATTAAGTCAAAGGACTACACTATGGAAGTCCTCAATTGCCACAGGACTCTACCACTGACCCTACAACAAACACAGAGCCACATGGTGAAAGTTGGTGTCCATTCCTATCACGAAGGAGCGGAGACCCAGTGTCTGTGACACCTCAGGGAACAGGAGCGCAGAGAATTTATTCTCTCTAGTGACCCACAGAAACACCAGATTTCTGCAGAAAGTATTCTCAGGCAATCAATTCTAACATATCTAATACTGAAAGAAGCTTTCTGAATTTTTTTTCAGATCAGCTCCAGATGGAGTAACTTTAAATGTATTTAATGGCTATACTTTCCTTTCCCTTGTGCAGCCCTTCGTCATGGCAAGATTTCATACTGAAGCAATCCTGAATATGAACATGAAATATAGGCACAGGAATATGCTGCTTGAGAGCAGCCAGTTATTCCTTTCCATGGGGAGAAGTGGGTAAGTAAAATCCAAAGTGGAAATCCTATAACATGTTTCTGATTTAACAAACTGTAACCTTCCTGAGTGTTCAGAAAGCTGGTGTGCAGTGCTAGAACAGACCTTTTCCAGAAAAACCGCTGAGCACAGCTTTAGTGTTGTTCTATTAATGCAATTTATTTACTGTGAAATGTTCACAGTATTGAATCCTACTTTTCTACCAGCTGGACATACTATGAAAAGCAAACCATTCAGCCTAAATAAATAAAACTATACCACTGTGTTGGTAAGCCAGAAGGCAGCCTATTTTGTATAATGAAAGTGCAAATATGAATGCAATGGTTATTCCATGGATAAATGGAACTTACAATAACTGGTGCAATGTTTTTCTCCACTTTTATTCACAGAAGCATTAGGTCACATACTACCCCATCCTCAGTTTTCCACACAGCATTCATTTTGTTGAACAACTTTCAGGGAGGAACGGAATTTCAACAACTCTTACTAAAGTTTCTTTTCATATCTAGTGTTTGGTGACCAGCATTGCTGGTGCCAGGTTACCAAGGTCTCCAAAAGGTATTTATTTCATAGACACATCCTCCTTGTTGAAGGTTACCTGAGTTAACAACTGTTTTCCTGCGGGTTTTCTTTAATGCTGAAGAGTATTTTCAGAGCAGAATATTTTGTAGGGAGCTCTCAGCACTCCAAACAAGTAGCTGGTGACTGTGATGCTTATGGTGTGAGTCCTGGTCGAAAAGACTGGTGAAAAGAGTTTTTTTTTTCCTTCCCTCTGCACACAGCAAAGCGTGTGGCTGGCTGATGTTTGGGAGGAGATGAGGAAGGGCCAGGGGCAGCATTAGACTGGGAGGATGCGAAGTCCAAGGCCGGCTGATGGGACACGTGGGACTGGGGGAAGGAGCTGAGGGCTCTGAGCAGGCTGGATTTTTAGCCCAGGCAGCAGTACTGCTGCTGTGTGCCTGATGGTTAGCACAGTAACACACTTTAATCATTCTAATACTAATTCTGGCATGAATAAAAGGAAACCACGCACACAGCCTCATGTCTTTCCTTCTCTGCCACCCTTTGTAGCTTTCAGAAGTTGCGTGGACCAGCTCAAATAAGCCACTGCATTTCTCAGCAGCTGCCTGGCCTTGTCTTATCTAAGACAATTGAATCTGCGAAGCTTTAGAGGATCAAAATCTGCTTTCCGAGGATTAAATCTGTTTTCTTCAGGAAATAAATTCTCACTTCCGTTCAGCTTGTGTGGTGTAAGTACACAAATCAAGATGATTTTTCTCACTGAAAAGGCTCACAGAGGTTGTTTCAGGCTATTAACACTATGCTCATGTGGAATAAAGGGGGATAACCAAGATTTCACTCCGCAGAGCTCAAAAGTGATAATGCACAAACTCAAGTAGTGCCATTTTCCAACATAGCATTATGTATTGTGTATACCTTCATTACCACTTAATCATGCAAATTGTGTTTTATTTATAATCATAGTAAAGATCTGAAGTCTGGATTCAGTTGCTGTATTACGGCCACAGTATTTTAAAATGAGCTGACAAACTACATTAAAACAATCTCAAGTATCTTGATTAGGATTAGATCTGGATTAGGCAAAAGACTGATGGTTCAGTCCAAAATCAACATTGAAATTGAAGGGGAAAGTCCAGACTAGTTTTTGACTTAGAAATTTTATGCTCCCATGCTGCATAACTTTGAATTTGAATTTTATTTTATCCTCCAGCACTCAGGAAGAGGTGTAAAATAGCTGGTGCTGATTTCTGTGTTGCTGAGCACAGCCTGAACTAGCTCAGCATCCCTCTGGCCCAAGAGTAGTTGCATGCTCCGGAATGGATGATACCCATAAGATTATTATTTTTATATTCTGTTTCTTCTCTGGGATGTTCTGTAAAGGTATTTCTATAATTCAGGGGATGGAACCAACAGTGTTAGAAGATGCTTCTCCTTTCATGCTACTTAAATAATCTTCTACCAAGTTGCAGGTAAAAAGGTCCTTATCTGCAGGAGGTAAGGGGAAGAGATAGTCCTGTCACATGGGTCATCTTTGGTTGCCTGTCTAGAATTTCCATTACAAAGCCAGGGCTTCCACAGAGCAAAGGTATCTCTGGAGAGGCCTCTAGGGCATTTGGCATTCTCCACACTGCTGAGCTCCTTTCAGTACTTCAGACAGCATCTCTGATGTGGAAGGAAAGTGGAGGAGGGAAAATGTGAAGTTTTTCCTGAGGGGAGGGGAGGAAAAGAGCTCTAGATGAGATTTATCCAGGTATGGGATAGCCTTCTGCTGGAAAGTTGTGGCAAATTAGCCAGAATATAGCGCTCAAGTACGTGGCAAGGAGCAATTCTGCAGAGTTATGGCAGTAAGCAAAGTGGTCTACAGGTCTTCTTCGTCTGACAGTTTGGGAATGAGCCTGTGACTGGTTCTTTCCAGCTGTAGCTGCTAAGCAAGGAGGGGAGAAAAAGTCAATATTTGCTCTTTTTTTTTGTTTTTTTTTTTTCAAAATGTTCTCTGTATTTTGTGCCCTAGCCAGTAGGTCATCCTTCTTGTACGCATTATTATATAAGCTGAGGTGCCTACTTCCTTTGTAGTGCTCTGGAAACAGCTGTAAGATAAAAACAACTGCAGCTTGAACGTGGTGGCAGGGAAACGGGGCACAAAATCAGGAAAGAGGAGGGAAAGGAAGGCAGAACAAAGTAGTTCAGCTCATCACTCCCCTTGCTACCACATGAGCACTCAGCTCAAGAGAACCCTTTTAATTCTTCTAGCTGTGCTCAGTCTGCTACAGTTTTAAATGTCTCAAGCCATAAAGAATATTTTCTCACCGCTTTCGGAGAAGTTAGAGTGTGTCAGTTATAACTAATAAATACCTGGTTTGATGGTGACATTTACAAGTTGCCTGCTCCTCTGTGCTCAGCGCTCGGCCTAACAACTCCCATTCAGAAGCTTAATTATCTCGTGTTCCCCCCCAAGGTTTGCCAGGAGACCTTGTGATGACAGCCCACACTGATGTGCCACCAGCAAGACACAGTCTGGGCTTCGACGAGCTTTCCAGGCAACCAAGACGGCTCTCGTGGCACGAGCGAGTGACTCAGCACTTGTTCCAGCCCTTGTTCTCGCCGCCCCCAAAAGATTTTCCTTAAAATATGTTTCCTTGAGGGGTTATTCGAGTTTCTCATCATACATTCAGTGGAAAGAAAGAATAAAAACCTCTCCCCTAGCAGCTTTCTGTATTACTGAAGGCAGTTTGAGGGGAAAAAAAAAAAGCCAGTATCTAGGACAGGCTAGAATATAAATTAACATAGAAATGACAAAAGGAAACTCAACATAGTATATTGAATCCAGATTTTTATCATAATGAAATAGTCAAAACATTCTTGCTTCTTAAACAGACCTATGATCTTTTCCCTTCTTCACAGATTTTCTACTGAAAAATTTTATTAGCAGTCATGAGGCAAGGAGAGAATAGACCAAAAGAACTTATTGCTATGTGATTTTAAATATTTTTTTCTTTTCTTCATGAAAAAATATGCAGAAGAAATAGATATAAAATTTAGGCTGTGGACTGATATCTTGTGTATATGAAGAAATTAATTATAATTTCTTCCAAAGTAAACCCCTATGATCTCATGAAATTACTATATTAAAATCAAGATAAAAATATCTTTTAATGTGAGATTCCCAAATATATGAAATGCAAATGAAATCTCATAAAACTAGCTTGAATTAAGTTTGCATTAAATCTGCTCTGTGGATGGTTCTACTGTCACCTGTATTCTTTTTTTTTTCCATATCTACCATCACCTATACTCCTGCAATAATGAGACCCTCAAACCCTTCTGCTTATTTGCTGTAACCATGGCATGGAGATTAGGGAGGAAACTTTGGAACAAAATTATTCTATGATTCTATTAAAATATGTTACTCCTGAGCAGCTAAAGGAAGAACCAACTTTATATGTTCTTTGCAGAATAACTGCCTAGTGGACAAGAAATGCAGAGAGGGCAGCTGCTTTCACCCATGTAAACTATGTGAGACCCACATAAGCAATACAAGAAATGTGCACCAGCATGAAACAACATCGTGTGGTTACCAAAGCAGCTGAAAATATGCTTTCTTAAGAGATATTGGTACTTTGCTGTCTAGCTAAGGAGGCATTTTGGACTGTGGTTTGTCATTACCTTCGTTAACTTAAATGATGGAAGACTGTATTCTCATAAAATTTGTGATATACATTAAAGTATCAAGGTATTCTTGAAGCCAGAATTAAGATTCAAAGTGATCCCCATAAATTACAAGGAACCATAGGAAAAGAAGGGAGCTCTCTGGCCAGGCAGTGGAACTGAGCTGAAGCCCTTGTCAATAGGACAGTGCAGTTGTGGACCTGCAAATCTCATTGCTATGCAATAGCAGCAGGGTCATATTTTAGATACATGAAATATAAGCTAAGAAGCATCAAGAACGATCAGAGTTTGAACAAACATCTCAGAGTAAAGACAGAACAAACTGTTGTGAGGGGAAGCACAAGGAAAGCCTTCCAGCAAGTGAACGTTGCAAAAACGAGCCCTCTGTGTTATATCCTTTGCAGAGGAGGAATAATAAGGAGAAATAATCATAATTTTCAAGAAGTTCCTGATCAGAGCTAACAGAAATTTCTAAGGGATCATGATACCTGAGCTGCTGAGAATATATGATCATGTATGTTTTTATCTTCACAATTGAAATATCTAAAGACAGAACTGAGGGTGGATCTCTGCTTATGCCCTGGCCCACAGAGACCAAAGACTGTAAAGTGTTTATTTTGTTTAGAAGGTGCTTAGAAAGGTTTTTAAAAACAAGTAGCAGCAAATGCAAGATAAAAATGTAATCCTGTCCTTGTTCGAGATGTATTTCTGTACCACTTTTTGCTTGTGAAAAACACCATGCCACTTGTACAGAGAGACAATGATGCTAAAGAGCAGAACCATCATGAATCATACATTATTCTCCACTTCAAACATCCCAAAATTATCTGCATTACTCACCGGGTTTGGCACTTGCCATAATAGTCAAACAAAGCCTGTTCTTCCTTCTTTTTCAAGAATCCGTCTGCAAAGCCTATTTCATTACTGCTGAGGACAAGACATAAGAATTATGACAGCATCCAACCTCCTACAACGATAAGCTCCACACTCTTCCCTCCAGCCATTCCTTTCCACACTTCTGACATACAATATCGGAGCAGAGATTTAGGTGCTGAATCTCATGCGACCACAATAACAGGAACTCTGCTGACATATTTTAAGGCATTTGCAGCCACAGTTAATAAAACTAGGCAGTCGACACTAGGTTTTTAAAAAATTGTTGGAGCTAACATTACAAATTTTTCTTTCTTTCTTCAAAAATCTGTGGTTTTGATATTTAATGGTGGGATTGACTCAAAGGTGAAAATGAGAACAGTATCTTAGCTGGTCTCAGCTGAGAATAGTTAAATATTCTTAACTTTATCATCTTTAGGTCTAAACAAATTAAAGAACCTAATTCCTGCAGTAACTGGTCATTAGTTACTCAGGGTGGATTTAAGATCACAGCATTAGGCACATATCGGTTTTAGTAATGGTCATAACCAATAAGAACCAAGAGGAGGAATAATCCAAAATCCTTTTAAAAAACATATCAACTCTTTGCATCCATGACTTTGTCTAGCTGCAATTCCAAGCAAGTGGCATACTGGTGGATATAAAAGAAAAAGACTGGGAAAATCTTGCTGCAAAAAGTAGAATGGTTAACAGAAGAGAGAAAGCTAGGGGCTAAGTCTGGCTATGATCACAGATTTTAGCCTAAGGAAATAAAATAATAGGATGTTAAGGGGAAAGGTCAAAGAATGAATGACTAAATGGCAAAGGACAGTAGAAGCACAGAATACATTCAGAGTTGCCATCTGAAACACACTTTCTTGCTTTTTCTGCTGAGGAAAAGGTTATTCCTTAACCAGAAATTAAACTACTATCATTTATATACCTTTCATTGAGACGCCCAAGCAGTATTTATGCTGTACATCTTGACACTGTATGTGTGCAGATTACATCACTGCTCCAGCTCACACCTGGAGCAGAACCAGACGCACTGAAACACGAGGTATTCACTACACTAACTGTGGATCCTTCCTCAGATTAAGGGTTTGCGTGTTAAGTGCCTGATCCTAGCATTTGGTGCAGGCTGATGCAAACTATGTAAGAGCTAGTGATGAAAATTCCTGAAATGAGTTTCTGCTTGGTGTGGATGAAAATGGAAATTTTCTGCAGATGGTTCTGCACTAGAAATCCCTCTCCTGAGCCTTTCTCACCTGCGTGTTTGCTCTTTCCTCTTCCTCTCACTTCCATGAGTTTTGCTTTAACGTTGTCTCTCTGCAGTCCCAGCACTTGCTGACCTGAACTCTAGGCCATAGTGGTTACTCTACAGGGAGGGACACACGAAGCAGCCACAAACCTCTTCCAACCAACCGCATTTCCAGACCTCTGGAAATGAGCAACACAAACCAGAGCACTCATCATCCTGGCGCAGTCAGTGCCTCCTATCTCAAGCTCCTGTGAGGCAAGGTTGTGTTTTCTGAAGCTAAATAATGAGTTAATGTAACGCTCAAAGCTCATCACAGGCACCAAGGCTCCTGCATGCTGCCCTGTCTGCATCTATACGGCCCCCCAGTAACCAAGAAAATTGGTTACACGACTGTCACTGAAGCATCTGTCTTCCTTGAGTAGAACTGACTATAATAGTTTGCAGTTGACTATAATAGGTGTCTTCGTCACAGTATTTGTGGGTGAAGTACATTTCTAAAAGCAGAGCAGGTATTTTTAACAAAAACAATAATGCTTGGGGCAAAAATAAATCCCCTTCTCTCCAAAAACAATTTTGGGGAGCAATGTTTCTGCTTCTTGGAAGTCTCCCCAATTTGGTCAGGTTTCTTTCTCCTTGCAGGTGGTTTTGAGCTAGGTACAGTCTCATCTTCAAGTTTTTCCTGTGGAAAATATGTCACTTTCTTCTGCTAATGATTCTAATTAAGTCAGAATCCGCAGAAAGAAAATGGAGCCAAAGAGAATTGAAAACAATTCTTTCCTCAGCACCTAGTGAAAAAAAAAAAAAACAGTGTTAAACCAGAAAAAGCAACAAGGCAACCGACGTGTCAGAGACACTTACTGTTACAAACCCCCTGTAGCCATAAAACTTTGCAGTATGTGTACCGCAGCAGCCTCGGAACAACACAGAAGGCAAAGAAAACGGGGCTGTTTTCTGAATACGTTCCAGATGACAAGATTGTCCATACCTAACCTAAAGCACGCAGAATTACATGTGCTTTAATGCATGTTCCCTCATTATGAATTGTCAAATCCACCCTCTTGGAACTGCTAAGTTCTTTCTACCATTTCCACCTATGTCCTCTGGAAGGACGGGAGAGAAATTCAGCTGCTAAAATAAAGAGTTTCAGCATGACTTGTTTATGTCTGTCTCCTGTTCTTGTGCTTCGAAGCATGTGTCAGTGCCACCTCATTGAGGAGAGCATATCTGTAAGTAATATCAAGTTGGATATTGAAGCATAATATCATACAATAACAGTGTAGTACCTGAAGGGGTACTCTCTGACTCTTAGTATTAACTACAGATAGTTTAAAGTTTTATTTTCAATAGATTGAAATACTATTCAGCTGTTTTACTGAGCTTCCATTTATAACTAACTATGTTTAAAATTACATAGGGAAAGTAAGTGCAAGAGCAATCGTCCATATCTACCTTAACTGTGGGCTGGCAGTGAAATCAGTTTATCAAGTGATGTACTCAAATTAATGCAAAATGAACTAGCACATTCACATGGAGATCACTTCTTCTCTTTACTGAAGCTCAAATAAAACAGAAAGGGGAGAAAGGAAAAATATAAAAGAAAAAGGAAGGAAGGAAACAGTACAGCATCTCAAATGTGAGGCAGTGAATTATAAGATTTTTGCCTCCTCCTAAGGTCGAAACCCAAAGCAAATAAATAAATAAATAAATAAACAACAACAATCTGACACAGGCTGCCACTTCTTCCCACATTCCCTCAGCTAAATCATCCCTCATGCTTGGATCAATTTTAGGAGCAAAGTAGTTTTCTTTCCAACCTAAAGCTTTAAGGGCCACCTATAGAGTCAGGGCTGTAAGAGACTGCTCTGCACTTCTTTCTGCAGGTTGGTACCCAAACACACTTGCCTCAGGCAATGAAGCCTGCGAGGGTGTTCATGGAAATAATTACACAGAGCTGCAGCCAGCCTCCCTTTCGGTGCAAGTTTAACCTGTATCCTGCGGGACTCCTGCTTATTTAAGACCTCTGAATCTCTAGGTTGCTCATGTCAGCAGGAGTTAAAGATACCGAGGAGGGGAAAACCACAACCTTGGGAGCCAACCTTACCTGCCAGTCAGCCCAGCCTTGTCCAGATCTCATGGTCTGAAGAGCTGGTGCAGGACCTCCTAGCGCAGAAGCTAATGGAGAGCAAATATAAATCCTTTATGGAGCATTACAGGGCCGTGCTCCCTAGGCGCCCCATTGAGCTGGGCAAGTTGCTGGTCTCCTCTCCACTTTATTATGACTGCAGGTTGCACCTAATTGTGAAACTGCAGAAAAGCCTGTTCACCTCTTCACTGAGGACTCATTGCATATTTAGCATTTATTTTCAAAGGTTTTTTAGATTAATTACATTAATTCCTATGTGCCTGTGTAAACCCTGATTTCAGCTGGGTTTACTAAAGTATGAAGAAATAAAGTCCCTCATGTTGGAGAGGCAAGTAAAGGCTGATGTCATTAATAAAGTTGCCAATTCTTGTTACTGACAATACGTGTTTCTTAATTATCTCTTTCTTTAAGATACAGTCAAAATTATCTCCTATTGTAATATGTAGAAGAAATCTAACAAACAATCTCAGTCCTTTACAACCAGAAGTGTGTGGTATAAAAACTTACATGACACATATTGAGATAAAGGATCAAATTCAATTGATTAATCCTGTACCAGCACAGTGACATGATTATAGGTTTGGAGACTATTTATCCTTCTGAAATATCTTCTTAGAGAGTGTATTATGATCATATTCACAATTGGTCTCAGATAAGGACATGGACTTGGAGCTTTTTCAGGGTAATTTAATCAGTTTTATTCAGAAAAGCAACAGCCAACCATTACAGACCAAGTCAATACAAACCTGATTTCCCAAAACGCATTTCCTGGAGACAACTGGCAGCTCCAAAACTCACAGGCTCAGCGATAAATGTGATTTTCTTCATTGTCTCTAAGTGGATGATTTTTTGTTTGGTTTGGTTTACTGCCATTTTCTTTAAACAAAATATTATGTATTGGATGAAGTTGTGTTTCTGCTAAATCTTTGTTTTTTTAATGTGAATCAATATATTTGGAAGGACTATTACCACTTCATAGTGACTAGAAATATAAACAAATCTCATTTTGTTATAGGAGAAATAAACACATGGCAGAAGTTTAATCTTCCTGCCTGTCTACCAGATGGAGAAAAGCACAGGGCCAAGTTACTGATAGAGTAATGTTTAATCACATCAGCTTGTCACTGCCTTACATATAAACACAAAGATGCCCACTTGCACTTTTGGGAACTCACCAAGTTTTCTCCCTACATCCTCAAATGCATGGAAGTGAATTCTTTAATCACAGTTGAGGTAGATAAATGACATGAGGGATGACAGAGAACATCTACATCACTAATGGCTTTTATGGATAACTGTAGGATATTCTTGTATGGAACTTGTATGGATAACGGTGGTTTGTATGGATAACTAAGCTCAGTTAACCTCTGATGGACTCTAGAGGTTTCATCTGTGAATATTCGATGGATCTTCAAGTGAAGCCGAGTCTACAAGGGCGTGCTACTGGCTCTGCTTCTTGAGGAGTAGCTCCACACGTGCTACTCAGTGACAGTCTCCTACACCAAGCACCAAGAAGATTCTTGAGTCCTCCCACGTATTGGCAGTATTTCATCAATAATGCATAAATATTCCACAGACTACAAGATGTTTACTCAGGCCCCTGTTACAATCAATGGATGTTTCCACACTGTTTTCACAGCATGAATGTTTTGGTCCAGGTCAATAGGCATATCACGGTTTGGTTTGGTCTTGGACACTTTTTCCTATTTAAATCAATGAAAGCGTTCCAGGGTAAAAGGACACACTGAGGGGTACAGAATGGCAGGAATCGCTCTCCTAGAATAACTGAGGTTGGCTATGCTGCGTGGAAGGGGGGTAGTACCTGTAGCAGTGCCCACTTGTTGAAATATTGCCTGAGAAAAGGGCAAAATATATCCTCCAAAAAAAGTGCATGACTTCCCTTTTTTGTTACTTGTGCCACAGTGCTCTCATTGACATGAGCCTACAAAATCAGGTAAATTACTCAAGGAAAGAGTTGGAATTTTCCAAAACTGATTATTTCATTTTAGGAAGACAAAATGTTAAAATTTTTTATATAAAATCTTGATGTATTGAAAATGACTAATCTTAAAAACACCCTTTGAAGTACTAGAATTAGTTAAGGATTGTCATTTGGGGCCAAACTCTTCTCACTGGTGGCCAGTGACAGGACAAGGGGTAATGACTACAAGTTGAAAAACAGAAAGTTCCATCTCCATGAGAGTGGAGTGAGGGTGACAGAGCTCTGGAACAGGCTGCCTAGAGAGGTTGTGCAGTCTCCTCCTCTGGACATCTTCAAACTCGCCTGGATGCCACCCTGTGCCCCGTGCTCTGGGTGTCCCTGCTGGAGCAGGGGGTTGGACTGGATGATCTCTACAGGTCCCTTCCCACTTCAGCCTTTCTATGATTCTGTAAACATAATATGCCTTCAGGTAACTTGGAGTAGCCACAGCATAAAACCTTTGTTTCATAACCTCTGAGTGATTTGATGAGTATTTTGTGAACTTGAAAGGTCTATCAGGGCATGTGGGATCTTCAAGGGCAGCAGGGCCTACCAGGGATGCTGCCAACTCTTTTCTGCAGCAAGTAGCTCTACACTTGCTGCCTTGACTCCTCAGGGGCAATCCCATTCCCCAGCCACCAAAGAGATTCTTGAGTGCTCCAAAGTCTGTGCTCTTGAAGAAATCAAGAAAAGACAATTATTTATTATAATTTTTGCTAATTATGGTGTAACCATTTTTTTAAAATAGAGCTGTTCTCTCAGAAGAGCACATGTTTGGTTCCTTACAGATTCTGCATAAAGCTCCCCATTGTGAGCTCAAAGTTAGGAGCAAAGAGGGTAGCAGAGAGTTCCAGCCCCTCTCACATTCAAGAAAAGCATTTCTAACACATGACTATTTACAAACATAGCTGTTAATCTGAGTAGCACTTAGCTCTTCCAGAAATGTCTTGAGGACACGGTTGGGCATTCCAGCACTACTGCAGACGTGAGCCAAACATACTGTGCCCGAGGCTGGTAGAGAGATTGAAAACACAGTGTATCTGTTGTCCTGATGGCTTATTTTTATTCCAGCTGTGGCCCTTTATCAACCATGGTGCTTTATTCAAGACCAGGAAGGGCTAAATAATTAGATTTGCTTGGCAGGTAACCTTTCTAACTCTGCCAATTAATCCAGCAGGAAAAAAAAATACACTGATTTCTTGCAAGAAGAAACATCTAAAAGCTGGGCCAGAAAGGCATGGACCATATCCAAGAAAGGCAAGGCACCTAAAATATGGTAACATACCTAAATCCAAATGTGCAGCCCTGAGCCCTTTGCTCCCACTGCTAAATTATTGTTTTATTCAGGAAAAGCTTAAAAAGCACATATGCTTCTCCTCTAAAATCTAGAGTATTTTACCCCAGTGCTATTCACAGAAGCAGCTCTGGGGTCCCAGGCTGGATTCGCTCTCCCAGCAGTAGCATCATTGACATGTGCTGGGCATTGGCCCTGCTGAGCTTGCACCACGGGCACGTCTGGATTTCCATCACTCTGGCAGCTCAGTGGGAGCTACTGCTGCTGCGGTGCTGGACATGCATAAACGTGGAACAGATGCCCAACATCCCACATTTTCTGGCTGGAAAAAGGGAATAACCTTGTCTGTGAAAACCATACAATACTCCCCAAACTGCATGCTCTGCTGGATAGGCCAGTGTAATGATTAGTCTTGTGCTCTCTAGCCAATTAGTCTCAATTTCTTTCCTGCACAGTGGCCTGCTTCCAACAAGAATGTTTCTACTCTCTTCCTTGTTCTCCTGCTCCCACGACACCCAAGATTCAGGCACTCTTTGAGAGGAAAACACGGATTAAAACATTTTTAAGGAGCTGAGAACATCGATCCTTCAAACATGCCGGAGGCACAGACTAGCCTCTAGATTATTATCGCACTGAGAAGGGTGCGATACCACACACAGAGATACAGTGAATGAGGCTTGGCTGGGGCTTGGGACTGGCCTTGCATCACCTGGGTCGCTCATGTCACCTCAGGCAGCTCTATTTTGGGTGGCTCATTGCTCCTTCCCCCTCCCTGCTAAATCCAAATCTAAGTCAGTGACACCAGTGTCACAAGGACCTTTATTTTTCCCCCTGGGAGCTACGTTTCTTTGCAAGAAAGGGTTGGAAAAGGTAAGGGCTGCACTGAATAACCCTGATCACTTCAGTCAGGTGGGCAAGCAGGGGAACGGCGTTGTGGAGCCGTGATCTCCAGCTAGCGTAAATCAACCTGATCCTATTGGCATCAGAGGAAACGAGCTGATTCAACCCTGCTATAGCTTGGCATTACATCTCTCCCCGTTTACTTACTGCATCTTAATGACTGCCAGGCACAAAGGCACCTGGCTGGGGACATTAGATCCAAAGGCTTTATACTCTTCGCGTTTTGTTCGGTTAAAGACTAACAAAGACGAAGACTTTAACTTATGATGAGAAACCGAGGCCCCTGAACACTTAACACTAATAAGGTGCTTTTCAGTTTCTAAGTGTTTTACAAACATTAATTAATTATTCCTTTTCACAACCCTTGGTTATTTTCTGTTACTGGAGTGCGTATTTACCAAGTTAGCTCCATTTGTGCACAGCACGTTGTTGGCAGCAGGCAGGAGCACAAATTGATCTATAAGCACACGCTGTAATTTGCAGCGGTTTTGCTTCACCAAACACCACCAGACAGCCCCAGAAGTGGCTCCGAGGAGTGACCTCTCCTTCCTGCATTATAAACACAGCGGCAAACACCTTCCCTGTGAGAGGGAGCTGAAATACAGACCCTGCCTGCTGCACAAGCCAGCTAATTCCACTGAAATATGTCAAACCGGAGTAACCACCTTGATGGATAAAGACACCAAGCACAGAAATGACACGGAGAAGAGCCAGATTTCTAATGAAACACATGAGTGAAGCTGCCACTGGGACTTTCCTGCATGTAACAGCTTTTTAAACATTCAGAATAATCCTGTTCTGCATCAGGAAGATATCAATAACTCTCACAAAAGGCCAGACTGTGCTGTTAGCAATGCTGGAACCACCAAGAGCCAAGCGGGATCATCAGGATGCAGGAGCTCCAGGTTCAGCTCCCGGCTCCACTCAAGTCAAGGCTTGAACTGCAACATCTGCCTTGTTGGAAGAGGCACCACTAACCCGTGAGCTCTTGTTCCTTTCGCATCTCTGTCTCTCTTTCCCATCCCCCTGCTTAAATGCCGGGATAAAGCTGAGGAAATGCTTTCTGGCATTTTTGCAAGTTTTATCTAAACCGGTGTGTTTCCTCTGGAAATTACTGTTTCACTGAACTGTGACAGACAGCAGTGGCTATTACCATAAGCCAGATAATACCTCTACAGTCAAAAACAGGGTCTTGGGGAGTGTTAAATGATCATGTTTCAATTAGAGCTACTTAATTTTTTTCCAGTCAACAAATTTGTGGTATAAAATGCTGGAAGGTATCAAGCTGACCATGACGTTCAATGGAAAGCAAGGACCGCCTGCACAATCTCCATCTCCCTTTCAGGATGGGAAATTCCTCTTCCACCTCCTTTCCTGAGGGCAAGAGCAGGTACTAACTGAGGTTAACGAGAGGCTGGCACACCAAGTAAGTCCTGATTTGCTCCATGCTCAATGTAGCTTGATCTACACATAGCTTTCAAGCTCGCTGTTACTCCCATTAGCTCCAGACTGTACATAATCTGGCAGCAGAACATAATCTGGCAGCAATTAGTATCATACACAATGCATAAATTAACCATTTTATAAGCAAATATAAAAACTTCCAGGGTCTGCATCTTTTAGTATCACTAATAACACAGGAGTATTAAAGACCACCAAACTTTGACACGTTAATGTGCATTTTAATTAATAAGCCATCTTCAGCCTGGCCTACACTTAAAATGCCTTGTCTGCAGGTAGAGCTGCATGGACACACACTGAAAACGTGACATGCAAGAGAGCTATGTTGGCAAAAGCGTCTTATTAAAGTTCTTCAAACAGAAAAAAACAATGCTTCAGCAAATGGCTTCTTTCGCCTGCATTATTCTGCCTGGGCTTTTGTCAGAACAGCTATTTTCTCACAGTTCTACTCAGGAAAAGCTTTCTAGAGGCCTGAGATTGGTGGCTGAGCATTATCTTCCACACGGATGTTTACCATTTCCAGCATCTTCTCCGAGAGAATCTCACTGTGAGTAACACACAACTATTTACTGGAATCAGGCACACAACACTCAGCCTATTTTCAGTCTGAGTAGTTTAAACTGCGCTGTGGGACTCTCTGACGGGTTGGCTGGGAAAGAAAAAAAAAAATCCCTTTTTACTTAATTAAACACGAATGTCTCTAGCTATAAAAATAAACTGTAAATTTAATCTAAGAATAGAAATTTCAGTTTCTAATATATGGTTATATCTCAACCTTAGGCTTCGCAAGGCTGTAGGCATTGCTATTTTTCTACATGTTAGCATTTTAATGTATTAATTAATTGAACAAGTGTCTCATTCAAAAGGATAACCATTATTTATTATTATAGCAGTACGTTCAGACATATCAATACATTTCTTACACTGATACACTGTAAAATAATTATAGGCTAAAAGCACAGTAACTACTGGAATATCATGTATCATATCAGGAGAAAAGTAATAGTGTTTCAGATAGATGCTAAGTAGTTCCTTGCTATAAATATTTTCAGAGTTATAGAAAAGGTACCAATCAGTAATGTACAGAAGACATTTTAATATCCTTTTGACATAGGAAGGAACATATCATGTTATTGGTTCAGCTCATCTAGAAACTAATTTCTGACACTTGGCCAGAACCAGAGACATTTACATTTTTGTTCTATTTTTTGCCCAAATTATATTGCTGTCAAAAAAAAAAAAAATCCACAACCTAATTAAACATACAGAAAGTGGGTTTCTTGCCTTTAATTTGTTGCTTTTTGAATGAACTGAGCTGAATACTACCTACCACCAGCTGAGAAATGTAAATAATTAAAACAGTCTTCATAGTCATAGTTATTATACAGAAGCACCTAACCTTAGAGTAATTTTTGACAATAAAACCTATGATTTACTCATACCATGAAAAAAGTTTCATTTTTTATAATGTAAAGCAATTCATTTAGTGTAGGAACCGAGGGACAGCATTTGCCTTTTTTGAATTTGCAGAACAGAGCTGGAAAGAGGAAAATATGAAACATGTCCCCTCTTGCATTGCTCAGGATGAGGGCGATAAATGTGTTTGCAATATGAGGAGTTGGAGCCGATTGGCACCAAGCCCTGACAAGCTCCCTCTCTAATAAAGTGCATTTCTCTCAATGCCAGACGCTCGGAGCTTGCCTCATTCACTCTAAATGTAAAACATGTTAAACATCCTAGGCACTTAATATGTGAAAAGGATCATTATTCACAGACTCTTAATCAAAGCTCCATTTGGTGTCATTATTTGTTTGGTTTTACATGTTTCCTGCTTGCTTGAATGAAAAATTCTAGTATTGGTAATAATTGTCAGAGGTAGCTCAGAGAAGCTAGAAAAGGAGTTGTGCTGCATTCAGAAATTCCCAGGTATCACTTCTTTTTTTCTTTTCTTTCTTTTTTATTTTTGTAAAATTCTGTCGTGTTTACTAGGCTGTAAATTATTAATTGATTTTAGTGATTTATTTTGCAACAAATTGAAGTTATATGCAAACTAAATACAACTTCGCTTAAGCTATTTAGGATGATAGGGTCTATAAAAATCCAGCAACAGATAATTATATTTATATGACATGTATACTGTAAGCCAAAAAAAATATCTCCCTCTCTACCTCCACCTTGTCCTGTACTTCTCTAACAATTTTGGCTCCTCTCTCTATGAAAGTTTTAAGGTGATGGATGTGTTGAAGCAATGTATATGTGGAGTTTTAAGGCGTTGTGTATGTGAAGCAACGACACAGAAAGGTGTTAGATTCTCCTGGCTTATCTGTAAGGAGAGATTTCCTCCAAACTCAAGATGGAAGAGCTTACATGGACTGTTGGACATGGAGATTTCACCCTTGCTCACCAAAGGCAAAGCTCATTCCCTGGAGTTCCAGGGCCTGACTTTCCCAGGAAGGGAGGAATTCGATTTTCGATGTTTTTCTAGAGATGAAAATATCCCGCTGTGGATTTCTATCTCAGCATCAAAGGTCTAGGAATTGCACATGGAGTGGGATGTAGAAGATATGAAGAAAAGCCCCAGCTCTGTCATGAATACACAACAACAATGTTGGCTCCTTCTGCACATATATTTTGCCTAACTTTTAAGCTAAGCAGTTTGAATCCCTACAGCAGCAGGGATTTGGTAGCACTTGGATGGGATTCAGAGACCACAACACTCTCTACTCCTAAACCTACAAAATGGAAGATATTTAGATGCTGACGCACATCAGGCCATGGGGAAGGAAAAGAGTTCTTGTTAACAAGAAGCAGAATCACAGGAAACACCATTTCATGTTCCTAGTGCTCTGGACAGACCTTAGAGATGCTCTGAAAGACTGTGAGATCCCACAGTCTGTAACCACGAGCAACCTCCTCTGCTCTCCAGGCTTCCAGACTCTCTCCTGTGCAAATGAGCACTTGAAACCCTAACTATAACCTGAAATCAGATCCTTCTCAGCCCAAGTCCTGATGAAATCAGCATTCTGGTCAGCTCCAACACTAGCAATAGCAGCTGCAATATGTAGGGGAACGTATTTCCTTCGCCCAACTCTGTGTGCTGATGTAGAGTAAATGAAATCCTCTCTGGCTTTCAGACTGGATGAAATGCTGAAATTAAAATGAAATGTAATTGTTAATGAATGGAAAGCTGGACTTTTTGGCCAGCTCTATTTTCGCTTAGAAACTATCCTAGACACCTCAGTGTGTCTTTCACGCCATCTCAAATTATTTTCCTTTATTATATTGCTGAGATTTCCAAAGCCAGCTGCTTAGGGGTTTTCAGTGCCCAAATTCCCACTCATTATTTCACTTGACACTCAGATCCCTTGAGCAGCACTGAAAAATTACAGAGTCTTAATATCTGTGCAAGAATTCTAAACAATAGCTACAATGAAGAAAGTGGTCCTGGCACTAAAAAAAACAATGAATATGTAGGACAAATTGTATCTGGAGAAAGTAAACACATTAAAACAGGCTACCAGTAGCATCTTTCAAAAGATATACAGTGCAAGCTGCATACTTTTCAATAGCTCAAGGGGCATATAGTCAATAAATTTAACAGGCTGCAACCAAAAAAGTCTAACTGAAAGTACAGTATGTAAATGGAAGTTAGAGTGCACTCTTCAACCTTAGGACAGAGTTAATAGAGGGGAAATGACAAAATACATAAGAAGGAATGTACAGGATTTGACAGAGCATGTTTTCTTCTTTTAACTTCAAGGCAAACTACCAGACTATTTTGGTTTACAGATAAATCAAACAAAGAACTTTTATCAGTTTGCATAAAGGTCTCATTTTCAGTATTGGCAAGATTAAGAGCCTCATTCTGTATGGGGATTACAAAGGAGGCAGTGTAAATACTGACCTTGTCACAAAGAGACTAGCTTCAATGATTACATAGTTAAGTAGTTATGCTTTCTGCACTTATTATTTAAAATATCTATTGACAGTTTCTATAAAGCTTATGGATATCCAGGGTAATAGGGTAATGGCAGTGGCAGTATCTGACAGCCCCATCACTGCCCCTTGATATTATTCTTGTTATTCTGATGCTGGGTCTGAGGATTTGGAGCCTCAGCCTTGCCAGACATGCTGGCAGTGGCTCACTGTTTATGTGATGAAAGACGTTTCCTTTAGGAAATCCTTCTATTTAAAGATATACCAAAGGTAAATGCATTGGATCATCTTGTCCTAACGATTATATTCTTGTTAAATCAATTTTTCCGGACGTATCCCTGACTTGTCCAAGTGTGACTAAGAGCACATACAGGTTGATTTTCCACTAACTTGACCTTCATGCTGACATTTACACTTGTGTAAGGTGTCAGCAAAACTGAACTAGCTGGACTATTCCAGCAGAAACTCTCTTCTCTCAACATTTTCTCCTATTTTGCTGTTTCCAAAAAGCTCATGCTGGGAAGATATCGGGTCAGCAGAGTGCAGAGACAGTACACATAAGACAATCAAGACCTTGGCAATGGATACCACAAGCCTGACCTGAAGTCTGTACCCTGCCTTAGTCGTGACCCTTTGGATTAAAAATCCTGCTCTGAAAGAGGCAGAGCAGAAAATGGCATGGGGGAGCCTGCAGCCTAAGCTGGTATCTCAACACAGAATGCGACAGGCAGAAATCCCCTCTCTGTGTGAACTGCTCTGTGTTTCGCAGTGCATTCTAGCTAGTTTATTGTTCCCCAGCAGGAAGGATATAAATTCACCAGAAATTGTCATTTACTTGTCCCTGCTCCTATAAAATGGTAATGCATCAAAATTTCATTTGAAAGTTTGAACGTATATTGGTAGCTGTGTATAGTCTAAGACAGTAAAGGAAAAGGCTTATTTTGTTTACCTGAAATTGCACACAATAATCTCCATTGGACGCCTATATCGACTGTTACAGTCAATTTTGGCTCACAAGACAGTCATGCCTGTATAAGGGAGAGAACACAGGACAGAACCAGGCAGGTTGAGGGCAGCCCTTTCTTACATTGGTATTGGATACTCTGCATCAAGCCAAGTGCAGTCTTATGTCTAACACACCACTGGCAAAGAAATAGGTGCCTTTTAGGAGGCTATAAAAACTATGTTAAAATGAGCAAAATTGATTAATGTTTAATTAAGTTTTAAGCAAAAAAGATTTAAGAATACTAAGTTCTGACTTGCTAAATTGCTTCAAGTAAAGATCTGGAATGTTAAGATTTTTCTTGGACAATATTATCTATTAAGCTCTATTAGGCTATGTGAAATAGGGCTTGGATTTCTTCCCTAACTTTATGTCAATGAAAAGTGAGATAAAGTGCGAGGAAAGACAGGATGGTACCATGAATCTGGCTTTTTTTTTCATTTTGAGAAATACAGCACAAATCTTGTTTTAGTCACGTCTATGAGAGACGGTCACTAAAACCGGCAGCTGGTTTAAAGCCTGGGTCATGTCTACGCTCAAGTGCTGTCGTGACACAGAGAATTGAGCCCCAAGCCTGGCTGTGCATGCAAGACGCTGGGGAAAATAAACTGTGTCTTCTGGATGGCAGGAGATGTGTCTGGCCGCGCACGGGGTATGACAGACGAGCTCTGGCTATAGAGAGGCATTAGTAACCAGCCAGCCAGGGAAGGTGACAGCCCCATTAGAGGCGCCCATGAAAATAAAAGTCTTTTCATGGAGGAAAACTAATCCTTCTCTTGCTTTCTCTGCAGTTAAGCCGAGGAAGTCTTACCTTGCTTATCTAATGAAAAATACACCTGCGCTATGGTAAATATTCATCTACATATGGCTAGCAATGCGCTTGGATCTCAAAGCTGCCCTCCTGGAATTACCCAAAGCACTACCATGTCAAAGAAACAAGGAGATCCAACCAAATAAGAAGGTGGAGGGGCACAATTGTAAGACAGAGAACTTCATTTCTTCTAAGGAGAAGAGAAAACAGAAGGTTTATGATGACTACATTCACCATAAGTCACCTCAGTGACTTATTGTACCATCTAACTATATTACTTGATTTTAACGGGAAAAGGCAAAAGGCCAGGCAGCAGATATACTCACTGTATCTGCAAACTGGCAGGTAGGAGACTCTTGTACTTTCAGATGGCATAAAAGGGTGAAAGATTAAGTGGTGTTTTTCTGTTGTTTTTTCTTTTTTTTCTTTATTGTTGCTTAAAAGTCTTTGAAGAAATGCTGATTTTCGTTTCAGTGAACTTGTTCAATAGTTTTGTTTCCAGTGGTTCGGAGCACATAAGGACTGCTTTTAAAATGCTGTGAATAGCTTCACATTCTGGAAGGAATTTGAACATGCCAGTGCACACTAAATTATATCAACTTATACATTGCTGAATGTTAAAAATATGGCTCATTACGTTTATAAAACCAGGATCTTAAAACAACCTACAGCTTTTAATATAAACATATTTACTTGTCAATTCTATTTATTTTAATAAAGAAATACTGTTTTAACTACAGCCATGCCAGCTTCTTTATGAAATACAATTTTATCCAGATATAGGAAAGAACTCAATAGTATTCTGAATCACACTAATTATAATTTAACTATAATTAGTCAGTCAGAAGGTCCATCTTTGCCATTGTATATTTTCTTTCAGAGTACCTGAAGCAAATGTATGTTATTGAATTGAATGATAAAAAGATTTAGCATTCAATTAGACAGTGAGCTACCACTCAGTTAAATGGTATCAGAGGAAATGGAAATAAAATGGAATATTTAAAAACATGTAAGAAACCCTGAGTTAAATACTCACAACAAACAACATATTTTAATAATTAGCTCTATCTACAAGTAATCAGTGATGGCTGAGATTTTCAAAAGCCCTTTAGTAGCTGGTGGGAAGCTGTGACTATAGAGAGACCAAGACTGAAAAGTTCTGAAAAGTACCTGAGCTATCTAATTTTTAAATTTAGGTTTATCATACAAAACTATGCATAATGTAAATGATTTATTGTATAGTAAATGTTTTAATTTAGTGTACAATAAAGGAATGGAAGTACTTTCTGTGGAGATGTTCTAGCCAATGAATTACTTGTGAACCAGTTTATGATGACACTTGTGGCTACTTGCTACTCTGGACTCTATATTTGTCCAATCCCTCCCAGCTGGGCTTTATTTTTCTAAATACATACGAATAAATAAATGCTACGATAGTGGTAAAAATACAAAAGAACTTGACTTTTCTTCGAGAGAGTCATGGCTTTAATTTCAATACCCGTATCCATCATTCTGGAGTGTTCACCGAGTTCTGCTGGCCACAACGTCAGGAACCGATCAGACTGCTGGAGCCAGTGCTGTTAAAGCAGAGATGTTCCCAGTCTGGGGGAGAATTTTGAGCAGTCTCTTGAGCTGCACATACATCCTACCAGGTCTGATAAAGCGCTGAAATAAGATTGCTGCCTCCCAGGTCCATAACACAACATACACCCTAGCCAGACCTTTCCCCTGATTGCAACAGCAACATAAGGAACCCAAGTTCTAGGGGGTCATTATTGCATTAAGGGCTTAAGAGATGCATTTCTATTTCCTTGAGCTCAAAGGTCTTCAGTATAATGACACAGTATCAGTTTCACAAGTCAACACTATCTCACGAGTGACTGGATATAAACATGTGTGTCATCCTTCCTTCCAGACTCATATACACCAAAAGGGCCATAACATCTATTAAAAACCTAGGAGACTCCTCTTATCAAATTACAATAAACGAAGTATTACTGGTCAGATCTTGATTCTAAATTACATCCAAGCACCATTTAAATGATAAAATTATGACAGAGCTCAGTACTGTCATTATCATTAAATGACACCTCTGAAAAACGCTCAAAAATACTGCAGATTGTTCCTACACAAAAGAAGTTACTGTTGTAGGAATGTTACAATTATGGAGTAGTTTATATCATTTAAAGTATATATTTAGCTTAATTGTGGTAAAACTAGATAGCATTCTGTTGATTCCATAATTGCTAGAAAAACTGCAAAATAAAATACATGTTTTGGGGGACTGAGAATTTGATGTGGTTTATAATCAACAACATTGTTCACAGTGACGAATCTGAGTATACAGAATTATTTCACTTTGCAGCACTGATGCTAACACTTGCTTTCCTACTCGCTTTTCATTACCATTGCAAAGTAGTTTTCATAGGCAGTGCTTATTTTAGACATGGCAGAAACTAATGAATTTTTCAGACTTGTGTCTGGGTTTTATTATACTCCTATACAATCTTTTATTATACTCCTACAAAATCTGTTTTTTATGTATTGTACTCTCAAAGAGTGGGCTGAAAATGCCCTTACTTCCCTTTGCATCTTTTTTACAACTTTATAATTCAGAAATTTAAACTTCCCTTTCCCCATTATGAATCGCTAGCCTCTGAGTCTAGTCCTGGATCTCCCTCTGGGTCACCGTGAGTTTTATTTATGCTCCAATCACACCCGGAGCCTCTCTAGTTTGGGTCCTCTTGTACAAGACAATGTAAAAACAAAGCAGTAAATAGTCTCTTCTCTGAAGAGCCGGCAGTTTAATACATTTACAACACTGATTTTAGTGAAGTAAAGAGACACTTGAGCTAATCCATTTCAAGCTAACATGCATAGCTCTCCTCTACTGGAGCGTAAGCACAGCCTAAGTAGGTAAGACAAGGATGACTGGAAGAGGAACTAAATAAGTGATAGGAAAAGGAAAACTCGTAATTCCTCCCGCCACACGGCTGACATGAATGTGGTATTCACAGCAAGAAATCCAGCAGAGAAGACAAGATTTTTTTATGTGGAACTGTCAGTCTAAACAGCATTTTGCCCTCTCTGAAAAATCCTTCTCTGAAGAGACATGGAGCCCACCGGAGTGATTCACAGAGCTTTTAAGCATTGAAGTTGCCAGTGAATCTGCTCATAAGGTGAAGCAGCGCTGCTCTAGTGCCCAGGGAAGACAGTAACGTTGATGCATTGATTAACTTTGTGCTGTTTTTTAACAGAATGTTAAAAAAAAAATGAAAGGGGAGAAAGAGTTGGGCAAGACATAAGAAGTCAACAGACTCTACTCTCTGTTTTCCTATTTCCTTTCATTTCGCCAATTCACTTCTCTCTGTGCATCAATTCGTTCAGTGGAAAATAAGACTGATAAAGATCTCTCCTACTTCTACCTTTGCTCTACAGTCTGAGATCTGTGAGCAGAAGGTGTTACAGGTGCATGATGTGGGATCATTGAATCGGGGACTTAAGAGACATTGCCTGACCTTGTCTGAAACCTTGGGTCTCTTTGCACTGTAGTTCTCTATCTTTAAAATAATATTAGCTCTTTGTATTGCATAGATTCGGACAGGACATGTCTAACCTTGACAAAGAAGACCTACAACATGATAATAAGTCGGCAGAGAAGGATCAGATAGACACTGTAGTGAAGAAAGGCTTTAAAAAATGAAATGAGTTTGAAAGAGTTGAAAATTGAGACCTTCACAGGAGTAAAACATGTTTTTTTCCTTCCTGTCATCCACCGTTACAGATCAATGCTCCTTACCTACTCTATACTCCTCTCACAGCCTCACACATCTACCATCCGGGCTGCCTCTTTTGGCAACGCTAAAATAATAACAGGGAGACAATAATACTGGCATTTTAAGTTGTAGTTTTGCTATCTAAATTAGTTCCAACTGACAGTTGACTGAAGAGTTTCAGTAAAGCAGCAAATTCCTGAAAGCTCTTGGTTTTGGAAAGACAGGCAAAGGTCACATTTTTTCCTCCTCACTCCTCCAGAATAGGACTTGGGACTGTGACAGACAGATACTTCTCTGGGGACAGGGAAAAGGGAACGGGTCCTTTGGGGAGTAATGGTGATAAGAGCAGGTGGTTAGGGCTGATCCCTAGCAGTATATCCTCAGATTTGGGGAAATGCTGCTTTCCTTCCATGAGCACTAACAAATCTGCCTTTTTTAGCAGAGTAGGGGGGACTGTAGCTACTGCTGCTGTAATTATGCAGCACCAGCAGGTAGACATAAATTGGCTTTAAACCACCAGCTTCAGTATATCCTGGAGAAAAATCACTGTGCCTGCAGCATGCCTGTGAGAAGCTGAACCCCCCCTTTGCTTGGGGGTTATTCTTTAATGAGCTCCACGTCAGCGCAGAGATACTCGTAGCAACAGAAGCAGTAGTTAGCATAAAGCTAACGTAAGTATCTGGCAGCAACCAAGAGATGCTCAGATGCACTGAGGATCACAAGCGATCTAGCAATGGCAATAAAAGGGCAGCGTGCTCTGCCGTACCTAGATATCTAAACTGGCCATACTGTGTGTGACAGCTGGTGACAAAAAGTACATGGAGTTAAAGCGTTAACTCTACCAGGAGTGGTGAACCTCTCAGCCCTGTGAGCCGCACTGACAGTCATAAAGCAGCTCCTGGGCATCTTAGAAGTCTGAAAGAAATAAGAAACACAAATCTTGGGAGAAATACCTGTTGAAAGACGGTAACTGCTCTGCAGGGATCCCAGCTCTCCTTCCAAGCCGAGTGAGTGAGCCAGCAGTGTCCCCTGGGTCCCAGGCAGGGACACAAATGGATGGAGGAGAGACCATTTACGCCCCTGCATTGAAGACCACGGCTCCATTCATGTTCTGTAAAGTGGTTTGCACCTACATACTTTAAGGCCATACTTCAAGCACCTTTGCAGACAAAAACAATATCATTCTAAATAGTATAACCTATCATATAGGTTATTAACTATTAAAGTTCAATTTTGATATGAAAACTAAGCACATTCTGTTAAGCTTTCGCTCTCGATGATCATTTGATTATATTCTGTCACATGGCATGTCTGATTCAATGGTATTTGCTCCTCTGTTTTTAAATAATATTCTGCTTTACAGAATGCTGGAATGATTATATTTAGATATCTTAAAAATGCTGTAGTGACAGCAATTTCAATCAAAAAAAAAGAGGAAAGATTCTCTTTGCAATGCATAGCAGCAACTGAAGCAAGTCTCAAATAAGAAAGGGAAAACCAGTATCAGAATACTTTGGATTCATTCATACTGAAGTTTGTTGTGTTGCAGAAAAATCATATGGATCCCATGTACATGAGTTAACACTGCAGTAGATCACCATTGCCATCTCCTGGTAAATAAACCATATAACTTTATTCTGATGCTTTTTCCAAGCAGTCACATAGTGTACAACTGTGGAGAGATTACATTATAAAGAGGCAACAAAGGATTTAGGGTATTTATTGTGAGACTATCATTGCATTTTTATTCTTTGCTCACATAAGACCTTTATAAAGAACTGCATTACGGTTGATAAATAGTGGCATTTGTTCTAATGCACTCTTTACACTGCAAAGAAATACTGCTAGTTATGACGCTGTAAATTAAGGTGAGACAATGGATATTGATGTGATTGAAACAAATACCAGCGCCGTTTAAGAAAAACCCACCATAACCAAAACAAATATACCCAGAGCGAGAAGGCATTAGTTTGCAATGGGTTGTAATGAGAGGGACAAATCAGAATTGTGCTCTGTCGCCAGGCAGGACAATGTCAGTGTTAAGCAACACTAGGAAGCCAACAGCAGGGATAACAGCACTGACAACAATAACCTGTGATTTCACTTTCCGGTAGTTTTAATCCTTTTATTTTCTTCCTATTTTCATTGTCCTTCTCAGTGCTATTTTCCACTCCGCTTCTCTCCCATCCATGTTCCCTTTTGTCTTTCTGCAGCTACCTGAAACCTCCTGCTAAGCTATTTCTTCTGCTGCTCGGGAGGTCAAAGGCTGATTCTGAAGCTGGTGCGGACAATCCTTGCCCCAACAAAACGCTCCGTGTCGCATCAAGGACCATCAGCGCTCACCTGGTCACACAACCTGACCGTCACACGAGAAAGGGAAACGAGATGTGTCTACAACTCATTACCCTGCAGGCTGGAGTGCAGCGTTCAGCGTGATGTTGCACCTTGATAAATCATCCTTTCAATCAAATCAGTAAACAGTGAGAACTGCTTCCTAACCAGCAATAAATTTCAGCCGGGCTTGGCAAGGAGTGACGGATGAGTTGAACGCTTGCACCTTGCTTTGCCTGTGCACTGCTTTTGCCCTGCTTCTCTCTGCGATAAAGCGAGTCCCATCACTTGCCGCTGCTCATCCGCTGCCGGTGCTGCCAATTAGTATGACAACCCCTTTAACGAGGTTTTGCTTTTCCCTGTAGAGGCAGAGGAAATGCTGGAAGAAACGAGAGGTTTTCAGATAACACTGACTTCTTTGAAACATCACGAAGAGCGTCTGCCTCAGAGTGGGCTTCAGGATGGTGACAATTCAGTTTATTTCATTTCACCAGCCACATATTCAGACTGCAGCAGACATGTTCAATCATGAACGTTGAAGATGATGATGATAAATGTGGGCAAGTGTAATGAAATTTCAGAGTTGCCATAGTATCAAAAGAGATTAGCTGAGATTCTGAAACAACTGTGAAGTTGCAGACTGGATAGCTGGAAGGAAAGGAGAGCTTCGGAATGAAAGTGAGAAGAGGGTCTTGAAGGATTAATACTTTTATTTCTCATCAACACAGTTTCTCCCAAGGGGTCTTAGAGTTTGGTTTCGGACTCACAGAGGCATTTAGAAACCACTCTATGGCAGGTTACACTTAATGATCATAATAGCTATTAAGGCCAAATGAGACTGGAAAACAGGCTTACTTATTAGACTATCCCAGGGAATCTAGAATCCAGGCACATTGCTAATGGTATCTCCATTTTTTGTTATTAGATTATGCCTGGAAACGTTTCCCTGCAGCAACACTGTAATTATTTAATTATTTATGCTATTTTTATTTGCTTTAGCTGTTCACGGCTGTTTAAAAAATATAACACTTCCTATTAAGTAGAAATACCAAGGGTAAGAGAGGGATAGAAGTGATAGTCTTTGCAAATGGCAATGAAAAATATAAACTCTTGTATTTATGAAAAGGAGAAGACAGGTCCTAAAGAAAAATTGAGATATATCATCTATGATACAGCGAGTGGCAGCCAGGTCCGGAAACGAAAAGAAATCAAGGACCTACTCTTTGTAATGTATGCACCAGAGCACGCACGTGTCAAGGAAACTCTGATTTCAGAGCACACTGGAACAGAAACAGGGAATGCAATTTCCAGTGCTCGCTCTGTGATAAGGCACCGGTTTTCCATGGGCGGCGTGACAGTCCGAATACGTTTTGTTGCCTCTCCGTGTCCGTGCAGGTCAGAAAGATGAAAGGAAGAGTGCAGTGAATGTCTGATCCTGTATTACTGTTTTGACCGCCAAGGTTGTTCTAAAACATCTGACAGATTTTGAATGTCCCATTGTCTTTGATCTGCAGCGAGTACAATATTAAAATATAGCAGCGGAGGAGGTAATAACTCTAATGAACGAATGAAGTATTTCAGGCAGTGAAATGCAGGATGATGTCATCAAACAGTAGTTGCCAGCATGGGTCTGTGCAGTTACTATGCAATAGGCATGTGGTCTTCGAGGGCAGGAGGCTGGAACGGCCTTATTTGCTGTATCCATACAATCATTCGCTCCCGAATCAAGCATTGTCTATGAGAAAATCTCTCAGAATATCCAAGCGGTCAGCAATACCTTGTGGACAGTGCTGTCATGGGGCAACTGGTGCTAGCCCTGATATCTGCTGGGCCTATGCAAGGGTATCAACTTAAGGCAGATTAGAGGAGCTTTCACCCACACTTCTTCAAGTGTTTTATTTCCTATTGAGGAGGAAATACATTTTTACTATTCTCTTACACCAACAATGGTTATTTCCTTGCAGGAAACTGTTTGACTTGGCATGGTAGAGTCATGAGCAGCAACCTGACTGTCAGCAGTTCCTATAGATGATCCAACTACAAAACTGAAAGCAGAATGACTTAGACAAATTTGGAAAACCCTAGATCTTTAGGGAAAACACCTAACATAACCTGTACACAGACACACCTCAGCCTACACTAATAACCACATTCTATTTCCAAAGCTATCCATGCATCAAGAAAGGAAAGAAGCTCTAATCTTCTTTTAATGGTTTTAAGCTCTAAAAGTCAGGAGGTGGAAAACAACCGTAAACAAGTTCTTTGCACAATATAAGCAAGACCACTCAGGCTGGCCTCCCCCTTTCCTTTGAGATTGCATTTTTAGTAATTGCACTTAAAACATATTCCTTAAAGAATAGGAGCTGGTGGTAAGGGGGGATGAGGAATGAGATAATATTTCAAAGATTCAAAGACTTAATGAAACACAGACCATTTCTGACTGTTCATCTTATCTATTCTCCTATTACACATTTTTGGGGATTGTAGTTTACTATTATGCACTGCATTTTTCCATTAGCATTCAAGGATGGGAAGACAAGGATTCAAGACTTTGCATTCCAGAGGAAGGACAATTTAATACAGTCTTTGGGGCAGATAAGTCAGGGGTGCATCAAAGACCAGTAGAAAAATGTGTCTTCCTAGAATTGACCGTGCTATCTAACAAGACCTATACAGCAGGATTATACTCCATGGCTTACAAGAGTATCGATCTGTGTGCAGTCCTCTCTGCTGTTACATTCATTTTAACATTGATCTCCGTTTCATTACGTCTCTGTATCATGCACTCTCGGTGTCATCTCAGTGCCCCTCTGAGCACCCAAGTGTCTCCCATTGCTGCCAGGATGTGCAGCCGCATTTTGTATCTTGCAGTTCAAAATGTTCATTTCAAAGCCTATTTATTCACTCACGCACCCCCTTTTTAAAATAATACTAGGAAACTACCTAGGCTTAATCCTCCAAAGATAGGAAAATTTAGAGTGAAGCCTACACTGGCAACCGATTTTTCTTAGAAGATTCTTTTTTTCCCTCTTTGCATTGTTTGTGTTACCTTTCAAAGAAGCTTGAAAATACCATTTCTTTCCCTAACAGCTTCTCTCTATTCCATTTGGAAAACATTGATTTTGCTTCCCCTCCGTGATTCTTATGCAGCACAAGTCAACGCGGCTCTGTTTAATATATGGTCATGTCTGTGCAATGCCATCAAACTCACCCTAGCTCCGGGAGAGGAACCAGTCCCTTTGCCGGCTTGCAGCATTGCTACGACACGGTGCAAAACATGAGTGTCCTGAGAGGTTACGGGTCGATTTCTTGCCTTATTCTCCATGCACGTGGCTGGATACGAGGCCTCATGGATCCCGATGTCAGCTGTAATAACATGCTACTGTTCAGCAGCAGCACGGTTACGGTGACACGAGACTGCAACAGCTAATTGCATGGAACTGCATGAAATAAACTTTATACCTAATGGGTTAACAAAGCAACGTGCATGAGCTTGGGCTCATCACCTAAATCTCTATTCCAAGTTTCTCTTACCGTGGTTTCTCTTACCATTATATCAATGTGAGTTATAGAAGAGTTTGCTATCTTCAGGTCTGCATATATGAGGAAAAGGCTTTTCAAGCACATCTTGGCTCCCTGTGAGGATTCCCTCCTTTCACACTGAGGGTATCTTCAGGATCACATGCAGTCTTGCTGGTTCCCACCGCATCCTATAATTCTGGGCAAAAAGTATCTGATCTTATGCAAGCTTGGGGAGCTAGCGCTGGATATCTCAATGTTTGTACTTTGGTCATTCCCTATCACTTATAATTCTATGTCCTATCCATCACCCCTTTGAAACGGGGATAATATTTACTCACTTCAGTGGAGAAAAATGCTTAATTTTTCTCTCTTCACTACTTATTACTTACTTTTACCTTCTTTTAGAACATGTATGTTTTAACCACATGAATAAATGGGATTAAATGCCTATTACTTTAGTCTTCTTCTTGCTTCCAAGTGTTTTTTTTCTCTTTAGATTCCCTCCTTATGTCTGTACACAGTGGCTTTTGCTTTTCCTCCTCATTATTTCCACCATCAATCTCATAGCCTCTTTCTAACTTTAAAAAGAGCAGTTCCCTATTTTATTGCTGCCAATCCAAGCCTCAGCACTGAAGCTGCTGCAGAATGCACCACAGACCCAGATCCAATGCCTACAGATGGGAGTCTTTCCAATGACAGACATCCCTAGGCACTGGCACTAGATCAGACACTATATGCAAGGGTATATTTCTCATATCCTTAGGTTAACTTCTGAAAGAAAAAGGCTCTATCCAGCTGCAGAGTTACTTACAAAGCTAATATTTTATGCACTGAGTACCAGAGAGTCGCAAGATGATTTTAAGTAACACGGTCGACAAGAGTCATTCCATATAACGAGTTAGCTCTTTTAAAACGTTACCCCACTTATCACTGAAGCAACTAATCAGGAAAAGAACAGGAAAAGTTCTCTCTATGCACTGCAATACCACAGTGCATTAGTGCTCACATCTCAAACGTCTTTCCTTACAAAGATTACATTCCAGCAAGCCCCACCGCTTTTACTTTGTTTTCGCTGCCTCTTTTTTTAATTGCATCCAATTGGAGCTGTCAGAGCAGCCGTCAGGCAGGCATCACTTTCACAGAAATTACTTATAAAAGATTCAGGAGCTGTGTAACTAACTGCAAACAGGTGATTTACAGACGGGGTTCCCTCTTTGAGAAGTATGGGCATATAACACTGTGCTTGGGTTATGGTAACAACAAAAAAGAACATCTCAGCTTCAGTTATTACTACAGCGGACACGAGCTGACCACAGAGGAACATGGTCCTGAGCAAAATAAAAAAAAAAAGCTGGCTATGAAACCAGTGCTTGTTAACACACGTTGACAGACCACATGCAATATTTCCTTATTTATTTTGGAAATACATACACGATTATCTTCCTTTCTTCTCCCACCTGTGGATTTAGGCTTGCCCTAGCCAGCACGTTCAGCATTCAGTGACTGGAGCTGTGAATTGGCCTCATGCCAATCAACTGGTTCCTCTCTCCTGGAGAGCACGGCATCCTTTTCTGTGTCGTGTCAAAATGATGGAGCAATGGAGGAGGAGGAGGAGGAGGAGAAGGGGATCTCTCCTCACAAGCGATTCAGAAGCTGTCAGTCTTCTCTTCCCCCTTATTACACTGACAATCAAGAAGGGTGCAATTATTTGAAGAGAAGAACCTGCAATATTAACAGAAATTGTAGTTTAGCACAGAGATTAAACATGGGATTTCAAGGTCTCATTCATCAATGTTTTGCTTACATGTTAGAGGTAATCTCTGAAAATCAGTAAAGTTACACTACAGGGAAAAGACAGTGATTAATGAGATCCTGCTTCTAAAGGGCAAATTTCAGGAAAAAGAGAAAAAAAAGGAATAGGCAAGTGACAAGAGGCAAGGAGACAGACTTTTAATTTAAGGTGTTTTGCACTAATTCAAATGGGACACAAGATGGAGAAAAACATACTGGGTTTCCACATTCTTTTTTTGCATAGATACAAAGGAGAAATGTTCAGCCTTCCCGGTCACCATAACAATCAACGAAAACTGTTATTTAAAGTAAATTTCTAATGCTGGGTAAAATTGCATAGACCAGGCTCTTGCAAACATGTCCCGAATTCCCACCACATGTAAATAGTTTTAGGAAGTTTTGCTGAAGAAATGTAATTGCATCTCTTTCCTCAATCTAGAGCTTGTCTTTGTCGGTATTGCAACTCTTCAATGCTCCTTGCTATTTGCAACCTTCCTTCATTTCACTTTTCAGTTGTCATCTAGCTTATTCCATGGAAATTTATTTCCCCTAACTCCACAATTATCTTCCAATTTCAGCAGTCAATTGCTCACTGAGCTGTCTGAACAACTGGGTATTTTTGCTCTATGGTATTTGGGCACAGGAAAAACTTAGAGACATGTTCTGCATTTATGGACTTCATAAAGAACCACAGTTGAATGTTTAACCACAAATATGAATATAATCCATATATGCCCACAGAAAGCTTCCATAAAATTGCATGTGAAGCCCTATAAGTACTGCAAACCAGCAGGAAAACTTTACAAAAGTTGTTGTAGGCTTCATTAGAGTAATCTTTGCCTTTACTTTCACAATGACACCAGCCAGACTTGCAGAAAGTAATTCATTAGCAGCTATCGCAATAACAATTTCCAGTCAAGAATGACTAATTGCAGAGGGCCGCCTTGATGGACACAGTGCCCTGCTGCACATTCAGAATCAATGGGCAGCGCAACAAGATCTAGGCCCTGTGTTTAGAATGTGACACTCAAATATTTTAACAGATAATCAACTAATATTAATTACTAAGTTTCCAGCATTCAATCAAATACTCTAGTGACAAAAAGGAGGCACACGCAGATCAGAGGAGGAGCAAAATGCAAGAGGATCTGCCGGAGGAAGAGGCAGAATGAGCGGTGAAATGAAGCGCTGAGCATGTTCTAAGCATCTTGCCAGGAAAGAAGCATTACTAACTGCTGGACCAGCCTACACCATTTGGCAGAATAATAATTTTAGCCAGATACCACGATTCCAAGTCCAAAAAATCTAGTTAGATGGAAGCATTTCAACTTGCAGGAGGCTATACTAGGTCCATTAAGCATGAAAAGGGTCCTGCAGTAGGCAGAAACTGGCTAAATGAAACACACTTAGTGATGCTAACAGAAAACAGAAGGAAAACAGGCTGCGGAGAAACCCAGAATATTCCCAAGGAAGGGGAAATTTCCCCAGAGGAAGGGGAAAACTCCTTCCTTTTCTCATGAAAACACTACTCTTGGCTCTGCCTTTACTCTGAGTTGGGAAACAGGGATCTCCCTGCGCTCACTGGGTTCAAGACATTGAGGCCAGGAATATCTTTGACTTCCAGAGCTGCAGGGAGCGAAGCTGCTGCAGGAAAGGAATTAAAACCAAGGCGACGAACGCCGTTAAAGCGCTGCTCGCTGCTGCTGCTGCTCCTCACGCAGCGCCGGCACTTCCATTGCACCCGCATCTTTCCCAGGTTTTACAGCTCAGCCGGATAAACGTGCTGAGGGGTAAATACCGGGAAGCAGCTGCACGTGCCAAAAATGACGGTTTTCCACAGCGAGCGCCGGGGGATGGAGTCGGCTTCCCTCCTTGTTCCAGGGAGAAAGTGAATCTAATGTGCGTGGAGCGGGACCAGCAAGCGGCTCCTGCCAGCGGATCTGCACAACCCGCAGATAAAAGATGTGTCCAAGGAGCAGCTCGCTGGAACCAGCGACACCAAATCCAAGCGCCAAATTCCTCCCCAGCCATCGGATATGATTCTTGCTTTGGGACTTAGAAAATCTCGAGCCACAAAATTTTACGACCAGGTGATGCTAGCCAGAACACTGCGTCACGTTTCCAACGCCACCGTTTTGCGCTGATGGACGAGGGGATGTCAATATTCAGCTGTGACGGTCCTGAACCCCGGCGCTGTGAGCGGGGATGCTCTGCCCAAGGCTTCGTCACACCAGGTCTCTGCAATGCGATCCAGCAGGAGGGAGCACACCATGCAATTGGGGTTTAACACAGCGCATGCCAACCCAAAGATGAAAACCACAAGGCATTACTGAAGTAGTACATGCTCTAGTGTAAATAGACACAGTTTCAGTCAAAAGAGAATTGTCTCTTCCACAGAACCTACAAAAATCAGTTTGGAAATGTAACTCAACATTTTTTTTTTTTTTTAATCAGACACCATGACCTTCTTGTGACCTTCTCATTTTGCTGCAACAGCAAATGACAAATAGAATAAGAATATCTAGTAGAAATAACAGAAAGACAAAACTAGGGAATACCTTCATCTCTCTCCCATTTCTTCTCTTACAGCTCATTGGTCTCATCTGCATGAATGGATCTCATAAAGTTAACAATTTTAATGCAGAACTATGCTGTTTTAAATGCACTATTTAACACTCTGCCTTTTAATGTAAAAATAGAATTTCTTGAAATAGACAACAAGCTTTTACCAGGAAGAATATGATTTTATATTGAAAAAAAATGCTGGCTATAATTTCATTCCAGTTTCTGCCTCTTTAAAGATCTAAGTGGCATATACATGTCTTTGTTGTGTGATGCAGTGGTTACCATGGAAATTTATATTTTTTTTAAGTTTAGCGAAGATGATGCAGTCAAAAACATAAATAGCCTGAGCTCCTGACAGTGTAAATTGTACAATGGCATCTTGGAATAAATTTACATGGCTTTTTCTTTTTTTCCTGTAAGCAGATATTAAACACTAATATTCTTTGCGAACAAAAATACTTCATTTTCCTTAAGATGGTAATTATAGTTTTTGACTGAAATTGTTCTTGGATGATGTGAAATTATATGGCCCTTTATGTTCTCATAAGTTATGCTTTCTGAAAGACAGTGATCCAAGTTGGAGGGTATGGAAGAATTCCCTGTATTGGCTGTGTTAAAAGATTTTTAAGTTTTCCAAGAGCACCAGCAGAGATTTATGCCAGGAGGTTTCCTAGTAGCTTAGTTAAAAAAAAAAAAAAAAAAAAAGAACCTGGAACAACTAAACAAATTGTAGGCCTGCTGATATCTCATATAATAAAAATATGAGGGCCTGGAAGCCAGAAAATTCACTTATGTCTTGATTAGAAAAAGGAAAATGATATTTTTAAAGTTGGAATTTATAATTGTTTGACAGATTTGCTTGACAACATAACAGAGTAAGATCAGGGCAAACACTGCAGTTAGCGCTTCATCCCAGTGCTCTCCCAGCCCCGTGCTTTGCAGTTCAGAGGCACTTCTATCCACAGTCACCACTGTAATATTGAAATAAATGCAGACAGAGATTGAGGAAAAGCTAAATGACTAATTCTGCTAGCAATTCCATAAGCAGAGGTAATGCAGGATACATGGACAGCGATGGTGTTGAAATGCTTGAGCAAGGCGAACAGATGAAACTAGTAAAAGAGCATATTTAAAGGAGGAGTTTTTGGAGTTGCTTCTGCAGGTTAATCCTTCGCTATTGCACCTGGCCAACCTGAACGCTCAGAGCTAGCGAGCAGCAGGGCTAAAGAGCCGAAGCTGCTTTCCCTTTTGCTCCGTGTGCTTTGCCTGGAATGGAGACGACAACTTTGGTTTTAGCAGGGAAAGGAATAGTCGCTCACGCTCGGTTTGCTTTCTGCTGGGCAAACATATGGTTTCTCCACAATGATTTTAGGCTCATTAGGATGAGGCTGGCAGAACAACAAATGTTTAACTGGGCAGCAAAAGGGATGTAAGTCTCATTCTTGGAAGATTTCCTAATGCTGAAATCCCACCTACCTTTTCACCTGGTTCAAACTGGCATAGCTCTGTGGATCCACAGAAATGATGCTATTTGGTTAGTTACTGCCACTCGAGAATCTTAGCTCCCAAATTCACCATAGGAGGATTGTATCAATTAGCATGAAAAAAAGGGGAACCTTCTCTATTAAATAGCTGAGTTTCTATGCAAATCCTGAGAAATTCTGGAATACATCGACTAGGATTTCTGTGCCTGGAAAGTCTTCCTCCTTTACCACTGTACAAGAAAACCCTCTGAGGAAATGGGGCAGTAAAAAAATACCTAACTATCCTGTATTCAATGAGCAGACTAATACATTTCTTCCAACTGACCTTATTAATTTATAAGTAGCTATGATCCTAGGTTGTTTTGGTCCTTCAAATTTATGATCAGAATGTAATTACTCTCAGTTGAAAGTGAAAAAAAATTCTGCCTGCTCCAGAGCTTCATAACAAGTGATAAGTATTCACAGGACCATAGTTATGTTTTCTATCTTTCCTATGCTATTTCTGTTTTTTAATTTTTTTAAGTAACGGTATTTTAATTAAGCTTTAATCTTCATGACACTAAATTAAATTAAAAGGAACTTTACTGTGTTGCTTTGGTAACTAGCAGAAGGAGGAGAATTACCTTATCTGCTTGTTCACCATGTTGCACTGTAAACATCTCGGCTGGGATCTTTAAACTGCTCATTTTCACTTAAAAAAAAATGACCTACCACACCAAAAACAGTTAGCACTGCTGGAAACACAAGGTACCCACAGTCCTCAATGGGGTCTCACTATGCTGGTTATGGACAGACATCTAACGGGAGACCCTTTCTGAAAGACATTAAATAACAAGCGTTTTCAGCAAGACACAAAGCAGGCAGAGAGATGCATCCATCAAGGAAGTTCCAACCTTCCCACTCTTCAATCTAATCCCCTCTAGTTCCTGCATCACTGTAAAGTTAAACTTCATATGAGGATCTTAAAGTTTCCTGTATGATATGCAATGAATTGTAATTGACACTCACTTTCTCTACCAAATCAGCCCACACATACTGGCTACAGCAGCCTGAAGAAAGTATTTATCACAGCTTCCAGTAGCTAGGATAAATACTTTGAATCTTCTATTATATATCCAGGTGAAAGAATACAAACAGACTGAGCTGTCCAAGATTGCCAGCTCTGCACAATCCTGCTGTATATCACTTTAAACATCACATGCTTAAAACAATCCTGACTTTGGAAAGTCTGTACTACTAGAATGATTAATTGTAGATTAGGTAAGAAGAAGAGGAAATAAATTCTTAGGTCTTTATTAGAGCACTTAGGTAGCACTGGTCAATACAAGTGGAAGTTGCATTCACTTCAGACAAGGAGAAAAAAAGAAATATTTCATTAAGATAATTTTTAAAAATCAAATACTTTTATAGTGATCTCAGGAATCTACATGTCTGTTTCTCCTCTTGGATTTCTCTGAATAAATTCTCTCTAAGTGACTGACACTCAATTTCACTAATAAAGGAGCCCACACATGCTGGCTACATCGGCCTGGAAAAAGAAGTATTTATCCTAGTTTCTAGGGGTTATTAGGGAAGAGTTCCGTACACTGAGGGCAAACCAAGAGCCACACCATGTCACCAAAAGGAAAAATGGATGTACACGGCATCAACCTCCGAAGACGCAGCATAATTCTCAGGATGAGCTTTCCTACCTACATGGTATAAAACAATGCAGACCCTTTTTCTTTGCCTTGATTATGATACAAATTCTTTCTAAGCAAAAATTCTTGCTTCCAGTAGTCATCCACTATGAATCTTACCTCTTAAACACAACAGTTCTGCAGAGGAACGTGGTGTAAATAGGGCAAGATGGAAACCCTGGCACCTGAACACCTGATCCTCTGTAATTTCTGTTGCCGGCCTCAGTTGTACAGATGGATGCCCAGCCCGATTTGTTTCATAACATTTCACAAGCAATAGTACAAAAGAAAAGGCTACAAGTTTAGTTCAAACACAGGCAGAACTAACAGTCTCACTCCATGCATGTTCTATAGAGAGTCTGCAAATTCCCATACAGAATGGCTTCAGTCTTATTTTACTATTCATCTTGATTCCCCATGTGGACTTTTTCCAGTGTTCTCAGGTAGGCAGCTACAGCCTCAAGTCTATCACCATAATTATCAGCTATGTGAAAGGTTCATAGCTGCTTAAAAAAAAAGTTCAGTAAGTAAAAAGGGAATAAAATGTGCAGCAGTCCACAACAAAGCTGTCCTACAGCTTGATTGTGACTTATTTTGCATTTCAAACTTGTTTTGAATTTTAAACTAAATAAACATGAAACATCAAAGACTATAAACCTAAGGCATATAATAAAGTACGGTCAAGCTGTGACAAAGTCAGTCTTTTCACTGAGAGATCCTACATTTAAGGCTGAATTCTCTCTAAGAACAGGCAGTACAGAAAAACCAAAAGTTTGCAGCTGGTAAAATTTCTCTGCTTTTTGATTTTGATGGACAACAAAATGGTTGAAAGCTACAATACATTTATAGACATAAGAAAAAGGACAAAAGAGAACATATGGATTAAAAAAACCCTAAGAATTGTAACCCACTTAACAAAAAAGGAAAATAAAATGACATTTTTTTTTTATCAGCTTATTTGTTATGTTATATGATGTTAACACTTTTTTGCCCAGCTCAAGTGCATTAAATTTCTATGTAGGTCTTTCTTAAACAACCCATGCAAAAGCAGATTCTTAAACTAAACTTAAATGTAGGTCTCATGATGTAGCAATTAAATATGAACTAATTACCAAAGTCCTATCATTCCATGTTCTCTAAAAAGAACATTTTTCCCCAGTGTCTTTTATTTAACACATACAACCGGGATTCATGTAAATACATAAGCTATATTGATCTCACTAGCAAAAGCCTGGTCCTTTTTGTTATATAATTAATGGCTTTTATTCTCTTTCGACTGCTTTAATGTAAGGAATATTTCAACAGCAATTAAGCCAAATAAAATTACTCCGTTCAACAAACAAATTATTTCAGCAAACCACCTGTGCCTGTAATCTTGCCACAAGCTCTTTGCTGATTGCCAGTTTTACCATCCTTTTTATCACACAGGAAAAATGCCCCTGTAAGTATCCCGCGAGTACTACGACAATAATCTCCACGCTTCAGGGTAAAGTAGCTGTTGGAAATCATATAGATTGATGGTTTGAGAGCATTTGAGTTCTTTGAGCATCCTTAGTAAACATATTTTGAAGCTAAGGATGCTTCCATGTTTCCTTTTTTTTTTTTATTTCATCATGTAACTACCAAAGCAAACCCTTACTGAGCAGGAGCTCTGGTACAGACATGATGTTCACCTACAAGTAAGATGTTTTTCACAGAGGATCTAAGGAGCATCTAGCAGGAGTTAATGTGATCCATGAGCTCCACGAGCAGCCGTGGTCAGAGCTGGATTCTACCTGTTTGCTCTCCCTGGCAGATGTTCAGCTCCCCACCACCCAGGAGGTAGAAACCACCAGCTAAATCCTGGCAAGGAAGCAGAGCACGGTACAAGCGCTTCCCTTGGGATGCTGCCAGGCTGCATATCTGACCTGAACCACCCAGAGAACCATGCAGGTCTCCAGGGCATTTCGTCTTGAGGGTCCCTGGTGACACCAATCCCCATCTGCTGGTTTCAAGCAGCAATCTCCTTCACAGATTCTGATGCTGCATCACGAGAAGAGAAACATTTGTTCGTGCCAGCCCTGGTTTGATGTGCATGTAGTCATTAGCAGTGCTAGATTAATCAGTGTGTGCCCATCACGGTTCATTCCCATCCCCACGCAGCTGTGTCATTCTCTATCCATGCAACAAGCTGGATCGGGGAGCAAATCCAGCTGAGATGTGAGCAGCTGTGCTGTGCACCCATTTTAAGCAGGATTCTCTCCCCATCCCACTCACTAACTAAGCAAAGGGGGCAGCACAGGTTGAGAACAGCTGAGAAATCAAAGAAACGGCAGGTAAATGTTTACGTACTAAGATAACTCTCCAAATATTTCTTCTACAGCAAACTCCCGTAACAACACAAGCACCTATAAAAGACAGACGACCAACACAGGTCTTGTAGGCAGGAGAGTATCTTGTCTGTAATATACCTTAGTATATTAGTTTATGTTTTAGCTGTGATAAAAGTCTCTCAACATTGTATTTTCATAATTTCTTTCTTCCCAGCTGCTGTACTGCAGGGGATGTCCTATTGGAAACTCATGCATAACCGTTTATTCTCTTCTCATCACAACCAACTGCTCCATGGATGCTCTGCTCAGAAAGTTAGAGTGTGATTTTTCTTGTAAAATATATTTCTTTCTTGAAATAATTCCGTCAGAAACCTAAGATGGTCGTCAAGCTCCCCCTTATAGTTGAAAAGCTTCCATGTAGATGAATGTTATTTTGTTGTTGCTGCAGTTATAGTTTTTGCAGCAAAGATAGAACCATCTGCTCCTTTGAAGGAGTGCCAAATTAGTTGAAAATAATTAGTTGAAAATAATTCAGGTAGTCAGTGAACCACAGAGCTGATGGATTAAGGATTCTGGAAGGTTTCAACAGGGAATGCCAAGTACACTTTGCTTAGTTTAGATGAGATTGTATTTATCAGGGAACTCTGAAGAGTTCAGAGGAGTTAAAGAATGTAACATCTAGATAAGCCCGTTCCCACACACACATAGAGAATCAGCAGTCACATATCATGTGGTCAACTGGCTCAGTTCAAAGGAAAATTATAATTGATAGCAATAACTGGTACAATTCTGCACGTCACAAATATGCTGAATGGACAAGGTTTTTGTAGTTGTTTGATGTCCTTTTTTGGGCCCTTTTTATAAAGAGTTTGATTGACAGCCATGGCATGCGCTTCAATAGCAAATACCTCTGTGATGGGGAAATTTGGGCAAAGTAAATGTGGGGCAGCAAAAACAGAATGAACAAAGGACAGGAAGGAAGGACTGGAACTAGAGATGCGACTTTAATACTTTCATTCTTTATTTCCTTCCTGAACTAACCCGTGGGTTCCATCAAGATGATGACCTGCTTAACAAATTCCTGAGACTGTGGGACAGCAAATGAATATAAAAAAAATCCTGAGGATCCCCTGAGCCCTTAACCATACCTTTTCGAAGCAGTTTTCTATATAATCAATTAGTAAATTAATATTAATTAGCACCTGACAGAGGAAAATATATAAGGTTTTTTATTTTACTATGGATTTAGTTTAGGTATTGAGAGAACTAATTATTAGGTGCATTGTGAAAAAAAAAAAACAAAGAGAAAAATGGTTTATTAACATTTACTTACTTCTTAGCCTCATCAGGATGTTACATTTGAAATAATGAAATCTATGTTGGGGTATTCTTTTGTAAAAACCCTTAACAGAGACATGGACTGTCTTAAGCTCTGTTTAAAACAATGATGAGAAAAGAAATAACGTTGCATCAAACCACTGCATTACACTTTCCAAAGCTGTGACAATTCAATATGCACCATAACGTTGTTAAATAGCTTTTCTATCAATACTGTAAGCATTACAATGCAGTTCCTTAATTAAATGAAGTTTCTTTCATCCTTTATTTATTAGGTTTTCATGCCATAATAATAAAAAAAAGATTTGCAGCTCTAATGAAGTGCCACAATTGCCATATTTCTTTCATATATTATTAATCTGTGAGCTAATAGGCATTTGAATTTTCTCTATTTTGTTCATGATGAATTGGTACTTCATTTCAAAGAACAAAAACAGACAGCAAATCAAAATATTTACAGCATACTTTAATTTGCTATGCAGCTTAATGTCATAATTAAGTAACGACCAAAATTATGAATCAATTTTGCGTGTTTGTAGGTCACCCAGACATGTGGTTCACATAAACTACAATCTTCACACGGGCTATTGTTAGTCACACTGTTAAAATTACATACTCATATCCATATGTATATGAATTGGAGACATCTATTAAACACATCAAAATCATGGCAGTTTTTAACTCAGCGCAATAATCATGCCACAGGGGAATAGTTAAGTTCATCTTGTAACTTCTACCAGTTGTGCTCAGGAAACACACAGTGCTGGAGCAGCAGTGACATCAATCATGATAACAATAATTTAGTATTAAGAGTGCAAGCAAATACTTAAGGCAGAATCAGGGGATAGATTGTTCTCAGATACATGGGGAGCCCTTAGAAAAAGTCATGGAAAATCCACATCCTCGGAGAAGAGGTTCACAGGAAGGACTTTCAGCAAACAGGACTGTCTGCTGGAAAAGGTGCTGCCCAGCTTGGTAAGCTATTCTGCAGCAATACCTGGAGCAGAACCATGGGAGAAACCTCACGTAGACTTAAGAGGATGTTTCACAGCCATATGCTAAGCAAATATCCAAAAAAGACATTCAGCACAGAAGGGAGCTGTTAGAAATGCAGCTTCTCCCACATAAGCAAGGAGGAACATAGAGCAAAACCTGTGACATGGAGCCTAAGGAGGAGCTATGACCTTGATTACTCCTTGTAGGAAATGCAGAGATAAACCAGAAAATAATCTTGTGTACTTTAGTTTTTTTATTATTTTCTCTTTTCACCAGAAGCTGAATCACTGTAAACACCAAACTTTGCTTTTCCACATTCAGAATAAAACACTGACTGCCAAAACACAGTTTTTAACCTTTACAATGTTGCTGTCCTACTTTCTAAAACACTTCCAAAAATCTCCATTTTGCTACCAGCTATGTGTTTTGAATCAACATGTACATATCATAATTCCAATTTAAAAATATATATATTATTTAATAAGTATTGTCCATTTGTATGCATAGTAACTTCTATTTATATGCATACAATTCACTCAGTATGTGGTCTATAACTGGCAAATAACGCCACTTAACAGCTGTTAAATAGGGTAATCACCTGTTGGTATCCACAGGTAGCTTTAATTCAAATGCTAATTGCTCTCAGTGCTCTACTTACAAACCTGCCCCAATGTCAGATACTGTACGGGCTGCACCAGATGGATGGGAGAGGGAAACGGATTGTACTGTCCCTCCGCAGGAAAAAACAGAATTATACGGAACCCTGCTGCCCTGGAGCGTCAGGAAAAAGATGGCAGAAGAATTAAACATTGATGGACTTTCTGAGATCAAGGATTACAGAAGAAGAAGAAGAAAAAGGAATGAATGGAAGAAATGAAGGAAAGGATTGGACATTAAAAAAAGTCAGAAATAAGAGTCAAAGGGGAAATTTTATATGAGATGATGCATCAGCTTACTTACAACTGAACTGAGTTAATATTCACCACTGGTAAATTCAATTCTAGACAATTTGGAAATAGCTGTTGCAAATGCTTATCTGGTACAGCCTAAATTGCTAGAAAATGAGAAGTAAACAGCAGAGTAGGTCAGATCTTTATATTAAAAAAAAAAAAAAAAAGAAAAAAGAAAAAGTAAAGTTCTTGTCTGATATTGGCAATTTCTTATTTTTCTAGAGACTGTTAATTCTTGACCAAAAAGAAATTCCTCAAACATTCATAGCTGAAACATAAAAACATGCCAATAGGACTAAAACAAAGACTGAAATGATAAAATTACTCTGCAACCAGATTAACTACACAGTTAGCCTGCAACTGCTGCTGTGGATTTGCCTATTAAATGGTGTATTTGACTATTAAATGATGTACAGCAACCATCAAAGGACAATTTTCCATTTAGTGATGTAAGTAAAATATTCACTATATTTTTGGCCAATTCACTACTCTTCTGGCGTGCTCTCAAGCACCTCATGTCCGAGATTCCCAGGATGCTTCTTATATTCATAAGAGACTACTCTGATGTCTTCATCAAGATGCAGCAGAAATCAGGGGTTTCATGTCAGAGAGTTTGTAAGGATCTAGAGAATCAGAAGCCAAATAATATTCCTGTAATGAAGGGGAAAGCTTCTCAGGGAAAGAACTGAGGAAAGAAATTCTTTCTGTATTCTTTGAAGACTGGGGTATTTCCTGGATACCTGCCATAAAAGTTGCTTCACAAAAATTATCAGGAGAGATGTGCTGTGATGAGAGACCCATCAGCACATCTTGTGATCGTCAGACTGAGCTGGAAGCCCTTGGAAAACCTGGCAATTTCCAAAATTACCTGGTTAAATGGCTTTTGACTTAACATAATAATTGTGTTAAATGGTCAAGACTGAGAGGCAAAAGATGAGGGAATTAATGTAGAAGAGAAACAGGTGGAAATTCTAACTTTTTCCAGAGAAGAAACAAATCTTTAGCTCGTTGTCTGGATAACTTCCTTACTCTGTTTTCTCAGGTTCAGTTTTGTTTGCAGGAATGACGAGTACTAAAATCCCACACAGAATTTCATAATTTCTCGTAGGTTTTTACCTCAAAAACTCTTTCTGTGGAAAATGGCAAAGCGGAGAACAAAAGACAATTTCTTGGCTGCCATTAAGTAGAGCAGAGGCGGTGCAGGGGGAACAATGCAGGGCTCAAACACAGATAATCATCAAGTACCAGCGCAAGGGGATTGCCAAGGCAACGGGCAATGTGACAATCCTGGTGACAATGCTGTTTCTGGAGGGAGGAGTCCTAGGTAGATGGACAAATGAGAACAAAATGAGCAGGAAGAAAGAGAAACTGATTTGGGAAACAAGATATAAGGACAAACAATGTAATTAAATACAGAAGTATATCATTAAATGCCAGGGGATTTCAGATTTCCAACTAAAATCTATTTATCTTGGATTGAGATTCTATATAATTATGCTTTAAAACCTTATCCTGTCAATGAATATGGAGTAAACTTAGCTTTAGAGTCATTTCAGTTAACAGACAGGGGTGAGTTAAGCCATTTCCAGTAGTTCTGTTCTAGGAACCTCATGCAAGATTGGCACAGAAGTTGACAAACACAAGAGAGAGATGAGAAGAGCCAGAGCAGAGATGAAACAAAACTCAGAAGCAGGACATGAAGAGTAGGAACGTGAGAACATGTAGAAAGAACATGCACCCATTGAACCATCTAATCACGTATAGGGTATGGGAGGAAGCAGGCAACAGCAAAAACTACGTGACAGAAAGTTTTGAAGAGGCTCTTTTCCTGCCTAGGTACTCTTTGTGCTAATCAAACACTTCATTAGACTCATTGATCTCCCATTTCAGTTTGGCATGCGAGTATTGATCAGAAAGCTTTCACCACGTCTCCACGGCTGCTTTATCTCCTCTGTCCAGAAATAGCTCCAGAGGAACTGCTCACCATCCCCGCTTCGGGGAGTGATTCTGAGTTCCACTTACAGAGAGACAGTCCTTTAGTATCAGAAGTACCCTAATAGCTGGTCCTAGGCAACATTATACTTAATTATTCTATCTTATGCTGGGCACAAGTTGTGCTTGGATATCTCCACTGGTTACAAGCAGAGCACCTAAACCTTTTGAGGCATTGCACAAGGGAATAAATGGTACCTGCATTGCAGAATTCTTGAATTTCAGATCACGATTGACTGACAAGAGCTACAGCCATCGATTCGGTGATAATTCCTTCCGTTGGCTCCTTTACCAGCAGCTGAAACCACCTCATTTGTGATTGTGTCCTCTGGTGAAGCACAGCTCTAGGAACTGTCATTTCCCTCCACACATTGTTTAGAAAAGGCACGTGGGATAGACTGGAGTCTCTCTGTGCACCCAGATCTGAGGCCAGAGGGAGTTAAAAAAGCCTCTTACTGCCACTCAACTGTGCAAGCGTGCAGTGCAGCTAGCAGAAATCTTCACCCGCTGAAAAAGCATGTTCATAAAGGTGATTTTACCCAGCATAAAGCTCTGTGCCACTCTCTGCTGCAGCCATTTGAGGCTAGTTTGGTTTTGGGCACTGTATTGCAGCATGGGGTCTGATTCTGTGTCTGATTCTCAGCCTCTAATTCCTGCCTCAGTTATTAAACTTTGCAGCCCTAGCTTAGAATTTCCAAAATCTTGAACAGTCTGGATAAACACTCTTTAAAATGACCATTTAAAGTAAAATTCTAGAACTATCACAAGCTGAATAAAAAATAAAAAGTTGGAATAAACTAGAGACAGGGAGATTCTGTTTTTCCTTTCAATGATGAACTTAACTAAGTATTAATCTTCAAACATGAGGAAATACTTCTGGTTCTGAAATTAAACTTAACTGCCAGAGTATTAACAGACATACTTAATACATTTGCTAGACAGCAATTGCTGATAAGTGCTCATGGAACAAAGTGTTCAGGGAGACATCATGTGAAACAGGGCATGTCTGTCAAACAACCTGGCAAGTGAAATATTAAGAAATCAATCATATTTTAAACTACAGGCACGGAATCTTTGTAGTGCACAAGTAAAAATTGGTTCCTTTCTCTCATTCTTGTAAAATGCCAGTTGTTTTTCAGAACATAGAACTAGAGATTTTGTATAGATTTTCTAAGACAAGAGCTTTTTTCTTGCCTTCAGGACTGTGTAACTTTTTAAATTCAGATTTCCCTGAGTTGTATCTTTCTCAAAATTGTGTGGCTCCACAGACTGTGACAGTCCGATGATTCGCCTGGCCACCAGATGCCACCTCAGTTTATTATTGCTTACAGTCTAACTGTTCAGATTAGGTGGCTCTCCTATTGAAAACAAAACTAGATTTCCAAATTTAACTGCAACGACTTAAATTTAGGGACATGTGACCCGTAGAGGATACTGCTTCTGGGATGTCTACTGTGCTAGCAGGAATCTCTTCTGTGTTACAAAAGGAAAAAATGTGCTTAAAGATTGCGGAAATAGCAATGTAGTGAGACTACAAGAAGAAAGTTTACCCATAAAAATTACAAAATCACAATTAAGGAGTAATCTTTTGCAGACTCCTCGCTCGATCCCCGGCCTTTTCTTGCGGTCCCTGGTTATCTTCTGAACAAGGGAAGAGCTGCAAGTCTCTCAGACAACCCCATGCCTCAGAATTGGGACAACTCCAATTCTGGCTCTTCGAGATGCTAAAAGTGCATTAGGTGCATTGATTGAGACTTTATATCTCATGAGAGATTCACTGCTTGTTAACACTGCAGCAACGATGCAAACATTTAACACTGTTAATTACACAGGCTGCGTGCTTATTCTCACCGTCTTTGCACCATCCTGCACATCAAGCACCTACAACAGTCCATACAAAAGCCGTCTTCTGAACGAAATAATTGTAGATTGCAGTTGCTTAAGAAATTACAGAGCTATAATTCCTTTGTGGCATAAAGCAATTGAAGAGCTCAATGTAAGTTTTCTCTACAACCTGTCTAATCTCCTTCTTATACCTTAAGATATATTACTCCAAGCAGATTTTCCCCCACTCATCTAAAAATAATAATAGAAAATATTTAAATAGCTTCTAGTTACAATGCACTAATTGTGAGGGTTTCTTCTACATTCCACTATAACTTTAAAGTCTGATCTAGTCATCAAGATACTCCAGGTACTATGAAAGCAAAATACAATGGCAAAACCTCATTTGCTTTAAGTAGTATTTCTTCCTATTCCTCAGGTAAAATTCTGAATCTATTGAAGCCCAAATATGGATGGAAATTAAATTACCCTGAAAATAAAATTTATATTACGTTTCTCTGAGGAGGAATAAGGTTCATATTTAACCTTAATCACCTGTTTCAGATATAAGATATAAGTAAGGAGGAATATGCAAGTCATAAAAATGAAATCTTTTTTCTAATGATGGGGACTTGAATAAAAAAGTCAAGAAATCCTGAAAAAAATAATTATTACTTGGAAGGATATCTGCTTTCAAATGGAAATCTTTTGCCTGGATTCCCTTCAGTTACAAAAAAAAAATCATAAATAATTTTTAAATTCTTAATTGTTTAAGTTGTACAGAACTAGAATCCTGCTAACCACCTTAAAATCAAAATGATTTTCTATGGATATTCCTGTAGTTTTGTTCAGGAAGATTATTCTTGTAAACTCTAATCAGAATTGAGTGGAAGTGCTGGATTAGAAGCCAAAGAGAAAATATTATTCTGATATAAAAACGGTGATATTAATGTGACATATTGGTCACTGACACAGAAATAAGTTATCAGAAAATCATGATATTTCACATTTCTATTTACAAAATCTGCCTGCTAAGAGATTTAACAAGAGAAGAAAATGGACAAGATGCTGAAAAAGAACAACAGATAACTATCAGAAGTAGATGAATACTCACAGAGTAAATTATAGGCATATGTCTTTATTCTAGGAGATGAAGGGAAGTTCTACCTAAACATCTACCTATTTATATCTATTTATTTCCCTAAAATTATGTATATTTAGACACTCTAAGCACTATGCTGAAGTGGAACCACGATTACATCTTGTTGCTTTTCAGTCTACAGGAAAGCATCTTGAAATGTTCTGTGCAAAAATCTTCCACAATATGAACCAGAGTTTTGTTAAAAGAAAAAAAAAAACTATAAGCCACAATATAAATATATTAAAAATTTCCATAAAGAAGATTTGAAACAAAAGCCATTCTTCCGAAATTCTAATTCAGAGTCAATAACTTAAAACATCAGTTTTCCTTCTACTGAAATTTGGTTCTGATATTCCTTTGTGTTTTTATTTTTTGTTCCTTTTTTTAGATTTAAAAACTTCATCTGATTTGAAAGTGAATGAATTTCAAGATGTCAGCATTTACTAGAGGGAAAGTATTTCTGAAGAAAGATGTTTTTTGTCAATGTTTTCTGCAGTGAAACCTATAGAATTATTACTTCCATTTTACGGACATCCAAAACGCCTGGTCATGATAAGGACAGAACTAAACACATGTATAATGTGATATATGTTTCTTCAAAAGGGGCAGGATAGTATAATTGAATATATTTCAATGCAATTCCTCCCAAAATGCATTCCTTCTTACAGAGCAGGATACGGATTTGGTCTGCAGAAACACTAGTAATTTTCTAATCAACAATAAACCTCAAATTTAAGTCTGAATATACATATTCTACATTAATCAAAGGCCACTTTTTTTCTATTTCTAGTCTTACTAAGCATCTATTGCTATTGGATAACTGTCCTCTGCCCCCCCAAGAATCCAACTAGCATTTTCTGCCCTTCTCCAGGGGATCCTAGAGGACAAGCAGCAGCACAAAGCAGAACAAAGAACCTCATTACTGAACTTGATTTTGCTTTGAGTTATTTCTCCGGAAATAGCACAAGCTCCACACTTAACCGTACAGCAGTTCTCCGAAACAATCTTGCTGTGCTAAAAATGATTCGATAGATATTCAGCTGGTATCATTTAGAAGAATTATGTCACTTACCACTGGAATGTCCGGTCACAGATGTGCAAGTAGAACAGTTCCTTCATGATGGATGGCTCTCGGCAGCGCTCAATAAAAAGGCAATCAAAAATCACTGGTAGAACAAAAAAATTGTTGAGGCAATTTATGTAATGACAGCAAGAAGTGCCATATGATATTTGTAAGGGCTATCAGTTATAATCTACTAAATGCAATGAAAGAGATGCTGAGTTTAGTTATTTGCATATGCAGAAAGACCGCAGATAAAGAGGTAGACAATAATATATGCTTAGTGTATAAAAGTTTACAGTCACTATTTTTTCCTTTGTTTTAATCATATGTTAAGTCTAAATGAGGAGCTGTAACTGTAAGCCTGGATAAAGCCAACGTTTACCATTAGAAGACATAGAAATAGTGCTGTATTTTGGATTATGTGAGTGATGAAAAAGCAGGTTGTTTTTTTTTAAACCTGCACTGCTCTGGACTTATCTCCTCAGCATAATTAAGATTTAAAGGCCAAATCAGCACACAAAGATGGAGCCCCAAAGGTCTTTGATAGCTTCTGCTTGACACCTTCCTGGGCTGCGTCACACTCTGCCTTGCTGCATGACATAACACAGAGCAGGAGTCAAATACACAAAAGGAATAACACACCTGGATGCTCTGGATACAGAAACATACTGTGGAACCCAGCATGCACGAGGAATGAGCACTCCAAACCACTGGTATCTTCAAGTAAGCTGAGCTCCAGCTCTTATTCAGCACTTCAGTCAGGTCTGCATTATACACTACGATAGTGAATTTATTAAGGGATATATAGAGATATGATCTAATGCAATACGCTGTAAAAAAAATCCACCAAAAGATCAATTTTTGATTTAGATATTGAGGTCAGAGCCTGCTCCTATTCCATTAAGGAAGGCTTTTTCTTTTCCACTGAGTTCAGTGGAGCAGGAGTAGGACTAACATTTGCTGTTAAATGGGCATCAACTGGCATCCTCTAAGCACTCCGAGCAGCTCCTGGAGAGTAGCCTATCCTGGGAATTCTCTGACCTTCAATGCAAGCAGCGATCACCACAGCAAGAGTAGAGAGCTTTTCTGTGTGTCTTTTTCATGTATTTGATACTTGTAACATAGGAAAGCAATTTTAATCTTTCCCACACATGGGCATTTGATGTAAACACAAGTGAGAGATGCTCCCAGCAATAGTGATGACTGCTTTAAATTATCTAGACTCAAGGCTCATTTTTTATCCATCTTAAGTTAGAAGGAACAGGAATAAAATAAAGAAAGCATCTGAGAACAGTAAGAAACCATCTATAAAAGGGCAAAGACAGAACTTATGTAGCACCAGACAACTTACAGTTAGATTCTGATCTCACGCTGATGTGAATGCAAAGTTTCTATAGCTCAGCTGCATGTGTTGGAGCCTCTGAACCTGTAAGTATATATAGGCATATATACTTACATATAGGCGTATATAATCTATATATCTATATATAGATTATTGCACTTAAAGATCCCATATCATTCTACATATAAGCTCCTTTTTTTCAACCCTCTTTTGCTCTCATTTATAATACTTAGCCCTTACACAAAACAGGATCAAAAAGGAGATTCTGTATTTGAAATATATTATTATTTCCGTTTTTTCTTATATAACATTGGCAAAATCCATGAAAGTCATTAATATTGACTATGACTATTGACTTATGGCTCGAAACTGGACTGCAGCATTTTCGGTCCAATGTATCTCGTCACTGCAATCCAGGAATGGGATAATAATGGATTCAAAAAGAGGTCAAAAAAAGCTAACATCTTCCAAGCTTTTAAAAACAATCTATTTGTTGCTGCCTATAGAGGCTTAAGACAAAACTCTTCGTAACACAAATTCTTCATGTTGTAATGATAATGGATAGCAAATGTGGACAAGGAGAAGTCATTTTTTATATCACCTATTATAAAAAATATTCATAGTCTGTGTACTTCAGTATCTGGTTACGGCCTACTGCAAGGTGCCCAGGAAGGCTGTTTCTTGCAGCATCTTCTCAGCATTACTGTCTAATGTATTACAACCAAAAACATGTTCAGAATATGCTTGATTAAAGATTCAGTTCTTTTACAGTGCATTACTAGGAAAATAAAATATTCAGTGACATGATTTCCAGACAATATATTTCTTAGAACATGAGTTACATCTCATCAGCCATCGAAGTTCAATAATAATCAGAAATATCCTTCATAAGATGTTCTCACTCACTGCTTCAGTTCATGAAATGACATGGGTTATAGAAGCACTAATGTACTGTACTTTTAACAGAAATGAGCTAAAAAGCTTACGTCTCCTTTCTCACAGTTCTAATCTGGAAATAATTCTTCTGGCTTCAGTGAAATCATAACTGACAGGAGAATCGGGCTCAAAGTACATACATGTATGAGAGGATGTAAATATTCTGCATGAATAAGGTCAGGCCTAAAAATGAAGAAAGGAAGGAAGAAAGGAAGAAAGGAAGAAAGGATATACTACAAACTACCGCGGTCTTTCATGATACTATCTTCCCTATACCTGTGTAAGTATATATGCTAATTTATACATATGCTAATTTATATATATGCTAATTTATGTGCCACAGTGAGGGTTGTCAAGCACAACTCCAAACTGTGTAAATTATAATTACATGAATACACCTGTTAGATGGAAGGTCTTTCTGAAGCTAGCGAGTTTTATCACATGCTATACCACCATATAATTTAATATATGACATAGGAAAGCTATTTCACAGATATTCCAGACAGCTTTTTAATTGTGTGAGGTTCAAATGAATTTTAAATATAGTCTTAAGGGCTCTCTTTGGAGCTGGTGACATTAGCTACAACTAAAATGTTTAATTGAAGGTTCAGAATAGGTGGGGGGGAGAATAGGAAGATAACTCTGGTTAAAAGTGATGCATTAATTTTACTGAGAATTCATTATATTGGTATTATAAGAAAATATCAAGAGCATTAGATGGACTTCCTGAAATGCTGTAAAGAGAAACAAATCATGTACATTCACATTAGAACCAGCAATTGAAAATTCTGTTTGAATATCTAAACGGAGGTTTTCCAAGCCAACTCTTCCCTCTTTTATAGGGTCATCAATCTTATTTTCATCAGATCCCTATTTTCATCTACTTATATAAACTACTTTATAAACACGCCGTAATTTCTATTATCAGAGATCCACAGACAAAATGAGCCACTTCCTATAGTACAGCACATAGAGGAAGATTCTACTATTAAAACCCTTGAGAGATTAAGCTGAAAATCATTCCCTCATAATTTCCAACAAAAACCCTCTTTGAAGCACAGCTGGTAAATATGTAGGCAGTTCATTAGATGGGGCTTAAGTTTCATTTCTTCACATTCCTAATATGACTCCTTTCCAACATAAATTTCAGTTAAGTCTTGGCTTGTAGAAGCTAAAAGTGCTTTATGTTATTTTGTTTATAAAGTTGCATTGTTTTTCTCAATTGAGCAAATCATTGATTCTCCTTGTTTTTTATTAGGGCATTTTCATGAACTACCTTCCATCTTTTCAGAGAGAAGAAATATAATTCATTTATATCTCTGAAAAACTAAAATTTTGGTTTAATAAAGGTCTCTGGAGCTTGATGCAGTATTTTAATAAAAGCCTAGCATCCTAACAACCAAAGGAGGAAATCTTTAAGCCCTGACTCTGATTATAAGCAGAACTCCCTCTGTCAAGAACCAAATAAAAATCGATCAGGTGCTTCACTATTTGATTCTGTTATACTGCTGTAGCAGAGCTGGAGTTTAAGTTTAAAACCAGGTTGTTAAGTGTCTTTCCCACACTACCCTCCACTCTGTACTCATGCATCTTCTCTCAATGCTCACTGCAAATACATAGCAGTTTCTAGGGATGCAGAATTTGTTGCAATAAAGAGTATCTAATTTATTGATGCATAATCAAGAGAAATATGTATATATGTATATATATAAAATATAACCAAGTTAGGACTGATATGGATTATAAGGTACTGCAAATTAATCCAACGTTACTTTCAACATTTTAACATACTGTAAAAGAATTTAAATCCAGCAAAAAAAAATGATGAAGATAAACACTGGTCAACAAATCATCAGAGAACATTTTTCCTTGGGGAAAAATCAAAGCAAAAGTAACATCTTTTGAAGATAATCAGAAAGCTGCAGATAAAATTGAGGGAGAATACTGATTTCTTTCTTTATAGTTGCATTTGAGCAACAACAAAAACAGCAAAATGGTTTGAATGACAGTTCAACTGCTATAAGATGCAGCCCCACAGCTGAAAACAAAGTTTGAATTTTTTATGATTTTTACTTTTTAGTCAAAATGAATTAATGAAACTAGTAATGATGTTAAGCAACACAGGAAACTGAATAGACTCAGTAAAATTAGAAGCAAGCTTGAAGCATCTTTGCCTGAGGCAACAGAAATGATGGATGATAGTCTGAGGAACAGACTTTACGTTCTGGACTACTAAGTAAGTAATCTCATTAATCTTCTTGTAGCTTTCACCTTCTACGTCTTCTTTAGCTATATGAAATCTGAGAATTTTTGATGCTTTTGACTTTAACCTTTGATATTGCGTAACTGCAGTGGGTTGCAATAGGAGGAGACGATTACAAAAGAACTGTGGAGTGTTTGGGCTGGTATTTCAAAGGCAGTTAGCGTATATTGCAAGTATAAAAATAAAGTACTGAATTCAGAAAAAAAAAACCCTTAAACAATAGAAAATACCCTTGAGCTGGAAATTTTTCAGTTCTAGGTTGTGTTTTATAATACAATTCTGAATTCTGAGAGCAAAAATAAATCATTTGGTGTGATAAAATAAGTTATCAAGCAGCCCAGTCCAGGTGATAGAGTTCATTCCCCTACCTCATTTTACAGAACTGATATTGCAAAGACCAAACTAATTAATACTTCATAAAAACATTGTTGTGAAATTTAGTACTTAAGAGAAATTAAGAGAATTAGTCTCAAAGGAATCAGCAGGGAAGGACTTGTTTACACCAGCAGCCCAAATTGTCATCAACTCAAATCCACTTTTAAACCTGGGAGACAGACACACTTTTTCTGTATAACTTAGTTCACACACTACAATTCTTCGCAATAATTAATTTTCCAAAGGATGCAGCCCAGTATAAGAGACACAACAGAATTTATCACACAGGTTCAGGTCAAGATGTCAACATAACAGAGCTTCTTTTAATTAGGAAGGACGGAAAAGCTGACGGCACCTTGAAGTACAATAAGAGCCTCAGATCCTGCTGCATGTGTCTATGCAGATATTCCGGTAACTACAGCACTGGCTTGCACAGATGCCCATAATATTTTCCGTTCAAAGTCCCAAATGCCTCCCTACCCAGGGCTCACAGCAGCTGGATAATGTGCTGCATTCAGCTTTTTTAATAAACATGTCAAACATTAACCATCCTGTTCACAGATGTACAATAATAAAACGCCTTTGCAATGATTTGAAGTCATCAGAATCTCTTCTGCTCTTACTACAGGGAAAGAATCCAGCTGCTGCACACACCTTCGTCATGATACATCATACATCTTCTCTATGCACCTCTGGGGAACAACCCCAACTTGCCATGCCGTTAACTGTAATTTAAAGCCATAATAAGGTGTTGAGTACCATGATTGAAGGTACTTTCATTAGGTCACCCAATAAATGAGCCATGCCTGTGCCTGGTCCCGGAGCCCATCAATCCCAACCCAGATCTGCAGATGGACACCCCGGCTTGACCTCAGACCTACCTTTCCACTATGGACCTGCCCTTGATCACCAGAGTCTGCTCCTCATTGCAGGGCCTCAACATGCAGATTGAATGCCCGGCTTCAACTTCCACCTGTCTCATCTCCGAGAATTTTCCCGATGATCTGGGCTTTTCCTTGGACCTGACGGCCATCCCAAGGATTGTCCCACTGCCCAGGCCCTGTGGTGAGGACTGGCCCACCAGCCACTTCATCCCACTCAGTTCTTCACCCCTGTGGTAGCAGCCAGCCCTGACACTCCTCTCCAAACCAAATTCCTTTGCTCCTTCCAGTACTTCCAAAAACAAAGCTTTGAGCTTTCCTGCTTTATTTACATAAGAAACGAAATACGCGGTTGTGTGAAGTTTTTCAAGCGACTTTGGGCTGCTGTTCCCCTTTTGGCCTCACTGGTAGCTCAGAGGCAGACTGCACGAGGCCGGCCATTCCCAGCATTTTTCTTTAAAAGAAGAGGTTTCCTTGGCAACACACAGTCCCGAATTTCCCCTCCTTGGCTTCTCCTCCGTGCAACCTCCTGCACCCCTGGCCTCCCCGCTCGGGGAATGCTCTCACTCACGGCCTGCACTTTTTAGGGCTGTTTTTGAAACACCAAATGATGCTATTTTTGCTAGGCAACACTGTGGCAAAAGAAATTCGAGAAAACCTTACAGATTTCTGATGTCTGTCCAATGAAAAAGGCAACCATCGCATGGTCCCAAAACCTTGCGGTATTGAGTACTGTGCCAAAAATAAATGTAATTGAGACCACCTGTACAATGAGTAAATATAACCACACTGTAAAAATATCTGAGTTGAAAAACATTCATGGCCACAACTCTTTTAAAGCTCCTTAACCAAGAGTGATGCATTGAAGCTAGCAGGGCCCTCTGCCTCATTGCGATAAACTGATACTCCTGCCCTTTCTGATGGCTGATACCTGCATGGGTTTGGGTGAAATGTGCAATATGTATGCACATAATTAAATAGAATTTAATATCTCTGCTGCTCATGCTCCCAGGCATAGCGACAATAATGTATAATTTCAAATCTAGGTCTGATAGGCTGAGAAAAATAAATGTATTTGCCCAAAAGGTAAAAAATACCTGTTCAGAAAGTGGTTTGAGTCATGGCAAAATGTCATCCCACAACAAAAAGATATGAATCCACATACACACTTTTCTTTCTTCTTTTTTCCTTTCAACAGAGTTGCTGGGGACAAGTAGTGACCAGTCTTAATTACCTTCATCATTAGCCCAAAATATTTGCGTTTTTAAGGGCTCAACTGCTGAAGAAACTCCCAAGAGAGAATCACAATTTTTGTTAGAAAAAAATGTATTTCTACATTTTTCAAGGTAGAAAGACAGCTTGAAAACAATCTCATAGTAACTGGAAAATTCCGAAATCGGAAGAAAAATTGAAAGAACCCATAGACAGGCTTATATACAATGGTTTTGAAAGCCAGCTATAAAATTTTCTCCTTCTCAGAAAAGATAATATAGAGGATGCAAGCCTAGTACCATTTGAGGGAAGTGTTTGGCTGTGCAAAAGAGATCAGCAAATTTAAGTGATGTATCTGTTCCCCTTTTGATAGGAATATCTCCTTGCAGTTAGGCAACTCCGCATCTATAGTTCTTCCCTAGAGCTTCTGCAACACTATACTTACGTGTGAGTTAGTTTATGCACTGGCCGAGACTTCTGCAATGGTTTTTCTCCTATTTAACAGAGCTTATTCCTGAGTTAGCAAGCAAATCTGGTACAATGATGATGTGATGTTTGCTCTTAGCATTATCTGTCACCACAGCAGGGTATAGATATAGAAAAATGTGGTATTTTTAGGAAAAATATGAAATAAAAATATTTTTAAAATAATATTTGCCCTAAGCTCTTTATAGAAGGAGAAATTCTTTGCAATCTGCTTTATTTTGTTTTACGTGAATACAAACACATTCTTACTTACTTGCCACATTAACTTACATGGCGAAACATACGACTGCTGAGATTATTTCTTCTGATCCATAGTTGTAGAATATGAAAGTTCGGGGTTTTTTTTACCTTGAGAATAAAAAAAAAAAAAAAGACATTGGAAGGTAAGAAGGAAAAGAAGGAAAATGTCCGGTGATTAAAATGAAAATTCTTTCAGCATCCCCCTTCAGTCTTCTAGCTTTGATCAGCACCAAATTCAAACCGAGTTTAGTTTCAAGCCGAAGACCAATCTGTGTAGTTCTTCAGTCAATACTGTAATGTGCTGGGCACTCTTCCAGCATAAATAAGGTTCCTCTGTTATGAGAAACTCTGTATTGACCACTTCTGCCTTTATAGCCAGTCTTAACAGGAGTTTGTCTTTTGTTCTCTAAAAAATGCAATAGTGTTGCACCAAATGAGCTAATTTCACACCTTCTAGGTAGAATGGGCTTAATTTTATTCTCATTACCAGTGAGTCAAAGCTATTCTATTGCACAGCGGGAGTTTGGCCTTCATCCTAAAATATTTATTACCCCTCACGTAAGAACTATTCCAGAGTTCCCTGGGTGTTCTTCAGCTTAGATTAAGAAGCATCAGAGAGTGTGAGATATTTTGTCTTTGCTTTTGTTATGGAGAACAGCCAGTTGTGTCACGGCAACCTGCAGAGCCGAAATGTGGTCATCAGGACTTTATCCCATGCGACTGTGTCAAATTTGCAACTGAATGTCAGACAAGTAAAAAATCCTTTGAAAAGTTGTTCATTTCTTGGTTTCTAAGCACTTTTGTCGGATCTTGGATAGCTTCCCTTATGTTGTTTCTATGCAGCTTTATCACAGGCAGTGCCTGCTAGCTAGAATTTGAATAAATCCCAACTAAATGTGCAATATCTAGTAGTAGGAAAGGTTACATCTCAAACCAGATTTTGCAGATTTCTACACAGCTGATTTATAGCCGATGGTTCAGTAAATTCAGTAAATATGGGGATTCATCACCATGGTACCAGTGAGAGTTGGGCGACAAACTTCCATCAAATCCTTAGGTTTTCATGCAAATGCCAGTCCTAGCATGCAAGTCTGGAAGTGTGGCCAAGGAATTGGGAGAAAGGAGGAAGTTCTCAGAGAATTTGAAGCAGCATTTGCCTTTGTAGCAAATCAGAGCCAACGTATTGGCAAAAGAGGTATAATGAGCTTGATTCTTCTTTGTTCAACATGCAGTTAATTCACCAAGTGTGGAATTAGGGAAAAGAAAACTTGGAAGAAAGTTGTCAAAATGAATAAGCTGAAAAGGAAAAATGGAAAGACCAAAGTGAATAACGGAAAATAATGAGTGCAAGGAAAAACATGAAGAATCTGGCACAAAAAAACAGATAAAGTTGGGAATATGGCAGTCACTGTGTGTAAAGGAGAAGATTGGAGAAATAACAGAAAAGAGGAGACTAGGTCTAATTGCTGACACAAAGACAGTTTCTTCAAAGCTTAAAGAGTACTATTCATTTTATATACATCCTTCAGAAAGCAAAACAAGGGAGGTATCAAACAAGGGAAAGAAATAGTGGGGAAGCAAAACAGTCTAAAAACAGATCTGAAATTAAGAAAAAAAAAGGAAAAAGAAAAGGTGAATAGCTTTTAAACTTACAACGTCAGTAGGTTACGTAATGTTTAGAAGGTCAAAATCATAAAGAGATCAAAAAAGGATTTGGATGAATCAACACAGAGCAGACACGATGGACATCGCAGCACTGTTGCTGCCATTAGCTCAGGTAATCTCTGAAGCACCAAGTTGTCAGAAACCAGAAGGCTATACCCTGGGAAAAGATTGTTCTATACTTATCTTAATCTTACACTTATCAATATATTCTCTGAGCACTTGCTACTAATCTTTGCTATGACCCTGCAGGGCAATTCCTGTTACCTTGCAAACTCATAAAGTGTTTAGAAACTATGAAGCTGTATCAGCAAACAATACAAAGCACACAGAAAGCTTATAAGAAAGCTTAAGTTGATGGTACACCTCCAATGATGCTTTTGGAATATGAGTTAGCTTTTTGTATATGCTGTATATCCAGTATCTGGAATTTATACTTTTTTAAAAAGCTGAAAGATAAAGGTAAATATACTAAAATCCCTTTTATCTATATCTGTGTTATGACCACAATATTTTCCAATGTAAATTTTAAAGAAATGGTGCGATATCATATTAAAATTTTCTCATAGTTTAATTTTATATGCAATCCCAAAATTCATATATTAAATGTATAATATAATTTTCTGTATAATTTTATACAGAGAATAAATCAGTCCTTTCCCTTTCCCCGATTCATACTTCTAACTTTTGTGTCCTCGCAATAACAGGAAGACACATTTACTATCCCTAATGTTCCCCCACATTAAAGATCAGCATTAACACCACTGAATTTCAAGCGGCATGGAAATATATTACAAAACTTGGGTGTAAGTGCAGTTCCTCACCCTGCACAATGGATCCTTATTACGAGTTCTGCTCATCTCCTCACTTGTAATTCCCATTGAGGCTTCATCTGCTGCTATGAAAGCAATTGGCTGCCTGCGGTTTTCACTGACACTCCTCATCCCTTTTTTCCTTCCTTATTTTTATTAAGTTATCAGTACCCAAATGCACTGACTTAGGCAAAATACAGAAGGGACCAGCATACTGTATCCTCCTTTGAGGTTCATCAAAGCAGGGCCAGGATAGGACTAAAGACATTTCTTTATGTCTAATCCTTAATCATTCCTTTATGACTAATCCTTATGAAGGTCCACACTGCATTGTTTTGGCTATATGTGCATTTTATAGAAGAAAATATAGCTATGGACTAGTAACCATAAGTTTTGAAAGATGCTGATTTTGAAATAAAATTCACTTCAGGCAGGAACAATTTATACTCATTAGACACATCAGCCAGTTCATGCCAAAAATCTGACTTCTCAGAAGAGCTATAGTGGTGCTTACCTTGTAGAAAATATTTGCATTTCCAACACTTTTTCTTTTTAAGCCCGAATGTGTTGTTTTCTGTAGCAGAGACACTTTTTCTCAGTCCCAGGACAAGATATAATCTTAACAATCACTATAAAAATACAGACACAGGCAAGAATTACAATTTAGAAGCACTGATCCCAACAGATCCAGTTTTAGTCGCCTGCACGGTTATGGCACAACACAAATTGCTCTTGCAGCTCCAAGTTTTGACGTTGCAGCTCTAAGTTTTGGCAAGCCCCGGTCCCTCTGTTTGCAATCCAGGTTTTGTGCGAGTTCTAGATGTGGTTGGGCACAAATTATGCAAGAGAACTCGTCATGCTGAGAAAGAATTTGATTACTAATGTTTAAATAAGGATCCCCAGAGCTTCTCCTATGGAGGAATGGTGTTAAATGTTTGGCAATAGGATGACATGTCTTGCATAATTTAAGCCTTTCAGTTTTACTGGGCATACAACACACATATGCCTTCAATTCATTAGTTCCAATGCATACTTTCAGCCAGCATTAAATATACATGTAAGATGAGCGACCGCTGTGCTCATCAGTCTCTTCTCTCCCTATTACTTAATCTTTTTATTGCAGCCTCAACTTTTACACTGGCTAATGCATCAGCACTTTTGTGAAGCAAGAGGCCTCAAAAGCCCCGTATTTGATCTCTTCTCATGTCTGACTGCCTTCAGTCTTGTCACATCACTTGAAGGCCCAGCTCATGACTCCAAAGCAGGTACTGAAACCCATCCCTGTCTGTCCCCAATTTATCTTTCTCTTTCGGGGAAGAATCGCTGTCTGGTCTGGACTTATTTTATTTATGGGGAGAGAGGAAGGATCAAGAAGATGAAAAGATGCAGAAAGAGACCCACTAAACACAACAGTTTGGCAACTGTTCTTACTGAAGACCTTCCATGCTAACATGCAGCCTCTCCATATCCCGAACAGAAGCATCTAATTCAGAGAGAAACTTCAGCTGACAGAGTCGTAATAGACTTTTAACACAAGTGTGACGAATATTACTTTTGACATGTGCTGCAAGGGGTTTTGTATATCTACACGTGTACAATACCCACTTCCCCAAAGTAAGCAAGTGTAGCTGCTTTCCACAATTTGCTCCGACTCCAACAGTACTACAATAAAGATTAGGTGCTCACTACCTAATGGTTTCAATTTATCATTTGGAAAGAACAAATTTCCCAGTGAAATATTCCAATGAATGTGAGATGAAACTCCTTTTTTTAAACTCATGTTAGTTCTGCCATTTCTTCCTGAATGTGCTGAATGTGTTTCAGACAGAAACATGCTTTCTGTCTGAATGCATAAATTCATATCTTGTTTTCCAGCGCTACTGTCTACCCATTTGACTATTGTCATCTGGAAATAGCCAGAAAGCCTCACAACAAAGCTGAACTTTGAGAAGGAATAGATGTACAGTTAATGTACAGCCTTCTCTGGCATAAAAGACAACACAGGTAAAACATGAGATATGGAAGAAAAAACATTTTTCTTTAGCAAAGGGAAGCTGATCAGCCACATGAAAAGCAGTCTACCTTCTCAAGGACAGGGACACTACAAAATAGAGTCCCTTCCTGTATATTTGGCATTACCATATTTGTGTATATTTGTGACGCCTTACAGGCACTAAATACATACAAAATATGGATCAATATTTGTTCTAAGATTAAATAACTATTTTGTAAAAAAAAACCCTTTCCAAAGTAGTTGTTATACTAAAATAGCAAGTCCTGTAATACAGCAGCAAGTGGCAGAGTAGAGTCTACACACACATTATAATCCACCTCTGTACTCGCCAGTAGAGAAGAAAAGCCAAAACTATATATTAACTCACAAGAATTATAAAGGGGAGGCCAAGGATGAATAGGCCGTCTAATTCTTTTTTTAAATATAGTTATTAGTGATATTAATGCCACCACTGGAGTAACAAATTCAGCAGGAAAAATGGCAAAAAATCTCATGGGGGTATGTGAAAACTGCAAACAAGCCACTGCTGTAAAGATGTAGAGTAGTATTTGGGACACCATGCTCAGAGGATGGAAAGCCTTTTAGTTCAAGGCACCTAGTAAAATAGCAGTGTTCTAATAGGATAGGACAGAAATCTAACACACACAATGTATAAAATTCCTAACAGGAAGCTTGAGGGTACTCCTTGTCTATATTTTATGATACTGATTCTTTACATTTTATCATAGTCTTCAGAAAAAAAAATAAGTAAAAATAGCTGAGCTGCAAAATCAGGTTCACATCTCCAGGAAGGGATGCTGAAAAGGAGAAGGAAACTGTAGACGGTGTCAGGAGGGTTTCATTTCTGCAGTTTCTGAAAAGCTTGTTAAGAAAGAGATAACAGTGCTTCTTTTATCCTTCCCCAGAAGGTGCTGTTGTGTACGGGGAAGAAAGACTCCAGCCCGCCCCCATGTTTACAAACCAAAGCAGCTGGGCTCCCAAATGTGCCTTTTGTGACAGGACTAGAAAAGTTCTAATGCACAAAAGCAGCGTAATGGCAATAAGCAACCAGAAATCACTCCCAAAGCTCGCAGGCACTAAAGGTGACTTCTAGGAGCAGTCCAGGCATAAACAAGTAAATCGGAATAATATATCTGAGCCTGCACTGCCCAGAATGATTTACACAGCCTCTCTCTGCAAGGAGTGCATGCTTGTGCATGCAGGATGGGATTCAAATTATCCAAAAATAAGGACCCAGGGTCATTTTAGCTGCTGTAGGGACTGTGAGACATCCTTACAAAACTGAGAGATATAACACAAGGTATAGGGCAGACCTATGCCCTTCTGGGGCAGCAGCTGAGGAGTAGATGGGATACACTGCAGCACAAAAAGCAGCAGGAGATGTCCGTCTTTCCGCAACTATATCACGTGTTAACATCACTATATTAAGCACCGAGAAAAATATGAGTGCAATACAATCCAAAGGATTAAATTGCAAAAACATCTTAATCTTTTAAACCTATCCAACTCAGCCAAATGCTGTCCTGCTTTAATTAAAGCATGCTGATATACCACTGAAACGATGTGAAAATGAAATACCAGAAGTGAATTCTGAGTCTGTGATAAATACAGAATATACAACAGTTTGCACGGACTGAGTCACAGGGGATTGGGTTTTCTTAGGATACACGTATTTTGATTCAATTTCTAAGCCAAAGCTCGGAAGCACATTTTGATCTTAGATCCATTCACTACTCTAACTTCCTACCCGTAACGATATCAGAAGATGGATATATTGATATCTGCTTTTGATGAATTTAATTAATACAACAAAGGAAGGAATATAGATATCATTCTTGTATGCACCACATGGAAAAAATAACAAGTTGTAATCCTGAGTTACAGCACAGAACCTTAAAAACTAAGACCTCACTTCACATAAGCACTTAACAACATTCTGTATTTTGACTCTAAAGATTTAACCTAACTTAAACTGCTTATTATTTTTATTTTTGTGCATTTTTTTCATTTATTTGAATGCATAGAATGTGTCTGGATGCTTTGTGGGGCTACAAACAATTTGCGACAGTTTTATGAAGCACTTTCTGCTATCTTATGCTACTGAAGGCTAAAGAACATTTCTTTGAAATAAATGTCAAATTCCTGCTTTGCAACAGAGTCTCAGGGTTCAGCACAGCCAAAATCCAAGCACAGACTCTCCCAAAGAGCCAAAGCCAATATCGATCTTTAGAAAGAGGCCTTTTAATCATCAAGTCCTATTCAGAAATTGAATTAAAACCTCAGCAGACGCGGATCAATTTGACAACAGTCATCTATGGCATCTGCAGACAGCCTTAGATATCCAAAATGGTGTTTATCTGATATTAGGAAGATCAGACAGAGTAATTTTGCCTAGGATTTTCTTTTTTGCTTCTCAAATTTTATTCATTACTGGAGGATGCAAAAAGATGTGTGAGAAATAGTTCTTACCATTATTGCAAGAACATCCTCATAGTATGAGGTTTTCTCTCTTTCCTTTTCCTTTAATATTAATTTTAACATTACAAATATTATGTTGTTTACAATTATATATTATGATTATATAATTTATGTGAAGGATTGTGTTTCCTATCAGAACATCAAAGGCATTATCCTAACTAACACTGCAGAGTCACTTCTGCAATCTGGATCAGACCAGGACAGGTTTCAGACATACAGACAGTGCTAAACACAAGCTAAACTAGAGCAGTAAATTTAACTAGATTTAGGGAACTAGATAAGGGGAGATGAATCATACATAGATGCTTTCTGCTTGACACTTAGTGGTCTTCTGCTCTGGATTTCATACTTGACTGCATATCACTGTGGCTCAGACGTTTTCTCTAGGCTCGGATAAAGGGCAGTTGCTCCACGATGCTTCCAGGATGCTGGAATATGCAGTTTAAGGCATATCTGCTGATGGCTCGCAGTCCCTGAGACTTCCAAGGGCAGTCACATCATATGAAACACGTGGCGCTATGGAAAGATAAGCAAAAGAGTTGTGAGAAGCTGGAGGTCTCTCAGCTTTGCTGCATGATGTAACCCTGGAATAAAGTGCCTGACAAGCCTGAAGAATTATAACAACTTTTTAGGTCACAGGGAAAATATCAGATGCTGCAAGATGAGAAAAATCTCAATCATTAGCTAGCGAGAACATTACTAACCTCCTACATGAGACTATGACATAAGGAAAGAGAAGAAAGATCCCTCTGGAATCTTATTTAGCATATGAAAAGTTGAACAGTCCTCTGCATAGCTAAGCTGCCAAATCTGAAAATTAATTTCTGACACTGAGTTTCAACTGTGCATTATCCATTGTTACTAATTTTCATTTAACCTGAAAAATGATAATTATGCTTTTTGCTAATAGGATAATTGGAGGAGAAGGGTTAAAAACATAAGACCTTTACCAAAAAGCCTAAATCTGTGCTTACAGTCCTAACATGCACTCTCTCTGCAGCTGCAGTGTGCAGAGAGGGCGCTGATAGCAGTAATAAGTGTTAAGGAGCTATATAGAGTAAGTTACTTTGTCCAGACTTGTCTAATACATGTAATAAGTATAGTTCTACCAAAATCAAGTCATTACTGGAACTCCAGGAACCAGGAGTACTCTGGCAGGCTGCTAATTAATTTTGCCTCTGTAACTTTCAGTAATAATTGGATCAGGATGTGACATCATCACAGAAAAGCAAAATGCAGCTCCATTAAGCTGTTGGGCCTAAGAATTGTCTTAAAGTATTAGAAGGAATAGGCATTTTTTAGGAACAGCAAGGTAACTCATATAGTCATGTCTTTCTTAAGATAAAATACAGGCATTTAATTTTTTTTTTTTCAATTACTCCCTAAGAAAAAGTTTTCTTATCTGATGACCTATCTGAAGTGTTCAAAAACTGACATTAGTACATATTATTCCTCTTGGGAAATCACACTACCCTCCAAGCAGTAAAATGAAGGTGATAGAAGGAAAGAGAGAAAGCTGTGCAGAGAAAAGTTGAGAAATGGTTAAAAAAAAATCCATCAAAAGAGATCCCAATAGTTGTCTTACATGCAATGCGGCCTTTGTGAGAAGTTAACCAAAAATCTTTTAAACTTTTTGCCATTATTTGCTTGCTATTACAAATGAGACTATATGTTTTATGATATAGCATCCACAGGTTTTAGTGGTTCCACGTTTCATTTCCCATATACACAAGTTAAAATGCAGCTTTAGGCTTCCTTTTTCTTCTTTCTTCTAATAAAAAAAAAAATTGCTCAATCCCACACAGCAAGGTTGCAGCTGAAACCCACTTTTTCCCCTGAAATTCAGCCTTATTCACTCAGTTACATAGGTGATCACCTTGGAGACTCTCAAAGCAGTTGTTGCCTAGATCCTTAATGTGTAGATTGAGCTACCAGCCTTCCTCACTGACCACAGAGGATGATCAGAACTTGCCTTTGGGAGCTACAGCCAGTAAATCTTTCACTCCTTAACAGACATTATGGATGGAGATTTCACAATACTTGCAATCCTTACCTGCCCCATTCTACCCAACCAGGGTAGATAATATTTGTTCTTGGGGCCTTCTCAACCTTTCATCCCAGGTCAGACCCACAGACATGAGGCCAGCACTCAAACCCACACCCACTACAAGGCAAAACATCCTCTGCTGCTCTTTTTAATATTTCAGAAATGCAGAATCCAAACCTCCTAAGGAACTTGTCTGTGATCAGCACAGCAAAGCTGAGTGCCAAATTTCTGTTCATTTACCATCTGCACAAATGCCTTTGGCCTCCAAGGGCAAGAGAGAGGAAGATCAAAGTCAAGCCCCCCTACATAGATCCCAGAAGAGAATTTGTCATAATCCCATGTTCCATCTTTACCTTGAAGCACAAAGAAAATGAGAAAGGAGGAAAAAAACCATCATAACCTAATACTGTATGCAATTAGCAATCAGAAGGAATTCATCCAATATTTTTTTCCAGACATTATATAACTTTTGCAGAGATCCAGTTAACCCTCTGTGCTACAATCGCTCATTTGTGACGTCCCATATAACTACTTTTTGCAGCCCCAATAACAACCTTTGGCCACAGTTTTGTACCCAGGAGCAGGGCACCCACACATCCATCCACACCATCACCTACACAAATCAGAAAGCTCCTGGGGACACATACAGCAGCAGAAGTATTTGGGGGAGCAATGGAATCAACTCCAAATACTTCTGGAATAAACACCTGATGCTGTTGATTCTTTCCCAGATCTTCATGCAGCATTTTGGCGAGTGAGGAGCGTTGCATTTACTCTTGTATGTCTCACCCCAGGCCAAGAGGAGCGTGATGCAGTTCACGATCAATCGCAATTACAAAACCCAAACGGTCTGAGCCTCCATCTAAACCTCAATGCCAATGAAGGCTTGCTGACTTGCATTGTATTTTAGAAGAAATGCTATTTAAAAAGAAGGGGAGTACAAAGCTTTGCTGCACCTTTTATTCCTTTTAAGCACTGCTGTCAATAATAGCAATCTTTGAAGAGCTACTTTTTCCATCATGATTCTTTTTTATGAAAAAAGTGGTGCAAGACAGAGGATTGTGATTTGGGGTAACAAAGAGAGAACTAGTCTAGAATTGCCAAATCACTGCACCTATTGTTTGCATACATAACCTCTTAATCTATCTCAACTCCTGAGAAAGGAGTGAGTAAGGTAGGAAGCCATTATATTTTTTTGTCTAAGCCTTTCCATTGCTTCAACTTTTATGAGGTTTTTACTTACAAGCATACTGAAAAGAGATGTCAGGTTTGCATTCTATATTTTAACTTGGATATCTTTACATTCACATAAAGCAACCATTAGAATAAAAATATTAAGATGGTAGGTAAAAATATAAATTTATTCCTGCTACAGATCAAGCACCAAAGTGAGCAGACTTGAAAGCAAACAGCTTTAATGGCTTGTACCACATTACTTCAAAGAGCTGATAAGAAGGAAAGGTTGAAATAAAGTTATTTAAGTAAATAACTGATGAGAAGAAGAAAATTAAAACATGCTTGGAATGGAGTGGGGTTAATTAGAAGAAAGAGAACAGTCTGGGCCCTCCGTTTTGTTGGAGCTGATGACCACAGGCAGCAAAGAGACCCAAAAGGAGGAGGACGTGCCAGCAGGACAAAGAGATTTTAAATCATATTTAGGCTGCTGGCAATTTTAAGGCAGTGTAGGTCAAGGAAAAGAGAAATGACTTCAGAAAATTATGAGGTGAGAAGGTACTGGGTATTTTAAGACAAAGCAATTTTATTCCTTTAAAAATAAGTTGACTTTTCTTCTGTGAATTAACCACTTCCATTTTCCCTAAGAATAATAATCACATTCACAGTTGGTATATTTTAAACAAAACATAATTATTCCTTTTTTTTTATAATTATAATACTGGGAATAATATATAAATATATATTTGCTACTATATTTACATGCTTAAATATAAGTACTACTACTCATACTACAACCTCTTACATTTTCATACATTGGACTCCCACCAGAAAAATCAGTAACCTTTGAGTTATAACTAAAATGATCAAAATGTCACCCTTTTCCCAAACTGCACTTAAATGGAATTCATATCCTCAGTCTAGCATTACAGCCAGAGCAAAGTTTTTATGATCAATCTGATTAAAATGGTAATTCCAGAGGAAATGACAGTTCTCCTAATACATAAAGAGTTCTAGATTACTTGAAATCTCATGGCACAATTTATATACATGCTGTTTCTTAACTGTAGTAACTTTCTATGATATTTCATGGCAACTATTACACTAGTATTATTTGAAATAATGCAAAAAAAATCCTTACAGAATATTAATATAATTATCACACCCCACTGAAACTATATGAATAAGAGCAAAAGGTAATTTCAGGACGGGCAAGTGACAGAACTGTATTTGTCATAAGGAGCTTGGATTCAACAGTATTCTGCTTGCAAGAGTATCTTCTAGTTGGGTCTAACAAGATCACTCGACCCCTCAGAACTAGTTGCTGGAATTACATTTCTTCACTGCTGTGTTTGTTCTTGCAGATTTGATAGTGCAGCAGACCCTCAAGCAAGGCTTTGTCTCTACTTGCAATTATATAAACTTCACAGTTTTTACCACAAGTCCTTCTGAAGGGTTTTGTGATAAGGCATAAAAATAAACTAACAAGGAGCTGTTGTTATAGAAATCTATTAATAGATTTTTCTTTTAAAATAGAAGAAAATACCACTCACATTTGGCATTTTAAAAGGAAACGATCAACTTGACAATTTATTTCTTTCTGATTAGTTCAGACATACCGAGAAGGTAACAAAAAGGAGGATTTAGGTCTAGATTTTTTTTTCTTCACCATTTCCTCTTTTCCTCTCCCCACAATCTCTTTATTTTGCCGGTGAATCTCCCTTGCAAATCTGACTGTGTTTATTTAGTTCCATGGTGTTGATGAGAAGACACAAGCAGAGTTTCCACGGCCCTTGGGGCTCTGTGGCTGAACACTCACACAGAGATTTTCCCAGGCATTGCAGGGAAGAACATATGAACTCAGAGATCACAGTCCAAAAACAGACAGAGGAAAAGTTAAGATGGATAAATGTCAGCTTGTTTGTTATTGTTTTAGGGTTTACTGAACTAATGATTTTCAAGAATACTTTTTGTCAAGTAGGACATGCTGTTTGAAGGTTGCCTCACCTAGATTTTAATGAACTTGAGAAGTTATTGGTTTTGCGCTTGCTCCTGAAGGTAGTCATGATGCAACTGCAAATTCATGAACATCATTTTCAAGGCTGGCTTCGTCAGCAGCATCTGCTGAGATTGAAGCTTCACTAGATGGACCTGTCTCAGTTGGAAGACAGGGAGTTTCAGTGCTAAGGGCAGCAGAGTTGCAAAAAAAAAAGAGTTGGACTATAAACCCTTCTGAAAAGCAGAGCAAATACTTAGACTGTTGGCTTGCACCAAAATCAGAACTGCTGTGGTTAAGGGTAGCCAAAGTAACTTAATGTGATTGCATGCTAAAAACACCTGTCAATGAAGTGCTCATGTCTTATTGGTCTTGAAATATCCAGAAGTGCAGCGACTGCAGAGCTCACTTAAGAAGAAAAAGAGTAAAAAATACAAATACTGTGCCAATTTGCTGGGTGAAGATGTGTGCAGCCAGCATAGTAAGGAAACTGCAGAACTTCACCTTTTTAATGACACCA
>JAWLRI010000640.1:7922287-7946238 GCA_034781795.1 Crypturellus tataupa
CGTGTGCAGGGGGGTTGGACTAGATGACCTCTAGAGGTCCCTTCCAACCTTAGGCATTCTATGATTCTATGATTTTCAAGACTGTGTCTGGCTTTGTCAGCAGCATCTGCTGAGATTGAAGCTTCACTAGATGGACGTGACTCAGTCAGAAGATAGGGAACTCCCTCAACTCAGTGCAACTCAGTGCTAAGAGCAGCAGAGTTGCAAGAAAAAGAGCTGGACTACAAACCCTTCTGAAAAGCAGAGCAAATATTTAGACTGCTGGTTTGCACCAAAATCAGAACTGCTGTGGTTAAGGGTAGCCAAATTAACTTAATGCGATTGCATGCTAAAAACACCTGTCAATGAAGTGCTCATGTCCTATTGGTCTTGAAATATCTAGAAGTGCAGCGACTGCAGAGCTCACTTAAGAAGAAAAAGAGTAAAAAATACAAATACTCTGCCAATTTGCTGGGTGAAGATGTGTGCAGCCAGCATAGTAAGGAAACTGCAGAACTTCACCTTTTTAATGACACCAAATGTAGAGCTAGTAAAAAGGCTTTTATTTTTTGTTAAGTTTCTTAGAAATCTAACCAAGCCGTTAGCAATGTAAAAAATAGAAGGCCTAAAGCTAATGGAAGTTACTGGCTACATCTGTTGTTAAATTCTTAACATAGGCTCTTATAGCCATGCTATCTTTCACAAATCCTTTAGTTGCTTGGTTCAGTATGAGACTTTGGGGACGATCTGGGTTTAAGAAATACAGTAATGTCAGGACCCTGAGAAATACATGAATTAGAAGAAAGGGAACAGACAATCACAACTGTGATAATATACAGAGCCCTAATTTTAGGAGGGAAACATGATGCATACGGCTAAAGTCACTATGTTCATCTTAAGGCAGCCATATATTTTGGCTCCAGAAAAACCAACCTGCCAGAGATTCTTAACAGAAATATCATTAAGATGCAGATACTGGGGAAACTGAAAAGAACCTTGAAAAAATATGAACTGATCCCTGTAAGCAGAGTGGGAATCTTCCTGCTGCCCACTGAAGAAATAGCTACAATGCTCTCATCAAAAAACCATCAAAACACATTTGGAACTAAAAAGGACAGTTGTAAGAGAAGAAAAATATGCAAAAGAAAAACTAACTCACCATATCTTGAGGACATCTAAAATTTCCAAAGCAATAGCATAGGCATTTTCTTTAAACATAGCAGAAGCAGCAGATACACATTCTGTGTTGGTTATAGCAATCACAAGAACGAAGCACTGGTGATGGATCTGCTTGGAAGCCAGAAAATAGCATTTACTTGCCATTTACGGCAACATTTTATTGGTGATGCTGGTGGTTGGTCTTGGCTGCAGAGATTTAACAACACCAACAGTTATACATAATAATAATAAAAAAAAAGCCTCAAAGGAATTAAATGACCCAAAAAACAGATTTCTGCACTTATACATCATGCCTTCATTACAATAGGATCTGCTGCTATTTCTATCGATGAACACATGGACCAACTTCTAATCAACTAAAAAATTACAGGAGGAGGCTACATATTCTTAGGCAGAACATAAAATTAATAGGCTCATGTGGAAGAAGTTTTTAGGAGTTTTTTCTCCCAAGGAAAAAAATACCATCTCTTCCCACTTGCAGGAAGATGCAGCTTTAGTTAAAAGAACCAAGTGAAAGGCAAAATCAGAGTTTAGTCAAGGCTTTTAAAGAATTTTCTCTTCTTTCTTTCCTTTCCTTTCTTCCCTCCCTCCCTCCCCTTCCTCTCTTCCTTTCTTCTCTTCAGGTTCCATTCCCAATATTTTATTTTTAGATTTTATCATTCCCTACTTTACCATACATTCAGATGCCATATCTTGTATGGAGATAATCATTCCTGTGATTGTTAAGACTGACGAACTGATAAAGCTTTGACTGTTCTGAAGCATCTTTCATTTCTTATACGACACATCTTTGCACATTGTTGTTGAAGTTCAACGATTTCTACATAGAAACAGACAGCCTGAAAACGTAATTTCTGAGATTTCACACATTTTGAGAATCATGTAAACACGATCATCATGCTGGCATTTAGTATTCATTCAGGATTTAAGATGTTTGCCAGCTGGAAAACAGGAAAAGATAGGATGGAAATGGTTTGAAAAAGAAACTCTTTGCGAATGCTTTGCCAGCAATACTCAGATAGCATCCACAATCCCCAAAGGCTCTTTGGGAAAAACAAAACAAGGAGATTCAGGCAAAATGTGATTTAAAATGTAATTTTTAAAAAGGTGGTGTATGGAACCCTTTGGGGGATAAAAAGTAGACAATTCAGAGTCAGGCCAAGATCTGTAGAAAATCTGTTCTCGCTGATCGCAGGATCAAGGATTGCTGCAGGAAGACAAGAATCAGGATGAGACAAGGAAGACCCAAGGAATTAAGGAGCCAGGAAAGGAAAAGTCCAGGACCAAAACATATGGTATATCATCCATCACACCAGTGTGGATGTGGCCTTACCCCATAAGGTCCAAGAGATTGACGAAATATTAACTGACTTTTTATTAACTGACTTTTTATGGGCTAGGCAGATTTCTACTAATGGTAGGCAAAGCCATTCATAAAATTTAAGAACCACAGCTTATCTTTCCTCGGCAGCAGGCTCAAATCATCTGTAGAAAAAAACATTTGAGAATGAAAAGACAAATGAAAAATTTCAGGAGATAACTTTCTGAGCAATAAATTATTTGTAACTAGCTAGAAAAATTATTTTTTCAAGGCTAGTAAAAGGACATCTTAATAAAATATATGGCCCAATACCCCAAAGCTCCTCCACTTTTACTTCATGCATATGGCCTTTCAGCACTATAATTTATATTTCTTCTGCTTACTTCCCAGATGGGCTTTTATAATATCCTTTTCATAGTTCTCCAGGTGTTGCAAATAAATAAAACACTTCTCTTTTTCAGAGAGATGAGGGAAGAGTAGACACTAGTAAAAGCTGCCAATAAATGTATTTAAGCAACAGTCATTATAAAAATGTATTTTAATGCCGCTGTCAAGCATAGCATGTGATTCTGCACATTATTCAAATGTCACACGACAAGTAAACTATGTTTCTCATCCTAAGTAGTTTATTATTATAAGATGCAATATGCCATAACTGCAAAAATAATATTTGTCTTTGGATGCAATTGAGTAAACTGTATACAGTACTATTGTATGTATATATTAGCATGTCTATTTTGGAATAAATTTACAGCATACTGTAAGTTAACAATACTCAAATCAACTGCTGACTCCAGTTAGTGATTCTGTTATTGTGTTAATATCAGCACTAGATCCATAAATTGCCCCGAATGTCCTATGAGATATAGAGAGCTACTTAAAAAAGCCAAGATCATTTAAGAAATTTTAAACCTATAAACTGTTCAAGATGGGCACCCTGTTTTAGTTGGGTATTCTTATATAAACATATTTATACACTCACATTCTTGTGTGTTAGAGCCAGATTAGATTTATCCTCAAGCTTCAGAAAGGGCTTTCTTCCATTTTCTAAAACCGGAGATGCGAGTAGGAAGAGTAACTTTGGTACAGAATTTTAAATACACAGGGTCTTCTAAAGAAAAATCCCATTATTAGTTATACTTTGTAATGTCTAAAGGGTTTGGGGGGGATTGTCTGTTTTTTGTTTGTTTTTACACAAAACGCTAAAGTTAAGTCCTTAGAGACATCACAGTGTGAACAGACCAAGAGAAGGGCAGAAGATGCTACATAAACCAGAGAGCATTGAGATGTGGGGACATGACTAGTATTTAAAAGTTTATGGAATACCTTTTTCTGGCACTACTAGAGAAAATACTTTTAAAAAAAAAAAAAAATAATGCTCCTTCTAAGCAAAGCTAATGCTAAACACCAGGAGAAATGAACGTGTGTTTGAATATAATGAATGTTCAATCAGTTCTATCTTTTACACTGTTATTATCTTACCAATGTATCTTTGAACAAAATGTAAATACAAATGGCTTAAAAGAAACACATTTTTTGCTTCATTACACTAATTATATTTACTGAGTGTATTGTTGTTAACTAACTTTAAAATTATTGTCATGAAAATTCCTTTTCTTTCTATGCAAAAAAAAAAATACCCACATCACAACCATCATCCTGGGTAGCACCGCAGTGTATCTTAACACATTACATCTTTTTTTTTTTTCTCCTTTCTTCTGTTTAGCATTCCTGAAAAGAAGTCTGCCTCTGTAGGGTGCTGGTGTGTTTGAAAAGAAATGGTAATTCAAGAAGATCAGAAATGAATTGATAATTCACTGAAGATCTTTCCTCACCTCTTTTCCCCATATTACACATTTAATATTCTTGAAAGGGAAAAAAAAAAAACCTGCACATACAGATGTAACACTGCTGTCTGCCACCATGAAAGTTTTCTCACATCCAACAGTGACAGTGCAATTAGGCTAGAGCTTTTTCTTAACAAAAGGATGTAATTAAACGTGGTTGCCTCAAACATCCCCTTCTTTTAAAGTACGCTTGGATACTTTCTATGACTGCAAGCAGGTGTCGGGTGTTTCTCAGCTTGCCACAAAGGACAACCAATCTTACTGAATTCTTATAATTACATTTTTTCACATCAGTCTGTGACCTTCAAGCCAAGTTCTGTTTTGAAATGTTTCCTGCAGTTTGAGGGGAAATGTTTATGAACTCGCACTCACAAATTGGCCCATTGCTGAAAAGGCTCTCAGTCACTCAGAGGTTGTTAAATAATTTTGGGGAGGATGCGACTGAGGAAGGAAATACACTTATGCTCTGAGAACAGGAGTACTTCAGTCATTTTCAGCAAATCAGGAATGACAGGTATTTAATTTTCTCCAGTGCAGGATTGTTATCATTCAAAGGACGGTAGGACTCTTCCAGCCATCCTTGCTTTGCAAGGCATAAAATAGTCTGATATTTGCCACTCAACATAACGCTCAGGACAGCATTCATTCACAAAGGAAATGTAAGATTTTCAAGAATCATTTAGGAATTTGACTTTGTTTGACCATGCTAAGTGTCAGTAGTGCTTTTGTACAAACTGGTATTTATTCCTTTCCCACTCTTTCCTGTAGGGATCCCAATAAGGGAAAGGCACACGAGGCTGGTGCAGCCTTGCTCTTTGTCTCATACGTGCACTGCCAGCTGCGGTGACCAATACCCGGCCAACACTTACACCAGCAGGACAGTCCTCTCGGATATTCCCTTGGTAATTCCCTCAATCCCTCCTTGTCTTTTTTTTTTATTCATCATAATGTGCATCATTTTGCAAACTGATTTTTAAGATCACATGTAACAGCATTAAAATTCAGTAGGAATCTGAAGACAAGAGAATCACCCTGCACAGAACAGGTTCACAGGCTCAGAATTTCACTGGACTAGAGCTAGGATAAAGCAAACAAATATTTCTGAACTGAATGTTTAACGTACAGGGATGGCTTTTCCGTGGAGCATCTGCCAAGAATAATCAGGAACTGAGCCCTTGCCTCTGCATCACTTTATCTGTGCCATTGCAGCGCTTGTTGTAGTTCATGTAGTTCAATTTATGCATTGTAAAATAATACCTTTTTTTTCCTCTCCATGGGAAAGCTTTCAAGAGCATTCACTTCAGTTAAAAAAAACCTCTTTGCTTCACATATTTATTATTTTTCCTTGCCTCTGGTGAGCACTTCAGACATTGAGAAATGCAAACATTCACACACAAGCAAAACTAGTGATGTCTCTACATCTACCTGAAGCAGGCTGTAAAATTGCACATAAGTAAACCTAGACATAGCCAAACAAACTTAGACATATAGATAGACAGCAAGCTTGACCTAGGTTAAGATACTGCTTAGGAAACCATGTAGGAAGAACATCCCAAAAATCTCATGCTAGGACCACACAAGGAATTAAATGGTCCAGATCCCACCACTGCACATTCATGAGTATCTCACAGCCAGTGCAAATACTGTGTGGAATATAACATGTGAAAATTATATATGAGCACTGCATCCTTCCACTAAACCTTACAGTAGGTTATTATATAGTTTCCTAGGAATTAGGCTTTGGGCAAGGCGTGATGGAGCCAAAGAGATAGCTATGCCACTTTTTAAATGGTCCTTTCTCTATTCCAGGCTGCTATTTTTCTCCTTGAGATTTCCACAGTCCCAGGGACTGCTTCAGCCTCTGCTCCTGAGCAATGTTTATTCAATTAGGAAACAGTTGCAGCATTGTGAGACTTATCACAAGCAGCCCACAAGACTTGCATGTTAAATATTGACTACCAAACAATCACAACAAGACTTTCATAAGGAAGAGAGTGAAACAACTAAAAAAAAATCCTCACAAAACAACTGATAACTGTGTGAAAGCATTATCTCATCTCCAAGGACAGTTCATGAATGGAAGACTAAATGCATCGCTTGTTCCCTGAATCAGTGGCTCAGCTCCAAGAGCAAAATTAATCAAATTATTCCAGAAAGAAAATAAGAAGATTCATTTCAAAATGTAGACAAAGTTTCAAGAAACTTTGTTAGTTATGGACTTCTCTTTACCTGGTCTCATGATCATTTCCTGAAACTATTTGTATCCTTCAGCTTTCTATCTTACCGCATCCTTCTCTGCTGGGTGCTCTGGATGTCCCTGCTTGAGCAGGGGGGTTGGACTAGATGATCTCTAGAGGTCCCTTCCAACCTCAACTGTCCTGTGATTCTGTGAAGACTTTCTCTGATTTAAAATAAATTGAAACATATTACATGTTTATTATATTTGTGCAAATACATATATATATATAGGTCTAGCTTCTTTTAATCCCTTAGAAGACCCAGAGTAAAGTTTCATGGTACATCCAGTCTTCTGTAACATTAAAAAAAAAAAAAAAAAAATCTTCTCCTGAGCCCCATCGTGACCCGTGGGCGTCTGTCCCTTCTCTTGATTAGCCACAGTTACTGCATGGTCACAGGAGCAGTCACTGGGCTCCCTGATACACTGCTCACCAGACCAACACATATTGCAGTAAAGCATTCCCTGAGCATGGGGAGCATCTACCCCTGTCAAATACTGGGCTGAAATATTGCGAGGACCCTGGAAATCCAAATTAGTTATGAGCTACTATAGTTTCTGATTGTGAACTGAAATTTTTGACATCTAGCTCATGGGGCTGTTTACAGTGCAACTTTATGGCATGCAGATAGCACTTCAGATTTAATTGATCCATGGCAGTAACAAGAAGATCCTCTGAACTAGTCTACTCACTCTAGGCCTAATTAGCAAAAGTACTAAGCAAATTATAGCTTTAACATCTCATTCAGGTCATTTTGACTTAGAATTGACTCTTCAATTGAGAATTGAAAGACATCAAGTCAGAGACAACTTTCAAATCATAGGGTATCTCTGGCTACAGGAAAAAGCTACTTCACCTACAGGATTTCTGGAGAAAGGAAGGTTCAATATACTCAGGTATTCTTGTGCTAAAACCAAGTTCACTGTCTCCAGCCAACAGTATCATGAGAATAATGACCCAGGCGTCTCACAATCAGGTACGCAGGTGCCCTTGTTGAAAATGATGGAACAGCTTTTTATTCTGTGATAGTTTTCAACAGCTATCAAGCTCTGCAATGCTTTTCCCTTTCATACTAGCACTCAGCTCTGCAAACTGCAAAGATATTGAAAAATCTCCTTAGTTTTGAAAAACAAAGCATTCTCCTGCTGGTTTTGTAGGATAGGTAGGTTTTGATTTGTCTGCTCTATGTTACATCAGATTCAACACTTATCTACTGCTACAAGGGCTTTGAGCACTATTTTAAGCTGGTATACAACACATTTAATCCATGTAAATTCTTAGGAAGTCTTCCTGTTCTTGTGCTACTTAGACTATCTTTAAACTGCACTGGAGCTTACTAGCTGCATTGAAATTTTTCTGCTGTGAAGTTATTTAGATTACTTAAATCCAGCAGGCGCTCTTTGCATAGTTATGATCTTCCTTAGTGTGTGGTTGAATGATGCTGGCAACTGCAGCCACTTTAGCTGATAGCTGGGCTTCTCTTCCTGATCATTAAGGTGAGTTATTTTGGACTGTCAGGAAAAAAAATGAGTAACATACAGCATGTGTTGTGTGACAACATAGTACAGCACCATGATGGTTATCCAGCTTCATCCTTTCGTTGTTTTGAAAAACCTTTTCCAATGAAACCCTTCTTAAATTTTCACTCTGACAAATACCAGTTGCCTATCAGAGATTGGTTTCTAACAAAAGGTCAAAAAAATTGCAGTGAAAACCCTAGGGATACTTGCGAAAGGTCACTTAAAATAAAGGGAATTCCCAGATGAAGTACAGAGTTCATCACAGCAGATACTACCTCTTCTGAGAGTAGTCTTAACTCAAAATTAACGCTTACAATTTTCTGTGCACATTCATCCAGACACTCAGTAAATGAAACAGTTGTATCCAACTATACAATTTGCAGGTTATTATCAGGTGTCCAAATAAAACAACTCTATTCCACTATATTATTTATGATGGCAAATAAGATGGAAACATGTTGAGGCTTACGGACCTGTAGTGACTCATTTAGAATCATAGAATCATAGAATCATAGAATGCCTAAGGTTGGAAGGGACCTCTAGAGGTATATGAATATTATTGAATATTATATGAAGCCATTCAAATGGTGGCCTCAAGAAAAGTATAAGCATTTCTACAGTACCTGAGTTGGATGAGCATTTCATAGTGACTTATTTATCAGATGAATTTAGGACCATTATTGGTACTAAATAAAACTAAAAGTACTAAGCTTTGTACTGATTTATTTTGGCACCTTTTTCATTATTTGAACAGACTGTCCACATATATTACTACCTAATGATTGCTCATAAATGCATATGAAGTAAATAAATAAACGATATCCTGCAAATATTTGCTATGAATGTTTGTGGTTGGACTTCTTAGCTCATATGGCACATGGATGTTATTCCTAACTCACTTTTTTTTCAGTGAACTAACTACATGTTTTTCAAAATCCCAGAATGTCTTCAAGAAAGTGAAGGTAAGTGTGTAGCTTTGAAACATGCCTCTTAAAGACATGTGTAGCTTACAATTCCTGAATAGTCCAACTGAAGTGATGAAACTTCAGACATTTATTGGTAGATACTTAAGGACTTGGCTGCACCAAACCTATATACACAAAAACCCATAAAACTGTCTAGCAAGAAAAATGAAGCTGAATAAAACATTTATAAAAAGCAAGTAAATGGAATAAAAGATGTCCATGAAGTAGGCAAACACTTTTTACTTTGCTGGGCACAAAAATTTTACTGCTCCAGTGCTGTCATCCAGGACTAGATTTATTACAAAGAGTGTCAGTGCTGGTTCAACTAGACACACTTTCAACTGGAACAATTATAATTCACTACATGAAAACGAGCACTTCAAATCAATAGCTTCTGGTTAAAATGGGCAAGAATTTAGGCAAATTTGCTGTTGTTGATCATATAGAAAACTGTTGCAAAAAGAAAAACGATTAGCATTAGATTCCGCAGTAAGTCCATGTGAGAACAAACCACAGTGATCCAATCAGGCTTACGTTTTACTACTAATGCGTTTATAGATATTTACCTCCGCAGTAGTTTCAAAAACTATATCTTGAACTGCTGTTAATGCTTTTCTTCACTGATTAATAAAGAGTGAAGCTGTTGGGATGAATGGTTTCCATTCATTTCACTAGTGTAACATTGCCATCTACAGGATGTACAACACGGAAACTATTACTTAAAGACTAATTTTACAATTAAGGGATAGAAACCACTGAAGTTGAAAATATAAGTGTCCAAAATTAGCCCTGTTTGATCAGTCTGTCAAACTGTGCTATTTTACAAATTATCCAGTAATACTATGGCTCACCAACAAAAGCGTTGTATTAAACCAGCTACTAATGTCTAACAAGTTGTAAAGCAGAGGGATTTCCTTTAATCTATCTGAATTATGCATTAGGAAGAAAAGAAACAAGTATTAGTACAAGAGGCTTCAGATTTTGTTACTCATCAGAAATTGACATTAGTTACATTTTCATACTTTCATACAAAAATTTTAGAGTATTTCATTCTACAGAAGGTTCAGAGAAGTCTTATTTAACATCTATCTTCTCAGCTTTGAGCAGGAATTTATGCAATATATTGATGTTGCCTTCAGAGGCAACCTATTCACCTGATAGGCTACGAATAGCTCTTTACAAGTACTAATATTCAGTCCACAAAACTTGTACAAAAGTGCTCAAATTTAGGCAGATGCTTAACTATAACCCTATAATTTCATGTCTCTCCTAAAAACCTACCTTTTAGGATTTTCATTATACGATGGAAAGACAGGAAATATAAAAATTTAAGGCTGGGTACCTGTTTAAGAAATGAGTGAAATCTATACTCTGGCAATAATAATTTTGCCCAACAGAATGTCCTGTGTTTGTTTCACCATATTTATAGGAAAAACAATATTCTTTTGGAAATCATTCTCAAAATGTTTATCCTTAGTAGTAGCAGCACAGGGATAATTTGCCTAAAGCTGCAATATCATTCCTAAATGCATTGAGTATTAAGAGTAAAATTTAGCTCCTTTTCCAAATTTCAGAAAGCAAAGAGGCCACTTACCCATTTACTGACGGTTTTCAAGATGGCACCAACGTATTCAGAAATCTTGGCTTTATTTTGAACCAAGTTCAAATGCTGTGTTAGGCAAGCCCAAGAAGGTTCAAAAGCTCTAAGGGGACAAAATATTACAGAAGTGCCCTGAATTAAAGCAGCTTCATAGCAATCTCTTTAACTGTTAGAGGGCAGAAACACAGAAGAAATAAGCAGTAATCAATAAGGACAAGGGAAACGCCAGAGAATTCACAGGTAGAAAATCAAATGAAATAATCTGAGTGATCTTTGATGTCAGGAAAAGTGGTTATTGACTAATTCAGAATGCAGACATGTTGTAAGGCATTTTCACTTTTGAAAATCAAAGGAAAATGTTAAATCAGAAGAAGAAAATTCGTAAGCAATAAAGCAGTCAAGATCTCAAATTTGCCATGAAAGATTTCTACACATGCAGAAAAAAACAGAAACGTGAACCTCAGTGCACAGACACCCCTCTATTTATTTGGAGTCACTAGACAGGTTTTGCCTGCTTAATTTATACTTAGAAAAACAAAGTCAGCCTTTTGCACCCACAAAAAAACCCACTCTAGCTCAAGCTGAAGATATTTTAATCTTTCAGTTCAGCGGCCAAAGCGGAAAACCAATTATATTCACAACTCCATCTCGACATTCTTCATCCATCAGATATATTTATGAAGCAAATTGGGGAGGAAAGTATAATTCTGCTGCGTGCAGGGGAGCATTGTAGTTTCAAGATCCTTTTGTGACAGCTTCACACGGGTCTAGCTGAGACAAACAGATGAGATAAAAAGGCTGAATTATTTCAGTTTCAAAACTAGCAGTCTCCAATACTTAAGCACAGTAATAAGGCTGTTAGCAGGGGGGCTGCCAGCATTAAGATAACAAGGCAGTTAAGAGACTTCCCATATTGAGCTGGTGGCAGTTAATACTTGAAGTCAGCAACTGAGCTGTGAAGAGACAACATCTGCAACAAGCTGGTGATGCTGAGGAGGACGGGAATTTATACGCTACCCCGGCACTGCGTTTGCCCTGGCTCCGCATTGCCGCAAGCAGCTGGTACAGCACAGCGTTTGAGACCCGCGCAGCAGAACCTTCACATCTGCTACACGAGAACCTGAAGACTTCAGATCTTCGTTCCTCTACCGTGCAGGCACCGTGACGATGGCATTTGTCACTGTGGCAGCTTTGACCACGATACTGTCAGCAACCACGTTACTGCTGGCACAGGACGAGGCGAATGGCTACTTAAACACGAATCTTTAGGCAACCACTGCAGTAGTCCAGGTCCTAACATCCAGAGGTCGTGGTGGTGGCAGCGCCTTTCTCAGTTAGTGAGGTTCTGTTATCACTAAAATAATGTGTTTTTGTTTATTATTATTATTACTACTTTGAGAATGCTACTTGAATCAGAAAAGAAAGCAGAATGTCTCCATTCCAAACCCTTTCCACTGCCCTCCATAAATACTGAAGCCCTTAACACGAATGCTTGTAGAACACAAATTTTAATTTCAGATTTTTATTGATTATATACTTTACAACTTACAAGATGATTGAAAATTGGCAGTAGCCTAAAAATTACTTGTGGATGAACTTCCACCTTGGAGTATATTTCATATGGATGATTTAGCTCAGAATTTTAAAAATCATTTGTAGGAGAAAGATCTGTCACTGTCTGCCACTGTAGCATTTTTGCAATCCCAGTTAAAAAGCATATTAAAGAAGCAAAAACTATACATTAAAGAAGCGCTAAAAACCTTTTGGCTCCCGTTTGCATTGTTCTAGGCATTTAAAATGTGTCCTCGGAGAGAGGCTGCTCCTCTATCAAAATTTTCTGCTCTGAAGACAGCAGAATTCTCTTCTTACCTTCATGTGGAATGGTCATTCACATAGTACAGATACGCTCAGCATCACACAGGTGTCCAGGGCAATGCCAGACAGTATGTCCATAAATCCAGTCTCATACTTCCATCAAAGCATCTTCCCTCTTTTGTGATCTTCAAAAATACTTCCTAATTTTAAACTGTTATTGAAATGCCTGTCACACTCCACAATGTTTCACAGAAGATGGACACTTATAAGGTCAACAATATTGTATGGAGCAGGGAATAATTCAAAGCTACAGAAAAGGCAACAAAGATTTTTACCCCTTCAATGGCTAATGAGAAAGTTACTATGGCCATGGGACATGACAAGTGACGGGCACTTGTAGAGCGAAAGCTCCTTTATTACGAGTGGCAGATCTGTGAGCTCGGAAAGGGGTGCTGGAAAACTGACAAGATTCTGGAAAAAAAAAAAAAGATGAAGGAGAGAGGACAGGGAGTAACATGAAGGGCTTTAGGTAGGAGCACATTTGTTCCATATTTTATAACGCACACCCTAGGAGGGCAGGACGCACACAGCGCCAGCGCAGTAGGTACCTTGCAAAATTACAGATCAGATCCCGTATGCTGTGGTTCCCGTGCCAGCCTGTCTGCGTGGGCTTCAGCCTCCTGCCAGCTCGCAACAACCCGGCCAACTGCAGAGGAGCCTCGTCTCCCGCTGCCCCTATTTGTTTGGGAGTTGCACTGAATTTTTTCATCCTTTCTGATGTGCAGTGTCTTTGGCACCACGACCACATTAACAACTCAACCCGGAATGTAAATGGATGTCACGTCCTACTTCTGGCATCTCTGACAATTACGTTGTTATCTACACAGCACCTATACTACACTGCTTATTAAAAGTATTAGTCAGAGTGATGCTGATTGCCATGATTTTATACAGAACGGATCTTGTAAATTCCATGGAGTTCACAGAGTTCCAAGGAAGCAGAGGCGATGAGATGTCCTTGCCTATCTGCTGCTGCCCCTGCCCTGATCCCACAACTCAACAGCTTGTAAGTCACGAAGGGGAAGCAGAATAATGACGTTTGACCACTGTAACCCTGTGGATTTGGACTGAAATAAGCTAAAATCACAGTGGTCAAGGCTGTGAGAAATGCCTGTTCTTGAACAAGCAATGAATAACTTCACATTGTAATTGTATAATATGATATATTTTACACTTTATATTTTACACAAAGACCTCCATAAGGTTTTATGGGGTAGGATCTTTGGGAAAAAATTGCAAAAATACGGACAGCACCCACACTGCTAAGCCCCAGGATGGGCTGGGCATCATTAAACAGAATAAAATTGTTGCCAAATACTCAAGACTAGACTATAAATGAATAATCCAACGTGAGATGCTGCATTAGCCATATCATGGAACTGCTAAATAAAATAAGGGCATAAAACTGGCCAAGGAAAATGATGTAGCAATTTCTCATTCTTAAGATGAGAGAAAAGCTAATCAGAGAAAGAGAAAAAAAAATAATTTTAAACATGATTGCTCTTACTGGGATCAAAGATACCCTCAGATGATGAGCAAAAGGGCAGCTGTAGACAGAAACCCTAGGGAGCCAAAAAAGCACTGAGCTGCAGAAAACCTCCTTTCTCTTAGCGCCCATGGTGAATGGAACCTGCTTTGTAACAGATGGTCCCTGCCTGCCTTCTGACATCGTTAGCGATACTGACCTGAGGCAGGTTTGGGGCAGAATCACAGAGCGGTTACGGCTGAAAAGGACCTCTTGAGACCATCTGGTCCAACCCCTGGCTCAAGCAGAGTCAAGGAGAACAGGTTGCCCCAAAATCCCTCCAGTCTGGTTTTGAGCATCTCCAAGGATAGGGGCCCCACTATGACCCTGGGCAACTGGTGTCAGTGTTGAGTCATCCTCAAGGTGAAGAAGTGCTTTCTTATGAGCAAATGAAATTTTCGGTTTCAATTTGGGCCCATTGTCTTTTGTCCTGTCGCTGGGCATCACTGAGGCCCCATCTTCTTTACACCTCTCTAATCAGATATTTATAAACATTGATAAGATTCCCTCTCAGCTCTTTCTTCTCCAGGATAAACAGACCCATTTGTATCTCAGGCTCTTCCAGTTACTCAGTTCACGTGAGTTTTTATTTTAGGAAAAAATTCCAGAGTTCTCACTCTAACTCACCTACTTCACAACATAGCAACATCTGCCTTTACAGAATTAATAGTCTAAATCACTTGTCTCCATCCTTGGGCAAAGATCTGAGCTCATCCTCAGCCCTACATCCCTGAAACAAAGCTGCTGCCGTGGCAGGTGTCAGAAACCACCCACCTTCCCCTTTTCTGCAGCAACCTACAAGCATTCAATTAGAATTTACTCTGATGCTGTATTTTGTATTCACAATTCCCTACCCTACCTCTGAGACAGTGAAGAGAGAGTTTTCTTGACTAGTTCCTAGCCCCCTCCTGCACAAGCCTGATGTGGATTTCAAACTTCAACTCTTAATACGGTAATAATAGCTACGGTTAAGTCACACAACAGCTGCTGCGAACATCAGATATATCAATTATAGATTCTCATATTTTAATCTCTGAAAACTAACAGCAAGCTCCATTCCTGAATAAAGGAGATCATGAAAAACTGAACCCTGAGAGGGCCTCATTAATCCCGAGTATAACTCCATGCACTTCACATTATATCACGAAACGCACCTGACCCCCTACGACATTATCCAATCTCTAAGTGACTATGAGGGATCCGTCTTGTTGTGCCAGCCATTTATGTTACACTGTGAAAAGCCCTTCAATTTCGATGTGTTCTCATCTCAATAGAGCGACAATGTCAAGGGCTATATTTTCAATATGCCAGAGTTCCGAGTTGACCAGCTCCATAATATAATATGCATGAAGGTCAGAAACGGCTGTCACCTCGGATGTGTATTTTTCACAAAGTTATTTTCTTAGCCGAGAAGAAATTCACTAGAGTACTTTTCTGAGCTGAGAAAAACAACATAGAAGAATGGGAAGAAGCCATGTAAAAAAATGAGACAATCAGCCAGGAAAAAAAAAAATACACAGTTCATTTTGATTGCATTGGCAGGCTTGTTCCAACTTTTAAAGCAGCCCTAAAAGGGAAGCATTTTTTCCTGTTTGAATTACATTAAGAAGCAGAATTAGCTTTATAAATATAAATCAGTTAAGTATAACGCAATATTTATGCCTTAGTATCTGATTTTTTCCCCTTTAGGATTACATTTAAAAGGGAAATAACAAGAAAATTTAGCACTTTCAGAAAGGGAATGGGTTTGCAATTTATGCTAATTAATTTTCATATTGACAGAGTTAAACCCCTCATTTTACTTGATTGCAGCAAGAAGAAGAGAGACTATACCTAATATGTTCTTTCTGTTACTGATGATGCTGCAAGGGAAATCTCTTTTTCACCGAACATACTGATTCCTACTTGCTCACTCTTCTACTGCACAGAATTCAGGTCACTGCCAAAACCAGTTCCAACTCCCTAACTCAACTGCACAGACACAAGGGCAAAGGTATAAGCAAGAAAAATTGTTCAATTTATTTGAAGCCATGAAAGTCTCCAATCAAGATCAAGAATCTATTATTCTAGGCACTATATAAAAACAGCCATAGCCTATCCCTGACCTGGAAACAGGTTCAAAATTTTCCATTAAATCAAAAAAAAATATTTAAAGTGGCAAGAAAAAAAATCCTTATTTCTAAGCTACACAAAAATAATTGAGCTAATCAAAATACTTTTTGGAGTTTGCAAAAAACTACCAGCTGGCTAATTCCATATACATTCATATAAGGTCTGTGCCAAACCCATCATTGTTTTAATTCACTGGGCTTCATTCATGCTACATCAAAAGGAAAGCCCAGGTCTACTGAGGTCTATTTTCTATAAGAATTATTCATTAAGGATCTGCAAGCCTGACCTGAAATTTTCTTCCCACTTCAGCTGCATCAAACTCTTTTTGGTGTTCAAACAGATCCATTTTTCTCTTCCCATTTCCCATATGTACATCCCTTCGCATTTGGGCAACTGTGAAAGGTTCTTGTATTGCAGTAAGTATTGCGAGAAGTAATATAGCTATTATGGCTTTGATTATTTTGGAGAGGCAATAAAAAACTGAAGAACAGTAACTCCACTTCACTGGCCAACTCTGAGAGATTTGTCTCTTTCCTCAAAATATTTGCTTTTCTTAACTTTAATTTAATTATCCATACAAGGGCTTTAGTATCATTAATAGAATTTGCCCATCACATTGATTAGCTTACTTAGTTCAGCTGGATTCACAATGTAAATAAGATTTCTTTGCAATTTAAAAACCCCTTTGCTCTAGTGAGTGCATTTCTTTTTTTTTTCCCTCTAATTTTAGTAGAAGTAGCAGCACTAATTACCTGCCCTTATGTCAATGTTTCTTCAGTAGCATCCTCCAGTATTGAGTTGCTGCTTTTCATTAGGACCTAAGTATTCTTATAAGAAAAATTTCATTCAGCCACTCTGAGGTTTTTACTTCTCTAAGCAGAGAAAAAATAATCTATCAGATAGAATTAGGATGTTGTCTATCCTTAATGAGATGGCAGCGTGATTAGAAAAGGTCCCATTTTCTCTTTCCCTTCCACATTCATTTTAAAGCACATTTCACTGAAGTTAATGCAGGCTTGTCCTGAGACGCATGGTGCATCTAATGACAATAAAATGTGAAGTCTTTATCGCAGGTTTGCAGCTTTCCCAGACATCATAAAGTCCTAAGTCAGTTCTCCTCATTTTAATGGGTTTTCCCACTACTGTTTTCAAGGAGACACGGAAGCTAGATTTATTCACATCTGATGATAGTTTCCAGCTAAACAAGTTCTATCTGAAGTGTATCGTGATATCGTGCTAAGACACCTAGGTTCTAGCAAAAAAAAAAAAAAAAAAAAAGAGTTTGTTAAGATTTACAGTATGAAAAGCAAATCACTCAAATTTTATCTCCTTCATCTCAGATTAAGAATAAACTGATTTTTTAAAATTTACTAGGGTATCCATTTAACAATTTTATTTGAGATAGCTGTAAGCAATCAACTCTAATTCAGTGCTTTTCTATTTTAAATATTTAGTTTAGTCTCTGTGCTGCCTTATAACCTCCCCATTAGTTGAGTCATTGAATATTTGCAGATAGTTGACATTGCTAATCCCTATATAATCTTATTTTTAAAAAGCGGTCAAATGACTGAGTATTGGAAGGCTATGAACTGTATTTGGCACCAATTTATTCCTGAGAAGGGCAATTTTTTAAAGTTTAGCAGAGAAAGGAAAAGGATAAGTCTTCCTCCAGGGAAAGGTGACACAGTGAAAAAGGTGATGTGAAGGACAGAGAAATGTAAGAAGGTGAGAAGCAATGTCATTATAGCTACTGGAGGATGAGGGTGACAAATTCAGATGGCATAAAACAATACAGGAACACTGCCTCTTTTGTCCTAAATAAAAATATTGCAGGAGACAATAAACGCAGGATGATGTACTACAGAAACCTACATCAGAAAAGGCAGCCTAACTGACCAAGTTCAAATACCCTGGAGCTTTAGGGTATTAGTGAAACCTAATTTAAAACCTAGGAAATAGTAGATGTGTGTTACAGGCTGCCAAGGGCCTGGGAATGCAGCAGGTATTTGGTGCCAGCATGAAGTGAATTGAAGGTTGTGTGGTTGGATGTGTTTGCTTCGCAGAACATCAGGACTTCCTTGCTCAAACACAATCCTTACACATTAACGCCAAGTTCTCTGTTGGTATCATGGTCTAGTAGACAAAGTTTTGCACAGTTTTAATCTTTTAAAAAAAAAGAAAAGGTAGAGACACACTCATCTAAGATCACAGATGTACCCGCAGGCTCTACAGATGCTAAGTGTGTTAGATTGACTGCACTGACTGATGGCCAATGTCACTGTCAACACCCAATTATTAGCTACAGGTCAACATTCAGCTAAAAGCTTTCATCTTACTACGTACACAGGATCCATAATTATTTCTGAATTTCTTCTCGAGTCTCAATTACCACCTCATTAATAATGCAATTCAAGGAGTTGTTATGGAGCATGCTTTAGGTTTGTCAACATGGGAACAAGGGGGTTAATCTGAATGAACTTCTGAAGTGGTTTAGTGAAATTGCATTAAACTTTTATTCAAGCATTTGTACGCAGAATTAAAAAGGTCTTGTTTCAATTAAATTGTTCTGGAAGTCAGGTAAATTAAAGTTAAGATCAAATTAAAGTCATTCTATTTCAGAACATGAATATGTACACAGGCCTTAACACAGTTTAACTAAATCTCCTTACAAGTGACTGAGGCAGAAAAGGAATCCTCAACAACTGCTACACCCTCCCAAACCTCTCTAATATCATTTCATTTCTTCAAACACAAAATCCTGTGCATTTAAGGAGGGGTAGTAGTTAAGTGGCTATTAGAAAGGCAATGTACATGCCTCGCGTGATAACATTTTAAAACACCATCCAATACCAGAGGCAGATATTGGGCTACTTGGTCTCATCCCATACGGCCAGACAAATGTTATTTTAGTTTTTATTAACAGCACTGTGACTCAGCATCAGAAATCATTATTTTAAATATCTTCTACCAGAACTGCCTTGGCACAACCCCCCTTTTTTTTTTCCCACAAAAGATTCTTACTAAAACCTTCCACCCAGCACTGAGATTAGCATAGTGATACAACATATATGATTGAAAACCTGGTGATCTACATTAAAATAAATGTGTGTCCCAACCTTCAAGGAGTTGGTATAGCATTCTGAATTATAGATCAAGGAGAAAAATTTAACGGATAAATGTTAAAATCATTAAAGTAGCTTTTCATGGCAAATAAAGAGTGAATGACTCATCCCAAGTCAGCTATCAGATGTATCAGTTTAGATTTTTCCTCCCAAACTACGCATAAATCTCTTCTGTCTCGTCTCTTGTCATCTTCTTGTCAAAAGAAATTTCACATCATTTCCCCCCTCGTTACTCTCCCTGGCTTCTGAAAGCATTCGACTTTAAAATTTTATCATAGAGGGTTTTTTTTCCCTCCTAGGTTTCATGAAAGGTTATGCTATGAAATGTATGCAATAAGAAGAATCTATTAAAAAAATCAGTTAGTAAAAAAGAAAAAAAATCATAAAAATCATAGAATGACTGAACAACCTTGGTATTTTCCCTCTCTGAAGCTACATTCATTTCCTTTCCAAAGCCCAAGAAGCTGCAAAATTTGATGGGCGTTTTCCCTCATTAAAGTTTATGTACTTAGAGGAGCAAACAGAACTGTCACACAGGCAGACTTGCAAGGACTGCTTCCTTTTGACATCCCTTCCTCAGCTCAGAATGCTTCCCTCACTAGTTCACAACAAATAGAGCTAGGACCTAAACGCTGTCAACCTCTCTCTCCACCACTATAAAGGACTTGGTAGCTCTGGTTACTTTCTATATATTTCTCCATCTAATTTTGCATCCATTAACACGCACATTTTCTAGGCAAGCAGGATGGTGGAGAGACCAAGAGTAAGTTAACCTTGTAAATACACATAACTAGGACCTGAAAACCTACAGATCTTCCACAGTAATTAGAGCAAACAGGTCACATATACACAATACAGATATCAATGCAACCACATGACTTTTGCCACGGAACATTCCCAACCACATATAGATTCATATGGACATATGAATACTAACATATGGGACATACCCTCTTCCTACAGAACCGCGTCTGTTCATGAAGAGGCAGTACTTTCAGTGGGGTTGGCTAATGTAGAGACATAATGAGTAATTTCTACTGTATTTCAGAAAAAAAAATGAGCTTCAGGATCATACCTTGGGTGTTATCTATCATCTGCAATTTTTATAGAGTATTAGAGAAATGGGGGAAAAGAAGTATGAGAAAAGGTATAAAGTTCAAAATAGTATCACAATATGCATATGAATGTTATTTTTGCATTGTCTAACACTTTTAATGCTTCATTTTGCAGTTTTAATGATCATCTGGTACTATTTACAAACTGTTTAATAAGATTTTTAAAAGCAAATAGGAAATTATAGCATCATGTGACAACCAACTCAAGTTCATTTATGGATCACTAGTAGCTTGCTGTCCTCTAAGCATTAAATGGGGTGAGACACAAAGATTGCTTTTGGATTTCACGGATATTTGCTGAGAAAGTAAAGTGAACTAAGTTCTCAGAAGTTCTCTCAAAACATTTTATTGACAGAGACAGTTTTGTCTTCTCCTAAGGTCTTCTCCTTACCTTCTATGGTAATCGTTTTGGGCCTCATTTTTCATGTTTCTTCTCTCTGCTTCCTTTTCCTTGTCCTTATTTCCACTCCTCAGGATTCTCAGTTGTACCTGAAACTCCATTATCAAACAATACAAATTCCCACATTCAGATCCTCATTGGATCTATTCCTCCTTTTAACTAGCTTTACTTCCCCACCATCCTCCAAGGGTGGGAATCTAAAAAAATCTGAAAAAAAAAAATCGGAAACCAATTTCTACCCACAACTTCAACCTATTCCCTTGCTTTAGTCTTTCAGGCTGAGATGACTCCTTCCCACGCTGCCCACCCCATGGCACACAAGAGAACTTGCTGAAGAGAGGAATCCTATTTTGACTGCATTTTGACACTGGGCAAATGCTGTGTAACTACAACCGAGAAATTTCACTGCTGTTCTATTTTTCATGAAATTCTTGTGACACCAATTTTGAGTGAATTTTAGGAGTAGGTGGATGGTACATCATATTCAGCACATAAGAGCTTCTGACTTTAACCCCACAGAAACCTCCTACGTTTCACAGGTGGTTTGTGAGCTGCAGATGGATAACTTCTGTGTAACAAACTTTTTAAAAATCACCTAGCCTTATTCATCCTCTAATTACATGTTTTTTCACCACTTCTTCAGATTCTCTACCTTTCTGAAGGCTGAAGAATTGCATTCCACTTAAAGAAAGGTATTTAAAAATAATGTCCCCACTTGTTTTGTATCTGCCTTTGTACAATGATCAAACTTTCTTTTATAAAGTTCTATTTTTCCTACTCTCTTCAATATTGTTTCAGAGAAAATTTGTCCGTGTTGCACTAGGCAAACCAAGTATTAGAGAGGCTTTTGCAGAGAGAAATGTACCCTGCCAATGACAGATGAGAAAAGCAGGAGAAACGGTTTGAATGAACAAGCAGATCTTTGCTAGTTTAGTCAGACATCAGGTCAGCAATTTTCACACCATAACTATACAGATATTTTCACAAGCCATTAAGCTGCCAGTTTTGCTGGTCCTACTTGAACTGTACGTGGGCACAGCTGCTGGAGGAACCTTCACTTCTGTAACAACGAAGTCCTCTTGCAATAGCATTTTCAGACTTTCCATCCTGATGCACAGGGGGCTGTTCTGCCAGGTTCTTTCTTGCAAATACAGCATTCAAGTGACAACTGCTGAAAAACACAAATCTCTAGTCTAGTGAGCCTGGATATCACTTCCTTTAACATAAATTTGGAAACAGAAAGGTATTTCGTGCTGTCCAGAGAGGGTTATGACTGAGGTTAATAATCTGAACACAGATGTTATTCATCAAATCTTGCAATAATAGAATGAAAAGCACTCCAAATAGTAAAATATATGTAGAAGAAAAAAGCAAGTACTTTTCTATATAGCTAATAGTAAAGTACCAGAATTTGTTGACACAGATTTATCAAGGCAGGAGTATCAGCAGGTTCAAAAATGGACTAGGCAGGTTCTTGGAAAACAAGTTCATAAATGGATAACAAAAAAGTATCCTTAATCCAGCAGTTGTGGATGCAGAGGAGCTACAAGCAGAATAGACTGGAAAAAGCGAGCGCGCTCACGCACTTTCTTCAGATCCCTTCTGCTGCCACCATCAATGTCTGGACACTGACACCGAGTTAGATGACCAGCGTGCTGAATCTTTGGCACTTTGATGCTGAACTGGCTGGTAAGAATTTAAGGAAAACAGAGACTAGAAGCAGAGAGAAGAGAAAATGCTGCCTGTCCAAGTAAAGCTGGAATACTGGTCTCTATGAATACTCCTAGAACAGCTATTTCCCCTCCTTCTTAGCCAGCCTACAACTCAGTAATGAAAGAATTATTACAAACAAGGATTTTATTCTGGCATAGTTTACTGCACAGCTCTGCGATTCAGCAATATAAGAAGGGCTCAGGCAAGCACTGAGCGTTTGAGTTGTGACCCTGCAGGCTCCCTGAGCATCACTCACCGCTGTGCAGCAGACACCAGCGATTCCACCACCATGCTCAGAGGTTATTAGGTCTAATCCTCTGAAAACGCTGATGTAAATCAGAAATGACTTCCATTATAGACAATGGACTTAGGCTGCTATGAGGAGTGATGAGACTAGAATCAGGTCTATAATGTTTATTTTCAAAAGTTGGAGGAAGTTAATCATGGAGAGGTGTTCTTTCCCAGATAACCTCTGCCAAAGCTGGCTGTGATTTACTCCTTGCCATTAAGAATATTTCTCTGATGCATTACTTACCTTACTTACCATGGCACATTCTAGGTATTAAGTTATAGTGTGCCTAGAGGACAGTGTCACTAGGCTTATTTATCTATTCCTTAAGCACTACTTTTCCTAGTAAAATTTGCAATAATCTTTCCTCTTCCTTGCCCAAACTAAACATTTTAACTAAAAATGGAAAAAGTAGGACATTGTTTCTCCAGGTAGCTCATTGACAACAAAGGACCTATTTCAGTCAAGACTGAAGGTAAGAAAAAGAAGACATAAAATTTACATATAAACTTTCAAAATTTATAATCTGAAAATTGAGTTTTCAAATTTGATTATAACGAACTGGGAAGTTTGGTTCTTGCCTTAAAAGTGAAGCATACTATGTCAAAACAAGAAACAGAGTGTATTTCATTTTCATCAGACTCAGGTACTTAAGCACTGTCAAGGACATAAAACTTGGACATTCCTCCTCCATGACAGTACATGCCCCAAGGGCTCACAGAAACAGATATGCAACTACGAGGAATATGATAGCACACAGATGGTAATTCATTGGTTTCAAGGTTCAATAGCATTCTAAGACTTCTTGTGAGCAGACTACTTGCTACACTATCCAAGACCAGTATTTGCATCATTACTGTTGATTACATCTTTAAAATCCATCCCATACCCTAATTTTAACTTGTGATCTGGGTAGTATGATCTGTGTATTCCATACAGAAATTAAAAGAATAACATAGTGGTTTAACCAATTTTGAATGTAGATAAAACCTCTCAAAGCAGCTACTGCAAACTGGTTACATTTTGAATTCTCTTCTCGCAGAAGTAACTTGAGAGGTTGTAAATTTGCTGATTGATTGTCTCTAGGCATGTGGAGGACAAGAAGGTGCTCAGGACTAGTCAGCATGGATTCACAAAAGGGAAATCATGCTT
>JAWLRI010000640.1:7946338-7976890 GCA_034781795.1 Crypturellus tataupa
TGCTCTAGGTGGCCCTGCGTGTGCAGGGGGGTTGGACTAGTTGACCTCTAGAGGTCCCTTCCAACCTTAGGCATTCTGTGATTCTATGATTCTAGCATCTCCCAGTGTTAATAAATAAAAAAATTAAAAAGTCCAGTTCCCATTAAGGCTAAACCAAAAACACCCATGCAAAGAGCTAGAAGTTTCTGTCACTAGTTGTTGAGAGTAACTTCAAAATAGCGTCCAATGACATTCAAAATAAAATACACAATACCAGCAGCACAGGTACCTTCAGAGAAACCCTACAGCTGGAGGTCAGAACTGAGAAGTTTAAAGTGCCCATTTTTGCATATTTTGTGTATGTTTCATCTTAAAAATAAATCCTTTGTGCGAGATAATTGATTTTCTTTCTTCTATATTATAGAAAGAAAAGTTAGGCTGTGTAATGGGAGATATGAACCCAATTATGAGATCCTTTATGCAGATCCTTTATGCAGAGTCTCTAGACGTGCACAGTCATATATATCAACATACACAGTCATATATATATAAACATAGAGAGCAAATTAACTTTGTATCTTCCTCATACTTGAACTAATTGATACAAGATGAACCTCAGCAATCTGACTTGATTTCAGAGTGATTAGTTATAATATGAGTTACATGCAGAGGTCATGTGGGCACTCTGCACAGGGGAAATTCTCTTATAATGCAAAAAATATAGCTGAGATTATTTTCAACTTAATTGTAATATGTCTTAACTTATAAAAATAGCATGTAGCACAATTAATATGCATAAAACATAAACCCGTTAATGGACTGCATTTAGGTGAGTTCAAGGAAGTGAACCAAGATGATCTTAAATCTTCTTATGTGCTTTTTGCTGATGTCATGACAGCTGGAAATTAAACATGCAAGGAACTTTTATTGAACTGTCCAGATCCTGTTTATATTCCATCAAAATAGCCCACTTTATCATACCAATCTTGACATTGCTGCAAAATAGATAACAGCTAAATCAGAGATTGTCAAAGTGAAGTAACTGGCAGGAATTAAATGGTATTGCTGAATAAAAGCCATAATTGAAATGCACAAAAAAAAAAAAAAGAACTCTAAAACAATGTTAGAAACTTTAGATGACATTGCAGAGCCATCAAAAGTCCCTAACACAGCAATAGAATTGAGCAGATTGCTGGGAAAAATGTCATCATTTGAGCTTTCTTGTGCCTTATTACACACAGACATCATCTGGGACTCTGCAGAACACTGAATTACTATTTACAGCATTCTGACCTTGAACATCAGGGTTGTATTAATGCATCTATTCAGCAGAGCTGACAGATAGTTATGAGGTCATAAAAAACAATTAACAGATTTTGTATTCAAAATGAAATTAAAAAAATAGTGACCAATACAGATCATAAAATAAGTCAAGTGTTCATAGAGCACCTCGACTAGCAAAGGGCAGTCTCTTCTACATAACAGGCAAAAGACAATATATTATTGATCAGGCATAGCAAGAGGTTTCAGAGTTCTCCTACTCTATTTATGTGATGTAAATTAGAACCCCTAAAACCTGCAAGTCTTTTGAAGATGAATTTTAGTCACCCTCCAGCACGCCCTATTAAACAAGTGACAAAGAATTGTATTCAGGAGGAGTTTAAAATTCAGTGTTCATTCAAAGGAAACCAATTTGAGAAGTTCAAATACTCCACTAACAGCAAAGATCGGCAGTATAGAGCCTGATTATTTCACATCCTAAAGCTTTTTTCACCCTACATTTATAGTGACATCTGCAAGTGCTAAAAGTGTTCTCTCTAGGATGGAGATCACTAAGTCAAAGCACTGGAGCACAATGAGCAATGAAAGATTGAATTTGTTCCTACTCGTAACAGTTGACAATGATACTTATATACACGAGAACTTCATTGAATTTGTGCAGCGTATTAAACATCTGCAGACTCTTCTCTGAATTTCTATGCAATCACTATAAAACTTTAAATAAATACTTAGGGAAGAAACATATTTCAATACCTGCCCATCATTAACTGTAATTGCCCTTAAAGAATTCATGGTACCGACGGCAGAGCAGAACATTAAGGATTTTTCTTACTGTGGGCGCTTGGGTCTGCCTTTCCTACATGTGCTCACGTGGTTCTACAGTCAGGTCCATTTGAGACTTTATCAACACTGTCAGTGTCAGTGGGAGTTTTGGCACTGATTTCTCATGAACTCAAGAACTCTGTTTTTCTCAGGTAGGCGAGAATCAACGAGCTGAAATTCCTCCCACTGTTTCAGTGTTTTGTCACACGTGGGAAGAAAAGAAGAAAAAAATCTCTCCAACTTCTTTTTTCAGGTATAAAGAGACTCAAATATATATATATATAAAAAAACATTTTTCTTAAGAAATTCTTTAGCATCCTGTTGTGCTATCTACATTATTTGTCAGCAAGAGATTATTTCAGCAGAATCAGATACCTGCAAGAAATGGGACAGGTTATATAGTATATTTCAACAAGTGCTTGTACCTGTTAAAAACTAATAGAATTACAATCTACTTCATGTTCTGTTCACAAGTAGTGAAATTATAAATTTCTTTTTAACAGAGACAAAATTTTGACCATCTCTGCTCCATATGTTCTTATCTTTCAAGATCAGTAGTTATTTGTTTCAGGGTATAAAGGATGTTGCACTGGATTATACACTCCAGCTACATCTGTTCTCTCATTTTCTCGCTACTGCAGTCGCTGTATTTCACAGCATGAGCTCACAATTAAGAGCCTGAATATTGCTCCATGATAAATACCGCAGATGAAGAAATGGTCCAGTGCCAACATCATTTTCATAGAACTGAGACATCTTGTGAACAATGCTTCTTCAATATATTTGGATGCAAGGTAGGAAACAATAAAAACAAATCAGATAGCATTGTATCATTCTGCTGAAAAATAATCTTTACACCTCCTTTAATGTACTTGGTGTTTTTCTTTCTATAAAATATCTTTCTAAAAATCAGTAACACTGTTTCCTTTCCTGAACATTTGCAGAATTAAAACAAGAATCAACAGTTACATAGACGAGTAAGCTTAGCCATGCTACTGTTTCATTATATTCAGAGCATCTACTCCTACAGTAAAATTCTTGCAAGACTCCAAGCCTTGATATATCAACTCAGCTCTTCACTGAAATACAGATATCTCTGGAGTAAAGCACGATAAATATTTAACAGCACAGGGAAACACCACAGTGCAGATTTAAGGCTCAATCTGGCAAATGCTTACACAAGAGTATATTTTCTTCACACTACTAAGAAGAATACTCATGTGCATAACCGTATTCACAGGCACAAGATTGCACAGTACAGGACCCAAGAGAGGGAAGAGAACGGAGAAGGAGGATGGACTCCTTTCAGTGCCCCCCCCAGAACCTTTATTGAATTTCTTGGCAAAAAAACAAGAGGAAGGCCTTCGTTTTCATCAAAACTAATGTCAGGTCCACCACTGATAACTTCCAGTGACCTCCCAGTCTGACCAAGCACCCTTAATTCAAAACCAGGCTATTGAAACTGATGCTCAGGAAGGCAGGACGCAATAGGCATGAGGTAAGACCCTGCTCTGATGCACAGCTGCAAAGCCAACCACTATTATAAGCATCTTTCAGTTTTACCTGTTTTTCAATAATTCAATTTTTCAAATAATTCAAAGTGCCTGAAATTCAGAAATCCATTCTCATACGTTTTTCACAAATTAGGTAATACTGTGTGTGTGTATGTGTGTGTAACAGCTAGTCTTTGGACATCTGACCAAGCATTTTCCCATAACAAACTGTAATTTCTTCCCTGATTTAGTCTCATCTCAGCACTATAAAAAGGAGTCAGTCAAAACAGCTTTCTGGCACAGCTTTCTTGACAAATGTTTCCCTATTTCATTCTTCACAAAGATTTGCAATATGGAAATACCTGTAAGCCATCCAGTCCACAACTGCATTTTCCATTTAATAACTCATACAAAACCTGAATGACAGGAAAAGTCAGTAGAGGAAAGGAGCACACCATCACAAAAAGGGTTAATGGATTTATTTTTTAATCATCTAGACCCAATTCTGCCTCTTCAGTGAAAAGAAATGTATTTTTTTTCCTATATGTGTATTTGGCTTATTGAAATGTAAGACAGCCTCTTCAATCTGGAGAAACTCGCTGACACAGAGAGATAAACGTAGAGTATTTGGTTACCATATATTATATACTCTTCATAGTGCCTACACAGGCAGATATTCATTAATAATAGGTTGAGTTCTTTGAACCTGTCTGAAAGATTGCTTATGTTCTACGCTTAGGATTAGTCAGACTACCTTTTGCTCTACTGTAAACAGCAAATATATCTAAATTCATAATGGTTCCTCTGTGACGCTGCTATTTAGTCTTCAAAGGCTTTTTTAAAGGTGGAATTTGGAATTCTCATTTCTGTCTTACGAACTACAAGACTTTTCCATAAAAAAGACAATTATTTTAAGCAGTGGAACCTGTTAAGGAAGTAGACACCAAATTGTCTTTTCAGCTCACACTGATTGAGGAATAGACATTTTGATACTGAAGGAAGTCACTTGGCCCTCTGGCAAAGTAAGGATAAAAAAACAAACAAACAAAAAAAAAACGATATTTTCAAAGCTGCATGAAGGATTTAGGCATACAATTTCCATATTAATGTTAAAATATCTGAAGTCATGGACATTGAGTAGGTGAAAACCTGCAGCAAACTGTAGCACAGCATACGCTGCCTATGAGCAGATGCTATACTGAAACGCAGCTACAAGGGTGATTTAAGTACTGATTTTGTTGTATATATACCACTGCAAACAAGGGATTAAATCATTTGGGGGTTGTGTTACTTGTTTGCATCTGGAGGAATGCAGGATTATCCTTAAGCAACATTATTTCTGTTCATGGGAATGTGCGGGAGCTTTCTACACCTTGCACGTAACACAAGAGGGATGTCAAGCTGTTGCCATGTTTGGGTTGGCATCCAAAAAGAGCAGAAAAATCAACATATGACCAGGCTGATGTGACCAAGATGTTCACGGCTGTTATGGCACTAACCTTCAAAAACGACAGTGAAAACTCTTGTCCTAAGTATTTAATTTTTAACCTGCTAATACGGTGATCATTCAGACATTCCATTCACAACCTCATATATCAAGTCCAGTTGAACAAATCTCTAAACTTTCAGGCATCTATGCACTGAGTGCATTGACATCATTCTTTCCATATTTTCAAGTACTTTGAAAAATATTAGCAACACCTACTATTTTAAAAATAAATGAAAATTTCATTCTGCTTTTAATAACATAAAGAAATTGAGTTGATAACAATTTCACCTAAAACTGTTTAATGTGCTTCTTCAGCCAACATTTTACAGATATATTATAATCACCTATCATTAGAGTGACAGTACTTGCATTATGCAGTAAAATAATGGTCACAGAGGAAAATACAGTACCTGAAAATATTTGAAACAAGCTCAGTAAATCTTAGATCTCGTGGAGTTCAACTTACCTTTATTTTTGGGCTTAATTACTTAAGCCATTTGGGCCATTTATTTGGGACTGTCTTTTGAGAAGAATGAACATTAAAAAGTAATCATGTTTCCTTGGGATATAAAAGTCACTTTGGGGAGTGAAAAGCAAAAAAGGTAAAAACTCAAATTGTTTAAGATAATGCACTAAGTAGAGCAACCCATTTCATAAAGGCAATATCATCTACATGTAACAGGGTCTGCCAAAGAAAAGACTTGATTAAATGGAATAGGAAAATGTCAATACATTTTTTAAAGGAACAATATTTCAGAGTTTTATTGTCCCCTTGACTACAGTGGATACAATAATTTCACAGAATTAAACTAAATGCAAACTCCCTCATGTCACACATTCTTGGTCCAATGTAGCCTAATTAATCAATGCATGGAGGGCTTGCAGGGGGAGAGATCCAATAGCCACATACCTGTTCAGGTGCTTTAAACACTGGTGATACAGATTTCAGCCCCCAACACGCCAAGGAAATAATAAAGCAATCCGGTGGCTTGTTCACTTCTCTCAAAGCTGATAACTCTGCAGCTTCTGTAAATATTCTGCGAAAATCAGCTGGGTGAAGAGAAGTCTGGGGAGAGGTATTACACAGTTAGGAAACTGGGAAGAAAAAAGACTTAGTATCCATAAACTGTTAAGGACACAACTCACTATATACAAATGAAGCTATGTGGAAACAAAATAAAGGCACAATGAATTGCAAAGTCAAAACCTGAGGAAAGGGAGGCTACAGACCTAGGTGAATATGGGCACTTCTAAGGACAAGTCACAGACATAAGGCTTATTGGTGTGCAGTTATCCCAGACACCTGGCCCTTACAGAAAATCATGATTATGTCCCTAGGTTATGTCCCTACTAAAGGCTTCTTGTCAAGTACATCTGGGAGGCAATGTTAGCCCTGCTGCTCATGCAGATCCAAGGCAAGTAGCAAAGCTAACACTTAAACTAGTGAAATTTACATACTCAGGATGTGAAGTGTATGTTTTACCAGGATATGCTATATCTGTACTCACATATGTGTTTTTCTTGTGGAACATTCCTTATTAGATCAGCTTTCCAGCTTTTTAGGAAAGAACAGTGGTGGACAATGAGGTGGATCCAAAGCAATTATGGTGGATCCAAGCTAGTGATGGGTTTTTATGTTTACTTTCCAAGTAGGTCATTTTCCTCAAACTAGGAAGGAGGGGAATCACTTGGCAGTAGCACACAACTGTAGAAGCCAGGTCCATTTTTAATCCCTGTATTTTTTACATATTGCATTCATTATATATTATTTATTCAAGGTTTCACTTGCAGGATGAATCTTCACATGGTTGCAATCCACTCTAAGGACAGAGAATTTTCTCCCTTCCTATATAATATCTTGAATAATATCTATTACTTTCATCTAGCAGCTTTTTGTTAAGGAACCAATATGCTTAGGTCCTATAGATTCAACTTCTACCGTTGCTTCAGATAAAGTCTTTACTTTGCCCAAGTAAATTTTGAAGACTACATGGCACGTGTAGCTCATCTCTGCAAGTAAGCCAAATCCTGCTACAGTGCTCACATCTGATATTTCAGTTCAGAAGAAGCACAAACGGGGCAAAAGTGTCCTCAAAATGCTTCAGATAGTTATGAAATTTAAAAAGAGTGGCAGATATACATCCAAGTTCACTTGGATTTTATTACTCATCTCAAGTTCAGAATTACAGCTTTCCATACCGCAGCCTAGACTTGCAGAAGCAATTAACTATAAATCTCTGTTCTGGAACTCGGGAAGGTAATTCAGTCTTAGTTGGTCCTATGTAAAATCTATGGGATTGATGGTTATATTTGTATCATATTTTCCCCCATATTCTCAAAAATTCATTTCCATATTAAGAAGTCTCTTCCTTTCCGCCTTTGCCACTTCTATGTCATGATATAATAGGCTATTTCTTGTGCTAAAATTCATTACATTATATAGAGTAAGGTGAGAAAGCTGAAAGCATTTGATAATGGGAATACTTGTCTAAAAGCACGTTCCTAGGAAGTCCATCATCTAAACACTGGAAATTCTCATTTGCCAGTGAAAGCCAGATTCATCCTTATATTACAGTGAGAAGAAAAATATCATATGAAGGGGACCTGTGGTCTAATTACATGAATATATTAAAAGTTTCTGTTTTTGACAGGTAAGAAGTAGCTGTCATTCTTTTCTGCACTTTGCAAATTAAGCTGCTGTCCTTCATTATCCCAAAAGATTATTATTGCTGTTTCTTGTGAGTGCAGTGAGCTAGAACAGCAGAGATAATAGGTTATTATAGGAAAATTTGGCTTTGACATTTATATGATAAATTTGAAGTCAATTAGATGAAAAATACTCCATTAGATAAAGTGAGTGTACCAATTACTGCACTGAAGAGCTATTGCTAATGGTATAATTGAAATTTATAGAGTGATGGGCCCAGCACTGTAGAATTAGATTATATAAGTGATGGTAATAACAGGCATGTAAACATTTTAGTTCCTATCTGATTGGCAGGGTGAGGATGGAGCATTTTTATTAGGAATCTATTTTCATAAATTCAACAGATTTTCAAAGATTTCAATGTTAAGAATCCACTCTATATTTAGCAGGAAAGGGCTTATGTGAGGCATCTAATTTTCTCTGTAAGTTCTAGAAAAATAAAATAGAAAAATCTTGTTTTAGAAAAACTTCTGTGCCTTTTCAAAAAGTCATATATAAGTAATTATTAAGAAAAAGCAAAAGAAAAGATGACTTTCCCAGTCAGGATTTTTTTTTTCCCTTGTGCTAAGAGAAATGTATAACAAAGAGTAACAGGAGAAAACAAGAAAAAAATATTTTGGTCAAATTTATGTAGGAAAATGGCAAGAAGGGAAGCTTTTCTGCCTCACATACTGGACTATGAAATAGTTTTATGATATAAATATCAGTTTATAGAAGCTCAAAACTAGACAGAGTGACATGCCTGAAAACAAATACGGCAGAAAACGATACTAGATCAGATCAAGAGAGGGAGATTAGCATGAATTTAATAAAACTCTCCCATTTCTGTTTTTAAAAAAATTCTCTATTTTCAATAAACTCTAATCCAAACATAACAGTCAGGAAAACCATACGAATAGGCAATGTACTGTAATTGCTAATTGTGAAGGCCTATTTTCTCTGTGTTCCCTTATGTTTATATCAAACTCTTATCTCTTGTCCTACCATCCTTCCTTATCGAAAAAGAACGAGCACAAGGTGATTCACTTGCAGCTCCTGCTGGGGACATCAGACAAGAGGAGACAGACACTGATCAGGGGGAGCGGGACTTGCTGGACACAACGTTCTGATGAAACAGAATTTCAGACTTCTCCTGTGACTCAGCAGGAACCCAAGGTTAGACCTGAAGATTTTGAAGGACTTCTCCAACCATAAATATTGTATAATTCTATGGGCAATTCCTTTTTTTCACAGCAACAAATGTTGTAGTTCAAAGGTCATTATGAGACCTCCTGGTGGCACCAGTTCCTTAAGCCACAACCTAACATAGGAACCAATGTAGTTTTCAGTGCCCTTATGGGGCATGTCTGCAGAAGATGAAAAATACTGGCAGGAGGGAGGGCTTCCCACTGAAGGGAAGGGCCTACAATCTATATTTTTAGATTTTGTTGCCATTAAGTTGTCTCTTAAAGCTGTATTTTGATGCAAACTGTGCCAAATTTCAAAAATGCTGAGCCTCTCCACTGGCTTGAATTAAATTTATAGATGTTCTTATTCTCAAAAAAACAGTTTATTATGCATAAAACCAGGAGTTGAGACTTAAATTGAGGTTAACTCAAGGCCATCAGGTTTGATGATTTCAGCTACAGAATTCCAGCTGGAGAACAAAACAGAACAAACAAGGCATTCCTTGCTGCACATGCACCATGATGAGCTCTGATGGAATCCAAAGGGGTCAATTTTCTGCTCATCTACTGCAGACAGCAAGCAAACAACAACCCATTGACTCTGGACATTACCTCCCAAGTAAACAAGATGCTCCTCAAACAGAGGAGCCCATAAACCTGCTTTCCTGCAGATTTGAGTCTTTTTCCTCTCCCTCCTTGTTTCTTCCTCCTTTCTCTTCCTATGCCCCCTGGTAAGGCCAGGTAAGCCAGTAAGAAGTAAACTCCACTGAGACTTATCTGAAGGCAAAACCACCTTCTAGCAAGCCACTTCCATGGCACAAATGTGCAGAGGCAGAATTCAACCTGCCTTTCCTGCAGAATTAATTCAAGTTTCGCCTTCCCCCTCTGATGCCAATTCTTATTATTACCTTCCGGGAACATAATTATCTTTCCATCCTTATTTCAAATGTTGCCAGCTGGTAACTGGGGAGGCAGAGGATACAGCAATCACTCGTGTATTGTTTCCTTCAGGAACTAGCTTAAAAATGAATTTAAGAAGCACTGTTTTTCAGTAATGTAGATCAAAGAGGAGTTTATTTATTATGGGAGCACAAACATGCACCGAAGATTACGGTTGCTTCCTTGTTTCCGTTATGAACTCCACTCTCCGAGCTGTCATCACTTCTTCATTGAAATTTTGCTGCCTACTGAGGTTTCTATGGATGAAAATAAGGGAAGAAATACTCCCCGCACGACTTTCTGCAGAGGAAGGGATGAGACAGCTGCCTAAATCAGTTCCGTCTGGCCCGCTAATTCTTTCTTCACTTATCCCACTTACAGGACCCCATGTCACCCTTGCAGCAATTGCAGCCAGAATAGTAGCTTTGACTTCACTGACATTTCTTCTCCTTTTTTTTTTTTTTTAAGCCAACTATATCTGCTTTCAGATACATACTATTACCAGTCATTTAGCTCCAGCCACAAAACCCATTTCTTTCAAAAAGCTCTCTCACAAATCCAGCTATTACTACTCCTCAATCAAGTTTCTACTCAATTCAGGCGATCAAAGGAAATTTTCCAATTTTTCTTCTACAAGCATCACTTCCCGCTGCCATTCCGCCCCGCACAATCAGACCCTGGTAGCGCTTCCCTCCTCATCCTGTCGGTCCCGTCAACTGATTCACACATTCCCGAGAAAAACTCATTGCTTCCTCCTAACAGCTCCTACCCCCTGCCCTTGCTACCAGAGATGCAACTGCTAGAGAACAAAATTATTACTTGGTCAACCATCCTGCTATGGCAAGACCTTCTTTTGCTTCCTTCTTTCTATACTCCTTTGTGGTCATTAACACACTTGTCCCATCTATGCACATATGCACACAGAACTATTTTATTTCTCTTTTAAGTTCAATGAATGAAGCATATGGAAGAGGCATTGGGATCCTACCTATCCAAAGAGCTCATCCTGAGATTCCACTCTGAGCTTCAGCCCCTTTATGCTTAATCCTATACAAAGGACTTGAATAGCTTGAAGAAACAGAGTGAAGACTGCCACTTAATTGTGACATATTTTCTTTTCATACACAGCATTGCCACAGCGGTTCCTTCTTTTGTTTCCCTCTGCTTAATCCATAACATACAACTAAAACAACACCAGGTTAAAAGGTTTTTATGCAACTGCTTCTTGTTTGGCTTTCTGTTCCTTGCTACAGTTTTAAAAGCACAGGATGCTTTCCTAGGATGAAACTCACCCTGTGAGCACACAGAGTCCTAAAGGACAAGTGGATTTTTAGAAAACTCTGCGGCTGCACCTGGAACTACGGTGTTATTTATGCTGAAGATTGCTGACTCTCCATTCGATATTGCAGCCAAGGCTGATCCTGCTCAGCTCACTGCTCTAGGACCTCTGCCAAAGCAGAACTTGATTTTGTTTAACATGCTTAGTGCATTTTTATTATTACGTTGGTATTGTATTCTTAGGCCTGCAAGGGGGTTTTACTTCAGTATCAGATCATTGTTTCTTAAGATCCACTAAAGGTGGAAAACTGGGGTTTATTTTGCTTCACCAAATAGGATAGCAAAATGAAAAGACAATTTGCTCCTTCACTGCTTTGTGGTTCTTACTACAATAGTTGTACAGTTTCATAGTCAAAAGAAGGTGGTACATATTTGATAATTTATTGCTTACTGTTTAACTCATCATTAAAATCCTTTTTTTTGCCTACAGGTCCATGTTTGTAACCCCATTGCACAGTCCAGCTGACATATATACTACAGGCCCACTTTTCTTCTTTCTTTTGCTGTAAACCAAGAACAAAACCAAAACCTACAGATGAGCCATGAAAGTGGCAAGTGACTCAAGATCTATTTTCATGGCAGTAAAATGAGCGTAAACTTATTTTTGTCTGTCCCATTTTATGTTAATATGAACAAATCAAGTTAAGATTTAACAACTCTTTATAGTCACTTGAGTCTTACAGGCTGCATTCTCTCCATTTCAGTTTGAGCTCCCCAAATATCAATTCCAGATAGCGCATGGCACATCCATGCACTGAATAAGACACACAATTATCATCAATTCAGAGCAGCTCCCCATGCGCAAGAGCCCTAAACATCTTTGGACTAAAATTATAAACGGGTATTGATGAAACAATTTACTTCAGCTTTTATGTTCCCGCTCAAGGATGGATCAAAATAATCTCTAATGGTCAGATTTTCAAAAGAGCTCGGTGTGAGGGCTCCCGCTGGGAAGAATGACAGCTACTAAACGTGCAGCTCTTCGGAAATTGTGCTCTGATGCTACCCAACATTGTTTATCATTCACAACAGCTCATTTGCTTCTTTTGCCTCCTTTAAAGGTATCACAGACTGTTTACCAGCCTCTCCAGTTTCCTCTACCATGTACCACACTGCCTTCCAGCCAACATCCATGCAAACATTAGATGAATTACCCAACCATTGAAATAACCAGAGAACAGATGCTCCTTCTTAAAAAGAAAAGAACATTCTTACTGTAATGTAACACAGTTCCTTTGTATTTCTGAGTTATTTTTGTAAATGCTGCTGGAACAATAATCTTGCATTTGCAGTTCAGCTTTTTTTCCCAAAAGGATAAAAAAATTCTTTTAAAAGGCATTGAAATTTATTTTTCTGACAACTAAAATACATCTAGTATAGAGAAATTCAAAATAACACAGTACACTTAGATTGAAAATAAATAAAAATATGAAGGCCAAAATTTTTAGAAGTGCTGGGGACCTCGGAATTTCTAGTCACACTTTTGAAGCAACTTTAGCTAGAAATGTCCAAAGAGACTTATGTGCAGAAGGAACCTGTATCCACTCTCTGAGGTGTCATTACTTCTTCACTGAAATCTTGCTGCCCACTTTCATGGGCCTTAGACCTGTACTGTTGTTATTCTTTTTTCTATGAATAACATTTTCATGCTAAGTCTACTTTGTAATAAGCACTCTTGTTTAATTTGCTTTGAAGGCAGCAGCTGCAACAGTGCAGGGATCTATAAAATGGGTATTCTGAAACACCTACCAGCACAAACAAGCACGTCACCAAGATCATTTCCATTCCCTGCACCTCCTTTCCGTCTTCCTTTGGAAATCTCCCAGTTTGCTGTTTCTGCAATATTTTGTCCTGCAAAACATGTAATATTTTGGTCTGTCGTGTTTCTCCTTGTGGATTCTTCTTGTTCTATGTCACCCACATATACGAGCAATCGCAGGAGGCCAAGAAACCTTCTCTCTCCTTTTATGCCTTCTTCTGCCTCTCCTGAGGGGTACACTACTGTAAACAATATATGATGAGATTTGCAGTTAAATCTTGCTGAAATGATTTAAATGACACACAATTCACAGCTCACAGTTTTTCAGGATATGTCATTGCTCAGGCAAAATACCCACTGAACCCCGTTGTTTTTTACCCAGAAAGATTACTAAGATCTGGCTACAAGTGGCTTCAAACAATATTGTGCAATTTTGTTTCATTTTCTCTTTTTTGCAGAGTGCTCTTAAAAAGTCAGTTTAATGAGAAATTTCATTGTCTAATGGGCCGTGACTGTTCATGATAGGATTTCATTTTAAATTCAGTTCATTATGCTGTCATTAGAGAAGATATAACTTGTCTTATTGCATCTTATCATTTACCACGATTTGTATGTCCATTATTAGTTTGGATTTTCAAAGTAAGATATTCACTCAGCACCTGATTAAATGCACAGCATCAGTCAAACAGGAAGATAGATTACCTTGTGGCAAAAAGCAATGACCTGAATCTCAACAAATACGGTCATTTTCTAATCCTGTGCCATTTTTAATCCAGGAAAGTCATTTTATCCTTTGTGGTAAAGACAAACACTGCCTTTGGCTCACCTTTTAACTAGCCACTTCACACTGCAAGCTCTTCATTCCTTGCAACACATCACGGGGTAGAAAGTCTTCACTGAGCACAGTCTTCATGTTATGCTAGCCCAGAAAAATAGACTACAATGACTATTTCTGTACCTCTTCAAAATGTGTTTTGGTTCACTTTTTCCTTAAGACCATTCACTTTAGACCTCAAGACCATTCTTTACATTTATTGGAATGCTAAAAGTGATTAGATTTGAGCTATCCAGACTACTTCTGTTTACTGTACCAGCCATCACCGAAGACTCTGACCATTCCCAACTACTGGTACCATTGTAGCCTCCAAGTCAACTGCACTGTATCTAAGCAAACAAATATCCATTTTAAAAACCTGATGAAGTTAAGTCTAGAAAGACCTGACAAAGGAGTTAAATTTCACTTTGTGCTGCACTCTACTTGAACAGAGACACGGGTAGATACTGCTTGATTAGATTCATAGTGGTGCTCAAAAGAAAAGGAAGGAAAAAAACATGAATGGGCAATTTAGGAAAGAAGTTTCATTGCTCTTTAAGTCTCATTTGGCCAGCAACGTCCTCTGAAAGCTGACAAATATATCTGGTGGTGTTGTTCCTGGGAAAGTAACTTCTCATGGACTTATTTTTTGGGGTAATATTTAAAAACCCACAGCCTTACCTCCTGCCTGGGCACTGCCTATGCCACTGCACTTAATGGGACAGTAACAGCTACATTTTCATGTACGTTGCCAGCTTTCTTCAAAGAAAAGCTGGACAGAGAATTTCTTGGCAAAAAGTGAATTCATCCCCAAATGGCACATCAATACTGTTTTGCTATCTGCAAAGCTTGGTCAAAGTGAAAACTAATTTTAGTTATTAAAAAAGGGACTTTTTTCAAAATATTTCTAAACATTTTCTATTTTAAAGAGAGATTTTCTATTTTTAAATAGTTCTTTTTTAAAATTTGATTTTTTTTTAAAAAATCCAAACCCTTAGCATGAGATATTTTTGTATTTTATAGATATTTTTATAACATGAAGTATATTTTTATTCGTATTGACAAGAATATTCCAGGTTTCCACACCAAAAGAAAAGCTTTTCGACACCACCACTTCTCAATTCCCTGCAAAACTAAAAAATATCAACAATATCCATCTTGCTTTGATCCAAATGATTTTTTTCCCTTCACTTTGCACTTTGATCAAAATACTAGAAAACCCTGTTGCAAACTAGAAAACCTCCATGCAAACACGGGGGACATGGTTGAACGCTTTGGAAACCTTTCCGGTAATCTGGAAGATGACAAGTGCTCCACTATATTCACATGTGCTGTAAATTGTGGACATAACATTTCAATATAACGCATGTTCTGGATACCCAAATATCATATATATACTAAAATATACCAAAATATACCAAAATGTTCTGGATACTTTTAAGGCCAAGGGAATTTCTGCATGCTTTCTTGTAGCAGGATCTGAAGAACAGAGCTAGATGTTGGACTGCTCAGTGCCGAGCTCTTTCCAAAAACCTGATACATACTTCCCAGATGATAAACAGATGCAGCAGAAATATTTAACACGCCAGCAGCTCCAGATGCCGCCTTCAGGAAAATCATAACAGTGTGCCCCTTCACATGTCTTACATATCAGTACTACTTGATTTCTTAAAACGGTGATACTTGTGCAGAAGAACAAGCTGTCACTAGCTGACAAGCATAGAGTATTTCACAAGCACAGCCCACTGCAAGGCACAGACCTTGATTCATTGATTCATTTTGCTCCACATTTTTCCCCCTGACTTGCCATCAAACCACCTCAGAGTTACTGCAGAACGGAGCTCGGTTAATGCAAAATTAAAAGTTACCTTCTTTGTGCGATCTTTATTCACAAGCCGTAAATATAAAACAAAGCCCTGTTTATCGTTATAGTTTGCATTTTAAGTGCCTTACTGTTTTACTGCCAATTATAAAAAAATTCTGGAGAGCTTTAAAACCTAAAAGAATTTGTGCTCCTTTACTCCAAAACAATCCTATGTATTCTGGTCATGCCGCACAGCCAGCTTACTCTGTATGCAGAAAATCAGTGGGAAATCTTGCTATAAGAAGATATTTGGCTGCTGCTAGAACCCTCTCCTCTTCCTAATACACCAGGAATAAGGTTTAAGCACATGTATCATTGCAGTTTATTTGGATATTAAGATGGCACTTGAGGAATCACCTGTCTGAATAGCAAGTATGATTTAAATGCAACTGTAACTCTATTAATGCTGAGTAAATAAAATCATAGGTAGGTCCTTACAACTGTAAGCAAAGTGTATAACTGTAAAATCAAACTCTTTCAGAACAGGCCTATCTGGAACAACTTTTATTCACTAAATTTTATAAAGAAATGACCAGTCTGGTACTCCCAAAGATGCTTCAACTCCATCTTATGATACAGTAAGCAAGCGTAGGTTTCATTCTGGCAGAAAGAGAGAAAATCTGAAATATTTTGCATGAATGATTTTTAAAAATCCAGAAATTAAAGGATTTAGAGATTGACAAAGAAAAAAGAAAGCCAAATATCTTTAAAAACAAACACCTCAGATTAGCAGTTCCTGAAGATAAATTTGGCGAAACCTTTTACTTGCCTGGAAACCCGCATCATGGCCAACTGCAGGCTGTGCTCAATGAGGAGCCCTGCACAAGGAAAAACAATTCTCGTGCAGTTCAGCCCTTCTGTGCCACCTCTGAGGACGGTGCCCTGTTCGTCCCCTGGTCCAGGGCTCCTTTGCAGTATTTGGCAATTTTCTCACGTGTGATGATTGCTCCTGGTTTCCAGCTGCTGGGTCCGGCACTTTTGGACTTGGACTGGCAGGACTTGCTGCGTGCCATCAGCTGTAGCTGAGATCAGTTACAGCTAAAATGTCTGGAGAGGGGAAAAAAGAGGGGAAAGAAAAAAGGAGGGAATCTCATCTCCATGTTTCAGTCTAGAAACCCCAGACTAGTTGACATTCCTATTTCAGCCTTTATATTTCTAGCCTTCAGATCTCCTGATACAGAGCAGCAGCACTGCCAACAACTCGGCAAAGTGTTAAATGAAGGTAAGTTCACTTCTATCCCTGAGAACTTTAGAAAGAATTTTGAGAGCACCGTAGAAGTGCCATGAATAAATGAAGTTTTATTCAGTGCAGCAGTAGGATAGTTTATAAGAAGTCAGTTTTCAAGGCCACACACCAAACGGGGAAATATTGTGTAAGAAATACTGTGTAAATCCCCATGGAATGACACCAGAGCATGCGGAGAAGTCAGTAAGTGATAATTTAGGCAGACACCAGGGACAGTGCAAGCAAGGAGGATTTGAACTGCGGATGCATGGAAATCCTTAATTCTGAGATTTCTCATCTGACTTTTCATATTTAAGAGAGCTTTTCTTCTTTGAGGATTAAAAAAAGCTATTTCAGTCATGCTGACTGCTCCAAAACAACCTGAATGTACAAATACTACGTTTTACATCTAAAAGAAATCCAGCTCCTGTGGAGATGATTTATCACCAATTACTAGGGAGATGATTTATCTGAAATGGAGGTCTCCCTAGCAGGGAAAACGCTTGTATTATTAGCAAAATAACAAAAGACCGAACCCATCAGTGGCCACTTGCAGGCACTTCTAATACCGCACAGCAGTTCAAACCTCTGGTGCCAGCGGTTCAAAACACAGTGTTTCTTCAAGAAAAACCTGCAGAGGCCACGGTCATAATTCCTTAGTGGTGGATAAAAGAGCTTCCACAACTGATTCGTGGTTGCATTAGCAGGGTGCAAAGATGATGTGACAGTGAAATACTGGATCCTTCTTGCAGGGCTTCGCTCCAGGGGACACCCAGCACTTTATGACTTACAGTTTCCTACACAGGTCAGGCTACTTGCAGCCAAGGACATGCCCAGCTTGTGTCCCGAATAACAATCACAGCAGTGACTGGCATCCAGCTTACAGAAATCACATACCCCAAAACAGTCACAGGGCGCTATGAGGTGCCCTTGCTGCTTCCATGCTTCTAACACTTGATTTCTCTCAGCAAAAGCCTCCTGAGGATGTGCTCCGGCATTCTCACAATCCCAAATGCAATCCCCTCACAATCCCCTCTCTCCCCATTCCCCTCTATATGTTGTTGACTGTGCATCATACATAGCCTTTCTTTTTCCCTGGTGGAATTATCCAGAGAAAAGTGACAAGTTCCATCCTGCATTTGACATTTTAATCAAATGTAAAAGACTCTGGGAATATTGCCACATTTCTGCTGTTGCAGGTGAGGTTGCCTTGGCCAGGACTACCAACTCCCTGCACAGTTATGATCTTTAACTTCATTTCTGTGCCGTTCTGAAGCCAACAGGGCCCAGTCTAAACAGGAATATCTGTCCTTGCATGCCAGGCCTGCCTAGCACTACAAGAACAACCTGCATGAATTCTCTTGGCATCTCCCATTAAACTTATGCCTTGTGTGTACCTTTGGAAATAGGATTGGATTAGCAGGTGGGCAACTAGGGTAAAAAATTTTAGGACAGTGGCAAGAGAGAAGGGATCTAAAGAAAGTAAAAAGTACAAAGAAAGTAAAAACTGAAGCATACAGACAAAAATCAAATGTCTGTTGCTTTACAGCCCCAGTGCATTTACTCTGCTTTTTAGAAGATGCAGCAAATGCAGAATTTGATTCTGCGTCATTTGCAGGACCACTCCACACTGCAAACGCTCTTCACAGGCAACTCGTTCATCACGGAAGCCTGAAGCTTCAGTGGGTCCTTGCCAAGATAAAGGTAGCTGAATGTCATGTGATTTATTACTGTGATGGAGTAGCTTTTGCCTGCCACATTCATCACATTAAATAATATCTAACATTGTTGACTCCAGTGCGCTATTCCAGAACGCACAGACAACTGCACAGTACCTGACTAAGGATGCCCGTAATTGGGATTTGGTCGTTCCATGAGGTGCACTGCGTTCACGTCACTGGGTTGTTTCAAGCTAGTGTGTTGACTAGAGCTGCTCCTAAGCACTAAACTAAACACTACTAAACACTACTAAATAAACACTCTGCAGTCCGGGTCCCTCTCCTGGGGTTTGTTATCAGTTTTCCAGCAGGGGAACATGCCTCCAGATACATCACCTCTGATGCACCTTAACGAGCTCAGCACTGATGATCTAGAGTAACATCCAAACCACAAGACTCTACCTGCCCCTTCTCACACGGTATGCACTGGCTCCAAACTTTGTGCCATTCCTAAATTATTAACTCAAACAAATTATCACCTACTAGAGTAGTCATTGTTTTGCTTTGTTTTGCCTTTTTAATCCTAAACACTGTAACCTCAGTCAAATTCCTCACGACAGCTCTGTGGCATCTGTATCTATCCGCGGTCGCTGCTTCCTTCCAGCCAGCTCCCCAGCGCAGTGCTGCCCAACAGGATGCCAACGGGAGATGCTTGCAGCGCACACAAATAACCACATGGATTTTCCACAATTTTTCATGCATGTGTGGGCTTATTCCACACACATTTGGAATGTGAACATTTGAAATTAAATTCTGGTAACTGACCAGAGTATATCAAGAGATTGGTCAGTGTAGTAAGATTTTTTTCCTAAAACACGCAGGCCTGTAAGAGCAAGTCCTGTTCCTAGTTCTTCAGAAATCACACAGATTGTTCGGTAACTTTTTGCTGAATCTCCCTAACATCCCCATCTCTGCTACCTATTTTAAGAGCAGTCTTGCTGTGATAGCGTCATATTTCCTACAGCCTGTCTCCAATACTCATATTTCAATTATCATGTTCCATGGGACATCAGCAGTGAACAAGTTTAAGCAGCTTCTTCCTGCACGGTTCTGGGGGTGCACACAGGCACGATCACTGATGACATCTAATTCATTCACACGATGATTGTGTGTGATGAGAAACAAAACTCAGGACTCCTCAGCATGGGAAGTGAAAGCTTTAATTGTAATCTGTGCCCCTCCAAAGAACTAGATGTTCTTAATATAAAAACAACACTGCCAGAAGAGGCATATTGCTATTATACTCAGTGTTAAAAACCTGCCTGCTACTGACATACTGTGGTTTACTACTCAAATCCACTATGCTCCGAAACCCCTTCCTTTCTTATCTGTCTCACTCTATCAGTGAGTTGCTCTCCCTTATGTCGTCTCCAGAGAACGTGGGCACACAGGGCTGAGCCTGAAATCTCCCAAGTACCAGCAAAACATCTGCAAGCCGATCTGTACAGCTGCAGGCAGGAGCTCCTGCTGAAAAACGGGCACTAGGCACATTAATGGGGAGGGAAAATGCTTTGAGCAAGTGAGACCGAAAGACAAATCTTAATTTCTAAGGACTAATTTGAAACACCCCATGACAAAGGGGAAAAAACCCTTCAGTTTGATCTGCCTGCCACTAGCAGCCCAGGAACTCGGGGCTTTTAGGTAGCACAAATGAGCATAATGCTATGGGCAATCTGGCTCAGTTTGGGTCTATCTATTGAGCAGGCACTGAATGACTGAGCTTCAGGCTGAGCACTGAAGCTCACTGACTACTAAGTCCTTCTTCCTAAATATATCAAATGGTATTTTGGAGTGCCCTGGGTGCTGAAAGACCTCTGCTTTTTTCTCTCTCAGAAAGCACAGCTCTTTATCCTAGATCTGGCAATCCCGATGCTAGCATACCCTTTCTCCTCAGTTCAAACTTGTGTTTCCATTTCCCTCCCATCCGTGTAATTGCCAGCTCGAGTGCTGTGATCTTAGTTTTTCTTAAGTCTAGTATTGGTGACAGGTTTCTTGTTTCAAGTTTCACTCAATAACAGTGAAAGAAGTCTCGGTTATCCCTGTGCTGCATCTCTCCATGCACATTCACAAAACTACTTCACCCTCCTCCCTCACCTCCTTCCTGAAATTCACCTCTTCCCAGTATTGCCTGCATCAGGAAACCACTCTGGCTTAGTTGCTGCCTGTCCTGCCACAGCAATATTCCCTATTTCCCTTATATCTTCATTTGTCTTAAATCATAGGGTCTTTAGGCATAGGGGATGTTTTCTGCTATGTATTTATAGCATGCCCAACATAACGACTGCAGCTCCTCTGTAATACTACGGGCAATCAACACGAACATTTTTATTTTCTTTTCCCTTTCATTTTCAGTTGGCTGCCTGATAGATTCCTTATATAAAATGCTTCAAATACCCCCAGAGGAATACTCCCTTCCACATGTGACTTCCCTTATTTAATTGGTGCCAATCTCCACAGGAATATTTTGTAACAGAAAGGACAAGGGTGAAATCCACCTTCACACCTACCCTAGGCAGTACCCTGTGCTCCACTGCTGAGTTTTCGCTAATGTTCTCATCCCGTCCACTCTGCCACAGGTATTACTTGGCCCAGGAAGACCCTGACGTAGTGTGCAACTGCCTATGGCCTGTCCCTATCCCATCTGCAGATCCAACAGGGATAGTGAGATGAACCCAGGAGCAAACGGCACCAATACTCCAGGCTCTTCACCACCAACATCCCATCCCGTGGACACTGCAGAGCCTCTGGAATGTCAGCACAACACAGAGGGCAGCCGCAAGGAGGGGAAATCCTCCTTTCCAGCAATCCGTCCCCACAACAGCATCCTGCGGTTTCACTGCTCGACTGGCAGTGCTGGAAGTACCGGACTGACCGGTTATAACCGAGTGATGCCTCAAGGACCATGGCCCGGGTCCAAGCGCTATTTACGAATTACAGCACTGAAGGAATCACCTACCCTCTGCACATGATGCATGCCCATGCGCGCGGCGCTGTCAGCGAGGAAAGGCGGCTGACAGTGACCGTATTTTCTGTCATTCCAGCTATAAGGATTACCTGCCTCCCTGCATATTAACAGGTGTCTCAGTTTTCTACATCTGATATTGATGAACATGTCACTGCCCTATCCACAGATGATCCTGCATATTCCCCGTGCTGCAGATTTGGACCGGATTTTGTGCATGTTTGCACAATTTGTACAATTCCTTTGGAGAAGAAATAAGCAAAGAAGGATATGCTCAGTGGAAAGTTTTCCAATAAAGAAGATAGATGAAAAAAATAGCAGTAAGTTCACAAGAAATAAAAAGGCAAGCATAATAAACGCTAAAATCACCAACATTGAAGCTAGCAACCACTTTGAGAGCAGCAAAGCAAAGCAAACACAACACTTGACTGCATCAACAAAAGGAACAGAATTTAACGCCACGGGTAACTGAATTTAAAAAGATAAGGAATCAATTTCTAAAAAAACCTGTGTCTCTATTGGTTCAATTATGTTCTCATGTCTAATAAAAGTAATAAGGAAGCATCAAGGTGAAGAGTGCTCTATTATAATTCCATGGAGGTAAGGCAAAGGAACCACGAAGCTAATTTAATAACGTGGTTGTAAAATACCTGCATCTGGGTATCTTCAAAGGGATTACCAAGCTCACAGTGATGGAAAAGCAAGAAGTCAGCAGGACATTTCTAAGAAGGGAGGGAACATCATCCTCCATCCACAGCAGTGCTCCTTGGTTCAATGGGATGTTACATTCAAAACTAAATTACTTCAAGTCTATTTGTGATGCTCAGTAGGAAATACATTCTTCACATAAACAACATTTGGGAGACAAATCTGCCAAAGTGCGGCACGCTGATCTGTATTTTTAGCTACGGATAAATGGTACCCTGGAAGCTCAATACAAATTTAATATGCTTATATAAAGGGGGAAAAAAAGCAGTTATTTGGATGCTGTTGAACTATGTTACTTTTATGCAATGTATGTGCTTTAAGCCTGTTTCAAACGCAACCTTCTTGCTTTTAGAGAAGCCCAACAGCAGCAAACTCAGTGAGAAGGCGTTATTACGTGCAAAGAAGCAATGTCTGTGGGTTTTAATACGTTCCACCAAACACGACATGGGACCAGGAGAGCAATGCAGAACCCAGCAATTCTTACTCCGCTCTGCCAGGCATCCTCACACCCGCACCTCCGTGCGACTCAATGTCGGGGCAGAGGTTTGATTGCCCAGACGGACAGAAAACGATCACTAGAGATAAGAGATTCACCTCTGCAATGGTCACTGATTCAGCCAGTCATTCCTTGGTCTTTTCCTTAAAGCACATCCCATGAATGAGAATAAAGAGGGTTTTAAACTTAGAAACATGAACACATAGCAGAACTGGTAGATTTTGAAAAAGAGAGGAGAAAGGAAGGAGAAGCAAGGAGAAACAGAGGTGAAATATAATCTGTTGAAAAGTGATTACAAAAAGCAACATTAGCCCCAAAGTTACTCTTGGACCTTTCTCATTCGAAGTCTTTCCTGGCTGTCCTGAAGCTTTTCCTTCAAAGATATGTGCATAGTTGTTCAAATGTCCTTGCATGCAAAGGACAAAGGACTTTTGAAAAGTTGCACAAATGTCCTTAGCAACTTTTTGCTCCCCGTAATGCTGTTCAGATTGTGGTCAATTAGTAGGGAAGGAAAAGGAGGATGTAGGAGACGCTAGTGTTCAAAAAGATGTTTTTTTGAAGACTAAAATTTCCGAGACACCCAGGATAGATGCCTTCAGTTCATGTAAGTAAAGACATCACTTAAAATGACACAGAAGATTAAGCTCCCTATAATGGTACAGATTTTTCCCTTCCTTCCACTTTGCTGAGGACTGTTTTATATGGCTTACTCAGAAAACAGTAGAGAAATTATGTGTAATAAATATTTCCTTAAATTGAGTTAGCAGCATCTATTTCTTCTTTCAAAATATATTGTTCCCAGTTTACTTATTACTTTGTGCTGGGACTTGTCTGTTAAAGAGAAATATTGCTTGAGGGTCCACTCCTCATTTAAACAAATACTATTAAACCCGAGAGTGAAGATACTAAGGAAACTACCAAAAGGCTTCCATGGCTGCACTAAATCAAAGCTAATGGCTTGAGCTAGAGTAAGTGGAGTTATTCTTGTGTTCTTTGTCAGTGTTAATATTTTAGGTTACAGCTCCTCGCTAGACTTGCTCCTTTTCCATGCCCTCCTCCTTCTTTTGGGACAGAAATTCCAGGAGGCTGCTCTGCTGTGTGGTTCACATTTCCACTTCCCAACATTACTGAGTGTTACTGCTCGCACTACCTTGAATTTTTCATCTGACGCCAGGTTAATTCCAAGCAGCGATGTGCCACCTGCAAGCACAGTTTACCTGTAATACATGGCCTGGTAAACTAATTAGGACACCATAGAGCACCCATGCCCTACACTTCACATAATAACATAAGGAATGGAGAGTTTTAAGGAGCTTTTACTGTTAAACTACAAATTATTTCCTGATCTTTGATTATTTTTTCACCTTCGATATTGTATGTTTTCCACCTCCATAGTCCACATTTTGCTCTTAACGCAGCCCAGAGTTAGGAGTTCTCGTGACTCTTTCCCTCTCTCTCCAAAACGAAAGTTCTCCTCAGAGTTTCTGTCTTGAAAGCACTGGATGGTCTTTTGGACTCTTTCTGAATAGAGGATTTCTCAAAGACTATAGAAACTTTTGCCTGCATATTATTGTGCGTCGACCACTTCCAACGAAGCAATCACTTCTGGGTGATTTTTTTTTCTAAAATCAGTAAAATCATTTAGGAATGCGGCTTTAGGGGCACAGAAACTATTCACAAATTCAGTTCCAGTTTAGGAAATAGTTTCTGATAAACTAAAAGCAAGGAGATATTTTTTAAAAAGTCTGAGCACTAACATTTATAACCCAGTCGCCTATTGCAGCCCTCGGGAAGCAACTGCCTACGACTCGCTGCTCTTGACTTCTTAGCTGTGGGGAGGGAGAAGACGGTGCAAATGGAGCATTGACGGACAAGCGTCAGGAAAATGTCTACTCGGTGTGTGGAAAACCAGCAGCTTCATTTAAATACGTGTGGGCAGGGGAGAAGTAAGCGCAGTTTTAGAAAGAGTGGGAGAAAAAAAAGCATTTAGAGAGAGGAGTGGGCAGGGTTTTAAGTAGTTAATGTCAATAGAGGAGGAGTAAAAAAGAGCAGGAACAGGATGAGGTGTTTATAGAGGAGACTAAAAGAAGGTGAGCACAGAAAATCAAGGCACGCATAAAAGAGAGGTTACAAGTAAGACATGATAAGCAGCGAGAAATCATTTTAAAGAAATATTAGCAGTAGGAGGAAGACCAAAAAAAAAAAATGTCCACAGTGAGAAGAGGAAAGCTATCCAGAGGGGAGCCCTGAGATTTCAGTGCCTTTTTTTGAATGAATCATTACTTAAAATGTCACCTTGCAAGCCAGTGGTCCTTACAAATACTGCTCTTGATAAAAGAGCAAAACTTACTGAGCCTCGTGAACATTACGAAGGTGCTGAAAGAACGAACTGAAGCAACTGAATAATTAGTAGCATTCAATGAGAAGGAATAAGCTACTGCAAGACTATCAGCATAGTCTCAAAGAGAGAAGAAAAGGGTAGCTGAGAGATTTACAAATCAATCATATTAGCTCCAATTCCTAGAGAAACAAATCAAACTGTTTGCTAGAAGCAGGAAGATAAACAGGAGAGGAGATACAGCCAATAGTGTATTTGTTAAGAACAAAGTGCATCAAGGAAATATATTTTACTTCTAGAAGCAGGTAACAAACCTTCTGGAGGCGAGAAACAGTAGATCCGATCAGTCTCAAATGAAGTAAGGCTTTTAATACTGCTTTACTCAGCAACCTCCCCAAGCTAGGGGAAAAATCTTGTTAAAACTTTCTATCTGATAAGGAAAGAGATAATAATGACTGGGTGGCTGCATCCTAAGAGTTAGCACTCGTGCTACAATCTCAGCACGTAAAGATATACTGAAGGGTTCTGCAGGCTCTGTCCCATGCTTTATATTGTTCATTATTTTCATTAATTAGCAAAGTGGTGGAAAGTAGAGCATGCTATTAAATTTTCAGGTGAGGTGAAGCTTGGAAGAACTGCATTCACACTGAATGACAGGTTTAGAATACAAAATGATTTTAGCAAATTGGAAAAATGACCTGGAAGCCTGCCATTCAACCAAGTATAAAGATATACAAAACCAAGGGTTGGGGAATACCAGCTGAAGCTGGATCCTGGAAAAGGTGTTGGAATGGTTTAACATGAGGATAATCTGCAAACCATAACCTGTAATCTTTCCTCTGAGCAACACACTCAGCATTAATAAGCTCGTAGCCAGAGCACTGTCTCCTGTTTTGGGCAATACAGGTACAAATTGATAAGAGTTCAGAGGAAAGTCAGGAAAACAAGTGAGAATCTAGGGAAAACAGGCCACAAAGACTGAACCACACAGGGTTTGAGGGGTTGTTTGTTTTTTGTTTCTTGTTTTAACTCAAAGAAGAGCCTGTTCTCTGCGGTGGATAGAACCAGAGGTAACACATTTAAATAGCAGCACAGCAGATTCACACTGAATGTTAAGAAGCTCTCCAATGGGAAAAATAAAGGACTGAAGTAGATTGCCAGAGGAATTGTAGAGCCTTCATCACTGCTATCTTTAAGATTAAGTTAGACAAACTCTCCAAGGTGTAACACAGAGTCGATCCCACCTGAGGACACAGGTCATGAACTAAACAACCTTCTAAGTCCTCCTCCAAACTCATTTGCTATAAACCCATAATCCAGCAGCTTTGCTGCCTGAGAACGCACAAGGGCAGTGTGAAGAGCAGAGCGGAGCCGTGCTTGCTCCCTCAGCGCTGCAGCTGCAGCGAGCGCAGCAACGCAGGGAGAGGGTGCAGGGATCAACCTCCGAACTGCATCCTCGGGTCTCTCACTCGCAGACCGTCATTTTGGGCAAGTCATACTCTGTTCTCTGCTTGCTTCTCCTTTTATAACAATTAAACCTCCTCTTATTAAGCAAATTCCAGTAATAAAAGTTTTTTTTCTCCTGGCTGAAGTCATAATACAGTGGGTTCTCTTCTGGTTGCCAGCTGCAGGTATTATGAAATACATAAAACATGCCTAAGGTCTTGGGATATTATCTGGAGACACCATGTGCAGCAGGTAAGGATGTCTCAATATCAAACCTATCAAGGCAGAATCTCCTCTGAATACTTTTAGCAGCACATTCATCTCGTGTGCTACATGAAGGTATCACAGCGGATGATCATCCCTCGCTGTATCTGTGAGAACGCACGTCAGCTTACCTTGCTTTGAGCCAGCGTTATTTGAAAGACTACAAAAATCCTATAGGAAAAAGAAAACAAATCTTGGAGCTTCTTTAACATAGAAAAAACAAAAAAACAGCATTGACCTGGCAGCAAACCATTTCTCTCTCACTTTTTTTCATGTACCGATCACTTTTCCACGCTATTTTGCTGCTGTGGTCCCCAAGCCACTTATCTGTGCTGATCCTCAGCCCCTTCGGCTGTTGCTGCACACATTGCCCTCCCGCAGCAGATCCACCTGCACCTTTACCTGCTGCCTGCTCCCCACTACAGCCCTTCCTCCTCTGCTGTCCTGTGAATTGTCCCTGTCCCTTCAGCTCTTCAAGTTAACTTTGTCCTTTCCCGAGAGCCCTGCAGAAACTGTTTTTATGAGTGGGCTGGGGAGCAGCCAAGAGCCGCTTAAATCCCCGGATCTCCTGCCAAAGGGAGGGTTTGTGTCACTACAGACTGAGGATGATTTGTTTTCTAGATGTGTTAGCCATACACTCCAAATTGACAGAAAATGAATAGGCTTGCTAAAACTACAGAAAGCAAATGGTTATTGGAAAACAACAGAAGCATTTTCAAGAATTCAGAGAATTTGGTAATGATAAGAATCTAAGCAAACAAGCTTAGATTCTCACATCTAGAAGAAGCACAAACTCAGCACGAGCCATGTGAAGAACAAATTACTCAGTTCTGTCTAGTTTTGAAATTAAGCAACCAAGAGCTATCTAAATCCTTATTCTCAGTCTTATTGTTCCAGGTCTAGGGTAAATCACCAAAGCACCAGCCTATTAATCCTCCTTTTTGTATGAATGTGGACTAGCTCCAGAAAACAAAGTCAAGAGGTAGATTTATCATAGGTATCATAGATAATGATTATGTACCGCACTGCCCTTGCTGCAAACACCAGTTTCTGCTTCTTTATGAGCACGTGCTCTCATGTGGAACAACTCATGATACCACTTCTCCCCTTGGGAAAACTTTTCTGCTTTTTCCTTGAGATATTTGAGGCTTTGCTCTCTAGGGGCAGTGCCACGGTAGTGCTGCCCTGGTTGTGTTTGTGCTGAGGGGCCCTGGGGTGCCTGTGAAAGGCAATTCCAAACACACCTTAGGGCCTCAGCTTCCAGGCACAGATAAACTGACCCACTTCTCTGTGGATCCAGAGTGGGCATAAAAATGATTAGGACCAGACACCGAATCCTTTCACATTGATATCTGGGCAGGGACAACATTTCAATGTCGCAAACAGACTCTTGTGGAGTTGACAGACATCTGTGGTCACAAGGCAAATTAACAGATTTTTGGGGTCCTGCATACAACTTGGAAGTCCCCATGTGCAAAACAATCATACAAATTTTCACAGCTGCAGTGCTAGCACATCTAACCCAAGCACAGAACATGCTGTTTTCTACGCGAGCGAGTGCTCTGGCACTAGCAAACACTTGAATCCTGTTCTCAGCTGATGCTGCTTCCCCCACCAGCTTTCTCACCTCGCTCAGAGCTACAGAAAGGTTACGAAGCAAAGCACACATCTATTGAAATCAAAAATACACCTAAATGTAGCTGAATAAAACGCCTTTGTACGTGACAAACCCTGACACTGACAGCATTAAGAAACTTATTTCCACAGACCTCTATCTCTGCAAAATCAAAAAACAGCCTCAGCTGCGCGTCGTGAACCTCTGCTGCCTCAGCCAGCAAAGGTTCTTCCTGATTTACTATGAGAGGCTTGAGGACTCGGAGCACAAGACTTGGGCTGCTGCTGCAGCAGAACTGGAAACGCGAGGGAGCCAAATAACACAACCGACAGTAGCAAAGTTACGTGGTATTTATGCTGTGCAATGCAGCAATCCTCCCCAAGCATGTGCACTCCTGTCTTCCTTTGTGGTCTTATCTATATATTCTTGCACATCAGTAACTAAAAGATATTTGAAAACAATGAGAGTGCATCTGGCTTAAAATGTAGAAATCTATTTTTAGCCTGAGTCTCCAGCTTGTGAATTTAGCGGTGAGGAAAGCTTTTAGACGCGGCTTCTCCTGACAATAACACTAGGGCACTGTTGTGCTGCCTTCTCTTGAGCATGGTACGAGCAGCTCGGAAGGCAGAAAACAGCGTTGCACAACACAGTGTGTTGGAAATGATCCCAGTTAGCTTGTTCTGGTGGGAGGACCCACACACACATCAGCTCATTTGGACAAACTGAAAAGTATTTCAGAGAAGCGTGAAAAAGCATCAAACGCAACACCAGGCAGAATTTAGGGATTTGTTCATCTTTTATAGCACACAATCTCATGATATCTTTCCAGTGCCAGATTTCAAAGGAGCTTTCTTCACTGTGGCATCATATATTCCCAGGTCACTTGTGAGAGTCTGGCCCTTGGTCTGAGGTCTATATAGGATATGGGTTCTTCCTCCAGCCGTGCTTAAGCACAGGAGCAGCTTCTGGCAGGACTGAGATGAAGATTTGCCACCACTCATGGGGTAATCCTTTCTAGATGCTGCACTGTACTGCTGCACTAAAAATCTATTTATATTTCAGTGTTCTACCTTCCTTAATCCAGTAAAATTGAATGTTCTCATTGGTAAGAATTCCCTGTGTTGGAACAGAAATTCAAGATCATGAGTCAAATCTTAATATCACTAAATTTAGGCGTGGTGTAGAAGTTAACATTCATTGAGAATCTGGCCTGGAGACGGGGATTATCAGACTATGAAGACAGCACCTCGGGCTCAATCCAGTACATTATATCTCCATTCGGAATCTTTGTTGACACAATACTGAAATCAGAACTAAACCAGGTGGAACCGATGACTGTGGCACACGGGACGGTTTGTATCTGCTCCCTGTCACGTCAGGCTGCCGCCGCAAGATCCATTTCATGGGCCCAGGAAGGGACGATCGGACGGTTCTGACTCCCTTGCAGTTTGGTGCCTGACTGAGCTCAGCCTGACTGAGCCCGTGCTAATACAGCACATTTGCAGCTATGACAACTCATTCCTCCCCAGCGCAAGAACAGCAAGACCAGGGAGCTTAACACACTTGGCAATGCCTCGCTGTATGAACCGCTGAGCTGGTACTTGTGGCACATCTTCACTTAGGGTATCCCTCCTCTTCCTCCACGGCGCGAGTCCAACAGGCGTCCAAGAGGCCTTCCCAAGTCCTAATGTACCACGGTAGCTATCTTGTTGCACCTGCAGGATAATATTATAATAGAGAATTTGGTTTATACGAAATTAAACACTAGCTTTATGCACACATATACACACACAAAAAAGGGTTTTGCTTGGTAAGAGGCACATTACACCTAGCATTTTGACAATTATTTCAGAGGGCTCCAGCCCCATTTGTACTGGAGTGACACAGCTCAGCCCAGTGCTCAGTGCTAGGCTTATTGTCACCAGTGAGATTTTAATTTCTTCCTTACGGTCTTTTGAGACCACTGAGAGCAAGAGGTCCCGTTAGCCTCCTTAGGAGAAGGGCATGAAATGTTATTTCCCACTGGGCAGCTTGCAGGTGCCAAATCTCAGCATTCCCCCTTGTGCTACCACAACCAGCACTTTGTTAACATCATTACCAAACCGGCATCCAGCACAATCCCTACATCC
>JAWLRI010000640.1:7985077-8018230 GCA_034781795.1 Crypturellus tataupa
CGCGCGTCCGCGGGGCTGCGGCGCCACCTGCCGGCGGCGCGCGGGGCCGCGCGCGGGCAGGGGGAAATCGCCGCTTTTGGGGGTTTTTTTGGTCGGTGTTTCTGTGTATTTTTGTTTGTACGTTTCTCCTCCCACTTTCCCTCAGCGGCTGCTCCAAGAGCGGGGCCTGGCACAGGGAATGGCGGCGGGGGTTCCTGGATGCCATCACCTGCCCCTGCTGCCCCTCTGCGTGGGCTGAAGGCGGCCCTGGCCTCACCGTGGGGACACGCACCGGCCGTGGCCACCGCAAAGAAAGAGTCAAACCCAAAGAAAACTCCGCTATCATCACTGCCAGGGCCTTGTCCCATTGCAGCCATTAGTCCTCATGCAGCCAGCTCCGTAGCCCAGGTCATTGGACGCGGAGCTGCCCGCCGAGGCCTGCACGCTGCCCCTAAAGGCATCAGGCTCATCATTATTTAAATCATACCATAAAATTGTATGAAACGTTCCCAGTTTAAGCCACTCACGTATAATAGCGTCATCCTTGCCCACAGGCTAAGCCTGAGAACATCCTCGTTCCCAGACTGGCCCTACCAAAGTCTCCTGATTATGCAGCGCTGCCAGGGGCGCAGCCGGCTCTTGAGGTGAAAAAGGCCGGAATGTATAAATGGAAACTCATCTTCAAGCTTTTATCCTTTCCCCACAGGGTCTGGATTTGTGATGTGGAGCGAGTTTTGTGCCCCGGTTTCCTATGCACGACACACAGATGACAACAGCTCACCACGCCGGTGACCAGCCGGGCCGCGGCGGAGAATCTATCCACTGGCTTTGGCAGACGGTTCGTACAAACATTTACATTTCTCTGCAGACTGTTTATATACGTTTGTGTATATACGTTTATATACGTCTGTGTATATACGTTTATATACGTCTGTGTATATAAGTCGTCCCATTGCGGCCAGTTTGGAGGAGAAAGGTTGCTCCCAGACCACACAACGAGATACCATTAATGCTGCAGGTCTGCAGCCCCGTGTTGGGTATCCCCAATGTTCAGCCTCATCTAAAGCAACACGAAGCTAACAGCACTCAACGCTCTCTTGAGAAGAGTTTTAAACCTTTTTTTATTTTTAATGCCTTACCCCATAACTGCTTTTTAGCCCAATTTCGGTGCCTTCTGTGCATGCACAAAGTGACCAGTGTTATTCCCATTTGGCAGGCAGAGGCAGACAGATTAAGTCACTTGCCCAAATCGCACACTGCATTTTGCACCAGCAAAATCAGAATCATCAGGTACACTCAGGAACTCTCAGCCCCCAAATCTGACTTTTATTCTAGCTGCTTTGCACCAGGTGAGGTGACTTAGAGGTTGAAATCTATGTAACAGTTTTCCCAGTTCAGGAAAAGAAAACAAAAAGCTTTCCAGAAAGTTCAATTTCTGAATTCCAGGGAAGTACTGACATTTCAAAATTTATTTTTAATCGCTATGAAAAAAAAAAATTAAAATCCTTCATGAGACAGAAAGACTAAACTGCTTTGTTTCCATTATGTAGAACCACTTCATTCTGATAATGTCAAAACATCCTAAAATATTATTTTATGCAAAAGAGTAAACAGATTGACCATTTTAATGAGCCAAAAGGAAATTAATTTACACAAAGTCAGGAAGATTTGTTTTGACTTTCTCCTCTAAAGTTTTGTCAGGTTGCCAAAACCTGTAAATCCAACATGAGCCTTCGCCAAAAGGTAGCTCTTCCAGCCTGTGATTTAAGGCTATTCTTCCCATAGCAGCCAAAAAGGCTTCTGCACTGGCAACACCGATAGCTTTGTGGTTCATGGTCCAAATTCTACTCTTTGGTGAAAGAGAGCCCATTCAATTTTGATTGCTACAGCGGTACAGAATAGTTTTTTGCTAACTGGTAAGTAGAAGTAGCTGGTTTATTGCACACTGACAGCCTTGTAAATCAAGAGGAAAAACTAGTCCCGTCATTCCCCTTTTTTTCCAGAGCTTTTTCCCATGAGAAAATAGAAAGCTTGCCCCCTTGCACTACAGTTCCTGTAAAATACCAGCCTTGTATTTAACATTATGAACAGAACTTCAAAATGCTCAGGAACCTGCTGACTGGTGCCACAAAGAAAAACCAAGTGCAACCAGCTACTATTGCAGTGCATGCTCAGGAAAACTAAAGAAAATTGTAATTTGCACAAAACTGTTTGCCAGTCCATTTCCACTAAGCTTCCTGAGCACATTGCCCAGTTATTGCACTTACTGGTGAAGAACGTTTTGATGAGGGAAAGATCCTTTTTGACTCTTCACTTTCAAGCTCCGCTTGCCCTGGGTTTGCCTTGGCCAGCACCACCACCAAACACACTGCTGTGATATCACAAGATTTCTCCATCCACCTTATAAAAAGACAGGGAAAACAAAGATACTTTAACACGTGTTTTGTGGGTACAATACATAAAATTTCTTCCTGACCCCATCAAGTTGTCCCTAAAATATGAAAACTAATAAATTTAGGGATGACAATTTTACAGCAAACCATTTTTTTTCTTTTCATAAATGCCTCCTGTTTAAACTACTTGGCTGTTTGCATACTAAATAGCCTGCCTTGTTTTCACTTCTCCGCATCTTTGTATTATATTATTTTTACAGCTGACAAGTGTCTTTAGACTGAGGGAATGCTGCAGTGTCAAAAGCAGATTGAATTTGCTGATTGCTGGAGTTCTTTGTGCTGCTCAGACAAAATTTCTTTCCTCTATAATACATCTGTTGTTTGTATATTCGATAAAGTTAATATCTGTGAAATCAGTCACTTCCCCAGCTCTAAATTATACTGCAACAGGCAGAAGATTGACTTCATTGTATTGACAAGAGAGAACTCTCACTGCTTATTATTTGTGGTGACTTGGAAAGATTACAAAAGCACACAGAATTGCTCTATCAGGGGATTCAGTAAAAGCTGATAAGGTGGTACATTAGCAGTAGGAATAGTTAGTTTTTAACAAACTTCAACTTTTTTTAGTGTTTTGGCAAGAAAGAATTGAAAAAAAATAGTGTAAATCAATGTATCCTTCCCCTCTTCATGCTATTCCTTTCCTCTCTTCCTGTTTAACACTGATCTCATGTGCAGTATTTATGTCTACATAAATAATTCAGGAACTAATTAATCCAATTCTTTTATAATTACCTCTTATAATGGCATTCAGCCCAAATCCCAGCAGCTTAATTGCTGCTTAATGGGGATATTTATGACATCAGTGCTAGTGAAGAACATAGGCGCCCTCACGTACTCCAGTTAGGGCTGAGGCTGCAGCTCTCGGGCTCCTTGTTTGGGCTCCAGGCAGCCCTGCAGGTCTGGCCTGTGAGGACACACAGATGTTTTGTCACTTGAGAGGAAGAGGCCCCAACTCCCTGTTTAACTGGGCTGGTGTGGTGGGTCACAAGAGCCTGAACTCAACTCAGATCACCCCCAAGCTCAGCCCATAAACCTAGGTCAACACGCGAGAGCAGCTTGAATTCTGGGGGTGTATTAGACAAACAGGATGGGTTGCAGCATGAATCTTGTCTTCAAGAACTACTCCATGGACCAACAAACAATGCTGAAATGATCACTAAAATAGGTGGGAGCACAAACACACGCTGCACGTGCTGGAATACCTTTCAGTTTGCATAGAAGGTGGAGATTTCTTGTGTAATACCATGGTGAGTTACTGAGACATGAAGCAAATTGCCAGGCTTTCGCCATCTCCCAGCTGGGTGCTTTGGCCAGCGATTTGGGACACAGCAGAGCAGGAACCTGCTCACCGTGAGTAACTTCTGGTGCTTGACACAGCCGCTGGCCCCCGATTTCATTTTCACAATCATGGAAGAAAAGCATCATATGGTCAAGGCAGATGCCAAACACACACCAGCAGCTCTTGCAGGAGCGACTGAAGCCCTGGTTGCTGCTGTGGTGAGCACTAAACTTACGTGTCGGAGGCACATGAGCATCATCCGGCATCACTGCATGGTCTCTGCTGGTGACAGAGAGGGGACGGCAGACGGGTTTCAAGACTGGAACAGGTTGGGCTGTCTGTGGGGATGGATTTTACTTATTCCCCATGTTCCAGCACAACTTGGGATGAGTGCGGAGCGAAGCTTAGCAAGCAGTTCTGATAGGCACCTACAGGAGCTGGGTAACCAACGTTGTCCACAAACAGTAGATTAGAAACAGTTACAAAAGTAAATACAATATATGGGGATCTTTCAGGGCACAGCGCTGTGGAGCTTTCACCATAGCCACATCTTGACATTTCACCATGTTACTGAGTTTATGAGGTTAATAAGGGAATTAAGTTCACAAGAACAACCACAAATAATCAGGGGTCACCCGTCCTACCCTCTTGTTCCGTGGTTTGTCTCTCAACAGGACAAAGTCACTTTGATTTTGGGAATAAAGAAAGCTCATTGCTGTTTTAGGAGCCTGTTTAGATGAGGAGGCCTGTGGTTTTCCAATACCCTCTTTGGAGGAAAAAGTGAGAGAAACCTAGTGGAAGGAACAAGTGTTTAATGGTCCCATCTAATCTGATAGTCATCCTCTCAAATGAGATCTCAAGTGAGCAGGATATTTCCAGTGCGCAGTTTGACACACATTGCCTGGCGCACGAGCAGCTTGCGAGGTTGTCTCACACGTCACTTAAAATAAACCTCCCTGGAAACACGAGGGGGCTCCGTGGAGCGCAGTGTAATTAAACACACGGCGCCTTTCCCTTTGGGAATGTGGCGGAGCCCTCATTCCACGAGGACACGTGCCCACACGGATCAGCTGGAGAGGAAGGGAAGGGAAAGAGCAGCTCCCAGAGCAGCACCTGGGTCTCCACCACCAGGGGAGCCAGGAATCGTGTCCATTTTACACAATATCCAGCAAAATCAGCATGGGCAAAGCACCCAGCTTCAGCTTCCATAAACACAGCTCCGTCTGCCCCGGGTGGTTGCATGGATTTCGTTTCCTTCGGCTTCAGAAGCAATAAAGCTTCAGCAGCGCCAAGCGGCTGCTCGCCCTCCTGATCCCGGGGACTGCACTCAGTTCAGCCTGGATGCCTTCGCAATTGATTTAAATTAAGGCAAAATAAACAAGTTCTTAAATGAAAAATGAACACCCGCAGATTGGCTACACTCCCTGAAAATCGCACCTTTTACCAGGGCAATTTCCCCATTGTAAAGAAGTTCTAAAATGTAATAGCTTTCGACTCGTAAAAGCACAATGCCCGAAAACTTTGCCCTGTTCCTTACCGAGTGTGTTGTACCCAAAAGTACTTGGTAATTAGAGGGAATGTGTTGGTGTGAATATGGAAAACTCATTTTAAAGCACTTAAAAGCTTCAAACTGAGAGTTACTTAGTTTTTATGATTGCTTTTATCTTCACTAGCAGCTAAAGACATCCTCTGGAGTCTTAAACCAGTCCTAATCAAATGTTTTAGTCAGTCTATTTTCATGAGACCTGGCAAATTTATTTCATTAGCCTGCTATTAACGGGTGGATATTTATGCATCAGGATGCGAGGAGCGACTCCCACAACTAACATTTCACCAAAAAAGGTTCAGTAATCACATCAAGAGATTGGAAATTAGGATTCCTGGGGCTTATTCTGAGCTGTGGTACAGACATTATGTGCTGCCCTCACCGTGAGTCACTCAGATTCCCTCATCCAACGAATGCCCAAAAACGGCAATATAAATTATTGGGAAGTTGTGTCAAGAAATGCTTAGCGAGAGGGTGACCCTTTTGGCATTTGATCCCCTCATCTGCCTGCCTGCCCTGGGGCATTTTAACGTGGGTGAAGTTCTTTGAGATTGAGGCAAAAATGTGCTGCTAAAAGTATTTTAGTGGTGGTTATGGATGGCTGGTGAATTAATCCCTCTTGTCCTGACCTGAGTCACAGAAATGGAAAGCTGAATTTAAACTAACAACACTGGATAGAAGGCAGAGCAGAGAAGTTCATGAGAAAAATCAAGAGAAATTTAGTTGTTACAAAAGATTTTTTTTTTTTCTAATTGGGGAGAGAATTTCATTTTTTTATGGAAATATCCAATGTTCCAGAAAGAAAAGGAAACAACCTCTGACTCCACTCCAAGACCCACAGACCGAAACACCTCTCCATTTAAATATAAAATCTCCAGCTTTGTTTTTCCAATAAAAGAAAACAAGGAAGTTTTACAGAAACCCAGGGAATAACCGAGGGAAACGTGAAAGGACTGTGAGCTGTCCTCTCCTTACTAACCTGAGGAGAGCTGGACCTTCCTCTCCTGACAGATTTTGTGCTACTCTCAGTCTCTTTCTTCTTCTATTTAATAATATAGTTGTTCCCGAGGAAACAGAGGTGAACAAGGCCCATGGGAGCCCCATAGCATCATTTTCTTTAGCATCATAAACAATCCATGTTCCTCTTATTCTAGTTTTCCCACCAGTGACTACAGTACCGGGTTCTCCGTGCGGGCTTGGGGAGTGCAGTGCTGATCTCCATTGCCCTGGGCACCAAGTATCCGCTATTAAAATTCAAGACATGAGTCATTTCAAAACCTTTCATAAAAAACTAGACGATTCCCATGCCCGAACAGCTTTCTGGCCGCTGTTCGACCTCTACCTGCCACATCTCAGGTGGGTAAACGAAACCCTGGCTGCCGGAGGTGCCTCGAATGCAGGAAACTTGAGCTGAAATTTCTGTTGAGACGGCTCTATCTGGCTGAAACGCTACGCAAAACATTTCATGTCGGAAGAACATCTTGAGCTTAGCAGCTCTGCTAACTGGAACAAAAGGAGTCTCCTTTCCGACCTGATGATGATTTATCTGCTCTATTAACGGGGATGACAGAGGGCACCGCAGCAGAACCTGGAATCAGAGTGACTGCGGAGAGGCAACGCATGGAGGTTCCCCCCGAGCTCCCTATCCGGAATGCAGAGAAGCTCCCGCGGCTGCTGTCACATTGCTGCAGCTCTGGAAAGGGAAGCGGGAGGCAGAGCGGAGCCGACGGAGAGCAGGACTACACGTGCTTAGCTTGGAAACACCACATCACTAAACCAAAAGCGTTTGCTTTGATCATAGGGCTCCCAAGTATATTCTGGAAGTTGCTTGTTAATTTTTCAAAAATGATGTGCACTTATACTTAATTATTAATGAAAAGCAACGACTAAAGATACGCCCGAAAGCCTTTGGCTTTCACCACTTATTTTAACAATTTACCTAGTATTTATTTCTACACGTGCATCTCAAGGTACGACTCGGTTAACAGCACACACCGATACCTTATCCCCCATATTTAACAAATAAAATTCTATGGTAATTTCACAATCAACAATGTCTGGTGTTAAGAATTTCATTATTAAATCTGATTGAATATGATTAAATATGGCTCATGCTTTCCAGAATGGATTGCATGATAGATATAAATGAACTCATTAGTGGTTAATGCAGCAAAGCGCTTTCTAAATGCTAATGTTTGGCTGCCTTTGGCTCGTTAATTAATTTGAAGATTGTGTAATTATCAGAGCTTTCGATTAGCATACGTCTGCTGCTTTTTATTCCCGCCCGACAGTTGTTTGCGTGTAACTATTGGAAATTCAATTATATTTATAATAAAAACAGGACATCAAACTGCCCCAAACAGACACATTGTGCATAGGGATGCACAGGGACAGGGTAGCAGGATCTTTTCCTTTAGATTCCCCCTCTTTTTTTGTCCACTGCAGGATATAAAAACGAGAGCCATTAAATGCAGATCTCGTAAAGGCAACGGATGCAGCCGGTGCTCCCGGTTCTGCTTTGAACAGCACAAAAGCACAGGATCAAATCTGGGCTCTGGAGCAGATAGAGGTGCCAGGCTGGGCCCGTGAACACAACAGAAACTGAGAACTGAACAAGGTGGTCGAGAGAAAACCTGTGTTTTCAAAAATATTTCATAAAAGACTCTGAAATTGTAAGGCTCTAGGGAAAATGGAGCTTTATCTCCTGTAAGTGTTTTTACTGCCAATAACTAAAAAATTAACTAAACTATGGGCCATTTCTCCCGAGCTTATTAAAAGCACATCTGATTCTGTAACGAGGCTCTGCGCTCGTCTTCCCAGCACAATCTGAATTCACATCAGGCCTCACAGCTCCCAGCAGGAAACATGTTTGTCATCAAAATATTTTGTTTCCGCTAAATAGGGGCTTCGCTGATGTAATTATTCCCGGGCCACAAACAGCTCGAGCGGCAGCGCCGGAGCCAGGATGACAAACCCGGGGGTTCATCCGCATGGAAACACGGCCTGAACGGAGCCCCTCGCCGCCAGCACCTGCAGGAGCAGCAACGTTAATGTATGGAATCAGCTCCATAAGTAACTATTACATTTCTGGTGGAACAGAGCAACTTTGCTCAAATAGTCAACTTGTATCTCAAAAATGTATCCCACGCGGGTCATTCTGATAAATGGTTTGATGGGTTTGTTTTTCACATCGTATGTTGATCGAGGATGTTGCTCCTATGCACTTTTACATGGATGTAAACATGGATGCACCTAAGCACGATTAAATAAATACAAAACAAATGTGAAACCCCAAACCCTCATTCAGGTGAGGGATGCAAGGATTTCAAGGCAAGATGCGTCACCCATAAATTTCAAGTTATTGTGAAAGTCAATTGGTTAATTCACCAATTTTTGCTACAAAGCATCTAGACCCAGAGACCCTACTCCGAGCTCGCCTCAATTAATAGCTCTGAGATTAAGGTGCTGTAAGGTGCTTCCTCCGTGCACGTACCCCGTCCTGCTCTTGCCGAGGAGGTTCCCTTCGCTGTTAACGCCACGGGCACCGCGTGGAGCTCCGAAACAACCACCGCGGGCTCTGCCTGGCTTCCTCGCGGCGCTCGGGGCGCATTCGGGCACCTTTGGGCACAGCAGAGCCCCGCGCTCCATCGCTTGCTCCAACGATGACAAATGTGACGGGCTGATCCCGCTTCTCAACAGCTGTGTTTATTTACCAAAGTAGTAAATTGTTTCCTCCACAGCACAGAGGAATTAACATCTCTGCAATTCACTGACATTTGGGTCTTGCACATGCTTTTTCACAAAACTATACATTTTTCCATCACTGAAGTATCTGAATTACGGGCAATATTGGGCTCCAGTTGCTGTTTTAATGACTCCTCCGGCTGCTGCTTTGTGCGCAGGAGAAGGCAGGCGGGGAGTGCGGCAAACTGACAGGAAATGGGAAATAATGAAACCGCTGACGTCCCAAATCTTACCGCTTCGTGCCACTTCCCGAGGGGAAAGGGTTCAAGTCGCCCTCCAAACACAGGCGGAATGAGCAGTTTCGGCACTGCAGTGCAGGGCATTCGGGTGGAGGTCACCCCGTCCTAATATTAAGGTCACCATAATATCGAATAAACAGCTCAGGAAGGCCTTTAGTACCAGGTTAGCAGATATCTCTTGAACGGGCCCTATGCCGGGCTCTCCTCTGCTCCTGTGACGCACAGTCATTGCCCCTTGCTGCCTTCATTGCTCTGTCACCTCATTAGTCTTCTAACAGAGTCCCACAAGCAAGAGCATTCAGTCTGGTCTTTAATGTCAGAGATTCTCCTAAATAGAGCAGAATGAAATGACTAAAAAGTTCAAGAGCGGAACCCAATTCCCATGCTGCTGCATGTAAAAACACAGTCCAGCTGCAAAGCCACAGAAGGCCACATGGTGGTTGTGGGGGTGATAATGTCTGATGCTGAAACAAGAGCGTACAGCAACACAGATGTGTGTATGTATGTGTGTATGGATGGATCTGTATATTTAGTCCATATCCATAAGTGCATAACTTACCTGCAGTGAAAACAGCACCTGATGGAAACCCCGAGTTCATCCATCCATCCAGTCAAGTGAACAGCAATAAGGCAGTGGATAAATAAATAAGTCAATAAGTGTTTCACACTCAGGGGCCCTCAATAAGCAGTTACACACCTGAAACCCGGACTGGGAAACCTACCGACTGGCCCAGCAACCGAGACAAACCTCAGCTCTACTTCAATAGTGCAAATCGGTCTCAAACAGGAGTTTTCCCCATACAGAGTAAAAAGTATCAATTTCAACTTGCTTTCTAAAAAGAAAACTACATGGGATTATTTCTTGTATGATTAGATGCATAAATTGAACTTGCTGTTATTAAAATAGAAACAGAATATTTAGAGTATTCCATTCTGGAGGGAATATTTAATTCGGGACACATGCAGCAAATTGACTAATTTGGGCAGGAGGTGGGAAACAAAAGCAATTGCAACAAGCTACACGGTCCTACCGCTTTGCCTTGGGAATTGACTTCTGCCTTTAAATTACTGCTGAAAAGTGGCTTGTTCTGTAAGTGCTCCAAGGCACTTCATCAGCACCTGACTTCGCCGTCGTATTCAAGCAAATTGAAAATAGATGAGTTGTGGCAACAGAGAGAAATGGGAAACTTTTGAATAGTTTTAAAAGTAACCTAAGCACAATTCTTCACTGTTTTCCTGAAGCTATAATTTCCTAACTTACAAAATGATTGGCTTGCAAGTTAATTAAGGGGCCTGCCAGATGACGTGGGTCTAATTTCAACATTAGGAATGCATCATTCTCACATCACGCTGGGGAAGGGGAGAAGCCCTGATCGTCCGGGCTGTCACCCCGGTCAGCGCAGGAGCCTCGAAAAGTTCAAGGACACGTTAATGCAGGGGGCTCAAAATGACAAATCACCGCTCGCATCCTCTGCAGGAGCCAGAAAACGTCCACGGGAACAAGGAAACGGCAAGTTGGAAGGATTTGTCCTCGCTGGCTCCTTGAGGCTGCTCCGTGGCCGTGGGCTAAGCCCCTTGGCAGCCCCTCCGCAGGAGGCGGCAGCACTGGGCTAAGTCTGGGCCGTTTTCCGCAATTCCAACAGGGTGATGTAAGGATCCTGGTTGGACAATACAGGATATTGTCTCCTTAGGCAACAGGAACGGGTGTTACGGGTACTGTCCCCTCAAAATCCAGCACCTTGGGAATCCCAAGGAGCACCAGGCGCAAGGCGAGTGGAACTCAGAACTGCTCTTAGGCCTTTATAGTCGGTCCCTCCTCTACTTTCCATTCATTAATTCATGGTTTTCCAATAGCAATTTCAACATCCTGATTTTTCATAATGCACTCATGTTAACTTCAGTAGCAAAATGCGTCTAGAAAAGCATTATTTTTGAATGTATTATAGCAATATTTGAAGGTATTACAGCAAGTGCATGCCCTGTGCGACAAAGCAGCAATTCCACCTTACACGACACTGGAAAGAAGCCCTGGAGGTCGCCCCTCGTGGACTGCGATGCGCCGCACCGCTCTGCAGGAATTAACCCCCGCTCCGCACAGACAGGTTCGTGTTACTGCACGTGCAAACCCGGGCGGCCGCGGGTACCTGAAAGGCAGCGGCAGGAAGAGTCTCTCCCCGTGCGGTCAGCGCGATCCAGCCCATCCGAGCGGATCCCTCCGGGGTGAAGGCGTCGCTGCTGAGAAAGACTTGGTCTACAGCAAGCGCCTACCTGGACGGGGATCCAGGTGCATGGAGGAGGCTCCATGGCTTTCCGGGATCCGAGGGTTGGTTGTTCCCGAGGAGCATGCGGCCGTGGAGCCTCCTTCTTTAACTGCTTGCAACCCGTGCTCTTCCCAAGCACATGTAAAAATAACGCCTCGCTCTAGGCGTCCCCAGCGTCACCGTGCACCAGGCACACAGAGCCACCGCGATGCAACATGCAGCCAACGTAATATCAAAATATATTTTATTCTGGACCTCTTTCAGATCTGATTCAAATTACAGTTGTCAAAGCAATACAATGCAAAGGGAAACTGCAACAGAAAATGTGCCTAGAAGGGGGATAAGGGCCTTGGGGACAAATCATTGTGATGTAGAACCAAAATACATCATAAAGTGTAATTAACATGGTCCAGGACAGTATAGAACATCTATATCAGTCTTCTTTAGACAATAATCATGAAAACTGAACAATAAAAGTCCTTTAAACAAGTACAAAAAACTGTCATGGGCTGGTTTACACTTTTACAACAGTTGTAATTTAACTGGATAACTGAAGAAATGATGCAGACATTTTAATCCAGTGCTATAGGTAGGCTCACAGAATTAGACCCAAAGGATTTGCAACTCCAAATGAAACCATTACAACTACAATGTCAATGTCCGGAGAGAGAGAAAAAATTTACTTCTGTATTATAGAGTCACTGCGCTGCACACTGCAGTCTGGTGAGGACAAGATTGCAAAGTACACTGGACTAGCAACAACATGCAGACTGTTTTCCTGAATTTACCCACAAGTGTCAAAAAACATTATGAAGCAATGAATGGTTATCAAAAGAAAACAAAACAAAAACATGCCTGAAGTTATTGTCAAGCTTCCAACTTAAAGGCGGAGAAGGAGAATCATGTACTCGCAACTACGGATCTGAAGCGCTATTAACACTAACCCTGCCAATCTGCAAGAACGGGCAGATTTGCTGCCCCCGCGGTCACGGGCGTTTCGGTATCTCAGAGCTCGCTCCGCAGGGAGCAGGGAAGACGCTCCCGGGATCGCTCCCTCGGGATCGTGTCGGGATCTCAGCGCACACTTGCTGCCATCTCCAACATGCCACAATGTTGCTGCTGCTTCCTTCGGGCTCCCGCGGAGGGGCTGCTCTTCCAGAGGCAACGCTGCCCACGGAAAAGGAATCCCGGGCTGAATTGGGCAGGCCCTGCCCTGGCAAACCCAAACCCTGCAACGTCTATCCTGGCAAAGGGAAAGGAAAGGGGGTTTCTGACTGAGACTGGAAAATTGGGCCCCAAGGCTGCCCTTTGCTAAACAGAGACGAGTCGACCCTCTCACTGACACGCTGAAATCCCCCGTTTGCAGCGTGAACGCAGCTCCTCCTTCCGCAGGAATGAAGGCAGCGGCTGCTGGGACTGCGGGCACAGCCGCCTCCTCCTGCCCAACGCGCACGTGTCCAGGTCTCCTGTCCCACCAAACCCCCTGGCATGAGGTAAGCAGCGTAAGCAAAAGGAGCGCTTTTTTTTTTTTTTAATTTTTTTTCCTTCAATGAAAATTAATTAAAATTGGTAGAAATCTTTGGCCTTTCTCTCAAGATGCATTAAAGTGTCATGAAATCAAGAAACATGCTTCAAAATGCCATGTCATTCTGACTGGTAACTACTACCTCCCTCCACCCAACCCAGAAAAAGAGGCACTTTTAGTGTTTCATATAGGATTTCCAATCGTCTCGTAGACACGCTGAGTAACCCTGCACAGTCCCAGAAACAACTGAGTTTATCAACATTACAAAGAGGCTAAAAAAGCTTTTTATGAGGACCTAATATTCCCTTAACTACACTACAAAGTCCACTGGCTGGGAATCTTTACATTGATTTAGAAATGCAGAAAAAGTCAGAACAGGAGAAGAGAAGCTCTGCAGAAACCTGGACCTAATTATGCAGAAATGAGGAGCGGGATTTGCAAATTGCTGCACAGAAAGCAAACTCGAGAGCAGTTCCGTTCTTCCTCCGTCACTAATTCTGAGCCTAGTTCTTGCCCTGCCTTTTATCCTCTATCTGCCCATTATCTCATTGAACTGCGCAAAGGCTTACGCACACGTTTGCCGTTAGACTTCGGAAAGAGGCGCAGCACAATTAACTGGTGGGTAAAACCAAGCCCGTGCACACACGCTAATACAAAGCGGGGCCTTACGACATAGGGCAGGTCGATTCGAAGGAGCAACTGGGATAACCCACCTCACGGCTGAGCACGAGGCCTCTGGGCTGCACAACAGTGTGACCAGCACCACGGGTTTCTCTTCCTTCTGCCCATTCCCTCGTCTATCCCGGGACGCTGCGAGCGGCAGGAGCAGGAGCAGCACTGTGGCACGCGAGCCCGAGCGCCTCTGCGTGCCCAGAGCCTCGGGGCGACAGAGCTGACGTTGCACCACGTGCAGCAGCCGAGACCCCGCAGTCACCACCCGCAGCAGGAGACACTCTGCTCACGCGACCCGAACTGCAACCAAGGCAGCTGGTGATGCAGGTTTTGCAGCTGTGTCACAGAACTCCACCACAATTCTTCAAGTTGGCTGAAAGAATCATCCAGTAACTTTTATGCAAATGAATAAACTGTTCATAATAAAATACAAAAGTACTATCAAGAATCACTTCCGACTTTTCAGATTTAAATTCAGTGCAATTGACAGATGCATTGCTAAACGAAAAATGCAGCTTAAACATACTCAAAACATTTGTGTCTATTCCTGGGAGCACAGTTTAAAATTATTGCACAGAATTTTTTTATTTTTATTTATTTTTTAATTAATGACAGAGGTCAGCCACAGTCATGGACCTCCAGCAATAAAAGCAATATTTCAAGTGCCAGACACTCAATATATTAGGTTTCCTACACACTGTAACTCACAGGGCAATCGCTTTAAACATTTGTAATATGTTCCAAAACCTTAAGAAGAGCTGGCACTGAACCATCGTGGACGACTGCCTTTATGGATATGATTCTTGCTGTCTTTAAATGCTGTGTATCACAGTACTCTATTCCTCACTCACAACAGCGGGGGTACATGGAAAGAATGTGTCGCTGATTTCTCTTTACCACCGGCAAATTGCTACCCTACCTTAGCCAAACTCAGACTTGCTTCAAGCCGTATTTATTCCCTGGAAACGGTAGAAATCAATGCTTAAAGAACAACTGTTAAAACGTCAAAGCTGCATTATCTCCAATAAACCAATTTATGTCTAACTTGGAGGAGGGTGGGGGAACAGAAGAAATGTTAGAGACTAGTAATCATAAGCCACAAAATTATTTGTGATTGAAATAGTGTTATAAAACTGATAACTTTGCAAAGCTCTATAATATAAACCATTCCTTAAGTAAAATGTCTGTGACATAAATTTGACAACCTCTCTTTTTATAAATTTACACTCTCGGAATCTTATGCAAGACATGATGCAACCTTTTCAACTACACATACGCGTAAACACAACCTCATGCTATCATTTACAAATAAAATCACTATCAGTATACTTTTAATCACATGAGCAGAAAAAGGTTTGCCATATACATCTGTCATTGTAAGAAAAATACTTGATATTGTAAACAGAGTAAAAGACACTATATAGTAGTGATTATTAAAAAAATAGCAGCTTACATCTACCCTATATTTGGAAAAAAATGTAGTCACAAGATACAATAAACTGCAGGACTGGAGCAGCAGGGGAATTAGTGCAAGTATTCATCTTTAAATAAGCTGAATCACTGCTATTAAAATAAACTTGAAGCAAGTCCTCTGTTTAAGATTTTTTTTTAAATCTAAGGTAGTAAACATTTTGCCTCTTAATGGCAGTGTTATCAAATATATGCCAAAGATTTTTTTAATAAAGAAAAATTACATGAGATACTTTTAATACTGGAGTTTGGTTACAATTATACATCTAAGCTCCTACAAATAACGATGGGCAACTCTCAGAGAAGCTGTGGCATGAACCCTTGTCCAGAAAGATCTTAATCTCTTAAGAAAACAACCCTCTCCCTCCCAGCTATATTTTGCTCCTTTTCACAATAGTGCACAATTTAACCATAATTTAGCTATGGTCTCAAAGCAACAGAAGATGCACTCTTTCTTTTTTTTTTTTTTCCTTTTTTTTCCTTTTTCTTCTTTTTCTTTTTTTTTCTCATTTTTGCATCCCCATTTTCTTTTCTGTATTTTTGTGCCCTTCTGTTCTTAAATTTGGCAGAATTATATCCCAAATAAGGAACTACTGCATTTCAGTCATGTCGCCAGAAAAAACAAAAACAAGAAAACACAGCATTATACCCATTACTGACATACTTGGGAGATTAGCAGGACGTGCAACATCACACCTCTAAGATGGATTTTTTTCTCCTCTCTCCATAATCCCTTTTCCGCCCTCCCTCTGTTCTCAAAATCATGCTCTGGGAGCCACAGAATGTACCAAACATTATCAGGTTCAATCTACCTTTCAAAGAATGCGTTAAGATATCTTCCAAAGAAACGTGTTTTTGTGGTTTTTTTGTGTCTTTTTTTGTGTGTTTTTTTCCCAAGGTGAAAAAAAATATATAAACAAGAAACTAATTCACTCCCTTACTTCATGCATCGTAAACTTAACCAAAACAAAACAGAAAACCCAATGATTAAAAGCAAAGAAAAAAAAACTACTGCTGCAGATTTCTGTAAGTCCATTTTCTCTGTACACACAAACAGCTCAACTACTGAGAAGGAAAAATCCCCAATCCATTGTCAGAATGGATGCCAAGGGGGAAAGGGGTAATGAAGGCTGCCATTAGTATCTTCTGAATTTGGTATGTATATGGGTCTGCTCTTGTATATGGTATATTTCTCTCTCTCTCGCTCTCTCTTCTGTTTTTCATATCCAAAACCTTTAAATGTTATTTTGGGACACAGCAGATTCCAGCACTTGGTGAACAGGATTCACAAGCTGTGACAAAACTCTGTCATCCTCTTCAGGGTGTACTTTTTTTTTCTTTTTTTTTCCTTTTTTTCTTTTTTTTATATACAGTATATGTATATATTTCTTATAGGTTTGGCTGTAGTGGACTGGCCATGGTTCAATTGGGACTATAGCAGTACATGGGTCAGGGACAGTCATTTTGGCTATGTACACATTCATAGTCGGTCCATGGCTTCCAACTAGTAGCGCTATTTCCGTAGGTCTAATACACAAACCTGCAAGAACAAAAAATACAGAGGTTGTGCATTATGTAGTATTGCATATTTATACAATTCAGTCTTGAATATCGGAACGTAATCCATAAACCAGATCATGCAAGTTTAATCTCAAATCTGTTATCAACTATATACTAACGAAAACCAAAACCACCATGTATATATGGTGCATTTTGTATATAAGCACCATACCAGACATCCTAAGGACAGTGTTACCTGATGAGTTACTATCAGAATATTAGAAACATCTGATGCAGTTGTTTGCTTTTTATTTAATATTAAAAGGCTGACAACCTTCTTGAATCTATGAAATTTAGTAAATTCACTTCAATAAAAATATGCGGGAAAATAATAAAATTGCTCAGAATAATCCAAGAAAAAATATTTAACAGCATAGAAATTCCAGTTTTTATCACCTAAAAATACTCCCTAAGACACTTTTCTGCTTGTGTTAGGTCTACAAACTGAGGCTACACTTATAAGTGAATTATTATCACATACAAGCCATACTTGTATTCATTATATGTTTCAAAATTGCCTTATTTGTTTAGGTATTATCACCTGTAAGCACATTTACAACAGAGAGGATGAGAAGGGCTTTACCTAACAAACTATATAAAACATACCAAGAATAATATTCTTAAAAAATAAATAAAAATAAATGTGATGCAAATACAATCAACCCTTTTGGGGCAGAAAAGTTTACAGTTTTCTAATTTTTGTGCTGAGCTCTGAATGATCCCACCAGCACAGAGCACAGCAGGCAGGAGCAGGGAAAGGAAGCCTTGTGGATTCTTTGGCATGGGAGCCAAGGCTCGAGACTCTACACTGCACAGCTACCAGCACTGCGATTTCCTAACATTTTTCACTTTAAGCTACAGCACTTGAAATACAAGTCTTATCGCTTTTATCCTATTCTAAATTTGTTTTTCCTCAGGCTCCCTCTTCTTTAGTATAAGACTATAGGCAAATGCAGAAGCAAAAAAACAAGTGTTGCATTTATTATGAAGAACCGCATAATAATAATATTTCAACTGCAACACTTTGCAGGACCACACCAGAGCAGCTAGAAGGTGATGCTATAAACACACCAAAATGAGATGATGAGATGTATTCATGATTAAACATAAAATTTGGTCCTCTAGTTGTTCTGAGTAACGTAAGCAGACTTGTATTTACGTGTATAATTCCTGTTATTGTTAGAGACTTTTTAGCATTCAGAAATCTGTACTTCGTTTTGTTGCTCTTTTTATTTGTTGATTGCAAGACAGAGGGTATTTTGTTATCAGGCATTATAAAAACATCGCCTACACTGAATGTTTTTACTTGAAAAGGGCAAAGAGGCAAGAATGAACTAGTTTCCACACTGCAGTGAAATGAGCAGTCACACTGAGCAGAAAGCAACAGTGGGAAAAGAAAATCAAAATTAAATGCATCTTCTCTTTCTATCTGAGATTTTTGGAGTACTGAGAAATCACAAATGCATTAAGCAGGAATAAAGACATATTCTCCTATCAACATTAGAGTGACTTTACGTGCCAAAAATCTAGCTGTGGTAGTTGTGGGATGGTTCTACTCATGCTTTATCAAAATAAGGAAATTTTGGCTCCATTAGTCACAGGATTAGTCAAAGGATTTACAAATGATGCTTCTTGTTAGACTTCAAATAAGTCAAGCTGCACTTACTGAACCATCTGAAGCACTTGCTCCAACTTTGTCTCCTGCTGCATTCCAGCAAACCTCAAAAATTCCTCCTGTTCCCCGATAACTGTGAACTAGGGCACCTGTCTGAAAAGGGGAAAAAATAAAACATGCAATTAACATAACAGATTTTACATCAACAAGTATAGTTTGAAAAACATTTAAAATTTCCCATTGCTTTTACAAGCTGGAATTCTAAGTTGAAATGCTTCATGAGGACAACCTAAGCATCATGTTAAAGGTACTTAGAATAAAGTTTTCCTCACAAAACACCCTTATCCTGTCTTGATCTCAAGGCTTTTGAAGAGCTAGAGATTATTTGAAGAGCTAGAGATTATTTTAGAGATTATTTTGAAGTTAGAGATTATTGCAGGTATTTTCAATTGCTAAAATGCACCTTTCAAAAAAAACAAATTCCCAGTTGAACATGTAACTATTTTTGGTGTTTTTTTTTCCTACAAGAATGCAAAGATATAAACACCATTACTATTTTGCCAAATAGTAATAGTGATAGATTACAGAAGAAGTGGTGAAGTCCACACAGTGTAAGAACAAAACAAACAAACAAAAATCCCCAAAGATCACAGTACCAAGAGATTAACAAGTATCAAACCAAAAACAATACTCAGGCACTCACTGAGAGAAACCATAAACATACAAACACTACTATGAGAAATTTCAGAACGAAAAGAAGCAAATCAGACACTAATAATGGCAAAGCTCTTGTTAGGAAAAACACGCTGGTGCAAGGAAAGTTATAAGAGTATTAACAGAAAAGAGGGAAAAATAAAATTCCTGAATAGAGACAGAAAAATTATACCTGCGTATTCCAGATGTGTACGCATTTATCAAAGGAACCACTGGCCAGGTACCTGCCATCAGGACTAAAAGCTACACTGTACACAGGTTCTTGGTGTTTTGTCAAAGTATGAATACAAATTCCTCTGTCTACATCCCATAACCTAACAGTAGAATCAAAGGATGCACTGTCAAGGGAAAAACAAAACAAAACACAGATTAATTACATGCAAATTTTGCATAGTTCTTAGTAGAAATGTACATGATAAAGTACCCCATATGTTGGAATACTCTGTGAGTCTACATATATAAAGAGTTGAGCAAAGATAACGCTCATTTTCTTAGCAGGCATTTAGAAAGAGGATGATAGAGTACCTTGCTAACATAAGATTGGCATTTGGGTTATTTGTTCCTGGACCTGTAGGACTCCATTTAATAGTGTAAATTTCTTTGTTGTGTGCTTGTAAATCGTGGACACAACTGTCTTGTTTCATACTCCAAATCTATGATAAAACAGAAGAAAATACAAAGCCATTTAATACCATATCATAATAAAATACATTTTACGTCTTTCTTCTTTCTCACTTGCAGAGTCTGACTTGCTACCTTTTTGGTCACTCAAAACATTCACTAAAACTGCTGGATTTGTAGAATAATTATACAGACAAATCATTCCCTAAGTATCCTCCTCTTTCTCTAAGTTATTCATACCTGAGGTGTTAATAAATAGCACAAGTACAGGCTATAGAAACCAATCCGACAAGCTTGGTTTCTAGCTGCAAGCCTGTTGAAAAGTGCAGGGATGTTAACAGACGCTAAAATGAGAAGACCAACATGCACACGCTTATGTCTCAGCTGACAAAACAGCACAGTCCGATTTTTAAATGAAGTTCTTGTTATACAGATTGAGTGAAATAAAGAAATAACGAAGGTCTTTTTGGTTTGTTTTCATACACAGTAATAGATGCTTCCTGCAAAAATAACTGTTGCATTTTGCTGGCTTTTTCAGGATCTGACCTGAACAGGTGGTTGTTCAGTACCGTGCACAGAGGAGGAGTTCTCTGGGCTGAAACTCCCTAATATCCTTCAACAAACAAAACAACATTGTTCTACAAAGACTTTGTGCTTCTACTACGGAAGGGATTCGGAGGGCTTTTATACCTTTGCCTAAACCTGAAACTCGATATGGTCATTTATCATCTGAATATCTCTTTTTATCTGAATATATCTGGTTAGGCAGTGCTTTTAGCTCATCTCTTTTACTCAAAAAACTCAAAAAAAAACCAAAACAAAACAAAAAAAAACTAAACAGGAACATGGTTAAGCCCAACCCTATTGGAGATGCAGTCTAGATGTGTTTAAAGGAATAACAGTTTGCAGAACTGTTGCCTCACTAAAGGGAAAAATTGATTTACAGTATGCAGGTAGAATTAAAACAGTTTTTCCCATTTAAATAGGTGTAATCAAACCCTCAAAACCTAACTCCTCTTTCTAAAATAAGTTGCAGTGAAAACAGTCCGTATCACTTGCCTGTCAGGCCCATGTGTGGAAGAGGGGTAAAAACCAAATCACAATCACGTCTCTTCCATATGCATTAAAACTTAATATTCACTCCTACTGCCCTTGGAAAATAAGTGGTTCATGAGCTGAGGTGGCGGCTTTGAGGTGGCTGAAGTGGAGCTTTACCTACAAATAACTGGTTTTCCAATTAATCCTAAACAAAATGAAAATTATTTCCAAAATGGCTTGGATTTAAAATATAATCGAAGAGATAAAAGCTTCTCTGCAGAGAATTAGTTTTTAAAGAATGTAAGGCCATATAACATATGTTATTTCACATGCAGAGTATTCTCTTGGTGTATTTCTGTTTTACAAAAATCTCAGGAACACACACAAAAAAGTCCTAACTTGGTAAAAGCTCATTCCATTGAGAATCCCAACGGGAACACAGGACGAACTGTAATACTGAAAGCACATTTACTGAAAAAGTAATCCTGGAGAGACTTTGGATTCGGTTGCCTGCTCCCAGTTGTCATCTCTCTGCTCACTGGGACACAGCACTGACAGCGTAAGCTGTAGTTTGGAAATCATTTCACCTCAGCTCAGTTGCTTCAGGATTAAACACCGGCTTAAGCTGGTACTGCCAGTGGAGAAACACTGACATTTTCAGAGGTTTATTCATCACTCTTGGCTTAGACACTTAAATTAAGAAAGAATGAATTGCTCTTTAGAGGTGCTAGACACCTTCTGTTGACTAGAGATGTCTAGACATCTATCTTTAGATGAGAGGCTTGATGTTTAAACATTTGTATTTAGATAAGGTGACTCCACTGCAACTGCCTGAACGCGTGCCAGCGGAGGGGCTGTCTGATGACTCACTCAGCTGTCCCTCGTCTCCGACGAGCCCACGGTGAGCGACATGAAAATACCTTCCCCAGAGGCTACCAGGTGGGCAGTGCTGTCAGCGAGGACAGCGCACCAAGCCTGGACCTGTGCCAAATATAATGCTGAAAACCCCCTACGCATAAAACATGAGGAGGAATGGAAAACCATCTCTGCGACGGAAAAGGGACAGGCCTGCATGCCACAAACAACTTCATTCCTTCTGGTGCATCTAACCTGGTGACAATTTTGTATGGACCTCTGGTACTTCTTGGAAGTCATATGTTTATGGCATTACACCACCCTAGTTCTACAAGGCAGAATTTTGATTTGAAGTGAAAAACTGTAGAATGATTCCCATTGAATTGGTAGTCTCTCAAGACACAATATGGCAAAGATTTCAACTAGAAAAAGGGGGAAAACAGAAGAAAACCATAAAGGAGCTAGTCGCCTGGTCTTGTATGTGTTACACATCACAAATTCCAACTTTTCTTTTTAACCCAAAACAAACAACTAGTGTGAGAGGTTAATAATTAATGACCTGAATCTGTAAACAGCTAAAAACACCTAATAAATCATGCTCAGAGTGGCAGCCTGTAACAAGTTCTCTGGACCAGGGCTTGGCTTTGATTAACAAAGATTTGCTAGGAACGCCTAATCTTGCTGTAATAAAAAAGAACAAATACTAGACGATACGGAAAGCACAGTGATACTTCTGTATTACCCAAGCCAATGGTGCACATTGGGAAATTCCACAAAGACAAAGCAGTCTCCAGCAGCCACTAGCACAGCTCCAGTTACCTTTAGAGTCATGTCATCGGAACAGGATGCCAGAAGATTGCCAGTAGGATCCCATTTGATTGCATTTACTTCATTCTAAAATTGAAGAGTGAGAATAAAGTTGAATATTCACTTCCATTACAAATGACAGAAAATGAGTTTATAAAAGAGAGAGTTAGACACTAATTATAAGTATCTGTATAATTATCAGTACTTTAACATTTAATTTGCATTCCTACTTCCACTTCAATGATAACTTTCTTTTGCTGTCTATTCATCACATTGTCCATGCATGCTCTTACACATCATTCATTCCCTGTTCACAGGCAAGTCTTAAAGCTACTGTCTTTCTCATTGCAAAGTTTAATAATGATATCCTGGAACCAGTAAAAGAGGCTGCATATGGCAAGGTATTTTTATTGTTTTAATGATAAAGGCTGTGGTTCCCCTACAATGCTAACTAACACTACCATCTCAAGCACACTGAGACCTCAACCCTTAATTAATAATAAAAATATCACATAGCAACCACCATTTTCTGCCTAAAAATATCATACAGCAACCACCATTTTCCACTACTTACTGTGTGACCCTGGAAGGTTTTGATGGGTCTGTCTTGTCCTAATTTACAGACATGAATACACATGTCTGTACTGCAAGAGGCAAACGTGTTGTTGCTCTGCCAGTCAACATCTAATGCTGGTGCTAAAAAAAGAAAGACATTTTAAACTATGGTATGTATTCTGCAGGGGTTTGATGTGCAAATTTAGCGGGCAACAGCTTAGGACAAATGCCAACAGGAAGCAACTGTGAATTCTACAGTAGTTCTAAAAATAATCAAACACTTCAGAGCAGCGAGAAATGCAGCTGAAAAAAAATGAAAATTTAATAGGAGACATTAAAATGTGAAATGTATCTGAAATGAAACACTTGCACAGAAGACAGTGCAGGTAGACAATAAGCTACAGTTAAATCATCTAAAAAGAGATTTCAAGAGTCAGTCTGAGGAACAGGTCTCCCCCAACACCTTAACACACCGCCCTGCAGGAGATGATCACCACTAACAGTGCTCATGGATGGTGGCCAGTAAAAGATTTATATATGTATTTTTTCCCCCATCTTGTTAAGCTATGGTGACTTAATCATGGGCCACACATTCCCCTCAGTCAGGACTAGGTATTTGTGGTGGACACACATGGAATCCAAGTAAAGGAAATCAAACAGCGGTGGGTTTGATTGCTGTCATGCCACCGAAAACCGCGCGAGTGGAAAGGAGACGCATCTCTTAAGGGCTCTTCAGTGACACACTCCTCATCCTCCCTGCTCCGATTTCCAGCTGATTCTGGCAGCCTTGCCCAGCACGCAGCTCCCAGGACAATTTGTCTGAGCTCCATTAGGCAGCCTGCTCATCGGGGCTGGCGAGGGAAGGTCCCCTGGCCTTTCAGCGGGCTCGTGGACAAAAAAAATGGGACAGCACAGTAGGAAGCAGGAAACTCGGGACGTGGAGATAGGGCTATGTAGGCAGGCTAGGGGAAGCACAGGGTACTGTAGCAGGAGGATGACAAACGCAGTCTGCAGCTGCTAAGCAGGAATCCTTAGCAGCTCAGCCTCTTGATTTGGCTACCACTGGACTACACCAAGCTAATAATAACTGAATCACCTTGTATGACTTTCATACAACTGCAATAATATTGTGAGTTATGAAGTTATAAAATCAAAACTACTCCATCCTTGCTTAAATTCATCTAACTGTAAACACAGTAGTCAGTTCTAAGACTTTTAAATGGCAGGAACAAATGCATTGAAGTTCAGACTTTTTTTTTTTTAATAACTTTTTTTTTTTTTTTGTTCTTTGGAGATGACAACCCAGAATGAGGGAGGGAAGAAATAATAATAAAACAAAATGAAGACTTACCAGAATGAAAAGGAAACTGTTGCTTGGCTTCCCCAGTGTGGGCATCCCAAATAATTGTGGTCTGTATTAAACAGATAAATAAACAATAAATGCACTTCTACAATTGCTAATTTTTCCCCACCCCCACATTCAGATGTAGCAGATTATCAAGTCCACTCTCCATTTCCCAAAACTACTCATAATTAATATATCTCTAGTGTTTGATCCGATACTAAAGGAAATGCTGGAAGATATATTGTGTACAGTATCTACAACAGAAGAGATACAAAATATACAGTAACACCTCAGGTTTTGGGTGGCTTGCCTTTTTTTTTGTTTGTTTTTCTCTCTCTTCTTTTTTGTTTTTGGAGATAAAGTTATTTCCTTATTCCTATTTATATTCCCCTAATCCACTCCTCAATACACAACTATTTTAATTTCAAATACTTGTACAATGATATAACCGCCTTTGTCCCTAAGGAGAGCTTACACAAACACTTAGTTACGTTTTCATAAATCAGCCTTTCAGGTCTTTAAGTATAGGTGTAATGTTGTTTCAAGCTCTTCTCTTGTCAACCTTTCTGATAGTTTGCTGATGCACAAAAGATTATATGACAAAATGAATATTTTATAACAGCTGTATCATATAGTAACTTTCCTGACCTACCTCACAGTAATCAATGACAATTCTAACACTGAATTCAGTGGGGATGTGAACTGACTGTGCAAATTATTTATGGAAAAGGAAGCATTAGGTCGAATTAATATTTTTGCTAATGCAGAATATTTTTAGAAGTATAATCTCAGCTCTTGCAATGAGTTTTACTGACTGAAGCAATGAGGCTTCTCTCCTCTATGGCATATTTTTCTGCAAAATAATGCTGAAATAATCTCCACAAAGACTTTAAGACTAGCATAGGCCAGGAGAGCTTCCATCCTTTCCATGCTTTGAGACATTCACTTTCCCTTTGTTTGTGCCAGCACAAGTTTTTGTGAAGCTGGGCACTGAAGCACACGAGGTTAAAAAGAAGGTAGATAAAACAGCTATATAAATAAATAGCGGATAAAGTCCAAGCCGTTTTAGTGGTATTGACAGCTAAATTATTATCATATTATTGTGGAACTGCAGTCTATACTGAACTTGTACTTGGTCATTCTTATTCAGATAATGCCAATGTTTGCCTTTGCACTTAGAATCAGTGAGAAATTGAAGAAAAATTACACAACTATTTTTTTTTATTCTTCTTCTTAAACCTATCCCCCATCACTGTGTGTCTTGCTACTATTGTTCATGAAATTTCCCACAGTAGCAACTTGGCATTTAAAGACTTTGCAAGTCTTCACATTTGTTTTGACACACAAAATAAAACATCACTAAAGGATGGTCACCACAACATTGCATTACTGCCACCTCCCTAGTTAGGCTCACCTTTTTGTTCTATCTCTAGACTGTTTAATTACTCTCAGGCTTGACTGATATTCACATCAGCCAGAATGTTTCTCCAGTGAGATTTTTTTCTGAGGCTTCCATCAAGTGCTTTACTAAATTTTGGATGATTTAGTTTTAATGGGTCTAATGTTGCTGTGCTCAATGCACTTGTTTTCTAACTAACTGAAAACAGATGAAGGGACACTAAAATCTAATGAATTAAAATACACTACTGAACTACTGTAAAAACAAGAGAATTTAGGTAGCATCGTTAGTTCTTTTTAAGTACATGTTTCTCGTGATTTTATTTCAGTTTAGTTGCTTTATATGTTATTAGATGTAGACTAGATGTATATGTTCAATTAAATTAGAGCGGTAAAGTAAAGAATTTTAATTTTACCAAAGATCATCTCACCTTGTCCACTCCTGCACTTAAAATGAAGTTTCCTTTCTTGTTCCATTTTAACGCAAATATAGGACCTTTATGTTGCCCTAAGGTGCTGGCAAGATTACCTGAAAATTTATATTGATATGAATACATTAAAAAATTAAAGTCACAATGAGGAAAATTTATTGGAAATAAAAAGCATTTCACTTACCATCTTTAGTCCATATCCTTGCAAACCCATCATAGGACCCAGTTGCTAGAAGTGTACCTTCACTCTGCCAGCAAAAAGGTTATTATTATTTTTACAGTACAAAGCAAACCGCAGGCAGAGGCTTCTGCACAAGATTAATGAAATTTATTCAGTACACTGCAGTTTACTAAAAAGAAGTCTCCAAAGCACAACACAAAAATTTACAATGCAACTCAAAAATAGAAATACTTCAAGAGCCATAAAAGAGGATGCATCATCACTGTTACTTTAATTTTCACTCTGCAAAATCACAGATAAAACTTTCTCAGAGGATTTTGAGCACCAGAGCTTCTACTTACGTTCCAATCCAGCGATGTGACATCTTTGTTGCTCGGTACATCCTGCCCTCCTTCTCGTATACAGTGTCGAAGTACCAGCTGCGTGGAGCCACTTGTGCTGTTTTCACTGAGGTTCCATATCCGTGCTGTTGAATCCCCAGATCTACAAAACAGTTGTCAGAATATAAACACCTTTCTCTTCATTTCTTTCAAAAAAGGTTCCCCTCCATGAGAACTGCAAATGCTGTAGCAAATCTGAGGTAGACAGCAGTGGGGAAGGTTTTATTTTAATTTAATACCATAAGCATACAAAGTATTTTAGCAAACGTTAGTATGTTTTGCTTAAGGACGTATATTTTCCCGGATGGTTGTGCTTACACATGTGAATGTTTTCCTTTCTGTACTGATGTATTTTTTTTACATTTTTGAAAGTATGTCCCCCTTCAAAAAAGGCATCCAAAACACACCAGTAGCTGGACTCCACCAAGCTCACAGACAAGAAGAAATGTGCCAAGGGGAAAATAAAACAAAATCAAAAAGTGAATGGCAGAAGCGAAACTGGGAATATTATGACCAGGAGATAGTAGACCCTGTTGGCAAACTCCAGCCCATTGGAGGTGGTGATAACACCCTGTTTTAGTTACTGTGCATACCCTGAGGCCAAGAGGTCACTAACGGGGTTCCAGGCACAGATGAATACTTCAGATTCATGGCCACGCAGCACCACTGCTTTGTTGGGAGGGATTTCAACATCTCCATCTACTTCCATCATATCCGTGTGATTATCTGCATTATGGGAAACAACAGTAGAGAGAAGGAGATTTTAATATTTTGAGATAATACATTTTAGCTATCGTATGATTAACATTCTTTGGAATTGAGCATAATAATAAATTTGCAATGCCACAGAGTGAAATTTTGACAAAATCTCTTTTTTCTTTATTTTTTACGATCTATTTTATTGATGGAACTTACTAAGAAACCTTACATTACTTATGGCAAGAAATCTTCCTGATAAATGTTGGCATCTAAATGCACTTGCTATTGAAATTTCAAAATTGAAGCCAAAAGTTATGTTTTGCTAGGTTAAAAGGTATATACTGACTTTAGAAGTATTCCTAATTTGTCAGACATGCTGCACAGAACAGCAGTCTATGTGCTCTTTAAAATACATTAATGAAGTATTAGTTGTGAAAATTATCTTCTCAGCAATGGCAATAAAACACACGTTGAATTTTTGTTTCAGATAATTTAAGAAAATAGTTTAAATTAAGAAAGAATGCCAAAAATAAAACACTGTTTCACTTAAAGGGAATCAATGTCTGAATAATTTGCTGCACTAACCAGTAGGGGTTGCTGGTATATCACGTTTAACAGTAACTTCAGTTTTAGGTTACTCTATACAACTTCCAGTTAACAAGGAAACTCTCTTTGGAGATTTTTAAATGCAAACATCAAAGACAGGAGCTTCTTTGTTTAAATCTAGGATTATATTTCCATTATATTTCCAAATTAAGATTGTATTTATTATATGTAATAATGAGAGAAAAAGGGAAAAATCCACCTACACAATGCAAAATGTACACCTGGCTTGATATGAACGCTCTGTCAGAAATAATGTCTCTGATTCAGATGCCTCTGTGCTCTTCCGTAATTCTCAGTTTAAAATGAGAACTCTCAATTCAGGCTTCCAGAATGTTTGCAAAACCTCACTTTAATATCTTTTTCTTCCTATCAGAAGCCTGATTTTAAGTTATGCCCTTTTAACCACTGATGATAAAATAAAATTCCTTTGTGGCTTTTAACAGCCTCCGTGCTAAAGGAAAGGCGATGCCGTCACCTAGGGGAACTTCATTTCTGTCTCCACTTACTTGCTATAGTGTGTGCCCCGTTCTCCTCCCCGTTTGCGGTGTTTTCCCCATTTTTCGCTGCTCCCTGCTGGTTGGTGGCCGCGGCGGCGGCGGCGGCTGCCGCCTGCTGCTGGGCGAGCTTGTCCCGGTAGGCCTGCTGTCTGGTCTGCACCACATCAGGCATCACGGCATCTATCAGCGAGAGAGACTCTATCGGCCTACCATCAAACAAGGTACCATCCTAATCCACAGCGGAGGGAAAAAACAGAAAAGACAACACCAGACATGAATTAACATTACTGGCAAAAATTCAAAAACTCACTTTTTTTATTTAATGCAATAAAAAACAGTTTACGAATGGCGCTGGAAGCAATATCCTCAGTATCTCATCGTTTTTGTGGAATTTTAGACTAAAGTTAAGTGGCCATCATAAATATGTTAAAAAGCCACTGGCAGAGGTTCTAGGACCAAAAGTTATACGCTTTGCATTTGCAAAATTGTTTGCTAAGGCAAGAAATGCTGTAAGCTATCTATGAATATGATTTCAGACATGAGTGGCTGCAACAAAATCTAATGGTTTGTTTGAAGAGCTGCAAACACTGCAAGTCGGGTCACTGGCTTGTGAAGTTATTCTATCTTATTAAACTAATACTTTCCATAAACACATTATCTGGAGAGTTGACTAGTTTTCCTTCTTTTTTTAAACAGTGCTGGCATGCTTGCAAATAGCAGAGAATTTTATCCTGAAATGGACAAGACCCAGTTAAAAATACCCTTATACATACACTAGGGCTTTGTGAAGATCTATTTTGGGGATCTAGAAGGATTCCTTGTGATAAATATAGGGCCCCCCTTCCACTCTGATAACTTGCTTTATTTTTCTGAGGCTTCCTGATGGAAAGAATTTGCTTCACTGGGGCTGAGAAAAATATCTATCAACAGAAGACACAAAGGACACTGGAAAGACACCAGAACTTGTGAAAAATCTGTTTTCTCCTGTAACATAACTGCCATACAAAGGCTAATAACCCTCTGGACATAAACGCGAATGGAAATTGAGGGTCTCTGCAGTCTCAGCCAATAAGATACTTTCTGTACCGATGAGAAAATGATTTTAAAATCAAGTTTAATAGATCGTGCTCAGCCGAAATTAGCCAGTAGAGGCAAAAGGCAAAGCAGCATATACCTCTCTCCTTCCTATGACAACAAAACCCCCTCCTCTATTTGCCATTCCTTGCCTTCTCTGGGGCTCGCTATTCCATTACAGAGCCTCGGCACCTAAAGCAGAGCAGCACAGCTCGCTCCCACCTCCCTAGCACAGGTCTATGGGAACAGAAATCAAGAGCTTGTTTGTCTCAGCTGGTACTTTATTGCACTTTTCTGGATTTACTACAACATTATAGTAGGGTAAAAACTCTACAGACAACGGACCTTTAAGCAATGAGCCAGAACACCATGCCTGGTGTTGTGTGGCTGCACTGGGCAGAAGCCCTACCCAGTTATGTCACTCCATTCTGGTTCCACCACTGGAGTCATGGTGAACACCAGCAGTAAGGAATCTGAAGTAAAAGTAAATAAATAGGATACAAGAAAGTTAAGAAAAAGCACTAACATTCAAACTTACTGCAAGCAGAATGCGCCTACAGGCGAAGCCTCCTTACCTCATTAATACTGACTTCTGCCTCTACATACTGCAGCCCTTTCTGGATGATGGAAATCAGAGCAGCGGGTGGCACCAGAGCACCGTTTATATTAGACTGGCTGATATGGCTCTCTATACCAAAGGTAAATGCGGAATGGGAAAACCCTGAAGACAAGGCAAAAACATCAGAATTGATGGACACATGGACAATGCTGCTTGTCAAGCTACTGTGAAATCTGTTTACAAATTTAAGCAAGTTAATACAAAATTATAGCAAGTTTGTGAACTAAGAGAAACTCATTCAAAGCCTTCTGAACACAGGTGATTAAATTTATTTCCTCTTATATGTTTCTAGTTAACGTGAGAAAAAGACAAAAACTATGTTTAAATATACACACAGAGCAATTATGAATTATAATGTTCTTACTGGCAAAACACATCTGTGTGAATAAGTATAAAAGGATAAAACATAGAGCAAATAACAATATCCATTATTTTACATAAATTTATATATTACATATAAACTCCAAGATTCACACATTATTTTCCTGTAGCCACTCATTTATTACTCATGAGAATAAAATGAATTAACTTCATGGTACATTTCTGTCATAATTGTGTATACTTTGGCAATTAGAAGTATATCAGTATCATTTGCTGTTAATCAAGTAGGAAGCATGTAATGGTGCAACACCAGTAGTAGTAGTTTGCTATTTATTTGATTGCCCTAAAAAGGCAGATTTTACCTAGGAAGAATAATTGTTTCAGCAAAATAAGATTACTCTCATAGAAATGTCTCTGGTTAATGGTGACCAATTATTTCTTCTAAACCTAGGAATTATCTACAACATTATTCTCTAAAACCAGAAGTCTGTTCTGTGCCAATACAAAAAATAAATACATTAAAGGTTGATCCTTTTTCATCAGCAAAAGGGTGGAACCTGCCTTCGGGTCAGTGATACTGCCAATACGCAAGGATAAAATTTGAAAAGTGGATGGAGCTGAGAAACCTTGTTAAACTACTTGCCTGGATCGGAGAATTCCCCTGAGCCACTAAAACGTTTGTCATGTCATTTCCTCCCCCCATTCTCAGATTCAATTCTTCATATAAACCTAATAATCTGAACGGCTACTGCATAAGGGCTGATTTCACTAACTCTAGGTAAAGGATTCTTACTCCAAGGGGTTTTTTTAAAAGCCGGGCTAATGGGAGACATTTCAGTCAAACACATGTGAGAAAGAAGTCTAAAGCCACACACCGGCAGTCACTAAACCAAACTGAGAATCAGCAGAGATGCTGAAGCAATAAAGTGACGTAGACATTAAGGCTGATCTCATACACCGTTACCTGAAGACTCCTGCTTATTTTTGCTCTAATGCTCGGATCTGTTAAAGGTATTGTTAAGATTGTATCTCCTCCTGCCAGCTGGCAGTCATCATTCCTTCATGCACTGGGACATGCCCTGATTTTCAGTCATCTTGGCTTTTGGAAGTTTTAAAATTGTCTAAGGGAATACTAAAGTTTGCATTCCACATGGCAGGAAAAAAGCTGCTTTGCAAGCTTGACATCATTCAACTGTGTTTTGCTCTTACTACTAAGTAGCAGGAGACTTCCGCTAAATCCTCCAAGAAAGCATCCTGCAGGGAGACTTTAGAGAATCCAAGAGTCATTCCTGTAAAAGGAGATCTGTTTATCTGTATTTAGATTCAAATGATGCAAGTCACATGGCCTCAGCTGCTATTCCTTCCTCAAAAATACAGCACAACCTGCAGAAATGTTATCATGCAGGAGCAGCTCACGGGAGTACCATCCTGAGTGCTTCAGAAAATAATGCTGTTTCTAAGAGCTGTCATTTTTTTCCAAGTGGCTCCGAAGGATAGGGTGCAAAGTGTCACTCCCATCCAGCAGACAAAAACATTCTCCAACAAAAGCCTTTCTAGCAATTGAGTGGGTCCTTATTTGGTTTACTGCTGTCTAAAAACTCCAAATGACTAAAACCAATTAAGTTACGGGCAGTAACTTGGCAGGAATTCATTCCTTGTTCAGAAGACACAAGTACACATCTACTGTCAACACAGCAAAATAAGTTTTCATTCAATAAAGCCAGTTGCAGATGAATACCCAATAAATATGCATTAATAACCAAACTGAATAACTCACCTGACTCTTGCAAGTATCTATATACCAGGAAGTTAACCTCATCACTGCTTATACTCATCTTTATTCCCAGTTAAACCATGAGGTCACAACAAAGGACACAACCCTGAAAATGAGAAAGTAACTTGATTAAACATTTTTAGCAATTAAATTTCTCAAAAAAGCTCTGTTGATAAAACAAATGTCTTCTTGGTAGCACTGACAATCATTTCATTTCATAAGACAAATACTCCCATCACAATCCCTGTCTCACAACATCACAAAGGTAACTTAAATATCAAAGGACCATATTCTAAAGTGCCTGACAGTAACAGTATTGCAGGGGCCTCGTTTCACTTTTTTCTTGAACAAGAATAAGCAAGGGATTATCACCAGGCATATACATTCACCACATTATCACCATGCAATATGTTTTTAAGATTTGTAAACTAGCAGAGGTGCAAGATGAGCTGAAACATGACATGTTCAAAGAAATCCCAAATATTTCCATTGCAAACTACAGAGCATACTGGTCATATATAAAGTTTCTGACAAAGTTTAAAGAGAGTATTTTTATTAGCATTCCTTTATGCTTTTAATCAATGTTTTAAAATATAGGTAGGTATGTATCTTAATTTACCTTTGATTAATAAAACCAAGTGGTGAGTATTTAGCAAGACAAATAATGCAGACTACATAAATTGTTAATGACCACATTTAAAATACGAAGCAACAGAGATGAACAGAAAGAAACCAGTCTCTTATTTGATGTTAACCCTCACTTTTGAGTGCATTTTCACTACTCCTGAGTATTTGAAAACATAAATATATATATATATATATTTAATTTGACATCAAGTAAACAAGTAAAAACACCAGCTCCCAGAATAGCGTATGAAATCCAATCCATTTC
>JAWLRI010000640.1:8025117-8102422 GCA_034781795.1 Crypturellus tataupa
TATTAAATTAAATTAAAAAGGCTTTAATGACAATCTGTAGGTTGGCTACATATATCTGGTGCTGACACTTTAGTCAAGTTCTCAAAGACTTCTCATTGCTACAGTGCAGCACATGAAGAAATGCTGTGGGGGAGAGATCTCTCCTTAGAATCGTAACAATATTTGAAGAATTTTCTACTCTTTAGAGGAAAAGGAAAACAGATATTTTTCTAGGAACAACTTTTTTGCATGACAAAATGGGAGCAGATGTGAAATATCTTAAACTACGTTATTCTTTTAAAATTTAAAAGCTAAATCCAGCTTCTTGAAACATGCATCCATAGACCAGCATAGTCACAGGAAGAGAGTTTTGCCACTTGATTCAAGCAACTCCCCCTCTCTCCATCCCAAAGCCCAACACCCCTGGACACTCCTGCAGAGGTAGCCACAGAAGCACAAGGCTCAAGTCCACCAGGGCAGCCCAACTAGGATCAAATCAAAACTCTCCAGAAGTAGTACTTGAAAGTGTTAATCACAACCCTCTTTCAACACCTAAATGCTTTCACAGCACACCTGGAAATACAACCCAACAGTAAGAAATTATCTTTCATCAAAGAGTTGATCCTGCCAAGCAGGAAAGGAATTTTTCAGAAAGGAAGAAACAGCAATTCCTCATGTGATGACCTTCAGCGTTAGGCTTTGTGCACACAGACATGCTGGGCAGCTGCCCGTGGCAGCAGAACTGGAAATGTGGCATTTCTAGAGCTCATGAGGGATACGTACGCAGCTTCTGGCTGATCTGCACAATGAGCGCATTTACCTGGGGAAGCAGTACCAGTCTGGCCAGGATGGACTTCAAGAGAGGACCTGCAAAATCCCCCTTCCAGGCTCTGTACTAAGCTCTGCACTAGAAGGCAGGGGAAAGCAACAGGTAAGTGTTCGGCATCACTGCAGGGAGAGCTGCAAACTTCCCTGTTGGAGAGGCTGCAGGAGCAGTGGTAATGTCAAAGGAGCTATAGATCTGCCATTCTTAAGCCAGTAGAAGCTTGTCCCCCTTAGAAATCATTTTAATCCTCTAGGAATAGCTAATTTAAATGAATTAAGACTTTGGCAATCAATGTGAAGACCCTGTCTGAAGGAGTGCTTTTTAAATTGTGAAATCGCTTTCCTGGATAAGGGCTCAGATAATGACACACTAACATCCTCTGGACCTAGGCACAGAACAGAAATAAATTTCTAGCATCAAGGGCAAGAAAAATGCAGACTGAAAGCAGCAAAGATCCAATGCAACATCGTGATTAACCATGCACACGGGTTTCAAGCATGCAAATATTTGGCTGCTAATGATGTGTGCTGCATTAAAGCCTCAGTGAAAAATTCACCATGGATGAATGTGGGAGCATATCTATTACTCCTTGCTTGGATCAAACTGTATTAAAAAAATAGATAAAACAACCAAATGAGACCAGCTCTCAAGGTCAAAATGAGCACTTAGCAAGAGCTTCTGCTGAGGTCTTTCTGACTAAAGGAAGCAAAATCCACAGATGGCTTCTACTTGGGACTGTGCATTGCTGAAAATGAGCCCAAGTCCTATGGTTCAAACTCCTGGGTCAAAAACATGTACAAACTATACAACCGAAGCTAAGAAATGAAGTTAAAAATCCCCATATTGTGCGAAATTTGTGCTCTCAGCTAATTTAGTCTCATTTTCACTGCTGGAAAACACGTTGAATAGTTCGGCCTGCAAGTCTGATCGGGAACATCCCATTTTTTCCAATATGTTGTTCTTGATGTTCTCACAATAGATCACTGAGAGCTTTAAGGGCCTGTGTCAACTGAACTGAATGATATGGTTTCCTGCTGGTACATAAATGCAAAGGCAAAGCTGAGGAGGGTTATTTTCAAAAGGGGAGACATTGATCGTGTGACAATGTTCCATTACCCTGACTTTATTTCTGTTAGAGACAGTGATTACATCTACATCACTCGGTTGAGCTGATGGATATTAGCGCACTAACGGTGACACAGTTTTTCACTATGCTGCTGACCTGCATGCTGAAAGGTTGCAGAAAAGACTCATTCTGAGCTTGAACTCATGCTACTTATTAGTCACTGAAAAACTATTTAAATTTCAGCAGATTACTGGAATTAGGCAGTTTTCAGTGAGTGGTGACTTTGGTTTGTTTCTTTTGGAAACCTTGTTTTGAAACGGTGATCAGTGTCCGTGTAGAATGGCACAAACTCTATTTGTTATGATTTACATTTTTATCTCTGCCTGAATAGTAAAATAAATAAATAAACCCCTTAATTTTCTGTGGAAAGATATCTCCATATGCCTCCAATAGCATCCCTACCTTAACAAGCAATTTTTTCATAAGGGTGTATGAAATCCTCTTACATTTTCCAGTACCTTCTCCCTTTTACAGTCCCTAGGCGTTGTACTTGCCATCTCTTGTCATGCTGGTGATCCATTTTCTGGCTTTCATCTCTTGACTGGACATACGATCATGAGCCAGTGGTCCCCGGCTTTCACCTCCTCACCAAGTGCTGCCTCCACTAACTCCCCACTCTCCAAACACTTCCACGAGAACTGATTTTTTCTTTAATTCCCTCAGTAATATCTTATCCTACATTCTTCTTTTATTGCTCTTCTATTAAAAAAAAAAAAAAAATCACAGTTGCTAACACTTTGCAGAAAAAAAACACCATTCGGTTGAATAAAACTCAGTTCATCTTCAATGAGAGAGACGTCTATTTGAGCTAAATTGTGTTCATTTTATTTGGCCTTATTTAGTGCTGCGGCCTCTGCATTACGTAGAGAGGGCTCTTCAGGACAAGGCCTCGTCCTCGTCTCCCTCGCCTTGGAGTGTTTATCACAGCGCGTTCCCTCGTTCCTGATTCGGAAGTTTTTCATGCTGCTGTAACAACAACAGGTTGAGAGGGTTTCAAGCGTTATCTCCACAGAATAACAAAGCACTGCAGAAAGACCCCAGCGAGGGCAAGGGCAGAGATGAGACTCGGCAGAGCCGGTTCACGGGCGCCGAGTAACGTTATGTCGTTCAGAGCCAACCTGGTAGGTATTTGCAGTGCTCTCTGCGCCCCGCTTCATCCTCTACACGTCACGTTAGCATCAGGTGGGGCACTGCATGCAGCTTTTGTAAAAATCACACAAAAACACAGCAAAATCTTCCTGTGTCACGATCCCAGCACTTGTGAAGCAGAGATTTTAGGAGACCACATCACCCTTGCCTGGAGGCCCTGCAAGCAGCAGCATTACACCTAGGACATCTGCTAGTCTCTCAAAACCCTCATGAGAGGCCACAGTGCCTCAGGACTTAGAGGCAGGAGGGGTTGGGGTCTGCTGTTTTGCTACAGTCTCGTTCTTTTAAATGCTGGCTTTTTAAGTTTTATTAGGTTAATTCTATTTACTTAGATAATTGTCCTGAATTCTCGTAATTTTCTGAGGCCTGGTCTTTGTTCAGCGAGCAACTAAAGATGGTCAAACGTGCTTCGGGGCGACTGGATAAACCCCGGCAGCGACTGCAGCATGACTTTTCCCAGCCCGGGATCCACTTACTCACTTGTGCTGCCCTTGGCGTAGGAGTCTGCGTGCCCTCAGCAGCTTTGTTAAAACCCTACAAGGCCGACAACCAAGCACGGGTTTTATTTTCATGAAGAAGTTAACAGAACAACACTAAAAACAATATTAGCTGTACAGATAGAGCAAGAGAAGTATTTCCTGTAATACCTGATAAAGGATAGGGGCTTTATATGATCATTTCTGGAGCAAAGAACTCACAAGAGCGTCTTGCCCTGTTGCTACAGCAAAGCAGGTCATTTCTGCACTGACGTGCACACCGTCAGGTGCGGGGGCAGCAACTATGTTCACAGAGCAGGTGAAGAGGATTGGAGCTACTGTAAATGTAAATAAAACAGATCTATTTCCCCATTATTAGGCCTATCATTACATACGAGTCCCATCAGAAAAGTGGTTTTGGAACTTTGTGCTCTGGAAGCAGCTAGTTTGGGAATAACAAAGCACTCTTCCTGAAATCCTTCTGCGAGTGCATGAAAGCTGCTGCTTTTTGCCTGGGGCAGATGTTCTGCTGCTTCTAACTGTGAGCACACTGTTCCCAAAAAAAGGGTGAAGGGGAAGCCCTCTGTGAAAAAATACCAGAACGAGGTCAAAAAACTCAAGAGAGGAAAACAATCTCACAGGACAGAGAGGAGATCCTTCAGTGACAACTTACTGCAACTCACAGGAGTATCAACTGTTAGGCCCTGTGAGGGGATAAGCTTTAGTTCTTGATGAGCATTCACTAACATCAGAACCCACTCAGCACTGCAGGCAAGGGCAGATCTTTTTTTATTTATTACTGATCTTCTGGGATGATGAAAAAGTAAAGAACATCCCTCAGATAGTGAAAACAGAATGAATTAAGGATGCTCAGCATCATTTTCGATGGTCTCTGTCTATTTGTGGCAAGGCTGATTTATCCATGAGTTACGGACTGATGGCAAACATGCCATCATATTGACAGTAGAAATAAACTGCACTTTCGACCTTTTCATACATTAACCCAGATACTAAACATGTTGGGAATGTAACTGCAGTTGGGCCGTGCAATTCAGCATCTTTTTTGTGCAAAGTTCTCTACTAGTTCTCTATTGCCATGAAACGTATTCAAAAGCCTGGAATGAATTCAATGTAAGCTGACAAGTTCTTTTTAGCCCCATGATGTTCACCAAGTAAAAAAATAAAATAAAATAAAAAAATAATAATTAGAAAGAATATATTCAAGGCATGTAACTCATGATTGATTGATTTAAACATAAATGCAGAGTTTTAAGGAATGTTTAAGAAAGTTTGCCCCCAGATTAAAACCTCAACCCTGTTCCCTTTACAAAAGCATTTTCACATCCATCCCTGTTTACCAAAGCAGCCTTGAGCAAGCCACAGGGGAATATGCAGGTAAATAACCATTGTGACTGCAGGACCTTCCCAAACAGAAAAATGTTTTGTAAAAACAAAAATAATAAGCAGCATGCTTCTGCAGTGGGCTACATGAATGCCAAACAAGAACAACTTGTGAATCTGAGTTATATATGATGTTTACTCCCACACTCCCCTACTATCCCTGCCTTATTAGGATGCTCATCTGCAAAACAAGACGTACTTTGCTCATCAAGCACTCCACCGATAACACCCACAGCCACACTTTCTTCTCATTACCCAATAAAACTCTTAACAAAACTGAATGCAGCAACAGTATTAAAAAGGGTGCAAACCGCAGTTCTCACACTCACATGGAGCGTTCAAAAGCTGCCTTATTTTTATTTAAGAATATTCAAATTGCAACACCTGAGCCTCAATGACAAAAGCAGTTAGCTGAGCAAGCAAGATCAAGTGTAACAGGCCAGTATGAGACTATCTTCATTCATGTTTTAAAATAAATATTAATTAAGCAGAAGAAATAATTAAATTGGTACATTCCTCTGAAAAGGCAGCTGTACCAGTTAAAGTGATTGTTCAAGATTTTAGTTGAGAAAAATCCCGACCCCAGCGCAGCAGAGGCTGCTGCTGCTGCGGGACGGGATGTGGGAGAGCTCGAGCAGCCAAGCTGCAAACGCAAGGCCCTTGCAGGCCACAGCTGGCTCAAGCGCAGCCAAGGACAGGCTGTGTTCCAAGCCCGCAAGTGGCTCTCTCCTGAATTCACAGCATTTTCAGGTTCTGCCACAATAATCAACGCCAGCGCACACGTTCAGTCTCCACATCTCTACATCTTACTCTGTATTGAATCTCGAAGAGGTCTTTGTTTATAGCATCTTACTCTGTCTGTCTAGGCTTCCTGCTGAGCATTTTGGCAGAGAATACCTCAATCTATATTAGCTATGTTTAAATTTCCATATGAATTACTATCCCTCTTTCCCTTCAAAGTTAGGTATAAACAAGTTATGAAAAACTTACTGCACCCTCGGCTTGTCCAGGCACTAATTCATTCCTCCCTTCCTGCCATCAACATGTGCTAACCTTTTTCTCTAAATTAATCTGTATCAAGGCTTTTTACACAGTATTGAGATGATATACCCACACTATGTAGGAAAGACATGCAACACACTTCAGCCTTGCCCGGATCCTTCCTACTCTGCAATACATCCTTTTCTGATGGGAGCTCTTCCAATATATCATCAAGAACAGTTGTTTCTTTTATAAAATATCCTGAAAAAAAAAGAAAAAAAGAAAGAAAAAAACCCTCAAGCTTCTCTCCTTGTCCCTTTAAAGTGGAACACGTTACCTGACTCGAATTACCCGCACTAAGGACAAGGGTGGATGAATGCCAAGGTCTGCTACACTATTGGTTTTTAAATCTAGAGACATATTTATACCATCATAAAGGGAGATTTCTCAGAGATCTCACGACCACAGTCACAGGTGGCTCCTACACTTTAAGTCACCTGTATCTGTAAAAGCAACTGCATTATTGCTCTTAGAAAATTAAAAACATGTTCCAAATCTTCTTGCTAATTTGACACTGTAACGAGAGTCTTTGCTTAGCAAAAGTTATCTGAACACACTCAGAGGTAATGAGCTTCAACAAAATATTAACAGATACTTTAAAAGAGTTAACTATGGTTTTCCTGTACAGCACAGAAGGTAAAAAAATCATGAAATCAAAGCACCTGCTGCAGACAAAGCTTTTGTCTTGTGCAGAAGCAGCCTTCAGAGTTGTGTATAAATGTTTGCGTTCACCTCCCTGTACACACACACACACACACTCAGACCTTCCAAATCTAAAGCTGGGGGCCTTCTACAGCAGCAGCAGCAGCAGCAGCTACTGAAGAAACCATTGATAAAATGGATCAAAAGTCAAAAAGGATTATTTGTAGCAAAACCCAGGACAGCGCTGCTTCTTTCTGACCGCTCAGGCCAACATCAGACACCTGGTTTCATTTCTGTGAAATTTTTAGATTAATCCCCTCTAAAGCAAACTATTCAAATCCTAAAGATACATCATCTGTCTGATAAGAATTGCCCCTACATTAAAATGCACTATTTTTAATTTAAAAATCTCCTCTGCTGCCGCAGTTAGAAACATGATCATAGTTTCATCTTATGCGCAGGGAAAACGTTTTTGCCTAGTAAAGCTGAACAGCAGCCGAGACAGGAACACGGCACATCTTGTATCTGCAGCTACTATTACATAGGCAGCTGCAGTAAGGGAGTCTCCAAATTGCCCCACAAATGACCTCTGCTCTCTCTTACAGAATTAAACAATTACAGTGCCTCCTCTGCTCTCTTTTACAGAATTAAACAACTACAGTGACTACTTCTGCTAGCTCCGATTCAAGCTTCTCTAAGGTCTCTAAGGTTGCCAAATTAGGCAGGACAGCCTTAAAAAATAAAAATAAAACCAGTAACAACCAACTCACACACAAGCACAACCCTTGCCGTTCAGTTATGGTGCTGCTAAGCACAGCTATCACGCAAGAACAACTCTATCCCGTTTCAAACGCTAGGAGAACTACCTGAAAAAAAGGGTGACACTGAGTTAACTGTGATGGAGAGGAAGCAGCATAACTTCTCCAGATCACATTATACTTAATAAAGTACTGCACAAATTGCCCACAATTTTGAAAAATTCTCAGTACTTCTCAGGTTCTGAGGAGCTCCCATCATCATCCTTAGGAAGCTGTGACGACCTTCCCTTGCGGAACAGTTTTTCTACACAACTGGAAAACAGTGTGGATAGCACCATGCCCAGGTATTTTAAAAAGACCAATTGAAAAGGGAAAATGGATTTAATTGTTACATCAATTCACTTGCAATAGAGAGATGCAGATCAAGCCATAAGAATATTTAAACAGATCGTAGTCCCACTGCCTTCAACTCCTGAAGTGGTTTGCTGGAGCAGAGCCACTGAAACGGTACCTTGCAGGAGCCAGGCCATAGAGAACAGTCACCAACATCCCCCCGCAACATCCCCTGTCCTGTTCTGGGGGCTCCCTGCTCAACACGGGCTGTTAAAATAAACGAGCTCTGTCTTCGAGTGCCCTCTGTAGATCTAGGAGGGTTCACAAGGAGGACTTGCTAATGTAAAGGGTTGGGGGTAAAAGGGGAAGACATCTGTTACACCCACATTTGTTAAATTACACTATGTATTAAAAATTCTAGATACACACGCGGATCAGTTCTCTCCTGCTGGCAGCACAGACCCGCAGTTGTGCCCTAGCACAACGCGTGAGCACGGCTCAGAATGAATTTCCCCTTTATTAGCAGAGGTAAAGTAATCCCTTCTCCCCTGTAACTCTAGCCACGGAGGAGAGAGCAGGCTCACGACAGGAGAACATGCTAGCAGAAAGCAGTCTGCAGTTAGAGGCATTTAAAGGAAAACAACTGCAAAGGCACCAGTATACGCTAAATTTAAGAAGGGACTGGTACCAGAACGTGGTCTGGATTACCTGCCTTCTGAACTACATATTCAGAATTTCCTTTAGGAAGTCAAGATTTTAATACTGGAAATTAAGCATACTAAAATCAAAGCACAGTAACGTTTGCACCTTTTTTAAGGCTAACGTGCACTAATGTAATAATGGTTCCACGCACCAGGGAGACAGCACAGTTTTTACAAGCCATTTTGTCAAAGGGCCTATTTATTAGCATTTCCACGCTGTGAATTGATGTCTCCTATCACAACAGCGCTCAATGAAATGAATATGGATTTACACATTAGACAGTAACAGCTCCAAGAGGAGCTGTTAAAGACCATTGAATAAAGAACACTTATTGTAAAGATTCAGTGGACTGCAAATCTCACACCTGACCAATAACATAAATGCATATAATCGTAAATACCAATATTGAATTGTACCCAAGTATCAGTCCACTTCTATGACAAAGAAATAGATAAATCATGGAGTGTCCTTACCAGAACTACTCTCTGAAACCCCACAAAATTGTGATGTGGCAGCAGTACAGCCTTTGGTATTACACCACCTGTAACACAAACCATAGCATGACAGTTTCTATTTGTCTTAAGAGGATGAAAGGATGATAGATACTCTTCTACCAGTCTTTTTACTGAAAGCATTAAAACAACATTCAGTTCCTGCTCATTACAGTATATGCTTATATTACAAACAGACAAAAATTAAAGATCATCTTTTGTTATTGAAGTAACATTACAGGCACAGTTTCAACTCTAATCTCTTCCCACTTTTTCCTAGCTAAAACCAAAACACTAGAACAGAATAGACTGTTAGTCTTAATGGAATTTTCTGTTCTTTTTGGCTGCTCTCCTACTGACTAAAGAGTACTTAAGAGTACCTAGATTAAAATTTACAAATGTCTAAGTATTGATATGGTAGCTTATTGTGGTGTTAGCTTAAGTGTTCAGCTAGAATGACTCAACTGTAAGATAAGAAATAGGAAACACAAGGCTACAATCAAACTGGTCAGTGTTTTTCAACTTGACCTTTTGGATCTAAACTTAACATTAGAAAACATAATGTATGAGCAAAAACTTAAAATAACCTTGGTGAGCTGATCTGCATACATGACTTAAATATTCCACGGAAGCTAAGTGCATTATATACCTGTGATGAGAACACACGTATGATGTAGTGATTTCTGACACACATGTGCATTAGAGATGAATTCATTAGAGTAACTTCATATAAATTTATGAATCTGGGGGGAAAAATAAGGTTTTAAACTAATAGAGGAGGCGCACTGTCCAAGTGGGTGCAGCAACAAAAAGAATACATATACCCCAAAAAACCACAAACAAACAAAGAAAACAAGAACCCAAAACACAACCATTTGAAGCAGGAATTAGCACAACAGACAACTCTGTGCCAAATGGAAAGGGTTCAGGGAAAGAACGAACCATTTTCTAAACACTGAACTCCGCCACAAAGACCCATAAAAGATGTTATAGGTAACATAAACTTCTCAATGACCTCCTTAGAATACAGACTCAATACAGAGTATTTTGATAAGGATGGTTTTCCCCGTTTAAATTCTCAAGCGATTCAGATAAATGTGTCTTAATCTAAGTTAATGAGTATCATTTGGAATAAGGAGGTCATCAGCTTCCTAATAGTAAAGTTCAGCTTATTCATTATTATCCTTGCTACTTCTTAGCAAAAACAAAGTCCCAGTTCCACCAGCATCCCAGTCATCCTCCAACAGCTCTTACAGATGGTAACTCACATTACCAGGGAGAAGATCCTGACCCTAAATTAACAGAAGTTTAAATCTCCGCTAGGCCGGTCTGCCCTGCTTTGATCACTGCCTGGCACCCTAATGGAAGTGTGAACCATTAGGCTAAAACTGAATTAAGAAAAGTTTTGAGGAGTCACGAAACTCCAACTCCACGATGAACACTTGTGCAAAAGCTCCCTGAAAGCGGATGAGGATGCTGCTATTTAAGGGAACGAGTGGAAGCCATATGTTTTGGTGTTCCCATGCTTTTAGCTTCTCCCATTTTGCGTTTGCATCAAGTATTTTTCGTTGGCCAGAGGTTGCCAGTAACTAGCTGGCTTTAACCATTAAAAAAACCCCAAACAGTAGAGTGTGCCTTGAAGGAAGGCGGCAGTGCCCAAACCCCATGGCAGCCGGGCAGGACGGAGGCCCTTCCCCTTGGCAGGTCCCCGTGGAGCACGCACAAAAACACTGCACACCCACAACACTAGAAATTCATTATCCCATTAGGCTCCCTTAGAACAACAACAGGAGATCTGCTTACAGTTAACTAATTTGCCATGGAAAGGAGAGGCCGAGAGGGCGCACGGCAAGAATTAAGCATAGTCCAACTTAGCGGGTCGCTCAGAGCGACTGAGCAGCCACTCAGGCCAGCTGCTTGGGCAGTCGCTTGCGTTGGATAACTGGACCAGGGAATCCCCAAATTATTCATATTCTGAAACAGCTTTACCAGCTTTCAAATTAATAAACATAGTAATATTTACTGCATGGCTAGTGTCTATGTCCTGTAAAGACATCCAGGTTGCATAGAGTGAACTGGGTGTTCTTTTTCAGTTTGTTTTTAATTTGAAGTTAGTAACATTAAACTTTATATATATAGTTTTCTTACTGAGTGATAAATCATATTACATGGTAATTGCCTGTAATCATAGGGCACAATTTATCTGACTGTACTCAATCTTCAAATGAATGTGGCGACGCTATGACCTGTTTTGCAGTTCTATGCTTAGCCTTTTATTTTTCTTTCCCCAAAGCTGTCTATCCAGTGATATTCAGGGAAACAGAAGGCTGAAAATGCAAACTTACAATCTTGTTTAGAGAAGGAGGAGGGAAAGAAGGGGAAGGAACAAAAGGGTTGAAAGAACAATCAAGCACAGGAAGAGATGGGAAAAGAAAATTCATTGCAAAAACATGGATTTTGAAAACTATAAAAATCTAAACCTCAAAAGTTATGCAGAACTAACTAGCAACCTTAATGACTTGAACTGCTACAGAACGCTCATGCCCACAAAATTTGTGCATGTTGAGGTGCAACCTTTGTTTCTGCAGTTTAATATATCGATACATTTAAAGATTGCCTTCCAAAAGGCAATACGCACTACATCCACATTTCAAAATTAATTATAGAGCAAATATTTTATCGCAGGACTGCCAGTACGTGTGACAGTGGCCAGTGTAAACAGAGCACGTTTGTTTTGGCGTGGGACTGAAACAGATGTGGCCATTTTAAGAAGATGCCATAAAACCATCACTCGTGTTTCCATTTCCCTTCATGCGCATTGGGATGGCAATTCCCACCCGGATAAGGCCACATGGGATCAACATGCCGCTAGGGCGAGCTCCTTGATCAGCACGGAGCCTCACACCTGCATTTGGGAAAAACACCTCCCTGCTTTAAGAAACCGGCCCGTATTTACCCATTTCATGTTTCATTCCCCGCCCCGATACACAACCTTTTTATTTTTGTTAACTGAAAGAAATAAGTCACATTTTTTTCCTGTAAATTGGAGGAAGTTGGCTAGCTAAATGAGCCCGACTCAGGCTTTCAAAAAGATTATTTCGTTCACAGCAATCTTGAGCTTTTGTTATAGATTCTTCTCTTTCATGGATTGCAACGGAAATACTTACTGCTATTAAGTTGGGCTTCTTAAGTCAATGTAATCAAAAATGGATTTTTAACAAGTAACTTTTTTGAATGACTGTCTAGAGGTTTTGTCTAGTTGGTTATTAAAGCACGCATATCTATGGGGAAAAAAAAATGTTTTCATAAAAAGTATTGATGCCCACTTTATCAATGGAAAGTTGCCCAGGAAGGGTTGTTTACAGCTGTCTTCACCACTAGAACATCCTGCTAATAACATCTGACATGGTTTTCATTCTGGGTGATGAGTACGACTGTAACAGACTGCTACGAAGGTGATGAAATGCATGTGTAGAGAGAAGAAATGCTGTATAAACTGACACTGCATAAGAACGTAAAACTTCTGTTTCTTTGGAGAGCTCAGAGCTTGAATAAGGCCTTATTTTTAGTCTACCCTGTGAGTACAACTTAATTCCTAGTCTGATTTCCCTCTATTTGCATAAAAAAGATGTTATCACTGAGAAATTTGATCTGCTTGCTACCACTTATTGCCTCTAATCCCTCGATTTCAAAGCCCATCCAACTAACAAATGTCACCAGCAGAGAAAGTGAAATCCAAGTAATGCATTAACAAAGAGCTGGTTCATTTGTAAAAACAGAGATTCGCTTTCCCATTCTGTCCTTTCCAACAGCACCACAGATCCCTATTTCCATCTCTAAGGAGAACAGGAGAGGGGCCTTACAAAAACCCTTGGGGAGAAAAATTCAAGCTTCTTGAGGCTGCTCTAGGAAACTAAGCCCGTCTGTTCAGTTTTGCAGCAGTGCTGCACCGACTGCAAAGGTGAACATGAAAATATTTTGCTGTAATTCAGCAGAAGCCTCAAAAACGGCACAAACAGTGCAAACAGTAGTATCTGCCCTTTATTTCCTGCATGTGGAAAGTTATCCAAGTTAGAAGAACGCACGAATAACAAAGGGTTTTTATACAGAATGGCTCATGGCGCATTCCGCCTGATCCCTCGAATGCAGTTGCGGCCCGCAGGAGGGAGCAGCCCGGGAACAGCTCTATGGTGACCAGCACGGGTGACGGTTCCCTGTACGGGATCATTCCGCCGCAGCACACCCCGGCTCTCGGCCGGCTGTGCAGCCCTCAGCTTTTGCTCTGGCTGCATCCAAGAGCGCCCAGCTGCAAGAGCCCCTCAGCCACACATCAGCCTGGCCCGAGGTGCCAAGCAGCACGTGTAGCAAAGCCGTTTCAAAAGTCTAGACGTCTTTCAGGCAGCTACCCCAGCCCAGGAAAAACCATCAGGAAATCATTACCCCGTAAGCTTGTGGCCAAAACGACCAGCATTTTCATCAGACTCTCCGGATGGATGATAATAAGAATACAGGTCCCAATGCTATGAGCAACACGCAAGTGTCAGCACCAGCACACCTGCAATAGGCCATTAAACACTATCTGTCAGCTAAACAGTGAATACTGTTTCTGAAAATGAGATTTCTACCTGTAAACACTACCTGTATAACACTAGTGCTCTCCTATGGCTACCGCAAGGCAAAGTCCCAAGCAAACATGTATCTTCCCCTCTTTATCTATCCTTCAAAAGGGCTTAAGGAGTCACTGTAGCCCACGTGCGGGGTATTTGCACATGTACATGCAATAATAGTGGGATTTGGCCCTAAACAGACTTTGTTTTCTATAAGCTAACTAGTAAACTCCCCACCTTAGTTGACTATAAACCCGAACTTGGGGTCCTGCTTCATAAAGTCTTTGACGAGGGGAAGAGCTGATTTTTCTCCTATTTCGGAAACATCGCTGTTGTGCATTACTTAGCTATTCAGTTTACTACAAGCAACTGCTGTCAAAATCTGTACAAACTAATTCATCATGCAGCAATGTTAAATTATTGGAATCTTGTTATAATCTGACTACACGTTATCACTTTCTTGTTTTCTTTGTAAAGGTTTGAAGATGGTAATCCAAACCATCATTCAATTTCACTGAAAAATATGTATGTTTGTGGAATGCTGGATAACTTAATTTTAATTTACAGACTCAATGGGCCTTTAACTTGAGATGAAAGAAATGTTTGAAAAAGATATTAATGTCTTTCTGGTGCTATTCAGAAAGTTCAATATTGTTGTATGGAATTGTCATATCAAGACTTGTAAAATCTAAGGAAGAATGTATTGAGATTTTACAAAATATTAAGAAAGTGTCAAGGAAAAAGGTGAAAAATTAATTTAAATGGAAAAATATACTCTAAATTTATCAAAAAGTAAGCTAACAAAAACCCATCTTATTCCTCACTCCTCAAATTTAAAGGCATTGGCAGTTACTCACAGACCTCTTCTATTTCTTACTCATTTATTTGCCATAATCAGATCATCTATCATCTCTTCTTACAAATTTCCAAGGGCATTCAAAGTTCCTAGAACTTTGTGCTGCTAGAGGCTTTTAGGAGTTAAACAAGAGGACTTCATAAATGAATTACTCATTTATATTCCCAGAGCATGGTATTTGACAAATGCTTTTATTTCATTACCAATATTGGCATATGGATAATTCTCAAAGATGCTTAAAACGTTGTGGCCTGCTACTTTGACAAATTCTGTTTGCTATTTTTGACAGAAGAGATTAGCACATAAATATACAAGGAAAAGCAGAATTTCTCTGCTTCAGATATGCTCCTTAGGAAAGCAAGAAATATCTGTATCATCATTTGAAATGTGAGTTGAAATTTGTAAATTTTAACGGACTAGAGATTTAAAAAACTCCTATTACAGAACCTTAATCCGCCAAGATTTATTAGACAAATTTTAAGTGTGTACCTTGCGACTCAGTCTCATGACCTCATGGAAATGAAACAGGATTATGGGCAGGATGGAAGGTTCGGTATGGGCATACGCATGAATTTTGAAGCTGATCGTGCTAAAGAAGCAACTAAGAGCATTCCTGAGTTCTGAAAGTATTTTGCAAGTTATTAGCTAAAAGAATGAAAAAATATAGCATGTTCATAACTTATCCTTTAGTTTTAAACCATGCCAAAGAGTACCATATGCCAGAAAGTTTCTCTAGTAAACATCACAAAACAAAAAGGAAGTAATTATTAAAATTATAGTCTGCTTCAAATATGCCATGACACGACCATACCTGCCATCACGTGGAACTGAAAATAGTGTTGTTCGGAAGAGTCAGAAAAACACACAGTCAAAAATCTGCACAATAAATGATTGACACAACACACACTTGAAACTGCTTTCAAATGGCAGAAATCATGCTTTAGGTCTCCTGCAGAGCTTAAATTTGTACCTCATTATCTGCCTCTACACCTGGGCCCACGAGTATATCAGTTATTCCACAGAACATCACAACGGACTGGACACGCACGGCCAGCTGCATTCCCAGACGGAGAAGGGCTGAACCTTGAGCACTCCTTGAGATGGTCTGAGCCCCAAGCAAGACTCCTCCGCAGCTCAGCTGGCCGTATCAGCTACACAACAAGCTGCTGCAGGTTGGTTCAGTGCCCAGTGTGCCATACTGGGCACAGTGAAGTTCGTAAGAGCAGAAAAACAAACAGAAAAATCCCTTAAAGTTGAAATCTTTGGGCATCTGGAAGAAATTGGAAGGAACACAAATGTTGTGGAGCACTTGCAAGGGTGGTATACGCCTGCCTATCTTAAATTCTTTCACAACTAACTATGGTCCATACTGAAGCACAACTTTTAGGAGATGGACAACAGATGCGAATGCAAAGATCTCCTGTCTCTGCAGAGGACTCCGACACCGGCCTTGAGCCCTCTCACAAGCCACCCACTGCAGCACACTACCGCAAATGCAACGTACCCCGAACAGTAATAACCTGCATCTGCTTAGTGTTAGAAGTTAGGCACTAATGACGGGCTTTTCCTTGCACCAAACGGTGAGAAACCTTAGTGTGAAAGTACTGTCAAAGGCACCCGATACTTTTGCAAACACATGAAATTTACAGATACTCACCAGTAAAATCTTAATCCAGCAAAAGCAAACATTTCCCGGGACACGATTTAAATCTGCCCAGACAGCTAGCACAATGAGTAACAGATTATATACACAGTGGGACAGCAACTTTTGTTACTCATAAATGAACATCTGGGCGCTCAGGACAGGAGTTACCAGCACAGGAGGAACGAGACAAACAGGAGCCGCACGCACGTTCCCTGCGAGGGGAAAGCGCCATCCGCCGCGTTGCTGCGCCGCTCCATCGGCCTCAGGGAAACGCCACTGCTTGGGAATGGCACAAAGCACATCTAAAAATATCAAGCACATCCAAAGTACGAAGCTGCTCTCAACTTCCCCTCCCTACTCCAACTTAAGAATTCATTAAAAGGACAAATACCACGCAGGCGTTCATTAATTTATGGACGAGAATAAGCAGGAGAGAGCAGGCAGGAGGCAAGCCGAGGAGGCAGAACGGAGGCAGACCTGTGGGGAATTGTTTCCCCAGCCAAACACAACATCTCTGTGGTATAGCAACATATGTCTGTAAGCAGCAACGTGTGCACTTGAATGCACATCACAAGTTCACTTCAAAGAACTGGGCTTCTTGCAAGACTGCCCTTCTTATTTAACTCAACTTACAAGCTACTCTTTTTCGAGAGAGATCTAAAAGTTGCCCCATTTTATTACAGACACAGGAAAACATATTGTACTGACACCTATTCACAGTAGTAAATTTAAGGAACATGTGGGTAAAATTGTTGGCTTTGCTCTCAGGCCCTGGCTCAAGAAAAAGGCTGTTTTTCCTTTTTTAATAGTTTAAGTGCCACTTTCGTACTTGGAAATTGTCATCAACATCTGAAGGTGATTTTGAGAAATACGACCAGCTTGCTTTTGCACTCTAGCTTTCATGATTGCAAAGGCACATACAGCTGAATGCTACTGAAGCATAAATTTCAGAATTACACATGCAAAGAAGGTCACATCACATCTGAATAACACACTTATAAGTAAGCAAAAAAATAGATTTAAAATACTTGAGTACCTATTAATTAGTTATTAATATCAGATCACTCTATTCCCCTTCAAATTATCAGTTAGCTACCCGCTAACAAAATGCCAAATATATATTTATAGCAGAACCTACACATCAGTCACCACTCAGTTGTGATACTCCTGCTGTGTGACTGCTTGCATTAAATCCCTACAGAGAATTCGTGATATGCAACTGGAGCTGCAAAAGTTATAATAGATTATAGTAGCCTTTAATGTATCGCATGACCTGATGCAATGCAGGCATTTTTCTGTATTGAAGTCTATGAAGGGAAAGGGAAAAGGTAATTCATCAGTAGCAAGTTGCCTGAGACACTGACACAACCTGCAGGTAAAACTCCTGCGTATGGACCACCCTCTCCAGGTCACAGTACCAAGAAATCCTTGGATCCAATTCTGTTTTTTCTGTGCAACAACTAGCCTGGATGGCTGGTATTGCTAGAAATGTGCTACTAAACGCAATACCACAGTGCACCATTACATTTTATTCATATGCAAAAAGTAACCACCAAAGGAAAAAAACATCTCTAGCAATGCATTTAACTGATCAATGGGGAAGAGCTGTTTGCACTAGCAGAAGATATCCTTCACCAAGCCGTATTTGTTTCAAACCATCTGTTGACTACTAGTTTAGGTTTTTCAAGGTCAACATAAATCAATTCTGCAGGAGACAGAAGAGTGCACTTTTCCTATGGCCGTGTACTTAAAAGCAGAGGTCTCTCTGGGAGCTCTCCAGTCTCTTCTACCAAGGAAAAAACAGTAGCTAAAGTACAGTCAACATGGAACACCTCTTCCCTTTAGCGTTCGCAAAGTTAAATGATTCAGGATTTCTCCTGCAAATCATACTGCTTGCACGATTTCAGAAGAGGCCAAAGTCTCTATGGGGAGTTATGTTTTGAAAGAACACGGACTGCTCCACCGAGTTTCCTTCTGCTCTGTGTTTTGGGAATTACCTTGCAAACAGTCTGTGCTGCTGTTCTCCCTGCGCCTGACCCCGTCCACAGGGAAAGGGAGCATCCTGCAGGGTTCACTAGCGGGGAGAGCTGACAAGGGAAATCCCACTGATGTTTCCTGAATGGCACCAAAGAGGTGAGAATCCCTGTTTTTGACAGATCTGGGCACAGATGTGCAATAGAGAATTCCACAGAAACAGTTCCCTCAAACGGGAATCTAAGGAGCACAGCAACTCCTGGCCAAGAGATGTGCTTCCATTTTGGTGGATACTAATATTTTTCACTAAAATCACTATATTTCACTGTATTTTCACTAAAATAACTTTTAGGATTACAGCTACTAAAACCTGGAGGAATCAAAAATATTAAATCATCTGAGATTGCAAAACCACTTTCAGCACACTAGGTATTTTGTATCCATTGCTGTTGCCATATATAACCAGGACAACTGCAGAATAATTTAAAAGGACATCAGAAATAATAGAGGAACATGGTCCCATGCACACGTTGCTGAGCTTGTCCTTATCATACACTGAAAAATACTTAAATCCTAAGCAGATCCTGTAATAATTTCCAGGATTGGGCCGGGCCAGTTAATGGAAGATTTCCAATACCAGCAAATTTATTCAAACAACAGCCGTGGGGATCAGCAGGTCGAGTTTATTGTAAGAGTTTATCTTAAAACACGTAAACACTTTCCACAGAAGAAAAAGATTATTTTTGTTTTGAATTGTGCTGTAATTGCATTTATTCTAGACAAATATCAATGTAATAGTGAGGTGCATTTGACTCGGGTTTTATGCTTTTATTATTGCTCCTAGAAGCAGGGGTGGGACACAGGGTTTCCGATGTGTGGGGGAGATAAAGATGAGCAGCTCTCTGCGAAGTCTTAGTTCACATCAACTACTCAAAAAACCCTCCAAAACTTAAAAAAGAAAGAGTCCAAAACACCAGATCTCGGGGCATCCCCTGACAGGGGTATCTGCCTCAAGGATGCCAGGGAAGCTGCATTCCCACCTCTTTTAGCCACATAGATTTGGTTATTATGTTAACAGAATAGCAAGTAATTGTTATAAATGATTTTTTTATTATTTTTATATACACCCAAATACACACACATATAGATATTTATATAAATCATAGAAATGATAAATCCTTTGCCCTCACCTGACTGCAGTTTAAGAGGATAACCAGGAAGCAGGAGGAGCACATGTGGTTATTTGGTTACACAAATTCTGTATGGAGAAAGATGAGGGCAAAAGAACTAATCAGACTACGTAGCTCAGGGACCTAAGAGTAGGGTAGCACTGGCAAGCGATCACTGACTTCAATTTTGGCTCCTAAATCAGCTAGACTCTTGAAATTGCTATTCAGGAATGCATCCAAAACCAAAAAAGATCTTATTCTTAGCCTCAAACAAAGCAAACTCGCCTGTCTATTCAGCACAGCAACAGTCAGAAGAGAAAGACACACACTGTAAACATGCCACAACATATATTATTAAAAGCTAGCTCATTTTGTCAAGAAGAAAACTGAGAGCCTATAATACTTGCAAATAGGACAAGGTTTGTAGGGATTTCTGGGCTCATGGTACATTATGTGTGTATATATTTAGACACACACACATATACACACACTGTATTTTTATAAAGGCTAGAAGATGATAATAGCAGATCCATTTTTGTTTCCCTTCATATTCTGACAGGGAAACTATTTAAGCTGTAAGCAGCCCTGACAATGCAATTAAAACCTGACCCAATTTCCAGACGCAAACGCGCTGTGTTTACATGGCAGCATTTTTCAGAGCACAGGGATGTGCAGTCGAGTTTGTCCCTATTTACCCTGCTCCTCGATTCAGCTTGTAGCGCTGAAGCCTGAGCCACTAAAAAACGGTGCTTTTTAAGAAAACGGCCGAGGATGCAGGGCAGTAGGTGGCCACACACTGGGCATGTCCCCTGCTCCTGCCAGGCTTAGAGAGAAGCAAAGCCAATAATCCCAGGGGTAGAGCCCAGAAGATTCATCCGCGCTGCCAGGAAACAGGTATCCCGGGAGTCGCAAGGTTGAAAGGCCGGGATTGGATAAAACTCCCCAAACTCTGCTCGTCATCAGCTTTACTAGCTGAGCAGAAATCCCACCGCCTGTCCGAATAGACCCTCATAAATGTTATGATGGGGCTACACAGAGCTCTGCAAGACAGAGCTCTGCAAAAGATTCACAAATATACAAAGTTAAAAACAAAAAAACACCCCAAACACACGCATGCCCGTATCATGGAGATTTCACTCATTTCACTTACATTTTTCTGTTCTATATTTTGGGCATTTCTTTTTTTCCTCTCAAGGAACCTTTACAGCAATTAAAACCAGACATTATGAACATTATTATTATTATCTGAATATCAGGAGCATCCAAAAGACCCTTTTTCAAGATCAGGGCCCTATTGGGCTAACGCTGCATAAATATGTAAGACTTAGTTCCTGCGCTGGAGAGATAGTAATCTAACTAGAAAAGGTCGATAAACAACATAAAAGCAAAATGTCAAAAAAAAAAAAAAAAAAACACTCCAGTGCAGGATTTGTGTTATTGTGTTTTAATATATTTTCCCTAGACCATCTGCTACAATCTTCCTTACTGACCCAGGTCCTCCAGATAGTCTGAATCACTGCTGCTGCTGATGATCCTGTCCTTTAGTACATCCCATAAAAGAGAACCCCATAGAAGGGGATCAAAAAGTATCAAACAGCCATCAAATGGGTAATGAAAGGGCTAAGATACCGCATGGCTTATTAAATTATGTCAGTTGTTTCAGTTCATATAAATACATTGTTCAATACTGTCATCTTTATCTAAACTCCAGCTCTGTATTTAGAGCAAAACATCCTCTATTCAGCTAGTGGTGACAGAACTTCGATTCTGTTGGTTTTAACTCCTGCACGTAAAGATGTAGGGGAAGAGCAACCTACGGACACAGAAGAACTGGGAGAACTGAGCTCAGATCGAAGCCACTGAAGGGTAAGTAGGAAAATGTCTGGAGGAAACAGGCTGGAAACGGAAAGGAAAAAAGTACCGCTGCAACAGATGCTTGTTCCGCTCTTGGCTCTAGCTGCTGGGTTCAGTTTGGGAAGGTTTATTAAACAGCTGAATCTCTACAGATTTATAAAGCATTATCCTAGTGCAAGGCAAAATGCTACACGTGTTTCTGCCTGTCTGGATTTTTTTTTCTCTCAGCAGATACTCAGTAGGGCTAAGAGTCCCCAAACACATAATCCGCTAGGAGTTCGGAAGAATCCATACAGCTTGCCTAGCTGCGGACAGAAGCCATGAAGAGCTGCATTTCCTTCATGTCAGGATAGGTGAACAAGACAGCAGAGTGTGTTACCCCAACAGGGTCGTGTCTTTCTAGGACCTCGGAGCACTTTCGCCAACACAAAACACTGTGGAGTTCCCAGCACCCAAAAAAACAGCGCTGCAGGGCACCCAAACACGGGGGACGTGCCACCGTGCTCGAGCTGCGCTGCCTTTTCTTCAAAAAGCAGCCCTGGATTTCCTAACTGGGAGCCGTACACATTTCAAGCCCATGTCACCAGTAGGTGCAACTTGGCACTTTTAGTAATGTCCTGTTCAAACTCTGCTCTTACTGATGCTTTTCCACCTCTGGGCACTATGCAGAAAGTACCAGATCAGCCTTGGGTTAAGAGCAGAAGCTTAGGAGCCCCAAATTCATGAATCCAAGAGCTGCCATGCACTTCTGAACCTCCTGAACAGTTTCTGTTAACTCACATCCTTCTCAAAACTAGTGAGGTGTTTTTTTTTTTCTTTCCTTCCTCCCAGCATAGTATTGGAAGATTATCCCAAAATCCCACTTGTGACGGATGTGCTCTGTCTTCTGATTTCCAGCCTGAACACAACCCTGATGAAATGTATGCATTTCTCTTTGTTCTAGTGCCGTCTTTAGTTTTATATAAAAATATTTATACTCGCCCAAGTACTTACTAACCCCTCATGTATTTAGAGAGAGCCATTAAATCCTCTCTCAGACTTCACTTTATCAGGCTCAACAAGACAGCCAACCTCTCAGTGTCCTCCTGTGAGGCACACTCAGCTTTTATGTCACTGTTTTATTAGTCTTTTTTGGCACCTGTTCCATTTTATGTTCATCTTTCTCGAACATAGTCTACCCGAGTAACTCAGAACATGACCCCTGAGGATTTAGCACTGGTTTCTTGCACATTAGCAGCATTAGCACCTTCGTGTTCCCACCAGAAGGACCTCTTCACCTTACATGCCTCTGGACTATGTTTTTCAGAGATGCAAGATACCAGTGACTCAGTTATCCTTTGTTTTTAGTGGCTAACAGACCCAGGTCTTCCTGTTCCTCCTACATTTTCAGAAGCTGAGCCCCGTTAGAATAAATTTCTGATTTGTCCATATCCAAATCCAAACAGAATCAGTGCCTGATAATGCAACTTTATGCTACTGAATTTCAGTCTGCTTTTTCTACAACAGTCCTCAAGGTTATCCAGCTCTTCCTGCGTGATATTCTGTTTCTCATCTCTAACGATAGTACCTCCCAACTTTGTGTCATCAGCAAATTTTATTGCATACTCCTACTTTTGGTGCCAACTTCATTAATGAAAATATTATAGTCTGTTCCAGACCAAGTCTTAAGATAACTAATATTACTCAGCACATCCTCCAAACACAACCTGATGTCATTTCAGTTTGAATGCGCTCCTTAGTCACTCCACGGTTCTCCTACATCATCTCAACTATCTAAACTAGTAATTTCTCAAGCGATGCTGCAGCAAATGCCATACTGAAGTCTAGACAAACTTACTTTGTCCAAATACTCCACAACACACATTACCTGTGGCTGAATAAAAAGCAATATTCTGAGTGAGAAGCAACACCAAGCTGTCCAAAGAGCTCTGTAAACCTCTTTAGGTTGATATTAGCTGTAACAGTTGCATGAAATGCAATAACGCAAGACAAAGGTCAGTAGGTCTATTTAGTTTGGGCAAGCAGGGGAAAGAATTCCAATTGAAATACACTGGACACCCATAAAGAAAACCAGGGCATGTGTGAACAAAACCACCAAACAGAGAAGAAAGCAGCTCTGCTTGTTCCTAGAGGCTACTAGAAGGCAGAACCACCGGTCAGCTCGGGCCAAAAGAAGAGCTGACACCACGAGAAGACGCCAGCAAGGAGACCTCTCTCCCGGCCCACTGTTCAGAGTAGCTCTCAGCCTGAGCCAGAAAAGCAGAGCACCAGAACAGCCCGCACGAGGCGGCCCCTGACCGCCCTGGACTTTCAACCAGCGATCCAGTGAGCTGCAACGGCACAGAAAGCACCTCCGCAATAACAAAAATCTAAAGACTCAGCACAAAAAGATTTAGAAAAATACATAAGAGATACTGAGGAATTAGGTTAGTGCAAAGGTGTGCAAACAAGCTACTCGAAGCTGCGTGCACTTTCAGGAACTGATAAGCAAACTATTTACTCGCTTCCTGTAAAAGGATGAAACATGTTATGAGAAAAGACAGAAAGTATCTTGTCTAGAAAGCATCTCCTCACCTCGGGGAACCTGTGTCAGGAAATAACAACTTATGTTTTATCTTCACTTTAGAGCAAAACCTGAGCATCTCTAACACTGTTTCCCTTTGCATTTTATGTAATTAACGGTTACCTTGGTGTGTTTCCATGGGACCAAGTATCTTTCGCTGCTCCTTGGATTACTACCCCTTCCCAGATGGTCAGACTCCAGAAAATATACCCTGTGCATCAGGCATTTCCTGGTTAAATCCATTTTGATGGTTCATTAGCAGAATAATCTATCAACTGTTGCAAGAATAGCTGTTACAAAATTGCTTTATATGTAAATCAGGTTCCATCCTACTAGGATGGACTTACAACATTTTCAAATGTATTTTAATATGAAAGCTGACATGAAGTGTTAAGTCCATTTGATTATTTTTCTGTTTGTGTTATTAGTAATCAGTTTTTACGGCACTCTTTTTTGTTCTAGTTCGATCAATCAGTTGAATTACTTGACCTCCTGGTGAACTGCACCAAAAAAAGGAAAATTAACTAATGCCTCATTTGATCTTGTGACCATAAAACTTGTGTTTTCATTCCCTCTTTAACCTTTGACCATCTATTTTTCCCTCTAATTTGTGTGTTATGTACCCGATAGTTTTAAATTTGTTTCTTTTATTCCTGGAAAAAGAACCATCTCTGACAGCTGATCTGCCCTCTGTTCATTTTAACTACTGCTGATTTTATTTCAGATTCTCATTAATTACTACATACTTAAAAACTCTTTTTCATAATCTATCACATGCATTTGACTTACCACATTTTCCTTAGCACAAACACATAGCAGTTTTCAAAAACAGAGGCAACTGGAGCAACATTGAAAGCAACTATTGATTTTGTAAGGTCTGCTATATTCATATGCCAGTTTCTTACTTTAAAAAGGTCCTCTAGTTTCTGTAATTTTACAATGGACTTGGATGTTGTTTGTGCTAGTGGCTTTAATTGCTTTTGAAACAGGTGTTGGTACCTGAACACATAAAACATTTTAAAAACGCAGAACGTAATATAATACTGCCAATGTATGGGAAAAAGAAATAAATGGGTAAATATCATGTATAGAGTGATGACAAGTTTGGTATCATTTGATATTTTCGGCTTCCACTTGTGAACAGGCTAAATTCATGGATATGGACCCTACGCACATACCGGGATCAGCATCAACCCCAGGCAGGTTCTGATCCCTTATCCCGAAGGATTCTCTAGATGCATCCATGAAACCACGGTGGGAAGAACACACAGCACCCTCCCACAAGCACGAGGTGCACTAACCCCTGTGGCCTCCACTCAAGTGACGCGGAGCATCCGCTGCTGCTCACACGAGCACAGGCCTCCAGGTCTGCTCCCCATGTTGATGGCCACAAAGGGGTAGAGCCCTCGGCTTCTCCCAAGCAAGCACCAATGAGTATTTTCAGCATCATTCTCCCAGCCTACAGATTTCCTGTTGTTGTAGAGCAACACACGTTATCTCCCAGAATCTACACCACAGAAACTAAGGGCAGCTTTTACTTTTGTTCACTCGAACTAGTACCAGCTTTCTGTTGACAACGACAAAACCAGGATCACGACCTGATGGCCCAAGTGACATCTCAGTGTCACCTTCTGCAAAGTGTCTTCGGAAGGGAGCACTCAAGTGCCAGGACACAAAGGGGCCTGTCCTTGGGTTTTCTCCTCCTCCAGGGACATCTAATACTCCACTTCATATTTTAGTGTGCCACAAGCTTAGTCATGACCATGCTCATTTGACACTACTTTTTTAATGCCCTTTTTTAATCACTCACAAGGTGGAAGCGGGGGTGTTTTAGGTCACAAGCTTCACCAGAGGCATGTGGCAGCAACCCCACCACAGGGGCATCAAATATCCCTGCCCAGCGTACCCGGAGAGCGAGACACCACCCCATGCGAGCTGCACTACAACACTTGAACCAGAACCACCTAAAGCAGAGACAGGAAAACCCAAGAGATGGGGACAGGAAGGGGGAAAAGACAACACAGGGAAAATACATAAATGGAGTGAGAGTGAAAAAGCTCTGACCAAAAAAAAGATTTCTTGCAGCAGACACAGCCTCTTTTCAAGTACACCGAGGAATTAAAAACAGGGAATGGCCGTGTCAGTAGGAGAGGAACAGCAACGCTTCTCATCCCATTAAAGAGGCTGCTCCACTCGTTCCCGTTAGCGGCCTCGTTCTTTCTGCTGTTGTAATTCCTCTGTGCTGGGCGCCCGCCAGAAGCTAAATATTCTGGCTGTTTAGATAATTACTTATTTATGGTTCTGCTGAGAATTCTTAGTCAAAGCTTTTCTCTGCACTGCAAAACGCTGAGGTATTTGGCGGAGTTCTCCAATACCGTGGCAGAGCAGAGCCACCATTTCTGCTCCTTTTTCAGGACAGTCGGTTCCCTTCTGCTTAGTTCATCCACTAGAGACACAAAGAAAAAAGGTGGCACAAAGAGGCAAGGAGAGCTCTGCGCTACTATTTCTTTCATTTGTAAGAGCCCCCACTGACTGGAGAAGCTGAAAGGCTTCAGAAGCAAAATTCCAGGTTATCGGGTAAAGCTAAATCAGGAAAAAAGAAATTATGACGACTTTATCCAAGACAGACTGTAAAAATGTCCGTAAAATCTCATGAGGAATCTGGTAATTCACTGGTAAAATGTCAACTTGCTTTGTACGATTTTCTCTACTTTATAAAAGCTAATAATTATGATCTGAATTTGTCAAAATGCTTTGTTTTTCTATCCTTTAGTTGGTTTGTTTGTTGGATTACTAGGCCTTTTAATGGAAGACTTAAAGATCCTCTATACATTTCTCTACTTGATTCTTCAATATCTGTTCAGCAACAAAAGATCTTTTAATCTAAGGGATTTGTTTCCTATAGAATACACTGAACATTTCCAAAATCAATAAAATCGCTGAATTTTGACAATTCCAAAAACTGTGTATACAGCTTTCCATTTACAAAGATATGCCAACAGCCTCAGCAATAAATTTCATGAGCACTTTTAGGATCTACTCTTACCAACACTTTCAGGATTGGCTAATTTTAAACATTAACTTTACACGTGTGCACACACACATCTACTTGAAGGATGAGGGCCTTAACCTTGTAGCATTATTTACTTTGAATTTATTATTGATGTTTCCTGTGGTCAACACCTTCACTCTGAAGCTGTGGAGAGCAGGAGTCCCTGTTTTTATGGCAGTGAAAATCAACCTGCAGTTTTACCACTTTTTTCCAAGGCCTGCCCAACTACAGACATTATTTCCTCTATACTTAGAAGAGCAGTGCAAGGGGATACTGACATAAAGCTCCTGTTTAGACAAAGTCATGGAGCGCGTTACTATTCAGCTTTTCCATGACCGGATCCAACCATGGCCCACACAGCCATGGCAACAACGGGTGATTCTTGGCTTCCTTTTGCACTGCAACAGCAGCCCACGCTACAGCGAACCCCGAGGCGGCTGGATCTCCTGCTGTTCTTGGCAGGGGCTCCACAGCACCCTCGGCAAGTCCAGCTCCTGCTACCAGAGTTCTAGTTGCGGCATCCTGCCCCTCCATTGCCTGCCTTGTCCTGCATGGAACCACTTTAAAATAAGGGACTGGCAGAAAGCTAAGCAGACAGATAGTTAAATGAGCACGTAGGTGAGCTTAGCTGAGCGCAGCCCTGAGGTAACAGTTATATTCATTTTTTTCTTTAGCTGTCTTAAGGAGCGGTTAGGTCTCGGGAAGACACCACTAAATGCATCTCAAAGGAGTTCAAAGGAAAAGTCTCACTAAAGCCGTGGGGAAGTTTTGCAGAACTCTCTTAATCTCTTCACTGGTTTTCTTTTTCTTTGAGGTGACTTCTCCATCCTCCCCAGCAGCTCCAACCACTTTCTGTTTCTGGACTAAGTCCATCAGGAAGCCAAGCACATTAAGTATCATCTCCATGGAACTTCCTGGCCCAACAGACTTGGTGCCTTCAAAGTTCTTCCCCTAAAAGTCTCTGACACGTACAAAGAGTTGGTGCTACACACAGATAAGCAGCTTCATCAAAACATCGTATGGTAAAAATCACCAAAAAACAGATGGCACTGAGAGAAATGGACTTAAACAACTACAGCACTTAATGTACCCTGTATTTCGTATTTTCCTCAAGAAACAATGTAGGCATGACTGACTTAGATGCAATGACTCTGCTTTCCTAGAGACTAAGCAACCTAGCGCTCATTGCAAATCCTCAGACTTAGCATCACCTTCTAATAAAAAACACCATCATCTATCCTCTTCACAGTGATAGCTGATTACTGTTAATCTCCACCTTTGTCAAAGCAACCATGCAGTAAAAGACGGAATCAAGAATACAGACGTAGTATTTTCCAGGACGACTCTTGAAAGGCCACCATGCTGCCGAGCTCCACTTATCAGCAAGGGGATTTGTTATCCGCCCGTGGTTGCATCCTGGAGAATCAAATCCACAACAGGACGCCTGGGCGTGCAATACGCGTGAAGACACATGGAGCAGCTTCTGCAATATTCTGCACGCTCCTTAATGAAAAGCTTGTGGCTTTGGTGAAATTTAGAAAGAGGATGGGCAAACTGTCTTCCTTCTAAAATTTGCAAGAGAAGCCTTGTAAGGCATGATGGAAAAGATCTTCTGGAAACTTGCAAAGCTACTCCCAATCTTAATGCACTTCAAAGTTCTGAAGACTCCAACTCAAGGAAAGCAATTAGGAAAGTTATCCCATAATCCATGAATTAAGCACATCTAAAACAGAAACTATCGAGACACAAACACTGCAGCCTCATTTTATATATTTTTTTCAGAACAGATTTACCCTTCAGTCATGCAACCTCTTTCATACATGCTCTTTTACATAGACAATTTGAAGTTTCATATTCATGGCTCTAGCAGACTGGTGGTAACTTAAAAAACACAAAAGTCCATTAAAGCACAGGTTGATTTTCTTTAACATCTTGGCTGAAAATTGAAGTAATTCATAGGTGAAGTTTTCAGTAGTGAACTTCAGCGTCTTTCATCTCTCATTAGTTACCTACATGTATCCTGTTACGGTTCAACTTCTGCCATGTAAAACAAAGCAAAAGAACCAAACCAGAATTTTGGCCTTTTGTGCAACATTGTGTTTTCATTTTTTAAAAGCACTTAAACCATTCAACTTATCACCGCCTATAAACTGCAAAATACTTACAAACAGTTGCATTCTCCTATTTTACATGTTTCTCTTTTCACCTCCTTTTTTCGTATCACTCATTCTGGATTTCTCTTTTTTTTTTCTACTTTATTACAGCACTGTGATATGCTAGTTAAAGCCTCCTATGTATCTGTATTACCTTGGCAAAGGCTTCAGATTAGAAGAAATAAAATCATGCAATTCCCTATCAGTTCTGGAAACAAAACCCGCTCTGGAGCCTTCATCCCTAGTCCCTTACCACAAACACGCACTTCACTGGTGCTCCGAACCAGTTTTATGAGCAACAAGCAAACAAGCTACTAATTAGTACTTCATAGTCAATACTTTTTGCCTTGAAGAGTGTTAAATTGGAACCATGTGAAATGCTGGCAGTTAATCCAAGAAATATTTCTGTTAATGATTTTGCTCTCAAGCAAGCTAGTTGTTTCATCATTTAGCAAAAAATAAAACAAAGTCTTTTTTTTTTTTTTTAAAGGAAAACCCAGTGTGGCCTTGTGTTTATGCTAAAGGTCTAGGGCTTTTGGTAATTATTTCTAATGTATTCATTAATACCTTGCGAACCTTGGGTAAACACATACATATCAATCTATAAATGAACTTCTGAAATCTGAGAAGGAGCAGTGTTATAGACAAACTGCCCCTTCCGCAACAGGCTTTTTTTGGCCAAGCCTTCGTATCTTCCCTTTGATACGCTGATGGACATTAGAGATAAGTGGAAGAATGGGAAGGGGAACTGACCACAGAGCTACTGCCCATTTTACCAGCCTCTATCACAGGATAAATATTTGAAAAGTTGCCAACAATTACTCTTGAAAATGAATCACACCTTGGAATGGTGTTTTGCCCTATTTGGTCACCTGTTAATGTGTCACCTGTGATGCAAAAATTAAGCATTTTTAAATTATGTTTAAAATAAGTAAAAAATAAGATACAAAGAATGATTTGGTTTCTGACTAAGAAACAAGCTGTTCTTTCAGATCAACCAGTTTGACCACACTTTGCTTACAAACATCAAAGACATAATCAACATAATACAATCTATCAAAGTCTTCATTTATTACAAAGTTAATGTAAATAAGTTATGATTACTTTGGGGATGACAAAGAATTTGTCTAGCTTGTCTCTTAAATCTACATTCAAACTGTTTCAAAGTTAATTAAGACATGAGTAATTGCTCAGAAATCTCTAGAATAATAAAACAAATTTGAGAAAAAGCTTATCTGGGTGAAAGAGGGAACAGTATTTCACATCAATGCAAGCAAAAGTTAAGTACCTTTTAAGATCCCTGTAACAACCAGCATGCCCTTGAGGCTGTGCAATTCTAAATTTGTAATATCATTTGTAGGGTGGGACTATTTGGACAAAAATGCAGTGACATTTCAAATACAGTCTCAGTTTTTTTAAAATCTAATGAAGTATAAGTTTAGGTTAATATGGAATGAGTCATGTTTTTAACAGAAGCAGTATTACAGAACTGTATTTCAAACCATGACTAAAACATGTGCAACTAATATGAAATCAGAGAAGAAATTGGAGTAACTTTTTTGTTGGGAATAGGCCAACATCAACTATGAAAACTTTACCATGGAAAGGGTTGAGGGTACAGCTAGTATCAGTTTTAGAAAGTTAAGGTACCAAGGCAAAAAATAACACCTTCTCATTCAACTAATTTGTCCCCACCAGATGCTCTTCATCCCTAACCAATACAAACATTACTTGCATAAACTGGTTTTTAAGCCTAAACGTCAGGGTATTAAAAGATATGGACACTTTGCGCCAGTTCCCTGATCTCACAGTTCCATTTGCTTTGGTTAGTGCCAAATAGGCTGCACTACATTTCACTCCTGAGCTGCCCTTGAGCATCCCCAGGGTTGCTCCCTTCATTACAACTTCAAAACAAGGCAGTTCCACCCATGCAAACTCTGTGCCTCCAAGTGTCTCTGGCTCCCCTGTACAGAGACAGGGAGCTGGAAAGGTAGCACTGAGGCTGTCAGTGATGCACAGATTCTTCAGATCCATGCCCACAAACAAAACAAAGGGAAGCAGCTCTCAGATCCCAAAGCGAGTTTTCAAAGCTGGTAGTTAGAAATAGTATCCCTTTAACCTGGGAACGGGGCACAATTATCTAGAGATCCCTGAAATACGAAATTCAAGTTGACACTTTGTGCATGTATTTCTTCAGGTTAATGCTGCAATTAATGTTCTTATAACAGACTGTAACAACACCAGACACCAAAACTGCAGTGAAAAAAAAAAAAAAAAAAAAAAGATTTCAATCTGATCAAAGCTGGAGCATTAACTCCCAGCCCTCTTTCAGGTCTCAGCTCTGCTTTCTACCTCCTCAACTATTAGAAAACCTGAATAAACCATAAAGACAGGCCGCAAATCGGAAATTACAGTGACTTGTATCATTTAATAACATTCTGGAGGTGAAGAAAGATGACAGCAGCAACCAACTCCCACTTCCAAAGCAGCAAAGAGCTCAACTTCACTATCTTACGCGTTGTTTGAATGTGTTGCAGCAGAAACCACCTGACACCAGAGCTTTAAACAAGACAAGGAGTTAGAAGCAAATAAAAGTGCGTCAAGCGCCAAAATAAGGGCAATAGAGCACTTGGCCAACCTGCTGCTCCCCCACGCCAGGCTTCGGGCCAAAAGAGGAAGCAGAAGCAGTTACCAACAGGATGAGCTCTGTTATTGTCAAATTACTCTTCTTGCTGCAAAATTAACATGTTGCCCCACTTTCCACAGCAGGAAGTCTGGAAACAATTTACTTTTTTTTTTGTTTTTAACAGAACAGTGCTTTAGATGTTGCTTAAAAAGAAAAAAGGAAAAAAAACATTTTGCATGTTAACCGTAGTTATTCTAAAAATATTTGGAATACAAGTCAACTTATGGTACTTTTGGAGAAAGAAACCACACCACTTTTAGCAAGTTTATAAAGGAAGGTCCTTACCATTGGCAGTGCATTGATATGCGCAAGTTTTCCCTTCAGGTGCCTCTTGCCACAGAAGGGTGATACTGAAATGAAAATAAGAAGACAAAATAGGAAAAATTATTTATTATTCTGAAAATGGTGGTGCTAACACACTAAAACAGTGATCAGGAAGAAGAGAGCAAGCAGAGCTGGGTTTCTGCATATATCCTCTTGTTAGCCACATCACAAGCAGTGCTCCTGTGGGGAGTCTGAAATACAGAGCTTTGACCACAACACCCTGCTGACGGGACACACGGATCCCACTGCTGCTGACATTCGCACCCATTGAGCAGGAACACACACACTCAACCCACATACAGAAGCCCTCCTCTCTGGATTTTGCCTCAATTCTCCAAAAAGATAAAAATAAAAAGGGTGGCGGGGGAAGTGGAAAGGTAACTGGACAAAGCAGAAGGTTACAATGCCTTCAATCCATGCCAACTTTTTTCTGGAAATAAAATTCCAGCAAGTGACTTCTAGATGCCCCGGGAAGCCCCAAGCAAAAACACTTGTTCCAGTGGCCTGCCTGCAGACTGCTCTTCTAAAACAGTGAAATCCGTGAGGAATCCCTGCCTGCACGAAGCTGGTGTACACGGGTGTGATAGTGCTCCCCAGCTCCCGCACTACTTCAGCGACTGAAAAAGTAGCTCAGGCAGCTGCCAGCTGCCTTCCAGAACACGGACGGAATCAAAATTCTCCCGTAGAATATTCAAGGGAAGTCACACAGCAGGAATTTTCAAACACAGAACAAAATTATGATCCAAAATCCACGCTCACCTACGTTTTGGTAATTTTCTCTAAATATGAGTAATTGTATGCATATAACAATATGAACAGTCTAGACGTCAAGTTAATATTTGCAAACACTTTTTGATGTCAAAACACGTGTTAACGCCATCCACAGCAAAATCCCTTTCTATTCAGGCCCTACCAGTGTTTTTTCTTTATTTATAAGTATAAACACTTGTTAAATACTATTTTTCTTGATAAGAAATAATCTAATTAGCCACTAAAGGAACAGAAAGAGGGACAGGTGGCTACGGGTGACTCAAAGCATAATTAATCTTTTTTATATTAAGCTATTTATGAAGCACCTGTAAACTGCATTCAAAAACTTTTACTCTGAGCAAGGAAGAAACACAGTTTCCAGCACTAGGAAACAGTTTACTGTAAAACTATTGGGGACCTAGTCAAATGCAGAGCTGCTGCAGTTCGCCTTACTTTATTCCTAGAACAACCCTCTGCACCATCCGGGCTGACCGAAACGGAACCTGCTAATGCAAGAGGGGAGCTGCTGCAGGGGATGAGAAAGCACACAGGAATGCCGGCAATTTCAAGAATTTGCAAACACATTTTTTTCACTCCCCGCTTTCTCCGTGGCACTGGTGCTGCAGGAACTACATGAGCAGAGCAACCGGAACTTCACTTTTTGCGTGGCAGGAGCCAGCCAGGAGCTGCGGGATTTTGCACAGCTGGGCAGCCCGGTGCAGAAGAGGACGCGTTGGCGCCTCACCCAGCAGCCCCCTAACCACATTTGCCCGCGGTTGAAGGTTTCCTTAAACCCAAAGCTCAGTGCCGACCACGAGCACGCTCAGGGCACGTTCTCTGCCTCCAGTAAACAGACTAAAGCCCTAGAAAGGTCGTGTCTGAAGACACGCGGCGCAGAGCTCCGCTGCCCGTGCCAGGCGCGATGCTCCGCTTGAGATATTGCACACGACGAGGTGATAAACACGAGCAGAGGAGAATGGCACAAACAGAAACAACGGTTTTCAAGGAAAGCGGCTTTTCCTGGGCACCCAGGACCCAAACTGTCTCTTCCCGACCCCATGCGAGCAGCGAGCACAGCTCTCGCGGCAGAGGCCGGTGCGAAGCCACCCCAGGGCAGCCGGAGAGGAGAGACCTCCTGCCCTGGCTCCACAGCCAGGAGCAGCTGGAGCCACTGGGCCCTTCCCGCAGCAGGGCCAGGTTGGCACCCAGCTGTGCTGCGGCCGGCACCCAGCACCAGGCACGGGGTACGAGGAGGAACCGCACAGGGAGACAACGTGGCAGCACGCGGTGACAAGACGGGTTCAGAACGCTCCCAACACACACATAGCTTCACATCATCACTACCTGTTTTCCGAACAAAGTCATTAAAAAAAAAAAAAAAAAAAAAAACAACACACCACAACAATTTTTTAAAAGCTACTTGCAAAAAACACTTCATTTTTTTCTTCTACAAACATTCCCATGATTTGCCCCCAGGCACCCATTACGCACAGACCCATGAGGGTCAAGACTGGGCAAAAAAGGCTACGGCGAAAGCAACAGATTTGGCAGGAGCTCCGAGTCATTTCTGTTCTTCATTTGAACTTGCATCTTCACAGTTTTCTTATAATCCTCTTAGCATCCCAGTTTATACTACTTTCTGAGACTCATCTGCTATTTTAACAAGTTTACTCATTAAAATTTGTTCTTTGCACGTTACAAAAGCCTTTTCCAGACACAAAATCTTTTCCACTAAATTCTCCTTAAGCATCCCTTTTTTTTTTTCCTAATCTGTCTTCTGTATCTGGAAAGAGTGTCCTAAACAAAATAGATTTAAAAATGACTAAATCCTGGCTATTCCCCTCAGTAGCTAGGCTGCAAAAAGCACTAAGCAATAATTTGGAAAGCCTAAATCAAAAACTAATCAGGCCCTTGAAAGCTGCCGCGCACTTGGTTAACAGGCACATACAGATATTGGCCATTCTAGCACAGCGATGCTTGCAGCATAAACTGAGAAATAACAAAGTTCTCCCCATTAATCCCAGTTCCACTGCGACATATGGATTTAAGGAAAAAAAAAATAGAATTCAGCACTTGCACAATAACATCTCTTCTTGTGATCTAATGGAGGAGCTGGATTGAGACAAGTATCAACCCCAAAATTTAAGCAGCAACTAATATGTACAAGTGAGAAAAATGAGGACCCACACACAGGACAGCACTAAAAATGGTCCTTTCCTGCAATAAATGAACTGGCAGTAACAGAGTTCCCAGTGACACGACAAAACACACGTGAAAAGCAGCAGCAACCACTGCCACAGAACCAGGACTCTTCCCTGGGGAGACATCGGGAAACTAGCAGGGATGGTGCGTGTAGATAGCGAATAGATTCATACCACCTCACAGATAAAAATAAAAAGCAGAAATCCTCTTTCATATACCAAACACATGGTGTGTATGTATGTATACATAATGGGGGGAAACAACTCTTAAAACAGGGCACCTATAGTGGTTAAAGAATAAGGAATGGGTAAGGAGGCACCAATAATGAGAATAAAACAGCTTCTGGACAGAGGAACCATTCCATTTTTCAAAAGGATGCAATAACAGCAGCAAAGAAGGCTGAGCTGCAACGCTATAAACACAGGAAAAGCAAGACCAAATAAATCACCCAGCAAAGCAACGTGGCAGCTCAGCAGCAGTTACATGCAAGTTGAAAACAAAACACCAAATTCTACAGTGAAAGTCAAACGCTGAGGAAGATCTTACAGCCTGCTGAAAGGAAAGAAACCGTCGCAGGCAGCGGTATGAAACACGAACAGCCCAGGAGGGAGCTGGTCCCGCCACCGCGCTGCTCCTCCTGCAAGTCGGGTAAACCAGCCTCATTGGCAAGAGAGAAAAACCACACACGGGGAAAGTAAAAGATTACTAATGTTGAACCCAGACTGCAGCAGAGAAGCACACAGCCAGTTATTACTGAAAGTGCTGAGTACGACATGAAGTGAGACCGTCCTCTGCATGAGTTGACTTGACACAAAACATACGAGAAGCCACCAGGAAATGAAATCACTCTCTCCTGAGCTCTCATTTTACATCTAGCTTCTTAAACAGATTGAATTAAAATCCTGGATCTAATTCTCTTATGCACAGCATCCTATTTTACTGTTACTGAAAAGAATAAAATGTAGTTTCACAAAGGACAGTGTCTGTAAAGTATTTTATAAAACCTTCACATGAAAAACATCGTACCTATACACAAATACTCGTTCGTGGGGGAGTGGAATAATTTCTTTCCCTTTGCAGTGTCACAAAATCCCACCTTTATACAGACTATCACATACACAGCAATAAATGTAAAGTAAAATGTAAAGATAGTATAAAGGTGAATTTAAAATAATTTCTTATTTATGTTGCTTTTATATTGTACTGAAAACAGCAGACACACTCACTGGCAAATAAGCTTAGTATTAAATTATTATTAATCACTGCAAGATTAATCAGAGAAAAGACTGAAAATAGCAGCCTATCAAACAAACGGCATATGCTCAGCAGCCTCTCACCTCAACCTGAGAGGTGCAAATAAACAACCCTCTCATCATGGGGGAAAAAAATCCTGTTGTGTAACACTGAGGGACCACCTGGCTAGTCTCAGGAAGTTTGGTAAGCATTTTGGATATACACACTGCTAAAAAAACATATTAATTTCCTTTCATAAAAGTAGGCGGAGGCCATTAACTTAGATGAGCCTGTGTAGCTGAAAGAAGGCAACCCGTTCTGCTGTCCACTTCTAGAGAGCTGAGCGCTACCTGGACACTCAAGGTTATCCAGACCCTCCCATCAGTCTTGAACTTGGGGGATCCAGAACAGCCTTCACACAGTTTTCCTGTGTAAAACACCTTTTCCTTCTTCATTTCTGCTAACGGTGCCCGCTTGTCTGTGCTGTTTAGATATTCAGGGCAAGATATTCCTCTGCTTTGGGATTTATGGTGGCCTTGCAGAAGCAGCAGCCGGGCTTACGGCAGGCATCAGAAATCATTATAGTGCAGCAGTGGTACAACTGTTATTTCCTTCGGAGACTGATTTGTTCTCAAGGAGCTTAATTTATTGAACGCATTAAAATTCTGTCTCAGTTGTACCTCGCTTTGGGAGGTGGGACCTATGGTTTAAATAGAAACCATACTTGGAAGTGGGATCCAAATTAGAGCACGTTTAAGTAAGGAATTCACCAAAAATAACAAGACGGCATGACAATATCCTCTTATTTTCAACCTCAATGGATGTAGCTACTGTTCAAGCTGTGCCTGTGTTTCTCTCAATACTGCTGGGAACACCATCACCCCTAGTTTTCTGAGGGATTAGAAGTCAAACGGGGTCAGTATTATTTCCTGAGTAAAAGCTGCCTCTACGTTCTCTCCCAAGCCAGCTAAGGAGCGACAGGGAACATTTAGGCAATGCATCAGGGCTCGGGTTGGGACGTGGGACTTGCAGACAGCCCGACGGCAAGAGGTTCGAGAGACCACGATGCAGTCACCGACCCCGAACACCAGGCACTGCAGGGCTGCCTCTGTCCTGCCTCTGCGCGAGCTGCCGGCGCATCAGGAATGCCGGGTTTGCTCCGTGTGCCGCTGCGGCCCGAGCGCCCTGCAGGATATTCGCCCTGCAGCAAAGCACAAGGTTGGATTTTGGTGGGGCACGAGAAGGGCCGGTAGCATCAGAAGAATCACAATCACAATTCTTCTAATGCAGCAGTCAAAACTGAGTTACTTTTTATAGTAAAAATCACTTTAAAATCCATAGGTATGAAAATATTCTTCTGAAAACTTAGTCATGCCGGAGGTCAGAACTCAAGCTTGTGGTGGAGCTGAGGCTCATACACTCCAGATGTTCTTGGATGGACTTTCTCTAAAATAAAGCACTTATAATGCTTTCCAGATTCCTCAAGAGTTATTATTACAATAATTATTTTATGCAACGCCAGAGAAAAATTTAAGCAACTCATGAAAAAACGTTAACACTGACTGCCCTAAAATCACCCATTTCATGAAATAATTAAGGTGTTTTTTTCCCCAAAATAGTGCTCTTAAAAGCTTCTGCACATCTGCTTACAGACCCATTTCCCCAGACACCTTCCTAAGCGACATTTGCTGTACATATTCAGGCTGCAGCACAACCCTTCTGCACAGATTCAGTGTCCTGCTCATATTTGCACATTAATAACCTGCAGAATAAGCTCTTTCTGTACAAGTTAACTCTGTAATTCAGCCGCAGTTCAAGCTGCCCAAGACCGAGAAACCCGAGGAATGTTTGTAATCCCCAGGAGCTCCTATTCCCTCCGTGCCAGCTGACCACAGCTTCTTTCCTGCGGGGCCTCCTTACCAGCTAAGCCCTTGTCTTAGCAGGGCAATACTGGGGCCTCACAGGAGGGATCCCGAATCACAAAGAGTTAAGATGTTTCTGGGCAGGGCTGTAGCTGCTTCATGCACTGGTTGTCCAACTAGCCCTGTTAAAGGGATGACTTATTCTAACATAGCAATTCCCGAACTGCGACAAATTACAGAGTAGGCTATACATTAAAAAAGAAAAAGAGAGAGGAGGGAAAGAAAAAAAAAAAAAAAAAACGCTCCAAAGGTATAAACGTACTTCAGACACAGGTAAGCCACCCTTGCAGAGCAGGGGCTGAAAATTTCAAGAAGAGAAGAAGAGCACTGCACAGATTCCCAAAGCTGCCTCTCATGTGCGAAAGCCCCCAGGGCAAAACTGGCCCGAGGACTTTGGCTTAGCTTTGTTATTAAATCACATCCCACCCACCCACTCCACAGCCACAACTGGGTACTTCCACCTACCTGCTCCACAGCATGGGTTCTTGTCATTTATTCCACCCTAGAAATAACATCTTCCTACTGCTCAGCATCCACAGGCCTCTCAAGGAGGGCTTGAAGAGCAAGGAATGGACTCAGGAGGGAAGGAGAGAACAGAGTCCACGGAGAGGAAGAAATGGGGGCGCTGAACTATCCCTACAGCTACGCCACCAAAATACAAAACCTCACAACAAGAGCACTGTGATGTGAACCGTACTACACTTAAACACAGACACTAAACTCTTATTAAAAATTATTATTCTGTTGGCTTTTCAAATCACTCAGATAAAACCAGTTTCTCGGTCCTGGTATCTGTCACGGAGGTTGAACAGGGGAAATATTTGCACTGATATTACACATGGAGTGAAAGACACGGAAACCTGTTCCACAGAATAAGCAGCCTATGGAACAGATAAACAGAGCAAAACGTTTACTTCCACAGTATGGTCAAGAATAGCATTTATTCCATAAATGCTATTTAAATGGATTAAAGTCATTAATCACAGAGCAATCTAATCGCACCACTTGTTCTCACCTTTTTTATTGTAACAACAGGAACAACAGCTAAAATAATAACTTGTATTTGTCATGAGAAGTAAGACAGGCCTTACCTGTATACCGTAATACTACTACAATTACACCATGCTAGGTACCTTCCATCCTATATGTTCTATTTGGAAAAAAAAAGAAGATTGGAAAAAGATGTTGAATTTCTTACTATGTTTGCAGGTGTATGGCTCAATCTATAGCCCCTTTAAACTAATGTTTTATGGGTATAACACTATACAGAGCAATTGTTTATACTACGAGCAAATGAAAGTGTGATTAGATAATCTAATTATGCTGCTTTCCAACAGCCAAACAACAACAACAAAGCGAAGACAACTCATAGTATTAGCCCTGCAGCACCCTGTATTTGCCTTTAGACAGGATGCAAGAGTTTAATCCAGGAGAAATTCCGAGAGACTTACAAGCAGCCATCCTAAATCAGGCCCAACGGTTCTCTGGCCCATTTTGTTTCTTCATAAGTGACTTACGGGCAGACGTATACAGGACAAATGAAAACTGAGCAAATACATACAGTATTTTCCCAAATAATCTCCTAGTCTGGAATTAATTTCAACTAAGGTGACTTTCTGATCACAATTTGATTCGTTTCTTGTGCTTAGTAACCTCACAGGAATTGTCTACCATTAACTTCTTTGATCCCATGTTAGCATCTCCACCTAAGCAGTTTTACAGATCTGTTTTCTGTTGCGTAAAATAAAAATAAATAAATAAATAAATAAAAAAAACACAGACTGTGCTTTTGAGGTATACCTATATAGAGATAAACATATATCTCTATATAGAGATATTCATACATACAGATGTATCTGTCAGTTCAACTGGACACCCCTGTAACAGACAGTAAAACTCTGGTCCTTGCTCAGTCTCCCCACAGCTCTCATGACTTTGCAGACTCCCACTCCCAAGTCATAACTTTTCCAAACACAAGTTGCCTTTCTTGCCAACTCCTATCAGGCCAATCTGTTCCGACCAACACTGATCACCACGCTGACATTTTTACGAAAGTCTGTCAGAATCTCATGTTCTGGACTGGCTGGACATGGTCGTCTCAGAGTTCATCATTTCCTACACAAAGTTGGACTCTTCCTCCTCTCACACTGCAGAGGATTTCACTTTACATTGAAAACTCTTGGCCATTTTATTGCCTTGTCAGTCTTGTCTTGCAGGGGCCTTCTGTACTCAAACTGGCTCTCAATCTTGCCATGTTGAACAGGATTGATCATCAACATTTTCTCATCCTGCTGTTCTTCACCTTTTTCTCGGAAATCTCAGTGAATTGAATAGGTCCTTCCACAGCCCCTCCATTGGTGACCTCCTTTCATTGCAAGAGCTGACCGTTCACTCCTATCACTTCTCCCTTTCTCCAAACAATTATATTTCCATGCAAGGATCTTGTTTCTTATGCCAGGGCTCCTTGTTTTTAAGTCTCTGGTGAGTGACTCTTCTGTAGAGTTCCAAGTTGGCAGCATCATCTTATCCACAATCGCTAACTCCTTATGAGAGAAATGCTGACTTGTATTAACAGTTATGAGCAAATGCTGATTCTCCCTAAGCAAGTAACACCCATGCAGGGGTAGGACCATGTTTCACATGGTGGGCAGTAATACAGATCCACTTTTGTGGGTGCAAGTCACCACCGCCACCAAGGAATAAAGAACTGGTTACTGATACTGAAGTTTCCATCTGCAAGAAGTGTGTTGAACTTGAGCTGGGAAATAGTGTTTAGCAATCTGGTGTGTAATGCCATTAAGTTTCAATACTCTGGTCCTGAAAGAATACTGGCCATTATGTATGTATTCATCAACAAAAGCTCAGACCTATAATGAATTAAGTTATTAGTCAGGAAGTGATTACCTTCTATATCTAATCTACATAGCAAATTAATGCACTTAATGCTCTTCTCAGTTCTCCCTGCAAACAGGGTTAACAGGGTCTTATTTTCTTTGTCACGTGCATTTTCTACTAGTGATTGCAAAGGACACACCAACGTCATCAAGTATGACTTGAATTTAAATTTTCTTGATCTTTCCCGAATATAAGAACTGATACTAAATTCACCATCTTCAAAAATATCCGCAAAAATATTTTTGTCAAGCATATTATTTATCATTTTCAAAACAGTATTAAATTGGAATTAGTTACTATTTTGTGCATTAAATAGCTTTTTAAACTCAGGGAAGTCTACCTGAGAACACACACACTGTTAATGGATCGGGTCGAAGGTACCACTTCTCAGACCAGGCTCCTCAGAGCAGAAGCGAGACAGCAACTCAGCAGGTGCAGAAGCCAAAGACAAGAACAGATTCTGACATTACAGAAGTCTATTGAAGATTGTGTAACTGAAAACAGATTGTGAATAACAGGAAAACTTCCCCAAAACAGTCAAGTGACTGGGGAATAGTGAAGGGAAATAACAAATCCCCACTACTAAGGATATTTCAAAGTGGAAAAGACTCTGGAGGGAGAAATCCTGCTCAAGGAGACATGCAGTATAGAGCATTTGATCTAACAAGTCTTTTCCCTTTTTTTACTTCTTGATTCTAATAACTTCACAACAGAGTTTAAAACTGGCTGAGCTGTGCATCCTGCAAAACCCGAGCTTCAGTTGGGGCTTGGCTGGGGACAGGATTTTGTTTCCTTGGTTGTTCATAGGAGAGGCAAATCATGCTTGCCAATGGGATCTACTAGACTAACCAGGGAAAGTAACATGAAAGCTTGGAAATTCTCCAGCAATGGTCTTTGAAAAACCTACTGTACTTTATAGTAAGTATAACTTAGTAGAAGTTAGTATGTTATACTTACTATAACATATAAGTTATAATATAATAATATATAAGTTATATTTGATCTTTCTACTTGTGAAAGAAAGAAAAAGCCTTGTCCACTTCTTAATTCTAGGACAGGCCAGATGGCTCTCATCACTGCAATTCCTTGCTCCTTGCATGTTTTTCGTTGCTCTGAAGCTCATTTGCGAACACGTCCACAGACCAGCCCACTAGAAGCAGCTGTCTGCCATCCTTAAGTGATGGATGTCCAGAAATTTCAGAAATTGAGAGCTTATAAAACATGCTGCTATTTTTGTCTCTGTTTTTAGTTACAACATATAGGGTTTTTTTCCCCTTTTTATTCACGGTGACTACGTGGAACACCTGAATATTTTGCTTTTCTTTTGTGGTCACACTGAAACACATGAAGTAATCAAGGAAATGACTGCAAACGCTGCCAGAGGAAACACAAACATATCTATAAAAAATACTCCACCTAGCAAAAACTCTGCATCAGATGTGTCAAGTACTGGGGTCTAGTCCATCTCCAAATAGAACAGTGCAGATATTATTTTAGTCACACAAAAAACTTTTAGTAGTTTGCCATGCTTTTCAGGATTGGAAAAACATGCATATAGCACTGTATAATAAACACATAAGACCAATACAGCACCATATAATAAATCCTGGAATGAAAGGCACCTTTGACATAAGCACTGCTCTCCCATTTTACACAAATGATTTTCTTTATATTAACTTTATCGAGAAAAAAAAGTCCACTTGCCCTGTTTTCACAGGAATATTGTTACTGGATCAATGCTGCTCCAGTCGAACCCCTCATCCCGTGCACGGTTCATACGCCTCAGTTCTGCAATGTTTTGCCTACCTGCAACGTTTCTGTGTTGCCCAAGGTAAGTCTGTGAGCTACTAGTAGTATTTTTTTGTCAAGTTGAGATAATTCCCTCATGGAATTTTAACTGGTTTGTTTATACTGTAATACACAAAACATTACCTGCTTCACCTTCTTTTATCCTAATAACATCCTCTTGTAAAGTAATAAAAATTAAATCTGAAATTACTGTGTAAGCGTCTTTATGAAGAGTTAATTTGTATTACTGCAATCTATTAACATTTTGATTTTTGCCAGCCCTTAAAATTACATGTGCCAAAGACTCTTACTGAATTTTGGAAAAAAAGAAATTCCTTGGAGCAGCTACAAGCCACGTCCGACGGCCTCACAGATGTGTGGATGCAGACACGCAGGCGCGTTGAAGTGTAAGCATTTACCAGGCCAGAGAAGCCAGCAGTAACGTAACACGCTAATAACACACGTCTGAGAGAGCTCTAGGAACCTTCTCTTTACTGGGCAAAATGCCACTCTCCCCGTGAAAAGTATTTAGCCATAAAGGGTAAGAGAGGGAACAGAAGCGAACTCTACGAACACGGCACAGCGAAACTCAGGGTATGCACACATATGATGGGAAATGTAAATATTAAGAGGGTTACTTCTGGGCTTGCAATTTCAGCTCAAGAACTCATTTACTATTTCAAGGGTGTAACAAAACTTTTTCTCATCTTTGTCATATATTTCGGTTTAAGGAAAAAAAATATAGAAAGGAAGAAAACTCTCAATCCAAATCCTTTCACTTCTGATCTGAGAGCCAGAGAAATCTGGGATGCCAAAAGACCCACTGGCTGAGCTGAGCAGGGAAGGTGCAAATAGTCTTTGATGCTTTATTACAGTTGGCCCTAGAGACAAAGGCAGCAGCATGAACCACAGATCCTTCAAGCACAGGAAAAAACTTAAAAACTCCGGAACTCAAAACCAATTTACAGGAAACCACGTAGCACTATTTCCCATTTCCACAGAGTCACTTACAGATTCCTAGAAACAAAGAGGCAAAAACAACCTGGGACACACTCATTTTCTTGAGCAGTAACAACAGTGGACAAGCCAGTATTAAAGTATTTACAGCTTCAGGCATCCAAGCTGGCATTTTGGGCTGACCCCAGCCCCATGCATGGGTGATACCTTTCAGGTTGCCTTTCCAGGACACGTAGTCCTGCACGAGCTACCCTGGATTTCCCCTGGATGTGCGTGGACCACGACCGCATCCCAGAACGTGTCCCCTAGCCCAAGCCCGGCACAGCAAGTGCCCTTCAGCAGGTTTATACATACACACAGCCTGACACGCTGAGGTTACATTCCAACTCTCAGTTCACAGTTTTGTCTACCTAGGTGACAATCCTACTTAAACTACTAAAATAATTTTAAAGAAACAAAATATTCTCACATTCCCTAAGTATTGATGGAACTATTGGAAATCCCTGACACCATGTTTGCAAAGAGCGTTTGCTGGAAGGGATCAGCACGAGCTGCTCCAGCAGCACAGAGGACTCTTCACAGTCTGTGCTGGGCCAGCCAGCTCCAGGACTCTGCACATTGGAGGAGGAGAAATTTGCCTTCTACAGAAGAGAGGATAAAGCCCTCTTAATTCCAAAACCTCGAACAAAATTAGCTCATTTCACTGTTTACAAAATAACACTTCGGCTACTTTTAGAGGTCAAAGTTTTCATAAGTTTTCTTCCTTTACTTGGTACACTGCAACAGTGAAAACAAGTGAACATTCGGTGCGCTAGATAAGCACCTTCATCTATCTGCACTTTGATACAGGAAAGAGGAAACCCAAATTCACCATTTTGCACTTCCACTGAAAAAAGCCAGGAAAGCTTTGGCATAAATGAAAGCAAAGTTATGTAACTCTTAGCAAAAGCAGAGCAAAACAGTGAATCCACCTGATCACTAAAAGTGCCTTTTTTTAAACATATGTGTATACATATACACACATGCCTACACACACAAATAGCAAATCAATGTTTTCATGGATTTCAACATGATTATTTTCTTTAAAAGTTTGATTTTTCTAAATCCCAAAACAAAATTTAATTACTAAAGCAAGGCTTTTTGCATGTTAATTTAAATCATTTTCACTGGCATCCATCCCATGTCTAGCAAACACTTTCTCTAATATTAGGTACTGAATGGTGTAAATTAAGGCTTGAAAGACACCTTTCCCTAATGCTGTACCTATATTCAAAATAGCCCAATGTTCTCTAAAGAAAAAGGCTTCAAGCAGGATAGAAAACACAGGCAGCAACTGACACACGGGTGATGTGTCCAGAGCGACGTGGGGGACATGCGTTAAGCACTTGGATTTAAGGACAGGTCTCCAAGCACCCGATGAAGTGGGTGACGCAGAGCGACACGAGAGGCTCCTGGCGGCAGAGGCTACGGAGAAGGTGAGGCAGCGGCTCTAGAGCAGAGCAGAGTCGGCAGCACCACTGGGGTAATGAGGCCAGCGCTCCCAGGAACAGCGAGAGGCCCCTACGAACTGCACTCCAAAATTTCCAGGTGCTCGGATTGTGCCTTTAACTGTCCTCATAAAGCAGGGGTTTCTTAACAACTTTCAGTACGTAGCGGACTGTCAAATATCCACTATTCACAAGCCTGAATTACTCTGAAATAGTCTATTTTGCAGCTTCCGCCCACCACTCACAGTGACTCATATTAACGCACTACAGATCTAAAACTCAGGAACACAAGAGATCAATATTTGGTTAATAGCGACATTAAGAAAAAACAGTCTTATGGTCTTGGGGATTTTCTTTTAGTTGTTCTTAGCTCCACAAGCAAGTTTTCCCAAAAAGTCTGCTTCGGATATCAGAAAACTAGTTTTCTTTCCAGCTCTTCCTCTGCAGCCCCTCCGGAACATCCATACTGAGGAACGCCAGGGACTAAACCAAGACCCCTGCATTTTTCCACAAGCAATGACAGAAGGATGAATCGCAAACAAAAAAAGAACTACAGAAGTGTTCCTATTTCTTTGGTAGCAAGTAAAGAATCAATAACAACATAAAATACGTATTACAGAAAATCTCTGAAACCCCCTTCAGAATTTAGTTTTCACTGTCTCAGGTGCTTCAAAATTGTGAAGGACTCTGAAAAAAAAAATAAATCAATATAACCCGTAAGATACAAAGGTGTAGAAATTGAATCCTTTTTTTTTTTTTTTTTTAAGTACCAGTGTGGTAGCAAACAATTGGATAAGTCCAATGAGGGCCTTCTATGAGGACCAAGTATGTTGCAAATCTTGTTTTTCTAAATGTGCCATCTATGCCTTCAAATAGGGCATGCGGTAAAAAGAATGAATGGTGAAGAAATTGTTTTCTAGTGGTCATTTCTTTCTCGTTTCAAATAAGTAACTTTTATTACAGGCATGTGATTTAAATTCTTTTTTTTAAAAAACAATTCCTGAAAATCTGTTTTGCGCCAAATGCCACTGGACTGAGGAAGCTAAAGGAACACAACAGCACCCGGTGCTCAGTGAACACAACCTTTGATGAGTATTGGAAGGACTTTGCTTCGAGTAACTTCAGCTTCATTAGATCACTGCAGCAAAGTCTCATTTTAGGTTATTCCTGGTTTGGAGATACTGGAGACAAAAATCCCACCAAGTCCTGGCAATGCTCAGGCTCAGCCGCTGGGGTCCCTAAGGAGAAAGGTCATTAGAACAAGACGGTGCTGGCACCGAGCTGCCGTGCCGCTCCACCAGCTCCCTAGCACGGTCATTTGTATCCAGGTCAGTGCCCAAGAACCTTCCCAACAAGGCAGAAGGGATCTGCCAAAACCTGACGTACATCCACGAAACACTTCATGACTGTTTCGAAAAACGACACGATTTAGGAAAACTAAAACAACAACTCTTAGGAACACCAGGAGAAGGTCCTTCTCTGCTAGGACACAAGATAGAAAATTCTATTAAACAAAAATAATCAACTACAAACAAAGATGATTTCCTAAACAAAAATAGCTTGCAGTTAGGAAACTGTAAAAATCACCATATGTGGACAACTAATATGTTGAAAGAGTAGGAGACTTGTTGCCCTACAAAATAAGGTACCAAATGCCAAAAAGGTTCCTTCTTACATTCCAATTTTAGCAGCAGAAGTGAAAAATAATCAAAATTAAGGTTGTAATTGCCAAAAGGAAGATGTACAGACATACAGCATATAAAAGGAATAATCAAGAAAAAGATTAAGGGCACCCACTATCATAAGAATAGAAACAACATCTCTAGAAGCCCTAAAGGGCTCTTTATGTAAGAGGAGGAGGAAAAAAAAAAAAAAAAAAAAAAGAAAAAAGGAAGCTAATCAAAGAGGAGGATGCAGTCACTATGAATATGATCTTTTCGGCACAGAAATGGGCTTACCAGGGTAGGTAGAAAGAGGCAAGAGGAACCTGTAAGGGATGAGGAGGTCCCACGCTCGCCTCTCCCATTCCCAGCCTGCATCCAACGCCCCAGCTCCCCTTGGCGCAAAAGGCAATTGTGTCACTTGAACACTTGGCAGCTAGGGCGCACAGGAGAGCAGGGGCACTGGGGCAAGTGACACTAATTCATCAGTTTCCAAAGGATTTCCACCAAATTCACTGCTGACGGCTCTGGCAGCATTTTTTTTACTTTTTTTTATTCAAAGTGGAAAATATACAGTCTCTCTCCCTTTATTTTCCAGGTCTGCTTAGAGTCCTTTGGTTTTGTCCTTTCCTCTGATCCGTTCATGCTGTAGAACTCTCTGGTTGCCTCTCTCCAAGATTATATTCCTCAAACACGGGCTGTTTAAACTTCCCGGATGCACATTTGACTTCTACAAATGAAACAATAACAAAAAATAAAATCCTTTCTTCTTTCTCCTTATACTATATGTGTTATATAACAGCTTCTATTCTACTTTTACTCATAAAACTTCAAACTCCCACAGAGGAAGGATCTTGCTTTCTATTTCAATACCCTACCATCCAAGATTTAGGGTAAATACTGTTTTAAAACAAAATTCCTACATATTTGTACTCCCTTTCAAGATGATCAAAAACCCGTTAGAAATTTTAAGACAAGAACTTTTATTTTATTCATTTATCCACTGCATCTATGGGATTCTTAAATTCCCAAAGCCTTTGGAAAACCAAAAAGAGCCCAAGGGTACAGACGGTGAGGGAGCACATTATTTTAGTAACCAGAAACTATGTATGACAGACCTGTCTAGTTTTATTTTCAGTGCAACATAACTGTTAGTAGAAAGGTTGTTCTTTAACGCTGGGAGGAATGTAATGAAGAATTTATTTTAACCATATAGTTCTAGCAGGTCATAAAGATTGTATCATTATCCTCCTTGGACAGTAATTGGCAATACGATGACATGATCTTCTCAGTTTTTGTTTCACTGACGACTTAAGAGGAAAGAAATGCTGACCATCCAACATGTTGTTTATTTTATATTCAGCTTTCTTGAACTGTTCTTCTGCAAAGCAGCAATGCTGCTGATCATTATTTTAGCAGTCATAATTCTAAGGGAAATCTTGCTCTACGTAAACACATGATCACCACCACCACATTATGCGTTTGAATTTAGTTTTGAAAATAATGCAAAATGATGCAGAGGTGAAAGGCTGATCAAGGAACACGTGAGACTGCTGCTGTAGGGGGTGGCTGACTCAGTGATAGCAGATAAGGCTGAGGCTCCTGTCAGTGATGAGCTGGGCCAATCTGACCCCCGTTACTAGATGAGCTCTGTCCAAGGGTGCCCAGAAGAGTGCTGGCCAACGTCAGAGTTAGACCACGATCATCTCTAGGAGATGGTCTGCGAGATTAAGGGTGCCCCCAATGACTGTAGAAAAGCAAATGCGCTACCCATTGTCAAAGACAACTGAAAGGATAATTCAGACATCTACTCTAGTCCCTGAGAAAAATCACGGAGTGAGGCCTCCTGGAACACATTGTCAGGTACATAAAGCAGAAAGCAATCAGAAACACTCAGTACAGACTGACGAAGGGCAAATTGTGTCTTCTGTGATAAAATAATCTCACTGGAAGAAGGCAGAGCAGAAGAAAGTTTTTAGCTCAGCTTTAGCAAGGTTTTTTACACTGACCCCCACAATATGAAGGTGTTGAAGTCGCGAGGTTGTAGATTGCTTGGGAAACAAGCAGGTGGCTGAGACACTGCTGGGAGGGCTGGGCTTCAAGGCCAGCGGTAAATGCTGCTGGAGGCCGGTAACAAGTGGAACAGGGGTCTATTCTGGGGCCTGTTCCATTTAACATTTGTATTAGTGATGCAGAGAGGAGGATGGAGCGCATGCTCATCAAGCCTGTAGATGACACCCAACAGAGATGACAACTGATACGGGCAGGGCTGCCACCCAGGGCAACCGAAGCAGGTGTCACGAACAGGCTAAGAGCCACCTGATGGAGTGGATGAGGTAAAGATGAGGAGCCCTGCGCTGCAGCAGGAATGATAGGGAATGTTATGGACTGAGGACTGAAAGGATGGGGATCAATTGCTGAAAGGACCTGCAAGTGCGGATAAACAACCGGCTGAACATGAGCCAGCAACGTTCTTTAATCGCTGCCATTCTTGGTCTTACAAAGGCTTACTTTATTCTCTCTATTCCCTGCCTCTTCAGTATTTGCCTTTGAAACCTTAATAACATTATTTTAACAGCTCTTTTATGCAGTGAGGTGGCCTTGAGAGAGAAAATGACATCAACGTGCAGAGGTCCTATACAATAACTGATAAATTCTGTTCTCAAAACACTCTCACTGTGCTCAAACAGAACCAGAGCAGAGAGGCTGCAGGGAAGAACTGAAACCATGATTTCTGTGCCTGTAATGAGGCTGCAGTTGGCACATTAAGGGACATACTCTACCATACGTACTGCAAAAGTAAATACTGTATTTGCAAAAAGGTGCCACGTGATGATGACTGTCATGAGAAATGGCACTCATTCGCCAAAGTTGTTCCTTGAAGTGGTACCAGGTCTGTTAAAAATCAAGTAATTGCAAAGTCTCAGGAACGCAGGGTAACTGCTGTTTGACTTCTTAGGACTGCAGTACTTTGCACACCAAAACAAATCAAATTTGTGCAGGCTGAAATAAATCTGAGACAGCTTTAGAGACAGCAAATGTTCACATACATTTGGAAGGGCCTACTGTTACAAAAATGTGGAAAAAGAAAAGCATATACTGGGCATATGCAATAGCCAGTCTGTGAAGACATAATTGCCGTTTGCAAACCAAAGTAATCCATCCACCCAGGAGGCATTCTCATATAAACACCCTTTCTTTTAGATATATAGATAGATACGTACACACAGAGACTCTTACTTCTGCTTTGAAGCCAGAAGTCTACTCCGAGCGCACAGAAAGCAGCCGTGCAGGCGGGTCACGCGATTCCCTAGGAAGCCAAGGGGAGCGACCCCGGAGCTCTGCCCACGGCCCCCACCCACTCGGGGCATCTCCCGGCGGGAAGCAGAAGCCGCGGCACAAAGAGGAAGTCGAGGTTAAACCTGGAGCATCTGGGGGAAGGGAGGGAGGGAGGACGGACCTTTAACACAAGGGCCTTCACCAGCTCCCTGCAGCCTTCTCATCTCCAAGGCCCTTTCTAACACGCAGAAGCAAACTAGGCAAAGCGACAAATTCTAGTTTTACAAACACATTAACATTAATTCCAAGCTTTATGGGTATAAAAAAAAAATAAAAATCAAGCTTAGACTTGTTAAATGCTTAAGCTTTAAACCACACACGACACTAAAGGAGGCTGAATTAATCGAAGAGAGAAGGGAGACTGCTTCTAGTGTTTCTAAGATTTTGAAATAACTGCAAAATCCCTCTTTTCTCTTTAGCTAAATACCTGCTTAGCACAGATTTTTTTCCCCACAGTAAAACTAATCTCTTAACATAAAAATCATAAACATTCACAAATCAAGCTTTCAAAAAGGAACCTTTATGTACACCTGAGCAATACCTGGCAGATCACAGCACACTACTATTAAGATAATGATCACTTCACAATTAAAAAAAGAAAAAAAAAGGTTATTAAAGCAGATATTTGGATTATCAACTGATTCACCTTTAAAATCTGACATACTCCATTATTCAATTTTCATTGTTCTTGAATAAAAAGCACACAACTAAACTTGCCCAATCTGAAAATCTACTCCCTAAATATTCAAGGAGCAAGACCAGTTTTGCTTCCTGGAGTCCCAGCATACATTCCAGGCCTCCTAACACTTTGAGCAAATGGAAATAAATAAATTTTTAAAAAATGGTGCTTTTATATAAGCTTAGGAATTGTGATTCAACAACTTTAATATGCTCAAGTACATACATAACACGATGCAATCAGCAGCAGCACTCATTAAAAAAACTGTACTTCATTTACTGGTCTTCATGCATGTATCTATGTATAAATCACAAATTTCAGTGGACTATATTCTAACCTGTGCCAATTCTAACTGCATGAACTGCATGCTTCTCAAATACCTCTTTTTCTGTCTATCCACACAACCAAAGTTCCTGTACTGACTCTTATTACCTTGTGCCTTGGCTTATGCTGGTCCTGGCAACCAGCAAGCCTGCCCCACTGAGACCCATCCCATACACTTCTGAAAAGAGTTTTATCTTGCCACATCTCTTTGTATTCCTTCACCAGCTTCACTATCTAATACTTCAAACACCTTCCTAGCTTCCCTTTTAATAGCCATAAAGGGTCTTTGATACTGAATCAACAATAAGCAAGCACAAAGATCCAACTTCGCAGCCTCCAAACAGCTTGTCAGGCACTTGATATATTTTCAAATGAGCATGAGCAGCTTTCTCACATAATCCTCAGCATTAAAGGCATTCCTAGATTCACAAATTTCCTTCAAATTCCTTTTCAAAAGTCTTATTTGCACCTAAGTGACAAAAGATGTGTTCAGTAGCTCCAGATGAAGATTTTGCCATGAATATAAAGAATGGCTTTTTGAGTTCAGGTTTGGCAATATCATGTTCTCAGGTTAAAAAAAAAAAAAAAAAAGAAAAAGAAAAAATGGAGTTTAACCACATACCCCAGGAAGAAATACCTGGTTTTATTTTGAATATCTTTTTATGCTTTTATGAAATGTCTTCAATCTGTGCTACAGAAACACTGCACACACTGCGTTGACCTTTACCATAATGCTCATAATTTTGTAAACCTCTTCCATGATCATCCTCAACTGTTGTGGGGCTCCCTCCCCAACCTGAAGACACTGCTTAACAAAATTCTTCTGCGACTTGATTGAGCTGTAGAGAAAACCTTACTTTCCTTCAACGGGGAACCTCAGGAGGCGTTTTTCTCTTTAGCAGAATCAGCTTCTGAGGTTGTTCTACCTGAAGGATGCACAATGCTGACACACACAAGTCAAAGTATCAGTGCTACCAATTTCTACTGCCAAGGTAAGAGATGCACCGTGTCACCCAGTGCTGTCCCAGGGGAAGGTCAGCAAGCAAAACTAAAGACTGTTCAATCTCTCCTCAGCTGCTATGGCTATTCAGGCTCTACATCGAGTCTCACTACCCTAAAAAAAGGATTAGTCTCTGTTTCTCAAGGGCTAAACTTTACCGAGCACGCAGACAGCTGTGCCAAACCTGAAACTTGCAGGGAAGCCACAGACTCGGTTCCTCCACACTTCAGTATGAAGGGTATAAATAACACATTATAATATAAATATATGCGTGTGTGTGTGCATAGAAGAATACAACAGCTGTTGTTAGAGCTGGATCTCACTCCCACTCCAAACCCTCATTCTGCAACTGCAGGCAAAAAAGAAAAAAAAAGTGATCAAATTCCTTCTATGAGGAGCAGAGGGGAATGGCTGTTTCAGAAAGCTCAACACGCACATTTCCCCTAACTCACTAAACATGAGACTTCCCCATGACATCCACAGCACAGCAGTAGGATCCTAACGAACTTGCATTTTTAATTTCAAGTCAAGAAACCCATTTTTAGTACAGATTTGAAGTGAATCAAGAACACAAATTAATGAGATTCTCTAGCACTGGTTTTGCTTTCCTTGAACTGCAAACCTGTGAGAACCGCGGCAGAAAGATGAAAATGTTTTATGGTTTCACTGCTCTACAGCTAAATAATTTTATATCCTTTTCTGAGATGTTTCACTGCTGTTTAAAGAAGTACTGCTTTCCGAGTCACAGGTATTTCCAAACCCCTAGCCACAATCCACTACTGTTATTTTTCATTCTCCAAAACAAGCAAGATGATCATCAACTACAGCATAAGGTAAAAAAAAAAAAAAAAAAAAATCCATGCTGCCTCACTAAGCTAACATTGCAAATCCAATAAAAATAATCACTTCAAAAGTTTTTAAATCATTCAGATCATTTTATCTTTGATGTCTCTCATAGTTTCCCTTATTACCCTTAGCCATTTTGTCACGTTTCTCTTAGCAAGGCCTGCACGAGATGACCTAGTTTACTTGTACTCCTCCCAAACCGTGAAGTAAAGCACGTTAACATAAACCAGAGGGCCCCAGTCGATTTGAAACAAGTTGTTACCCTGCCGGCTCCTTCCTCCTTTGCCATCCCAGTCTTGACTCCTTCCAGCCACTTTTTCCTGCTGTTGTCTTGTCCTTAACTCTCATCACCCAGCATGCTGGGTACCTCCCTGCTTTCTCCCTGGGCCTTTGCCGCTTTCTTCTTCCTTTCAGGCCCAGCTTGGCAACACTCGGCAGTTCGGAGTCCGTTTTACAACCCGTTCGAATGCTCTGGGCATGGGGGAAAGCCCAACTTGTATTTAGGATCAGCTCACTGGAGTGCTGACACATCAACTACCCCACTGCTTGGGCAGGAACACTTGCAGAGGCAGCTCTGGCAGGTGTCGCTGCAGGTGTCCTCACCATACGGCACTGAGTTATTTTCAACTAATGCAGCATCTATTGTATGGTAACAGCCTAAAAGTTGTGTAATACAACAGGGAGGGAAGGGTAAAAAAAAAAAAAAAAGACAACTAACAGCAGCGCTAAAAGCCTTTCAGAACGTTTGTACTCTTGTGCCTTTGTTCCGCTATTCCGAGAAAAACTAAACAAAACAACCTTGCCATAAACTGCCTCGAGCAAGCTGTATGTGCGTTCCCTCTGGTTTAATGACTATCCTCGCTCCAGAGGCACAAGGAACATTGCCCCAGGCCATGCAGGTAGTTACGGGGAGAATATTCAGTGAACACTTGCCCATGGAGCACAGGCCAGGGTGACAGACTGCCGTTCACGCACATCACGACCGCACACTCGTACTCCTGCCTAAACACATCACAAAGGTAGTTCCTGTATTAAGCCAACTCCCCTCTCGCGTCTCCTCAGATTTGACAGAGGTTTGAGCTGTCCGGGAGCTTCCAAGGATGCCACATCTGTCTGCAATAGCCTGAAGTCTACGTTCACAGCTTGCAAATATGCAAAGAGCAGTGGAACTATTTCTACCAAACACGACTCGGAAGTAGGAGTGTGAAGCTCACCTCACCTGGCACCCTAATGAACAACACATTGGATCCACGACAGCGACTGCCTCACCAGAGGAGGACAGGGACAAGCTGCAACACATCTTTCCTTTTACATCTGAAAGACTGACTTGCAAAGGATACTGGAGAGATGTCATGTCTTACTCTAATATTGGCTCCTTGCACTTTGTCCACCAGTAACTCAAACTTCCTACAAATGCTGTTCCTCGGTGCAAGATTTTTTTGCCACTAACTCCAGAGCCTCTTCCACCTGAAGTGAGTTAGGTGCTCTCTCAACAAAACGTAAGGGGACACAGTTAGACATGCAAAATGTCCTATTGCCACTCAATGCTTATTTCCTGTGAGAAGCTCAACAAAATGCTGCAGAAAGTCACGCCTGACCAAGAACATGTTCTGCCTAACATCTACTACCGCACACGAAAACTCTGAAGGAGAAGTCCCGAGCAGATAAAACTAATTCAAATGCCCTCCGCACAGACACCACGCTTGGTGTGCTGGACTACACGGGGAGCTCCAGGACCTTTCCCAGTTGCCACCCTTCTCCATTCGGACTCTTTTACCCCCCAGCCTCTTCCTAATTTTTTGGGTGAACTACCAAAATAATAATAATAAAAAGAATAAATAAAAAAGAATAATAAAAAAAAAGAATAAAAAAAATACAAAAACACATAATCGAAGACATAAGACAATTCGCAATCCCATGATATATAAGCACAAGTCTGGACTCAGTACTGAATTCTTATAATCTCGTTGATTAAGAAAGGAAAATGCATCTCATTTTGAATAAGGTAAATAACTGACACCGTTCAGCCAGGCCTCCTAAGTATCTTTTTTCCCACTATCCGGATTGAAGACACTGCACTTTCTAAATGAAATAAAATTATTAATAAAGGGATGCGTTAATTAAGAGGGGCCCCAGCTGACGGGGGGCCCGTTCATGAGGCCAACACAGAACCGCACTGCGGGTTCTGAACCTGCATGGCATTCAGGCAGCTCATTCCCTACTTTTTAGGGACAAGTCACCGAAAGCAACTTCCTCTCACACAGAGTGGCAACTCGGACGACGTGTTCTGTGAAGGAGCCCAGTTACGGCGTGCCTAGGTCTGAAACTAGAAATACAAATGACAATAGACCACTATGCTGAACACACACACATCAGCTACGGAGCTCCAGAGATTCTCTCCCACACACACACTCCACTTCTAACCTCAAATAAACCGAGGCTTTATGCTGTGACCATCAATACCACTATTTAATCGGACGGAGGCCCCTGTTGAATAATGCAACAGCAGGTCCCCAAAGAGATTCCACTGATTCCATTTGCTGCCTTCAATTTTGACTATTATGTCTTGCTCAGCAAGGAGGACAAGCAGAGAGCCTCCAAAATAATAAACAAAAATCATCACCCCTAACTTATTGTCTCCAAAAATATGGAAACAGAATCCTCTACAAGAACAACTCTTAGAAATTTACTGAAACGCTGATAGATGGGCAACCAGTCTTACACACCGAGTTGCAGACATGGGAGACCGCTCTATAAAAATGCACTAGGCAACACACAGCAGCGAAGCTACACAATGTCCTGTGCACCTAGGTTACCCGATGGCATCTAGCAATTAATCTGGTGAAATAAGTAAATATTCCTGAAACTCTCAATAGCTTTCAATGAAATAATTAAATTTTTTTGTTGTTGTTTTCCCCTCCAGCTGAGAGTGTTCGTTGTGAGTAAATGCATGCTAAAAATAGACCTTTCCCTTTCCACTTGGAAATCATGGGCACTTTGTGTCAAGTCTGGAACATTCTACTCCAAAAACAAAACAAACAAACAAAAAAAAAAAAAAAGGAGAAAAAAAACACAAATGAAGAAAAAGGCTAAATGGACACACCCACTGTCATCCGAAAGGACAAAAAGTAATTTCCTTCAATTGTCATAGAGTTAAGGAAGGAGTAAAATACTCAAATACAGTATATATAAATGAAAGTGAAACACTTCTCATATATTCCTGCCATAATTCCCAAAGGATGAACCTCACAGTCTTCCTTGGATAATTTCTCACTCCAGAGCCATCCTCAAAGCCAAGTCATTCTTCTCATGAGCTATTTTCCCTTCAGTGATACCTACCCTTTCCCTACTTAAATTCTGTATCAGCCTGTATTTCTGTCAATTCCAGCCTGACCTGTTCACAAAATTTATGAAACTCTCTCTTTATGAGACCTGTCTGCAGCCACTCAAAACATTACAAGATTTTCTCCCAGTTGAGGCTGAGATCAAAGCCAGGCACGCTGACAGGATAAGCCACAACCGGAAGCCAATACAGAACGGGACTTCCCAGGCTGTGAAATATGTCCCATCACCACGAGCAGCACATGGATAGAGAAGTCCTTTCTCCTCGAGGAGTTGCTTATTGGTGATTTTGGAGGATCAGTTGTTCTAAATCACAAACAGATTCACAATTCAATATCTAAAATGATTAATAGCAGCAGAGGATAAGACCTATTATTCTGGGCCTCAGAAGATTTAAGAGTATTGGAAATTGAAACTGAAGATACCCAAGAAGGGCCCAGAGCTGGTTAAAATTTAATATCTTACCAAAAGTGCCTTCCTTACTCCTCTATGTACCAAACTCTGCATAAGAGCTCCCCGCATAAAACTCTCCTTCTGGCCACCTTGATTCTTGATTCCTCTTGGTTGAGCACAGGAGATCAAAGCTGCAGCCCTACCCAAGGCAGAGCAAGCCACCACCAAGTTTTCTGGCCTGAGAAGAGTTACAGATTTAAACCATCTGACACCTTAAATCTAGCAAGAACCTCTTCATAAGAGTGATCTGTATAGGGTAATATATTCAATTTTCTAGATACTCTTTCAATTCTCAGGGCAGACAGTATTACTAGAAAGACAGTTCAGGTCACATTTCCAACATAAAAGGTCACTGCAGTTACTTGACCCAAGTTACATGTCACCAAACTTGACACCGGACAGAGTGAAAGCAGGACACAGGCAGAGCTAAAATACCATTAAGTTGCCACTTAGGCAGGCTGATGAGACGCCAAAATTTTAGTTAAATTACACATTATTTTCCTGATATTTAAATAGTTATTTGCTTATAATTTCCATAAATTTCATGCCAATCATAAGAGTTGGGACATTTCACAAAAAAGGAAAAAATACTTCTTACAAAACAATTTTAACAGAAATCTTCCACTGAATTAATTATAAGGACTACAAAATAAAAAATAACCCATAAATATTGAAGTGCATCAGTCTTTCTATGTTATCATGAACAGGTAATCATACTGGTACTGAAGCACTATTTTTCTGTTTTTGCTATATGAATCAAAAATCAGGAATTTAATTTCACCCAAAGAGAGATCAATAGAACAACATGCAAATTTCAAAAGGCAAATATAGCAGAAAAAAAATCTAGCAATATAAAAGGAGGACATGTGAAAATATACAAGACAGAAGGGTTAGGTAAATCTAAGAGGGCAAGAAAAGCAAAGAGGTGGGAAGAATTGTACCAAACTTTTGAAAAACATTGATGCTATTTGCAAGCTTCTCAATTTCAGATGACTCAGGTGTTAAAATGAAAAATGTTGGCCTTGATTTCTGAAACCACAGTAAATGCTATTTTCATCGTCTGTTCTCCAGCTCCAACGTTAAAAAAAATGTACACGAACACACTGAACAGAACACAGGTTCATATATCTCATAAGACACTGATGACCAGTGACAGGAGATTTTTATGACTGTTTATACCCAAGAAAGTAGCTGCATAATGTTCTTCAACGTACTGGGATTTTATCTCCCTAGGTTTGTTTTAAGTATACGACAGAACAGACACATCCACCGATATGCCCACATTTGGCAGTTATTTACTCTTTCACTTTCCTTAACATACTTATATCCAGAATATGGCTTGGTTCTTTAGTGGCTTAGGGTGCAACTGTACAAAAGGGGCTAATTGTTTTTAAATAAACTTTATTGAAATTTATTATATGAAAAAGTTATAAACATATTATTAAATGATCTTACTCAAAGACGCCAGATTTGATGCAAGATGCAAGAATTTTTAGTAGATGCCTATCCTGTCATGCCCTTAGAATAAATATAAGGGGATAAACATTCCAATATATTGGATAACATTATGCAACAACTTTCTCATGAAAAACATAATCAGAAAACTCTCCCATCCCATGACTTCTATTGATCCTCTGATTTTCCTTTGCTTCTATCCATTACTCTAATACTTTCCTTCCTAGCTAGAGGATTTTATTAACTTAAGGTAAAAGATTTTCTCAGTATTTGCACTACAGCACTGCTCAGCCTGTCTGGCATCTGTATTTATACAACTCTAGAACTGGTAGTAAACACAGTTTTTGAATTGTCATACTATTTTTTTTTTTTTTTTTGAAATAGAGAGACATCATTCCTTGTCCCCCCGCTCTTAGCTGGCCACAGCTCCCAGCTCATGACACTGCGTACCACGAGTTTGGAGGCTGACCAGAAACATCTCGTGACACACGAAGGGGCACTCCACGGCCACGGCTCCGCGTTCCCTTCCTTGCATCCGTGTTCAACAGGGTTACTCAAATGTATGAAGGAACGTATAAAGGAGGGAGGGAGATGCCCGAGAGGACACTCAGTAGAAGCGCTCGGACCTCGATGCTTATTTCCATGTTGATATAGAGAATCCAAGTGCAGTGACTTTCAGAGCACTCTGCCAAAGGCATTTGTTAAAGGCCGTGCGTGTGGTTCCGAGATGATGTCAGATGGCCGGGCAGCCAGCCAACTTCCTATGGAAGTGATCTCAATATTGCTGAAGTTCAATTAAATTATATTTATCACATGATTAATTAGGTAAGGAGCCAGCAGCTTGCAGAGGTGTCCTTGTATTCCTGAATCTTTTTTTTTTTTTTTCTGAAAATACAAAGGACATGATTGAGGTAAACAGAAACCAGTTTAATTTCATGCTTCCTCTAAAATCACTTATTCCAAAATGGAACAGATGTTAGCCAAGATGAATTCCATCCTTTTTCAACGAGGACTTGGGACAGTTTCTGAGGCAAAGCAGAGTATTTTCTCACCTGCAACTTTGCAGTTGTTCCATACCCGTAATTACACCTTAAATGTAAAGCCCTGCCCTTCTACTCAAGCTTCATAATACGTTCCCACTGCCCCAAGGCGTCCCATTAACATCCACAAAATTTGTTCATTTTCCCTTTGAAATCTTTCCTTTGGAACTTTCCTCCTCTGTGATACCCTCAAAAACTCCATCTAAGCTAAAAAAAAAAAAAAAAAAAAAAAAAAAAAAAAAAAAACAGTAATTTTTAAAATGGTTTCACTGCAGTGCCCTGAAAGGCCCATTTCTCTAATTGGAGAGTATCATCTCAGTATTTCAAGGCACATTGTCATCTATTCCCCTATTGTCTTCATTTTTATTGAGGTTATAACTTCACTGATGTGGGAACTACCTTTCGGCCATCTCGTGTAGAACCAAGTAAGTCCTGCCTAGTCTGCAACGAGGCTCCAAAAGCCTGTTGCAATACAAACACCAACCAGCACCATGTGTTGCAACGCAAACCCCAACCAGGACCACATCAGGCAGCAGTATTTTGTAAAGCACTTGTGTTCCTAAGGTTGTACATAAACAGAAATAGGAAGCTGGTGAAATTCCTGTCTCTTAAGAAAGGGCACTGTGTTAAGGTATTGCTACAAGCAGCGCTCTGAGCATTAGCAACTAGCAGGCTCTGCTGTATGTTTTGAGAGGCAGGAGAGAAAGAAACACTAGTAACTGAACTCCTCCCTTTCCTCTCTTGCAGCTCTGTCTTTGCCTCCTAGCCCTCAAGGAGGAAACACACATTTGTGACGCCCCATCTCAGCCTCCAGAGCCCAGCAGAACGGCGCAAAGTCCTTGCTGTCCTTTCTGATCATGTCTGCCTTTTAAATAACAGTTCAGAAATTCAGTCACAAACAGCAGCAGAGAAAAGGCGAGTAGAAAAGGCTGCCTCTCAGCAGCGATCATGGGATCACTGTACATCTCAATGACTCTGATAACCACAAGCAGGTTGGGCTTGTTACTTCTCATAGCGATTCCAAAACAGATTTTTTTTTTCTCTCTCCTATAATTTAAACTTGGGCAGTTATTTAAAAATGGAAATGGAACAGACAAAATTAATGAGTCTTTTCCTCTGTGATATTTTCTCCATTGGACATATTTGCAGTAGTGCTAATCATTCATAAGTATCAACAGTAAGCATTATCATGCAAAGCATTCCAAAGCATTTTGAACCTCTTTGGAAACAAATTCAAAGTGCACATGCAGGTGATGAACATGTTAATCCATTAATACATTTGTTATGCCAATGGACGCTTAAGAATTTCATTTTTTTCGTTTCCATTAAAAAATGTTACATCCTAACTCCATATGTAGTTTCATAAATGTTAGATGAATATCGAAACATTTTATTTTACTGTTTAGTTTATGCTTCTGTCCGTCTTCAAGCACTTGTTTATGTGCCAGTTAGAGACATTTTGTTATTTAAAGCTTCCTCATAATATTACACACAACCCTCCATACTAAAGGATTTGGTAGGCTGGGTAATTAGTCTGCCACATTAGAAACGCTAGAATTAAAGTTGGACTATTTCAAACTTGGGTTTTACGAAATAGAAAGAAGGAGGGGCGAAAAAAAGAAAAAAAAGACATCCCTGACAGGAAGGTCAATGTCTTTGCCAAACTTCTCATATGTCTCCTAAAACCAAAGATAAAGACTTTCAAGGAAAAAAAAAAAAAAAAGCAAGCCACACACAGAGATGATAATTTTCCTTGACCTTGTGATCCCAGCAGCTGACCTTCTCCAGCTACATTTGTTTGGCAAAAAGGGAAATCTACTTCACACAGACATCATCACAAAATATTTTCACCTACTTATAAAAAAATAAATAAAATGCAGTTCCCAAGCTTAGTTGCTGTTACAAAGCATCCCCATTGCAACCATACTTCCACATGGGATCATAACCCTCGATGATCGCATAAACAACTGAATTTCTGTGTAAGTTGCGACCACGTTTGTAACTTTGATCACCTTTACACTCACAACTGTTCACAGGAGAAGCTCCGTTACAAGCCATGAATGCAGCAGGTCCTCCCACTTAAAACAGCAAGGCTTCAATTTAATACACGGCCAAAAAAAAAAAAAAAAAAAAATCAAGTTCTGTCAATGACTGCTAAGATTTGGCTGAAATTAAAGTCCTAAACAAAAGCAAATCCTAAGAAAGTTGGAATCAAGACCTTGTGCTGCTTTCACCATGGCAAAAGGCCAGCTGAGACAATCCTTTATTTTGGCAAATTCTAATACAAACCACTACCTCTGGTTGTGCCTATCTTCAATCAACTCTAATTATTTTGGTGTTGCCAATACTTGCACCTAGTGACTCATACATACATTTATTGTACAATTTTCTGGTAAGCTGGTGTAAGTAATCTCTGTATAGCTGAACGACCTGTTACAATAAATACAAAATGATAGGATCTTACAGAAAACTATGTTACAAAAACATGATACCATATCCAAATATGGTACTTTCCAAATTATTTGAATAAACAGGACATTATGAAAAACAGGCCAAGCATACATCCTGAGAACCCTTAGATGTCTCACAGCACTAAAAACCACAAATGATGCTTCACAGGTAAACACAGAACAGTTTGGTTATAATCAATTTATTTCACTAATTCATATTCTGTTTTTGACAAATTTTAGAACCAGAGTTATACAGCAGGAAAATCATGTGGTTTTAGCCACTCATAACCACATAGGTACAGTTTTAGGATGAGGTTTAAGGTTGCATGCACAGATCTAACTGTACCTTCTACATATGCATATTACATAATGCGATAAAGTCACACACTAAACCTCAAATTCGGAATTTACAGTACTCTTCACTCACCCTGGGAGAAAGGAAGCTACACAATGTTCTATCTGCAAGTCTTCCTATTTTCCATTTCATTTCCATAATGGTTCAGCAGTTATTTTGCAGACTTCTTATATCATCTCCTCTCTCTCTCAGGTATGTAAATAATTTAGTCAACAGTAACGCATTATACAATTTATTTTCAGCCAATAGCACAGTCCTCGTTAGGTGCAATTCATAGGAAGCAGCAGTTAATTATGACAATTCATCTGCAGACCTAGGTGAGCAATTTCGCTGTTCTTCTGCTCAGCTACTTAATATGCACACGCTGTATAACAACACTTAAATGGCAACTTTCACGAGTGGCATCTGAAGCCCCGATTCTGTAAGAGTTCTGAACCCAAGCTCTGTCACAGCACCACAGCAAACAGCTTTGGGAGGGAGGAGGAGGAGCTGATTTACACTAAACAATTTGCACAAGCAAGATTTAAGGTAGTCTACTGAATAGACCTCCACAAAACCCAAGCAATAATTCTATGCTATTATATTGCACTATTTGTGGAACGGTACATGATCATATAATTAAAGATCACATAGTACATTCACACAAAGAATACTTTAGGCCTTGCTGGGGAAGAGGGGGAGCGCTTCTTAAAAGAAAACTACATTATCTGGAAACTCGGAGCTAATGCCAACAACTCGTAGGAGCTGCCTTCAAGTCTGACTTTTGCCCAGGGAAGAGTTAATACTACCAAACACCATGAGCTGAGGTTTTCAGTCATTAACACGTTGAAAATCTAAATAAAATATTTCAGGAAAATAATCCAAAAATATGTGTCAATATAAAAAACACAAACAAACCAACTATAGCTCTATAATTGCAAAGACAACATTTGGTACAAAATCAACACCGATCAAGTTCTTCAGATGGGTTCAAGAAAAATATAATTGATTTGAAAGTCAAATCACAGGCGATAAACAAACGAAGGGCAGGTATCAGCTATACACACAAATCTAGCGGTTGCTCATATCGTTGTCAGCTCGTATAGCAGAAAACCCTTCTCCAAGTGAGGGCTCTGGCCTCTTCTCCTACTACTCCGCTCCAGGGGCTGTCCTGACTGCCCTCCAAGTGACGCTTCCTTCGGGGCAGTCCAAGCACCGAGGGTTCCAACAAGGTGACATCCCACCAAGTTCCTCATGAGAGCTGGTACAGGCCCCAAGCAGCGTTGAAAGAAGCCGCCTTGATCTCAGGACTGCTCTGCCTCAACCCCTCAAGCCAACCTGCATACTTCAACCTCAGACACTGTGGAAGCTCCCCAAAGTCACGTCATCCGAATCATTTAGAAGACCTGGGATTGTTTGTATGAGTCTATGTAGGCCGCAGTAGAGCGCAGGTCCAAGATGCACATGCACAAACTGCATTCAGATACTAATTTTAACCTTACAGACTTTGATATTGCTGCAGGACCAAAGTACTAGTGCTTTCTGGCTTATTTATGACTGACTACATATGCTAGAGTGTGTTTTGCCAAAACTCAGGACTAAAAAAAAAAAAAAAAAAGTTCAAACTGCACAAAATTCTGTAATCCAAATAAACAGCATATTGCAAATATTTAGGTCTTCCAAGCAAAGGCTACTTCCTTAAAGTTCAACATATAAACTTGCAATAAAACATTTCAGACATTGAAACAAATGATCGATCTGAAAACACTACCCATTGTCATCATTTTAAACCGTTCATTTTCTCTTCTCCTGAAATATGCACAGCACACAGATTTTGACTAAACAAATGCACATATTCATAGCTATTTAAAGTAAAAACCTGAAATGTGAAACATAAATCTTTCATCTTAACTCAAGACTAGGAAACTTTCAGCCCCAAAATGAGTTTCGCAGAGCCCTAATGCATCTGCAAATGGCTTACTTGCTAAACATGACATTGCAAATGCTGAAATAAAGGGAAACCCTTTCCCAACACGTGCACACACTCTAATATTTTTCTTTCCTGAAGGCTGGATTATTTCCAGAGAACCTGAACTGATTTCAACAGAGTGATAATTCATTTCTTGCAAAGCACATGTAGATTGCCTCAAAAAGGGTAGGAGAAAATGGTCCAACTAAGGGCTTCACTGAGTTACTGAGTTCTCTTTAAAAATATCCAAGGATCAGATTTAAAAGCTTTTTAAAAAAATAATAATAATAATTAAGGTTTGTCTACACCAACAGTTACATCTGCTGAAAATGGGTTACACTAAATAGGAATATAGCACTTTTATTCTGCAGTCGTTCATTAAAAATAAGAAAACTCTGTAAATTCACTTTTCTAACTTCAAGCTCTGCTAACTATCAAATGTAAATACTTTCCTATAAAGTTTAAAGGATTTATTAAAATGCTAGAGGGATTTTGTTTTAATTAACTGAAGTGTACTCTTCAGTATAGAGTAAGGTAAAAATAAGTGACAAGCCACAAACATAAGCTGTAAATCATTTAAAAGTATGATTTAAAAAAGCAAAATAGCAAATGTTCTCCTTGAGTTACTACTTCCAAACAGAAGCAATTTGATTTCACCAAATTAAAAAAAGCCATTAGTATCGCAAGGAGACCAACTGTGCACACGCAGCAGAGCTCTTCAATGCTGATCTGTGTTTTGAAGAGCACCTATACGGCTGGTGAAAACCATCACAGGATCACAGCGTCCCATGTAGGGACACCTTGCACAAGCGTTTCTCCTGTCGAGACCTGCAACATGCATCTGCCTGGGGCAGCAGCTCGCACACACAGGAAGATACCACGGGTTCTCAGGAAAGAGCATGTTGAAGATTTTCACACACACTTGTAAATTAGCTGAACTGTATAAAGTCATAAACAAAGTCACTCTATTAAGTTATGAAAGAAGAACTAAGTGGGATTACAAGCATATGTCAAAATTCATGTCACCATTGAAGTCTGTTTTATATATGAGTAAATCCAAGCAAGCAAGACATTACGGAATACACAGAACGGCTCGTGTCACCGTGGCTTGCCTATTTACTGGCTCACTGCAATCAAGTAACATTTTGCATGATAGCAAAGCTAATAAGAGGTTCATGGTTCACTCTTACCTATTTTAGGTTCGCTCTTATGATAAAATATAGTTTACTGCCCTCTTAACGGTGACTGTGAGTGTTTATGGATTTGTTTCAATCTGGTTCAAAAAATACTTGCATTTTAATACCCTCCAAAAACAATAGTAGTTTTTAAACACAAATGTGTTTGTAGAAGCATGCTATAAACCACCATATCAGTACATGAGGTAAACTGCAGCACAGGACAGAAACTTCAAGACAGAACAATTCTCACTGAAAAACATCTGTACCTTTAGTTTCAGATCTCCATGTATTGATAGTAAAACCATCTTAGAGGGATCCAACAGCTTCATTCCCACCTCCTCAGCTGCAATGAACCGTTTTGCATAGCCCTGCTCTACAACTGCTAAGTTCAGTTACCACCATTTTAATGGAGTCTTCCCCTCCCACTCCACAATAGCTACTGAGCTCTGAAAAAAGCAAATGTAGGAGCCTAATAAAGTTTCATATAAGTTTGCAGTTTCACATTACTAAGGACACAAGCATGCCTAACTTTATGCACACAGTGTCTTAATTTCAACAAGATTATTCATCATATATAAGTATTATTAGCAACTATCTCGAAAGCGAAGGACCATACAGAACCATCCAATATAAGAAAAAAGAATCCTCTTAAACTAAAAAAAAAAGCAAGCACAAAACCTATGAACACAAAGCAACAAGTAAGCAGAGCTCCAACAATAAAAGTAAAGTTACTTTACACTTTTATGCAGACTTCCATCTGAAAATATCTGGGCACTGAACTGATCACCCAAAAAAAAAAAAATTCTTCTGAAATATAGAATCACTGTTGCATGAGTAAATTTGTTAATCCACTTGCTAAGGTCAAACAGTAGCAGAGGGAGTGGATAATCCTGACACTAGTTTTCTATCCTAACTAGAAGTCAGTACACCTTTATCTGAATGGTAAACCTTCAGTGCAGTAAAGTAAAAAAATAGAAAATACAGTATCTTTATAATGGTGAAATTAGAAGAGTAAAATTGGGGAGAACTCCGCAGACTTCTGCTGTAGATATCTGAAAGCCGATGAAAACTTAGAGAATTTATAAGAAGAGGAATTAATCAGGAGATAATTCCTTAGTTCTCTTTCTTCCAACAGTTCCTATAAAGAGACTGGCCAGACGAACAACAAGAGTGCTCAGAAGTTTGAAATCTTAAACAATATCCCACAAATAAAGATCTCCAAAAAACATTCATTCTATATTGAAATTAAAGCAATACTTTCGAGGTTGCTTGTAAGCCACCAAAACTGAGCAAGTCTGCGAACATCAGAGGGTAGACAAACAAAAGCTTGACACTGTGAACATGGAGCCAAAAGAGCTACAATGATTTACACCAGCTTAAGAGCCACTGCATTTTACCACATTCCAGGAATACTCAGTATGGAGCTCTCACAATTTCAGATCATTTTGGTAAAGACTTTTGCATTGGTATAAACTATACCAATACTAATACCAGTTTCTGAAGATGAAAAAAGGACCCCAATCTCAAACAAAATTACAAACTATCCAGAAGAATTATTCTGAGAACTAAAAATGCTGAATTAAAAAAATGAGTTACATTGTATTAAGGCTTGATAAAAATAACAACATAATAAAAATCACTATAGGCAGAGAAGGCTAATCTTTTTGCTCTTAGGCAAAACTCACAGCAATTTCAATGGGATTCTCCTCCAGATATGGCTATATGATTACATCCACAGACTCCACCAACCAAACTGCTGCCTAGCGCAAGCCTATTTATTGAATATATCCTAGTTACACTATATACATCCTGATTGGAGGCACTTATAAAGAGTAAATTAGAAGTGATCCACAAAACTGTGACATCAGAAGGAATGAGGTTTCACCATTATCATCTCAAGGGTCAACAATTTTGTGATAAAGAACTTATGTCTGAAAGACTTTCAGGAAAAAAAAAAAAAAATTATCCAAATAATATCTTGCAGAAGTTCTCTCAGTCCCAAACACATCCATTTCAGAGGCAGAATACAAGTCTAATATCCATAAATTAAGCTGGGCCACAAGGTATGAGAGCGTTTCTGATACTTTAACCTCTTCCATTTCTTTTCTTAGGTTCTGGACAACAACATACCAAATAAAAACAATGATTAAACACCTAGTGACACCAACACCATGTATTATGTGGTTACTGTTTTCCCTCTAAGCCACAATTCTGCAAACTCATCTGTGCCAGGATGCAGGAGCCTGTCCCACATATCAGCTCGCAGTATCAAAGCTGCATTTGTTCACCTAGAACAATGGTGCATGTGACTTGTCAACACTACTCACAATAAAAACAGCAAGGCCAGGACCGAATTCACAATGACTGACTTTGCTTTGTTAATTTTTAAGTCACAACATCAATAAAATTTATTGGGTAAAATCCCTCATTTTAAAAAGCCTAAATCTAACCTCTCTGCTGAAGTTTGCATTCAGTCTTCTTCAACTTCTCACACTCTCACTAAACATTCATGCCAACTCCTCCATTAAGTTTCTCTTTAACTGCATCAAGAGCTGGATCAATGCTTCACACCTAAAGCCAAGATTATTTTTATCAAATAAAAGCACTGCTAAAAGCCACCAACTCTGTTTCCTTTCCTGTGCAACTGTCCCACCTATCCTTTCCTCCACACACAGGCACCTCTAACCTCTATGTTATCCTCTCTGTACGTTATCCTCCTGTCAGGAGCCCAGGCTGCAAAACCAAACTTGGTCACGATTCTGGCAGGTTTCACTTCGCCCCAGAACAGTCTGACACTGGCCAAATTGGCAGTGAGAGCGAGCAGCCTAATTCCCACTGATTCAATAGGGCTACATTAGATCAAGTCACACATATAAGCTTCATTAAAAGAAGAATGCAGTGATATCTGGAGAAGAAAACAGAGAAAAATAGAAAAACAGAGCAACAAAATGTTACAACAAAATGAAGGAAAAGGCACTAATTTGATTTAAGGAGCTGACAGGCAAAACACACACACAAAAAAGTCAAAAATAACACAAAGAAAAAGAATTAAAAAAAATGAAAACCAAAATGAGAGTTTAACAAAAAAAAAAAATAAAAGACACAAATGACAGGGTAGGGAAAGGACTATAATGAAGAAAAATCTTGCATTAGTGACAAAACTCCCAATATTAAGTTAATTTGCCACAATTTCGCAAGAGCAAACACAAGGAAGCAAAACCAGCGAGAAGAAAGGGCAAGACCAGACTGCCAGCTGGAAGGGGCAGTTTTTAAAAGGAAAAAAAAAAAAAAAAAAAAAAAACACAGGATGATCCTGCACCACTTGTGTTTAAACACCCAGGGCGTTTAGGGGAGTTATTTTAATAACGTCAAGCAACAGCAGGCCTAGAAGTACTCTCCATGCTGAAAAAGCAGCTGAAAACTTTCAGCATTTACATTAATGCAAGTGTAATCTGATTACTTTCATCTCTGAAAATGTATTTGTAAAGCTAGTATGCTTCCTGCTTTTCACTACAGAAAATAAACCTCCATGCCACAGGTGGGTAGCTAGACACTAAAACGGGGAACTGGGAAGCATGTTAACAGAGACATGCACAAAAGGGATTTTAAATATCCTAACACTGTAAATGAAGCTTTTGGAGATCCTTAGCAATGTTCGATATATGCAAGCCTGGATGTCTGCAGTCTTGGTAAATAAAAACAACAGAGAAGCTTCACCTCCAACAGAACTACTGTTAACTGGAGTCCAATGCAGTAGTTCACACACCAGCTGAATCTGCAATATGAAGCTGTTAATAGTTTCAAAGAATTAGTCAGAATATCTGAAATGTTTTTCCTAGCTAGTACAGAAAATTCTAATCCCTGTACCTTTCAACTTTTTTTTCTTAAAAAAAAAAAAAAAAAAAAAAAAAAAGCACACACTTCTCAGCATTCAGGTCAATATGAAAACACTATCTTTAAAAGTCACATTTTATTTCCCGATACACATAGGCAACCAATAATTCCTTAGCACATGGTCGCAACCTCAGCTAGCCCAGGCCTTGGGATAACCAGGGGACACTGATGAGAGGAGTCAGTTGGATGCTTGAGAAAAACAGGCCCGAACTCACAGGAAGTAGAAGGTTCATTTTTAGGACATAAGCAATGCCTACTTATTTTATCAGAAAGTGAAATATCTGGGTTATATCTACATTAAGAGATTTTGTTTCTCTCACCTTTTTTTTTTTTTTTTTTTAACGTGGAAGACACTTCTACAACAACTTCTAATTCATTTTCTGTGTGCTACATCTATTTTAAAAGGGCCTTACTAAAGCCCTTGATGAACTCACAATAAGTAATCCATATCAAAGTAACCTTGCACATGTAGACACTACAAGAACTAACTAACATGGACTTTGCCAACAGTTAGATAAACACAGTGATACTTTAACGTAACCAAAGGCCATTCAGAACCCACTGTAGAAGACAGTAACAATAATACAAAGCATTTTTCGTACAACTCAACCACTTGAGACAAATATTTACTATAATGGTGAAAACTGTTAAAAGCAAGTGGGTTTATGCTAAGCTATATTTAGATATCAAGTTCTGCTACTACAGTAAAGCTCACTTGACCTGTTTCTTAGTATTTTTGTTTAGTTTTTACAACAATTTAACCTACTGAAGGTAAATATTTTAAATTTTTCATCTTAGTGATAGAAATCTAAATTATGTATAAGAAATACCAACTGAGGATATTTAGCTATATTTCTGAAATAAAGTGAGAATCAGGTACCACATCTACATCCGTTACTCATTCAAGTTACACAGTGAGCTCTGCTTCTCCAGGGCACCCATCTGTTGCATTAGCTATGGGAAACAGCTAATCTGTAGCTACATAGTATACGATTTTCACACAACTTGTTTGATATCAACATTAATATATGGTTTGAAAACATTTTTTCATTTTTCCCTTTATTCTTCTGTATGAAATTTTGCTTTAAAATATATTTTAAAGTATCAAATAGTATCAAATAAGAACAAATGTAAACCCACAGTGATATATGTGACATTCACAAATATCATGGCAAAATCCATATTTTTGCAAAACATTTCCTAATTGAAATTTATTACTAAATGTCTTTATTTAGGAGTGTATGTTTGTGTTAATATCTAAGCAAAAAATTTTGCAATAGATAAGACTGTTGACATCCAAACAAAAATCAGCTATGATTCATTGTTTAATGGTTGTCTTTACTGAGTATCGCAGACTGAAAGACATATTGCCAAACTGAAAGCACCAATACTTCCTTTAACCTAATATAGGACAAATAAATATACTTCAACAGCTTCTAAATCTTGCATGTCCTACTTTTTTGACCCAAATCTCTTGCTATTTCCCCCTTAGGCCTATGCAACATCAAAACTATTTTTCCAAAAAATGTGGACATAACCTAAAAGAGGAAAAGCTCTCACCATTTTCATGAGCCAGACAGACCTGGAAGCACAGGTCAGCAAACACACTCATCTCAGGATCAACAGATATTTTAATGTAAAATCAAACACTTAACCCTCAAATGCAGAAAACAACAGCACAAAAATCTCTTTTGTTCCAACAGGGTTATAAATTAGACACATATCAATGGTAAGCAGGAGAAAGAAAAAAAAAAAAAAAAAAAAAAAAAAGGATTCCTTTTATTATTATTATTATTATTATTATTTTTACCAGGCAAAAATATATTTTCAAAAGCCATCCTCACACTCCAGCATTAATCAGTCTGCCCAAAAACAGGGAAAAGCTATAAAATTTATTTCTCTTCTCAGCCAGCCTAGACAAGTTCCTGCAGGAAATCAAGTTGTCTCTTCTTTGCCTGATACTTTTAGGGAGTCATCAGGGGACTGAAATTCAGTTCAGAAGAATTCCTAGCAGAGTTTGCTGATGATGGGTCACCCATGTGAGGAGTCTGAACTTTCAACACTGTGTTAATGTGGAGGGGATGTTCCTTTTGGGGTAGGTTATATTTAGGGCTCTAAACCTTGACAATTTCTGTGGTTTTGGCACTGGGCACAGTATTTAGCACTACATTTTCATGAGTAGCAAATATTTGACCCTTAACTCATAACCTTGGAAAAATATTCCAGAAATACACTGCACAGAAATCTTTTCTATGTGCTTTATAATCAAAACTTTTGCCAGCAGCCACATAACTGCCTATAGAGCAGGAAAGTTTCCAGAGTCACTTTCAAAGTTCTAATTCATCAAAAGCTACAAACCCTGTGATGTCAGTGGGACTTAACGGCAGCACTAAATGAAGTCGGGGAAGTGATTAAATCCTTCTCCAAACCCACCAACAGGTTAAAAGCAGCACTAACATCTACTACAAGGTCAGCTGCTTGCCCACCTTGCCAAATTGGCAAAACTGTCACCCTGCTTGGCAGGGGGGAAGGCCTAACACTCAGCTAAATCACATCAACCCAAATTTCTAGTAAAAATTTCTAGTAACGCAACACAGGTATCCGAGATAATACTTCAGAATGTTTGCATACGGTAAAAGGAGTTGCGTAGAGTGTCTCTGTAATACAGTAAATAAAAGAGAAACTGAATGGAATCTTGGATCATAAAAGAAAAAACAATGGCTGTTCTCTGGATGATTCTCTTTTTTTACTGCTAGACATCACTAATAAACAAGATTGCTCCTTTGTAACATGGACACTAAAAATTACAACAGCAGAGTAAACACGGCTCAGACTACGCAGCACTGCCTTTTACTAATCTAGTCCCTGAAAGAAACAGAAACTAAGATGCATTTGCAAAACCCAGAAAACTACACTTGAGGCTTGATTTTCAGAAATGTTAAGCACACACAGTGACTGCCAACTTCAAATGCAATTGTGGGGATTCAACAACTTTATAAATACCACCATATCAACATTTTACTTTGCAAATGTAGATGCCAGTTTGTATTCTTAAAAACAGTTATATTTGCACCAAGTAGAACTACAAAATATATTCAGTTTGCCACTATCCCCTCGTATGCCACACCTCGCTTGAGAAGTCAGAGCTGTGCAAGGTGTGCATAACACCAAGAACAGACAGCACCTGCACCAGCTCAGGGCACCAGGTTAACACGACTCTGCTGTGACTTTTCCCATAAAAACAATCCACAGGTCTGAATAGACACTGTGTCCAGATACGCTGCTTCAGGTATTCAAGCTAAATTGTTTAAAACTCATCTTCGTATGTCTAAGGTTGCACGTACATGCAAAGGCTCAGGACACTTAATGAAGCTCCCTAAATTGGTAAATAATTCTACAAAAAAATCTGCCTAATCGCTCCTGAAATAAGTTCTTTCAGTAGGGTTTTCAGCAAGCTACACAAATTCATTACGCATTTGTAGTATTACTACTACAAGTATTTGCAGAAGTCTTTTGGGAAACCATCCCCTCAAAACAAAAAGTAGGGGGGAAGGGAGAGGCAGGGGAAGTGCTGCAACATCTGCAATTTCCCTTCTTGGCTGGCCAAGCCAACCAGCTCCTCTGCACCCAACCGCTAAGCGCCTTCTCCCCGCCCAGTTACACATCCTCTGCCTTGGCATGGCTGCCCAGCTCTTATTGCAGACTTTTAAGGTTCTTAGTGATATAAAAAGGAGTCAACGGGATGTCACAAGAACCTATGTGGTAACAGTACGTAAAATCAGTGTTTTAGAAGCTATGTTGAATTACAGTTCTACAGATCTTTCAGTAACAAAGAAAATACAATAAAAAAATCCCATTTTCTGCCCCTCTGTGACCATTAAAACTTCATGGGCCTTTGTATAAATGACTTCACAGTCTCATTTTCATTATGAGAAGAAAGAAAAAGGCCTACTTATCTTGAATTAAGTAACACAAGACAGACCTTGAAGAGGAAAGGACAGTTCGCAGGTTATACACAAACTTGCAAAGTCATTTCCATAATAGGTTTCCTCTTCTTAAACATAACCTATCAACTCTCAGAACTTGACAACTATCAGCTGTCTCGCTGTTGCTACCTTTTTCTCCCCCTCCCCCGCTTTTTTCATCTGAAAGAAGATATTTCTTATTCCTCATTTCATTGTCACACTTCATCGTGAAGGAAACCAATTATGAGATGAATAAAATGATCTCCATCTGCTTTTTTGGAATCACTGGATGAACCTTCTTTTAGTGAAGTCATTTTCTCATTACACAACTTTAAAGAAACTACGACCATCTAGCCTCACACTATAACATTTAGAAAACCGCATATATTGGGGATACGGATTTCTCGATCAACAGTAGAAATATAGGAAACAATATTTCTTCATCGCCCATTAATTTGGGCTTATCAATCCCGCAACACAACTCAAATGCACTGACAAAAAGCTATTAATCACCTGTCTCCTAATGAAAATCTCGATACTTCTTCACTAAAACATGTAAATTTATATCAAAAATTGATACACAATAAATATTCTCTCACTTTTTTTGTATATGTATAAATGTGTATGTATATATACATATACACACACTTTCACTTCTCCCCCAGTTACTTGTATAAGCAGATGTTTATGAGTTAGGACTTCACACACAGTCATTACATCCTGTACTGGTGTGTGTGCACAGCAAACATGCTAAGGAAGGTCGCTATTCCAGTATCACGTATCAGGAGCACAACCCTCAATACAAGCAATACAAACTAGAAATTATCAGGTATTTCAAGACGCTATGGTGTTTCAGTATTGCAGTACAGCACTATCAAGACGCAATACAGTCTTGCCATCCACCTCTTCCTTGCCTCCCAGACCAAAGTGGGAATCGTTACACTTCTATGGCCTCCCCATCTCAGCTGAGAAGGGGAAATCCTGGTGTCTCTTTCTCCTCACCTCAACAGCAGCGTCCGCTCCAGCAAAGTGGGGCAAATTCAAACATGCAGAACAATCTTGAGTAGTTACGGGTTCAGAAGGGACATGGGGTATAAGGCGCACAGTCACAAAGCAAACAAAAGTTTGGATCAGGGGACAGACCAAGGGGGAGATGTAGTAGGTCGCCTCTGGGCGATAGCAGATGAGCAAGAGAACAGGGTTAGGGAAGGACAGGTTTTCCCCAGAATATTTTGAAGCCTGAAACACACACAAAAAATTATCAGTATCTTGAGAGATTCAGAGCCTATTGCCCATCACTAATACCCCATAACACTTATTTATGTGAGCAACTTCACAGATGTCCGTAGAGTTTATTCAACTGAACTAGGCTATTGCTGTCTGTGAAATTGTGCGCGTTTCTTTACAGGACTTCCTGACTTCTGCATGATGCTATCCTTGTAGCACGTGGGTCTAAATTGCCACGACAAAATTTATAATAGCAAACACATTCTGACTCAAATGAGAACTCCATGTTAAATTAAATTCCATAAGCAAAATCAAGTTAAGTAAAATAACTCAGTTTGCTTTACATTACTTGGATCTGTCCTTCCTAACTGAAAAATATTACCTGAAAACAACATTATAAGCAATTTTGATCATTTCCCCCAATCCATCTATATTCACTTTATATTTAGGCCTCTAACACATTTTAGCATCAGACTTTCATGATGGAAAAATAGCTCTCAAGTACTGTTGTTGTGCACTTAGCACTTGTGTGCCTTACAACTTCAAAGCAATATACAAATGTCAATAACTACCATACATACAGCAAAACTAGAAGATTTTTTTTAAAGTCTCACAACTACCTGTTTAAAGGGAAAAGAAATAAAAAACTTAAGCAACAGATCTAACTGTAACCATTACATTCCTCACACTATGCACATCCATTATGGCCTGGTACATTTAAAAGAACAAAAATTATAAATCCTTGCATATACATAAATAAAAATAAATGCCAAACCCAAAGTCCTCTCATATATTTAAACAACACTTCTTTACCCTTTCCCTTCCCTCATGGAGCAAAAATTCCAGGCGTCCTCAATAACAATTTGGGAGGCATGCTACCAAGTTCCCAAGACACAGTTACACACACAGCCTGTTTTCATGGAGACACATCCACATCCCCTCACTCTGAAAGCTTAAGGCTGTGACCATATACAGTCTGAGGTGAGCAGAGGTAAATAACATAACACATCGCTGTGTCCTTAGATCTTAACCAAAACAAGACAGGAAACACACAAGAGTTTGCTACCACCATTTACATGGCACCAATGGGTACTAGGCACAACCACCTTAACAGTACAGCTCTTCGGTTTTTGGGCGAAAAGGAAAAAAAAGTAATTCAGATCTTTCTCCACAAACACTTATCCACTCGCTTAACTTGAAGGACACGCATAAGAGTTTGCAGGATCAGTTCTAAACTGAAATGTATTCTGACAAGTGTCCCAAGTAAGGCCAAATCTAGCATGAGCCTCATGGCAACAAACCTCCAAGCTGCTTAGAGGGCCCAAATGGCCAACACTTCTAAAAGTTCAGGTACAAGTCAAAATCCAAGCACTTTTTCTGGCAAATGGTGCCTCCTGTCTCAAAGGGGCACCTAAAAGCTCTAGTGAGTATCCAAATGGTAGAGACCACCAGCAAAAACAAACCCGGTTAATATGTTTAACATTATTATATTATCTGTTTTAATAGCACACAACAGTTAAGTTAGCCAGACAAACCACACATTTTATTTTTAATGTGAAAAAGACTTAATTCTCCTGGTCCTGCCCTTCTATCTCTCATGCTTTAATAATAAAGAAGTAACATGTTTGGTGATTTCTTCCATAAAGCAGTTAAGAGCTGATTTACACCAACAGGAAAATAAGGAAGCAGCGCACATTGGATAGTAGTAAAAACTTCACTAGCAAACTTAGCTTTGCTACACAGCAACCTACAAACAGCTCTCTTCCAAACTCACGTGCCATCTCCAGCAACAAGCCCCTATCATAGGCACAAATAAAGTTTGGGGGGGATAAAGGAGAGGATAAAGCAGAGATAAGTGAGAGGGGAGATTTTTATTCAGTCCACTTGCCTTAAAAGGAAATTTGGTGATGAAAGATTAAATTCACCTGGAACAACATCATGAACTTAACCCTTTCAGAGGCACAACAGTAACAACAAACCACACACTGTCTTCTAATGCAAGGCACAAATGTAATAATTATATATATATATAAAATAAATAAATAAAAGGCACACACGTTAACTCTGTAAGTCCTTCCAAAAGACGCCAGGTACAACTCACAGCCAGGACTGCTGATTTTAGGAGACTCGCAAGGGCTCAGCTGTGGCCAAGGCAGGAAAAAGCTTCTTTGCCCAAAGCTCGGGCCCACGCTCTGCCTTGGGAGGCAGCCCTCAGCCTGTCACCGCGCATCGCGCCGCGTCCCACCCCGAACTTCGCGGGGAGCTCATAAACAATAACTTTGCCACTGCACCGCTTAGGAGAGACGGGGGAAAAACACAGAAACAAATAAAACCGCGGAAATCAAACACAAACCGCGCTCTCCCGCCCGAGCCCGCCTTCCCGGCGGCGGTCAGCGCAGAGGAAACGCATCCCCCCCGAGCCCGCAGCTCGGGGACATGGATCAAAGAAAGGAAATCCAGGGAATCGCACGGAGCGGAGCCCTCCCCCCGCACCGGCCCCGCTCCAGGCCCCTCGCGGCCCGGTTCGTGGCCCGGTACCTGGCGAGCCCCGCGCCGGGGTCACGCGCCGGGGCCTCGGCTGCTCCCGCTCTCCTTTTTTTATGTTTTTTTCCGCCTTTTCCTCCCTTTTCCTTCCCCCCCTCCACACACACACACAGAAGTAAATATGCAGGGCGAGAGAGGGGGAAGGGAGAGGAGTCTTCTTTACACAAATCGGGCTAAAAATAGGTTATAAAGCAGCCTGCCTCGTGATGGCTCCTTTATTTAATTTGCTGCCGCTTCTCTATTATTTTTTTTTTAGCCTTAAATCCTTTAAAAAAAAAAAATCAAACGGCAGCGTGCGTGGGGGAGGGGAGCGCCAGCGAAAAAGGAGGGGGAAGGGAAAGGGAGGGGGTGCCAGAAACACAACAACCCCCCCCGTCACGAGCACCGGGGAAAGGTGAGGGGGGGGACCCAACCCAACGCGGACCGCACGCACCGAGGGGAAAAAAAAGAGAAAAAAAACGGGGAAAAACGCACGTTAGAGACGGCGGCCGAGTTGAAAAACGCACGTTACACGCGCGCCCATCCCCCGCGCGGCGCCGCCAACCGACCCAAACAGCCGCCCTG
>JAWLRI010000640.1:8102708-8130092 GCA_034781795.1 Crypturellus tataupa
AGGAGCCACTGGAAAGTCGGGGGCCAAGGTCAGTGTGGGGCAGGGGGGTCATGGGAAGAGCTGGCGTACGCCGCGCATTTGAGCGCTCCTGAGTGCGAGTCGGGCCCAGTGCCCAGCAGCCCTCCTCGTGCCCCTCACCTCTCCCTCTCTGCTTCTACCCGCAAATCCCCACGATTTGAAGCTTTTCTTTCTATTTTTTTGTCTTATTCACCTTCGCTCTGGTCTCACCTACCTCCGTCCACTCCCCTTTCAGGCCTATGTAGAAGATCTTCGTCGTCTCGGCGCCAAAGTTCTTGGGGAAGTGCATGGAGAGGTGGTAAACGTTGGAGAAACGGGCGATTCTGAAAGGAAAGGGCGGTCAGAAAGCGGCGCCCTGGCGGGACGGGGCCCCGCACGGCCCCCCCGGCGCCGCCGTACTTGGTGGGATACTCCAGCTCTCCCGTGGGATCCCGGCTCAGCGCGAACGTCTGCTCCGCTTCCCTGGCCGCGTCGTCGAAGGACATGTGAGGAATGTTCTTGAACCTGGGAAGACACGAGGGAGACCCGGGACGGCCTAGAGATCCACACGGATTCCGGACTCTTCCCGGAGGAGCCAGGAGAGCTTCCCAAGGGAGAAAACACCCGTGTGGGGCAACCGCCATGGAGCAGCCCCGCGCCTGCCGCGCGCGGGGCCGCGCTCCCCGGAAACGGGGCAAACTCGGGGAAAACCAGGAAAACGGGGGCCAACTCACACAAACAGCCCCAGGCAGGGCGGCCCGCACGCAGGCGGAGGGGCACTGCGGGCCGCACGTGGCCTGCGGCCCCATGGCTGTTCCCCAAATCCCGCGGTTGGGGCGTCTCGCGGTCCCGAGCGCAGCGTGGGGCGTTTTGGGGTGCCCCTTCCCGCCCCACGGCCGCATTGGCGATAGGCAGTCGCACCCGCTCGCGCCCACTGCTGCGTTAACCCGGCAATTTGTTTTTTCCAGTGAAAATAATCCTCTTGGAGTAGTAATGTGGTGCCCCGCGTGCACGCTGCCCGCTTTTAGAATTTAAATGCTAAATCTATCGTCTATTTTCTGTATTTTTTGTGTATTTTTTTTTTCCAGTACTATTTCACACCCCGTGCTCATGGGCTCTTGCGCATGCAGACACTGGCACTCGTGCAGAGCGACCTGCAAACCACGCACAGACCCAACCACAACACAGCATCATTCCCAAGGCACCTAATCCCGACCAGTGTCTCCGTATCACGGCATTCCTCAGGATGGGCCGCCAAAAGTAGCATTGTATTTTATTTTTTCTCCAAGGTCAGGCTTTTGTGCTTTTTCCTTCTTTTTATCAAGAATAATATTTGATTATTTGCAGAAAGCAGATTTTCGTGTTGCAGAAGCTCTTCAGTCTGAGTTGAGACTAGCTCAAAGCGCCAGGGCTTCGATCTGAACTGAAGAGGCCGGGATTATTTGAGGGAGCACGTTTGTAATTTCATACCACTTCATGCTCACATTTATTTCTGTGGTGATTTCAATGGCCCAAGCGGGCAACTTTCTCCTCCCAGTATGATGGCGTATGGGCTGTTTTACCTGTGTACAAAGCGTGACAATTTGTGAAGACCAGATCCAGTCCGATCCCACATTTTTCAGGGAAAGTTGTTGCCACCAAGGGACAAGCCCTACCCTTTTGCTGAAAGATGGCAATTTTAAAGCAAGGAAAAGATGTCAAGGGAACCATTTGCACCTTCTTACATTATCATCTCAGATCTGCCCGTGCCTCTGGGGGAGTCTAAGCTCTGGGTACTCCAAATCACTTATTTCCCAGGTAAAGGAAGATAAAACATAAGGGTAAGTGGAGAAATGGGGAGTGGGACCATGCACATAGCCCAAGGCAGGAGGAAAAAAGAGAAGGGAGCGAATGCAGGGCCGTGGGACCCGAAGAAGGACACAAGAAGAGCTATAAGAAGCCCGTGAAATAGGACCGGGAGGTGCAACGTTCAGGAAGGTCGTGAGGAATGGAGGAGGGGAACCCACGTGCGCGTCGTTCGGCCCCCAGAAGCTGCAGACGCTCCTTCCCCGTCCATCTGCCGAGCAGCGACAAGACTCCGAGCTGAAGCTGCCTGTGCTCTCGTGCTCACGCAATGCTCAGCCCCGGCTCCGGCGTGCCAGGCCATATTTCATAATATTATTGTGCACGGGGCTAGGTGGCTGCCCGAGCGCACTTTTGGCTTTGCGGAGCACACAGAGTGCATCGTGGCAGGCTCACGGCTTCGTTTTCTCCTTCGTTAATAAGGCCCCGGCGCTGTTAACACCTCCGAGGGCTGCGGAAAGGTGGTGGTATTTTTTTTGTGATAAGCCCTCAGCTTTGTGGTTCTGGGGCCCAGAGGTGCGGCCGTTCTCACAGTTACGGGAGCAACTCGGAGCGTGGAAGAGGGAGATTTTCGCTTTTAGAGGTTTCCAAGAATGGGTGTTAGGTAATACTGGGTAGCTGAACAGGTTATGATTTATGGGGGATTGCTCAGGGAGCGATCCGAGCCCAGGGAGTTGCCTTTGTCTTGAGCCAGGAGAGGCACTTTGAAACAGCGTTAGCGTGTTTCTCTCCGTCAGTTTTTTTCCAAAGTCTCCTATTAGAGAAAAAATAAAAAGATAGGACCAAACTATAACTCTTGGATCAAGAACCGGACTGAAACCTGGGGATTTCATTTATGCACATGTAATATAAGGCAGATTTCAACACGCTTTGGTAACGCTCCTGCTCCCTTTCAGTGGTTTTCTCATCCCCACCTACTGGAAAGTCTTCTCCAGCCATATTTGCAAGACACATCCCTAAAAGAGTCGAAATCACTTGTGACAGCGGAGTGCTCAGCCTGCTAAGCGCAGATAAGCAAATATTTGAAGTAACAGGACCAGTGTTTGCACAGCACCAAGCACACTGCCTTCGACTCCATAAATAATAATACTTGGCACTCACAGAGTCGCTTCCATTTTCAAAGCACTTTAGTCATAACCCTTGACACCTATATGGCCTTTTACATCTTTACAAGAATTAATTAATCCTCACAGTGTCCTGTGAGATAGGTATGCATTGCCATAATAACAATAACAACAATTAATAATTCATGCATCCTACTAAAAAATCACTTCAGGGATTAAAATGCATCTGTAATACTTGTTTTTTTTATTAACATTTTCCAGCAAATAATAAAAGCTATGGCATTGTGTTAAATCTATATAATATCTCTCCATAAATCTCCTGCAGATTGGGACCAGTCTGCGGGCCCAATTAGATACCGGCGCATCAATAGGAATTGGATTAGCAACGTCGGAAGGGCGAGATGAAGCTCAGCCCACCGAGCAGTCTCCAAGATTCCAGCATAAACCTCCTCATACATGGCCTTGCGTAAGTACATACTAGCAAAGCAGGAAGGCTCTTGGTTCATTTTTTGGTTCTGGCTCATGCAAAGGCTCCCCTGGGTCCAGCGGGAGCTACAGCCCCATCCCATATCCCACCGCGTCCGCAGGGGATGAGAAGCGGCCGTGATGCAGCACATTGCAGCAGGGAGAATGGGCAAGTCTGGCCAGCGCCGGGATAAACCCTTTCCCTCGTAAAAGGGAGTTACCGCAGTGCCTTGGCGAGCCCCAGTTAAACCAGATATTGAAGCAAAATGAAATCCCGGCCCCAGCAGCACCCGCACGGGCCGGGGTGCCGGCCGCGCCGGCCCTGCCCTCGCTCCGTGTTCCTCAGTTCACCTTGCAGTGGGGATTAGCAGGACCCGCACGGGAACTCCGAGTACTGAGCAGGCTGCCACGCCAGAGAGCAGTGGGAAGGAGCGCAGTTATGTGCACCCCACCCTAGCAATTTCCCAATGACTTCCCCGTGCCTGCGAGTTCAAACCGGGCCCCAAACTGCTACGAACAGAGGCTTTAATGTTGTATAACCCCTTTCCTTCCTTCTTTTTTTTTTCTGTTGTTTTTCCTTTTAATGTGAGGAAGATAGCAATTAAAAAAAATCTAATTAGTTTGTGTTTGCACTGTACACATCAATAAAGAAAATGGTATTTCACCAGTTTGTAGGGACTGATGTTCTCCTCGCAGCTTTCACCGCTTGCAGGAGAGGACACGCAGGGATGCGCTGCGCCGCTAACTTGTCCCATGCATTGATCAGCAATCGACCAGTGGCTGTATACAATTAAAAATGTGTAGCATATTCATGATTAATTCTATTATTTTACCCAGTAAAAATAAGTAAAAACACACACGAATATGCTGCAGCTCTGCATACAGCAGAGCGGATCCAAGCCCAGAACAGTTCTCTGATACACTTACCCGTATCGATCCCAGACTTGTGTGTCCCAGAACAAACAGCAAGAACAGAGGAGCAGCACGACCAGCTATTCACGTATTTTGATTAGGTGCGTGATCCAAAGCCATTTCAGCCCATTTTCAAAATTTCAGAAGCGGCTATTTGATATTAGCTGCGTTACTTAGAGCACATTTAGTGCTGCTATAAAGCAGTGCCGTTTTGTCAGGTGAAACAGGCATCATCCCTAGGTTATATAGAAGTCAAATGGGGCATGGGCCACTCAGACGGGCCATCTGACAGAAGGCAAATCTCTTTCTTCCATTTTTACAAGCTACCGAGCAGCCTTATCTTGCCCCAAAACAGCATCGCTTAAACACTGCAGTGATTAGAACTGCGGGGTGTTAAAATATTTTCCCAAGTAATTGGCCTTATTGTCATTTCAGTAGCTACTGGCCCACTAGCCGCAGGCCTGGTGCAGCTGTAGGAGGAATACGCGGATGCGTCACATTCAGGCCACAGGAACATATTTTAAAAGGAAATGTGAGAGAAAGGCAGGAGAAGAAATTCCAGCTCCTTCCAACAAGGGCTCCTCTACCTCGTCTTCCTACAGGAGGACCAGCCACTTCCATAAGGTCACAAATTCCCTCTTTTTTTGAGGGACCACAGTGGGTTTTGTTGCTGCTGTTGCCAGCCCTCTTTGCAGGGGACGTGATCAGAGGCTGGCACTCTGCTCCAGCTGTGGAAAAGAGGAGAGAAACAAGTGAATAAGCACAGACATAAACCTGCCGTGGAAACCAGTGCGCTCCTCATTATGGAGCGACCCTGAGTGCTTGCAGTTCCCATGGATTTAGGGCTCCAGTTTCAGTGCCCAGGGACTCCGGGGCTGTTGGCCGTGTAGTCTCCTCTCAAATGGAAACCACGTTTGCAGCAGGTTGTTGTCAAACACCTTCTTGGGATGCACACCCAGGAACGCGAGTTCACACAGCAATTAGTTTAGACACAGTGAGGAGCTGAAGACGGGAGAACAAATTCAGTTTTTGACTTTAACCACTCTCTAAAGATCACCTTAACTTTTTTTTTTTCCATTTGGATATGTAAAGAGCCCCGTTTCTTAAAATGGGAAAAATGTTACTTTTCGAATAGAAATACAAAGAGCCCTGTTAATTACACAGCTATCACATGGCTCCATTCATCGCAGAACTGCAATTCAGATGTTACATCCTCCAACGGCCAAGCAAATCCAAACTTGTTCCATGTGAGCAGTGTTACGAAAGAGGGTGCGGTGCACGGAGCTGTCTCCCACCTCTGGAGTTTCAAGCAAGACGTATCTGGCTCTAGTATGAGATCAAAATGGATTATCTCACAGGGCCAGGATGTGGCTGCAAAAATTCAGGATTTTAAATGTCATCTAGATTCACAAGACAATCTAAATTACTTGGCATAATTGCTGCAGAGTAAATAAAGGTACAAAAGGTACAATATTTATCATATATTTGCCTTTGACTCATTCATGTATTATTTTAATACTTCCTGGCAGCCCAAGAATCCAGCAAATTTGAAGAGGATTCTTTTTTTGTTGTTGTTGCTGATACTTAAAGCCCTGCTTCTCTCTCATTATACCTACATTGTTCTCATTCTTTATGTGAGATGGGGACTGGGAGCCAGGAATATTTGCTCTCTAATCACAGTTCTGAAAGACTCCTCATGTGGCCTTCAGCAAGCTGTTTATTATCAGTGCATGAGCTTCCATCTATAAAAAGACTAATACAGCTACTAATGATGATGATATTATTGTTAACACATAATTATCTATCTCGCAAGAAAATTGTGAGGGTAAATTAGTGTTTATAAAGTATTTTAAAGATGATAATGTTATTTGTAGGAGGGCTATACTTTATGTCCTGAGGACAGCAATTGCTGAAAAGCACCTTTTTAATTAAGTTTTGCTATAGTGTCGAAAGGTTTAGAAAAAAAATTATCAATAGGCATATTGAAAAGACCTCTTTAAAAAATATATTATTGGTATCAGCTGCTTTCCTATGGAAAAATATATCCACCTCTACAAGGTTTTACTTTTGGCATATTAAATGCAAAACAAATGAACTACATGGTGGCACCAAAGCACACCCTGCAGTGGGCTATTAGACAACTTGCTCCAGTGATTAAAGCACTTGGAGCGAATAGAGGTTTTGCAGCTTTTTTATTTTTTCCTTCCTTCTTTCCTCCAGCCAGGCTAGTGTTTCATCCTGGATCTGCAGCCTGGTCTTTCACTGCGCATCACTGCTGTGTTAAAGCTCCATTAAAGAGCGCCCTGGCACCATCCAGGATTTATTTCATGCAGCCTCTCGCTGCGCACCCGGTGTTCGCAGGTACTCGTCTCAGCAGCCAGAACCATCCGACTGTATCGACAAAAGTCCAAGAAAATGCCAGAAAATGCCTTCGCCCAGACCTGCTGCATTTCCCCTTCTGGTGGTCAGTTATCTCCATTCCATCGAGCCGCCGTTTCTTCCCGTTTTATTCTCGAGGACTTCTGATAAGGTATCAAACTTCTCCGAGCCACTTGCAATCTTTGCAGCCCCTGATGCACAGTGACAACATTAACTGTGAGTTGCTGCAGTAGATTAAGCAGCATATTTCCACAAAACATTTCCAATACAAGAGCCAGTTTTATGAGCTGTGTGCGCATACTGTGTAACGTTGCTAGCAGGTACATAAAACACTCCAGGGTGGGTACGGAAAGAGATATTTGACTGGCTAGACCACTGCTACGTGTATTAGAAATAGCTCTGGATCCTTCATGGTACGAGATGTGTGGCATAACAGGAGCCCGAAAGACAAAAAAAATGAAGAGGAGGAGGGGAAAAAAAGGGACAGGCAAAAAAACAAACCTAAAGCACACGGAGGAAGAATGAACTGAGAATTATTTCCTCAGCTGAGCCAATATTTCCTACAACACGGCATTCTGTGAGTCAGCCTTTTTGTGCCACAGAACTTAAAATAGCAGAAGCGAGATAACAGTAGGCTGGTTAGAAATAGACATTTGCAAAGGATGCAAAGAATAGAACAGCTCCTGGACCAGGAGCGCGGCGATGAGCACGGCAGTGATCTGCTGTTCACGAGGATATCGTGAGGATATATCGAATAATCCTAAGAGGCGGCGCTTAATCCGCGAGATGAAAACACAGAATATGGGGCAAACGGGAAGGCCACAGCTGGGGACTTCGGCTTGGGAGAAACGGGGCGGATTGAGCACTCCCATCCCGCCTCCCCACGCTCCATCCCGGAGCAGGAGCAGGTTATTCCCAGCCCCGGGACCTCGTTTAATTTTGCTTGCACTGCCACAAAGCCCTGCGCCGGCAGCGAGGAACCTCAGGCGAATTCCACGCTGGCTTCACACAGTTCAAGGCAGGGTTTAATAAATACGCGTAGAGGAGGAGCGAGATGATTTCTAGAGGCAGAGAAAAGCTGGGGATGGGCTCGCAGTTATGCAGATTTATTGGCCACAGCCCAGGACTCGGTGGTTCTTCAAGGGCTGCGCCTGCTATTTGAGGCCAGAAATTAGTTTAAAGCCTGGATGAAATATGTCTCCCACCAAACCCATCAGCTTCCCTATTTGCTTACATAATGCGCCGCTCACCCAGATAAAAGAGATCCCGCTGAGAGCCAGGATTTGCAATTACGCGTTGTCGACTACAAACAATTAGCGTGCGCAGGGGGGCAGAGCCCCACCGCAGCCCCGCGAAAATGAAGAGCGTCACCAAAACAACAGGGCAAACGGCACCGGAGTGACCCCCGTGTCCAGCCTGGGCCTGTGGAGATGCTGGGTGCTCGTCAGCAAAACCTGTCCCGACCTCAGCGATGTGGCCTAACCCAAGAATTTTAACTAAAAGTTCACCCTGTCGCCTAACCAACCCGTGCCCAATTAATTACCGCACGGTGCGTTCCGAGGTTTAACTAACATCACACTTGGCGCGTGCGGCCTCCGAAGCCTCGCTCCTAATGATGATGCATGGCTGATAACAGCAGTGCCGCTTCGAAACTGGAGGCTCGAAAATATTCACCGAGGATGCTGCCAGCGTCGCCCAGATGGACGCGAATGTGTAAGCGAACGGCCGCGCAAACGGGGACCTGTAAGAGGAGAGGCTCAAACTGTCCTCCCAGCAGGGCAGAAGCTGGGATTGCAGCAGGGAGCCGCCGAGGGCTGCGGTGCGCCGGGTAGGAGCACGGGCAGAGCTCGCGGTGGGGATCGCAGCGTGGCAGCCCCAGGATAGCGGGAGCTCCCTGGAATTGCACGGGGAAAACACGAGCGCTGCTCGCGGCGGCCGGTAGCGCGGGACAGTGGCCAATGCGCAGGGGTCCAAGTGTCCCGACCGCTCGTTCATGGGCCTTCTTGGTGACCAAGAGGTGCAACTCTGCACAAAAAGCAACATTTAGCAAGGTCTGCCTGCAAATCCTCTGTGCTTCCTGGTTCATCTTTCCATGCAGATACAGCGTGTACTCAACACTGGTCACATCAGCAGTCAGTCTGACACCAGTGGATGTATTCGAATAACTGAACACAGATTGAAGCAGTGGCTTTGATGGTAGCCCAGGCTGACACTGTCATGTACTTCTATACCCCGATAATTTTAAAACTTACATGTCCACTGAGGTCCCAAGTATTTCCAGAACAAATAAAGACAATCTGAATGCTCTGCTTTTAGTCCAATACTTCAAGAGACCTCTTTATTTACTCCTGGGTATCTATTTCTTTATCGAATGCATTAAAACATCCGAAAGAGGGAAAAATCAAGGAACTACTGACCTGTTCCAAAGCTGGAAACCACCATTTGAGACACGAGCACTGCAGAGCACTCAGTGCTTGTGCTGTAAGTCACCTGAGGTGGGAAGGGGCGCAACAGGACGGCCTTGTAGCAACATGGGGCGCAAAGAGACCGCACTGACCTTAGGGCATGAGGGAGATGCACGTATATAGGTATAAATATGCATATACATATTTAGAAAGCGGGAACAAAGTGCAGATGTGACTTGTGGCTCTGCCCATCCTGCAGCTGCAACAGGGGCACCTCAACGACTTCGAGGGTTGGCACCAGCACAAGCTCAGCTGAAACCTGTCGCCAGGATAATCCTGACTGCTGCACCAGCCTCCTCCATCCTTCCTCCCACTTCCAGCAGCACCAGGCTGCAAAGTCCCTTCCCCTCCGGCTCCAGCGTGGCTTCACACCCCAGCGGGGAGGATTTTGCAGCCTTTCCTGAGTGAGCTGAAAAGATCCTGACCAGGAGTTCAGCGCAGCAGCTAGGAGCTCATTGCACATCCCATCCCTGCTGCTTCCAGCAACGCCTCTAGTATTTTTGCCAGTGAATAACATATAGCCACAAAAGATTTAAGGCTTTCTAGTAAACGCTGTGCCCACCCCCCACACACAGACACACACAAAATACATTATTCTAATTCCCTGCTAAACTTCCAGCTTCTCATTACATCATATGATATAATCAACCACTTGGCCCTGAGTCAGTATCTCCATGAAGCAGAGTCAGTATAAAAAGCTTTCAAAGCGCAGGGATTGTTTCTGCTTCTGTAATGCTTTAAAAATGCTGTATCTTGGGACCAAAACATTCAGTGGAAGCACAGTATTTCTGGACACTCTTCACGTCTTGCATCAGAAATGCTGGTGTTTAGAATAAAATCGTTCCCATATTTGAACTTGGTTCCAAAACATGAAGTTTTTGTTTGCAAAGTTTATAAAAATAACTGGCTATAGACTGGAATATGTTAATCATGGGCAAATGGAAACAGCCAGACAGGGCTGTAGATCACCCTTTGCAAGCAACGATGGGTTGCTGTTTACCAGTGGCCAAATTTTGGTCCTCTGCTCCTGATAAAACATAGTCAGGTAGCCTAAACCTAGACTCTATATGGAAAACCTGCAACTGCTGCCAGTATTCTCAAGGCTGAGACCATCTACATATTGCATCTGTGGCAAATGTACTCTTTAAAATCAATGGAAATGTCAGATTTTCAATTAATAAGAAAAAGGCAAGCTATGACCTAGAAATCTGGGAAATGAGGGCAAGTGCACAACAACAGTTGCGGGTCTAATGTGAGCGGTGTTAGGCTGCCCTGCCAAACGAGCTCAAAGCACCGAGTCCTTCTCCTGAGCGCATCAAACCATGAACTACCATGGCTTTGATAAGAGAATATCATATAATTTGCAGGAAGGAGCTATGCTGTCCGCTCTGTACTGCACTGCGTTACTCCTACCTTTGGCTGCACAGGCATTGCCCAAACCCCACTGATTTCAGAGGAAACCTGGTTGCTTCGAGCTGGTCCCAGCGCTCACATTGCAATCTAGACAGACGTGTCCCCGTGCCCTCCTCTGGGCCACAGTTATATCAGATGCAGGACAAGGAGTGACACGTGGCCCATGCTGTTCGCCCACTGCTAAATGTGTTTGTCATCTGCCCGTGTTGCTTTATTACTCAGCACTGACCAGTTCCGCTTTGCTTTGGGAGCGCAGGAGCAGCGGGAATGGTTAGATCAGTCACAAGGAAAGCAGCGCAAGGGCATTTCGGAATATTGGTGTCCATTCTTAGCCATCCTCGCTCTCTTCCTTTTTTTTTCCCCTCCCCGTTTTTAGAAATCATCATGAAGCAAGAGAGCAATTTTTGCATTGGTTACAAAGATTACATGACACCAGTTGTAACTGCTGACAGGTTTAAATGTCATCTGAGAAAAGGAACAGAGAGAAAGTCTGTGTTTTGAATTTAAATTGGAAAAGAAGCTGGTAGAATACTTCTGGTCTGGGGCATTCTCACTGAATGACAAAAACTGTATATCCTGAAGTGATACATATAGTGAGTGGGGACAATGTTTGGGGCAAAATGGGATTTTTCTAACAGAAATATTTTGTGAAACACTTTTTCCATGCAAAAAAAAAATCAGTATTTTTGCAATTTTTAAGCAATAGAACATTAAAATGTTGCAGTAGGGGTAGAAAAACACACACTTAAAATTGAAAAATCTGCTGCAGTAAAATGTTAGAGCTATAGTTTATGTTTCCCTTTTCTTTTACGGGGAGAGCTCCCAAGCCCTACCTCATCTCCAGTGATGACTGTGGTCAGAATCCCAGAATGGTTGAGGTTGGAAGGGGCCTTTAGGGATCATCTAGTCCAACCCCTGCTCCAGCAGGGACACCCAGAGCAGGGGCACAGGGTGGCATCCAGGTGGGTTTGGAAGATCTCCAGAGAAGGAGCCTCCACAGCCTCTCTGGCAGCCTGTGCCATTCCAAGGCTTTAGACTCACTTGCAAGGTCAGCACAGGACATGCAGCCTCACCAGCAAAACAAAATTCACCAGTTCCCCTTTGAGAAATTCCCAATTTCTAGTGTCCTTCTGGACATCTTACCACATAAGAGCACGTAGGTAGCAAGAGAAACATGCTTACTGCACAACAGCCGAGGAAAAAGCTTATGGAAAACTCTGGAAAGTACTAAGTATGTTTTGGTCACCCATAAGAGTGCAGTCTACATCTGGGAAAGGAGAAAAAAGTCAAAGTCTGTCCTCAGAAATATCAGAACTGTCCAGATCACCACAGTGTAGAACTGGAAGAGACTGAAAAGCTGCATTTTATTTTTCCTTAGTGAGCAGAAGCTGCCAGCAGCACCTATGGGAAAGAAGGCCCTCAACGTGCGGTCCTGCGTCCGACAGCCCCATCTTCACGGTACTGGCCAGAGAGGCTCCGTCAAGCAGAAGCAGGGAGGAAACCAAGGGACCGCGTGGGCATTAAAAAGCTGTTTTCCAGACCCAGCAGCACCAATAAATCTGGGGCTTAAACATTTCTGTGTTTAAAAGTCCCACTCTGCAGTGTGATCCAAGGCCTGCCGAGTGTTTAAGAGCCCGATTTAAGCGCTGTGATGGGGGAAGGCCAGCGGGTACAGCCTGGAGCAGCCGTGCAGCTTCCTCGTCTGCAGCCGCAGCAAGATGCCACCTCCAGCGTGTGGTTTAACACCAGAGTCATGGGGCAGCCAAGGGCTAGAGCAAGGGCCCTTCAGAAAGCACCGTGCAGAAAAGCTGCATTCACTTTGGTGGAGTTACTGCAAATCTACAGCGGGATAAATGAGACTAAGACCTAGTTTAATCGTTAAGGCAAACGTATCTGACATTGCCTTCAATAGACCAATTCCAGATTTATATTACATTGAACCTAGAGCCAGTGAATGCGCAGTGTGATGATGATTATAGGGAGCAATATATAAAAACAAATCACCGTATTAAGAGAAACAAATAGATCCTGGAAGAGTGCCATGTTTTTAAACTGGGCCACAGTGACTTTGGCTTGTCTGTGCACATTACATCATCCTCATGTCCAGTCATTTGTCTTCTGCATCTTAATCATGTTGAGAAGCCCATGCAGAACAAAGGAAAAAAAAAAAGGCAATTATCTTTTTCTTTGAATAGAATGGTGGGTTTAAATAAAAAAATGCTAGGTCAAGTAAAAGCCACAGCAAAAATGAAGGGAAATGCAGATTTGTAGCCCCATGCAAGTCAGCTTTTCTGCGATCACCGTCTCCTGCGCTCAGGCTCCCTCGCTGCCTCCTCCCCAGCTTCCCTCGCGCACATACAAGGTGAACATCCGCGTCCGCTTGTTAAAATTCCCCTTCCCCTTCCGAGGCTCTTGCTGCCAGCCAGGGCACCGCGCACACTCCACTCCAGCAGGATCACGCGAGGATACAGGGAGCGCAGCCGCAGCGCGTGCCAGCTCCGCTCCGGCTCCGCGCCCCGTCAGCTCCAGCGGGAACGGGAGTCACAGCAGCCCTGGACATGGCCAGGCAGATCTCATGCACCAAGACAGCACGCCGGCCTGCCCGCGGCATCACCCACTGCAATTTTGGGGCTGTTTGTCATGACTCAGCCCCCTGGGCATCGTCTCCGGCAGCAGGACCTGGGCACACGCAGAAGGAAAGGGCTGGGGTTGCTCGGAGGAATCGTCCTTTTCCCCCCACCAGCAGCTCTGCCCCTGCGCCTTGAGCTGCTCGTCCAGGCCCTGCACGCCGCAGTTATATAACAGCAAATTACATCTGATTTACGTTGTTTCGGAGCAGCACAAAGAGAGAGATCATTTCACGCTTTCCAGATGCCCTCAGATTGTTCCCTCTCCTGATTTTCCCGCTGTAGCAACAACCGTATCAGCGTACGCAAGCCCCGAGACCTGCCGTGTTCCTGCACACCGGCCCTCCCCTACCCCCTGCCCGTGTCCTCCCCGCGCAGCCCGTGCAGCACGCGGGTTCTGCACCGCTCGCCTGGCCGCCCCGGCTCGCACCTCGCGCTCGCCGCTCGCCGCGGCGCGGAAGGTATGAGATCACCCGGGGCCGCTCGCAAGACAAACATCCTGAGAGATCTTGCTAACATTTTCCACCGTCTTCTTGCGCTCCATTAGCTCGTGTTAGAGCACATCACAAAGCCCGCGCGGTAATTAATGTGCTGGGTACTTTCACACGCGCACGTTCTTATAATCCCTCTATTCCTCTGTAAACAGAGGCAAAACCCTAGGCCCAAGGCAGTGAACGCTCTCATTGAATATACGGCCTTGGCAATCGGTTTTAACTTGCTGTTTTGACAAACTTTCCTCCGCTTCCTCCACCCATACTTATTTCTCAAGAAAAAAAATGTGGCTCTATGCAGTGCAAGGGGTGAGGCGTAAACAGAAAGGCTTAAACTGTAACTGAGCTAAAATCCTTGAGCTCAAAGATTCGCCCCCAAGGCTCAGGAACCGAGAAAAACCAACCCCAATGTTCTAGTCCAGATCTCAGCTGTAGCTAGGGCTCTGCTGAAAGAGAAGTTTAGGGACAAAAGGTGAGAGAAAAGGGACTTTCCTATGGAGACAGAGGTGAAAAGAAAAGAGAAGAATCCTTCCTAGCAGGAAAAATGTCCTAAGTGCAAGGCCCAATGCAGGAAGATGCCACAAGCTCCCAAGGGAAGTCGTGGAAACCCTTTCGGATGGGGTCTGTAGTGCGGAGCACAGAAGGCACCCGAGAACAAGGCGCAGCACCACCCCACGACAACGTGATAGTGAAACGGTCATCTTGGAGGGATGTTAATGGACACATAAATAGTAGCAACAGAGCCGTTACCGCCGGTGCTGCCGTTCAGACAGGCATTGCTGCAATTTACAGCCGAGCCCAGTGCTGCTTTTAGCAGTATTTGGGTTTAGGAGCCATTACATTATTTTGAAATATGCACACGGCTGGCGGGTGCTCGAAGCTCTGCTACAGCGTGGCACAAACTTCGTGTTAATTTTGTCTGTGCGGAGAAAATGAAAACGGTGCCGCTGACGGGCTTGTGCTGAATGAAATTTAGCAAGAGAAGAGAGGGGCCAAAGGCTGGAACTAGCTCAGCGCAGGAGCAGGGCAGTGGGCACACAGAGGGTGTCAGGGGTAGTGCAGTGGGGTGAGAAAGGACGTTGTTCAGGATGCAAAGGGTTCAAGGGCTATTCAGATGAGCAGCAGAAATAAGTGGGATCTGTTGAACTGAGATAATTCGGGGGAATCTCATGCACGTAGAATGGAAATACTCCAGACTCACCTGAGAGCTGGCTCAGACCTGCCCTTTCAACCTCTTGTGCTGATGTTACAACCCACGACACAAGAACGTCCCCATAGGCTTCACCGGGGCTCTGGTGAGCGGCGGAGCTGACACACGAGGGAACGGGAAGCCACGAGCAGCTCCACGGGAAGGGCTGCTCCCGCCTGCGCTCTCCGCTCCCTCCGCCTTGGGAGAAGAGGCTCCTGCAGCCGCAGCGCGGATCCGCTTCCCTGCCCGAGCTCCACGGGGACCGCGCGGCCCAGGAATTTGCTGGGCGACGACCAAGGGAGCAGCTGCTCCCTGCTCCTCCAAACCCCCTCGCTATCCGCATGGGCATCCCAGCGTTAATTCCCACCAGGGCTTCCCCACAGCCGCCCGCGAGCAGCTGCCGCCAGGGAAGGCCGCGCGGGGCTTCCAGCATCCGCAGGGCCTGGGCAAGGTCCGGCTTGCAAGTCCCCATCAGCCTTTGGGAGAAAATGGTGAGAAATCTGTGGATTTTCTTGTCCTCTACGAGGGATTTGCAAAAACAAAGGTCTGGCTTGGTATGGCTGGGATTAGTTTCCATACGCATAAAATCGTGCTGGCAGCACAGCTGCCCCTTATTTAACACAGGCTGCATGTACTCCCCGCCTGCGTGAGAAAGCCTCTGCGAGCGGGTATAGCCTCCCCGCTCCCCGACTTCAATAACAATTCTGACGTGTGCGAACTTTCTAAAGAAATGCTGTATATTGGAGGAGAACCCCCTTCATGTTCCCGTGAAAGAGCAGCCGTGTATCTTGAAACTAAATCCTCTGCAAGACGCCTGGTAGATGCTGGTGTTGTTATTGCAGGACCCGTGCTCCAAAGGCCGCTCCATGCGGCTGCTTTCCCTGCCATGCTCGGCTCCCTGGGAATCCCATGGATCGGCTGCAACAGTGCCTGTAAGGAGACAAACCTGCCGTTCGCACGTGCGGAACGAAGCAGTGGGAACCAAAACGCAAATCCTGGGGCCTCTGTCTGTGCTGAGGTTGCAGCGGGGCCAGCGGCTCAGGCAACATGCAGGTCCCTGGATCTGGGGCCCTGCTCGCGCTCGGCATGGAAAGAGCGTCCAGGATGCAGAGCCCTTGGGCCGAAGCGAGGGGGTTTCTGCACCTACCATTCCTGAGCACAGTTTTATGAAAAACTGCTTTTTCTCCCCCCAGGAATAATAAAAAAGTTTGTACCCAAGGTCCCGAGTGGCCTTGCTGCTAATGAGGATGTGAGCACCAGGCTGCCTGGAAGCAGCCGTTCTCCACTTTTTACTGTCAGACCCAATGCCTGATAGCAATAGATTATCACAGTATAATCATCTGATTATTCCTCTCCAAGATGGTCAACAAAAAAAGTGTTCTCCACCAAACCTTTAGAATACACTTTTTATTCCTAATGCTAATATGAAAGAACAAGGAGAGGCATTTTCTACCAAACAGAAACGCACACGTGCAAATCCCAGGAGCAACCTTTGCTCTGGTGACTTTATCAGCCCAACCACCAGGTCTAAGAGGACGGGGACAAGTTCACTCACACACGCAGACAGCCGGTATTGCTTTACTACCACCTGAACCTTCCCACTACTTCCCAAGCGAGACCTGCAACCCGCAACCCTCACGGCACATTAACAAGTTTATGTTGGTTGATGGAGCCAGACTTTGGAGCTACAGCAAAAAGAACGAGGGCTTGAAGTTCAGCAGAGCTCGGTGCCAAATACCACTCCTAAATTACACCCCCGGGCTCGGCAATAGTGATGCGACTCCTCTTAGTCACTGTCCTGTCACAAGCAGCCTGTGCAAACCACGCAGGCACTGCAATTAGTACCCCAGATAAACCAGATCCATTAGTAGATGGAAAGGGAACTCAATCTGTTTTACAAATGGAAATGAAGTAGCAGCCTCAATTATAGGATTTTTAAAAACATGCAATTTAGCAAAATGTTGATTTCCTTTTCGTTTACTTCGTTCTTTGTCTTTTAGATACTTCAGCTCAAGTAGCAGGCAGTATATTAACCGACCAGATTTTGGCAATGTATTTAATAATCAAGCTCAAATAAGTGCTCTTAGGAAATAATTTTATTTACAGTTCAGCTGGGGAAGAATATTAAAGCTTGAGTATTTGGATAAAATTATTATCATGTGGTAATATATGCTGAGGCTGCAGAGGACTAGAGCCGATGCCTCGGAGCGCAGCGCCTGACCTTTGGAAAAGGCAGGATTTATTGGGAACGCGGAGACGGATTCGCTCCAGCTTTCCTCGGTCGGGGGCTCTCTGTGGAGAGGAGTTTTAGCTCCTTCCTCACTCCCCCTCCACCAGGAGGACGAGTTTTTGGGGCTCCTGGCACCAAGCAGAGCAGCAGGGAAAACCAAGGACTTTCTCTGTGCGGGACTACCCACAGGATCCCAAACTTTCACCAAGTCACTCCCCATAACAGGCTTCCTTGTGCACATATGTTTCCACTTTGCAGCAAGATCAGAGTTTGGGAACACGGCTTAAAGATACTTAAACATGTACATGCCTGTGCAATAACTTTTTTTTTTTTTTTTAATTGGTCCAGCCCACGTTACTGCTTGAATAATTAAGGTGTTCAGCACGAAGCACATTTTGTCATGCCTTCCTCATGGCACTTTTCCCATTCCAAACTGTTTGGAAACCGAACAGAGAGTAGGCATTAACTAATTAAAATTTTCAAAACAAAGGTTAATTAGTGTGTTTATTTTGGATTATGCATATAGTGAATTATTAAACACTATATGGTACCAGGAAAAAAAGAATAAGATGAAAGGAGAAAACATTCCTAAGTATAAAGGATAGCTTATCTAGCTGCACATACAACTACATTAACCATTTGTTTAGCACTTCAGAGGGCTGCTCCTCTTATGGGGACCATTTAGGGAGGATTTAAAGTCTAAAAGCTCTCCCAATAAATTCTCCCAGTCCCAGAGGAAGGTCCCGTAACCCTCAGCTGTGGCTACAGCAGCATCATATCCTGTGGGGCCAAAGCCCAGGGTGGGAGAGCAGCAGAGCAGCTGTATTTTGTCCCGGTAACATTACACACACAACACTAAACCACAGGCCCCATCCAGCTCGCACGGCTGCTCCTCTGTCACTATCCCGTTCACTTTGCCAGCCCCAAAACTCCAGAGGACGGGAGGCCTTTCACAAGGCCCCTTAGATCGAGATTTTTCTCTCCTTTTTTCTCCCTCTCTCATTTTTCTCCTAAGATGGGAGGCTTATAACAGGAAGCCTACACCCTGGACACTTAAATCACATAATCAGCTCTGTACCAAGCTAATTACTGCAGCCCAATAGCCAGACCACACTAAAGGAAACACAGTGGTAACGAGTCCCACACACTGTAGTTTACACACACACACTGACCCTATAATGGTAATATCAGGCCACGCAAGATACAGTGATAAAAGTCTCTTTGCAAAGCCTAAGAGTTAGGAAAATACTGAAATATCTCACATTTAATAAAGCTTATACTCTAATTACCTGACAACACATAAATACACAAGTCTACCCTGAAAGGAGGACACAGAGGGTATTGTTTTATAAGAACACGGGAGCCTAAAGCACTTTCTTTGTACCAGCTTGTGCTCCTTGTGTCGAGCAATGCTGCTTGTGCATTTGGCCTACAGTGACAGCAAATGTGTCACATCCATCCACTCCAGGCGGTTCCATCATGCCTATCATGGCACTGTCTAGGATCCCATTTATGTGAGAAGTCATATGGCAGCTGACAGGAGATCCTTTTGTCATCACCAGAATACGCCTCTATTTCAACTTTTAATTACTTTTCTATACAAATCAAGCTCCTGTGGCAATTACAGAATACATCTTTTCTCTCGAAGCATCCTCTGTTGCTTCACTAACAATTGCCATCTTGAGAGCCCAAAGAGCTGAAGAAGAGAAAATCGAACTCACGTGCGCTCGTGGGATGAGACATCATCCCCTATTCGCCCTTATCCCGCAAGCAGCCAACAGGGGAGCAAGTTTCTCTGCCGCTGCCCCACACTGGTGCCTCAGTGCGATGTCCTGGGTAACATAAGGACTCTGTCACACAGACAGCTCTGCTGGCACTTGCAGGAGGGCTGAAAAGCAGACAGCTCCAACGGGAGGCACAAGGAGGCAGGGAGGGCAGTGCCTCCATTCCTGCTTTATCCCCTTGTGACTCTCGGGGCAATTGGGGAAGGCAGGTGCAGCACCAGCTGCAAGTGCCTGCCCCAATACCCTTCATGTAAAGACTCCCCTTAACGCTCCACTTGCCACTTAGATTTCTATCTACCTGCCACCAAACTTCCCCAATTCTGTTGCCAGATCAGTGGGAGTAAAATGGATAAACCCATTGACAGCCATTGCTTGTGAAGAAATGCAATAAAAATTGGTGTCGTGATTTTTTTCCCTTCAAATGCATTCTATTATGGAAATATCACTCTTCCTACAGATCTGGGAGGGCAAACCTAATTAAAGTTACTTTACTGATGGACCTACACTTGCTTTAAAGAAACAAGTTGTTAAAGCCAAAACTCTTTCCTAAACTCAAATATTATTCTTTTTTCCTGATGTAAAGGCAAAAATATGTCTTTCAATGATGGATATCTCCAAAATCAGATTTCACTGCCCTTTTCTCCTTTCTGGATGGTCTAATGTCTCTCATTCATACCCTTAGGAAAAATTACCCGGGAGACTTTTCTGATGCTCTGTTGAAGGTCATCTGCAGTAAACGCAATAGAGTGAACCCAAATCTCAGGCTTTCCAAGTGTTCATTATGTAGATTACAGGAGCTGTGAATGAGGCATACAGATGCTGTTATGCATCAAAAAAAAAAAAAAAAAAAAAAGCAGAGGGGAAACCTCAGATTTCTCCTCGGTACATAAGCATTTGGGCTCCCCAGACGCTCGCCTCCCTACGGTATTGCCGGTATGAAACGGTTCCAGAGCCTTTGTGGGTGTCACTTCAAAGTGGAGCGGCCCTGCGGCCCTCCATGGAGGGAGAGGGTGAGGGACGGGCTGTGACAGTCCCCACACACCTGCGGACAGGACAGGACAGGTCTCGCTGCCCCGCGGGCCCCACAAAACTGGCCCCACAAAACCCCATCTCCCCTTGTTCGTGTGCGCCATCCTGCCTCGTGCTCAACGAGCCAACATACATGTAAATAAGAGATGTTAAATTGCTCTTTGCTTCAGTTTTCCACCTGAACAGAAATAGGTGTGAGCTTTTCTCTCCTCAGTTTCTCCCAGGTCTTCCTAGAAGCACAAATCTTTTAAGCACAGTTCTACTCTAAGAAATAAATAATATTAAGAGATACCTAGAAATCACTTGTAGAAGTGATGGTTGCAGTTAAGGATGCTACCAGTATTCAGCAGTGTTGAAACTCAGTTCCAGCGTATCTCAAGTTCAGTTCCTCAGAAATGAAGGAATCAAAAACTTGAGGTTTCTTTTGATATTTTTGGCCTATCAACTCAGTGGGGAAGCTCAGGTGCAGACGTATGGATGAGGAGGACAACACAGAGTTGGGGACTCCAACAATTTAGGGCAAATCCAATGGGAGAGAAAAGCTGAGCCCTCCTCCCGCAACCTCATTAAATATCTGCTCTGACCTGCAGCAAGAACAAGACGAGATGAGCAGTAAGTCAACACTGAAAGGGAAATTCCAACTCCCTGACCCTAGCACAACCTCACCCTTCGTGTATAACAAAGCAACAAGCTGAGCAAAAATGATGAAATTGCCTTAAAATGAAGAAAGGAAACAAACAAAAAGATTTGAGTCATACCAAAGGGTTTGCATCAAGGTATTTTGTTAGCAAATGCACAAAAGGAGTAAACATAACATGTTCTCATTTGGCTCGCTCTTTGATACCAAGATTGATTTGCATTCACGCATAGAAATCGGGTTTACAGTAAGGATCTCCTGTCTCTGGTGTCTCCCTTTCCTTCTTTCATTGTTTCTGTTGTGTCTTGGCTAGGAGATCAGTTCACATGAAAACAAAATTTAAAGAAAAGGAAGAAAAAATCCTCCTGAACAAACCCGAGCCAACCACCCCCCACCGCTCACGTATTTCCTTCAGGAGTTTTTCTGAAAGGTGGTTCTGAGAAGCCCAGCGCAGAACTCGGGCAGGTTTTGCCCATGGCCCTGCCTTCCCCGCCGCGAGGAGAGGAACAGGACTGAGTTATGGGGAACTTGTCCTCCACGAGCCCTGGGTTTTGCAATGCGGGTAGGAAACATCTTGCACCAGCCTTGATTTATGCTGAAATGTTAGCTAATCTCTTTTATGTAATCACCGATAGCTGTTTCTGAAGGATAAGTCCTCAAAATGGAAGGAATGAATTAGAAGAGGCAGATGTGCTTTGGCTGACTCTCTGTTCTGATTACACTATCAGAAATAACCTATTTAGCTGGTGCTGATTTATGCAGGGGTTCAAATACGCCGTGCACCCACCCAGGCTGGAACAGCAGGTTATTTTCTCTCCATCCCGGTTTCACAGTCTGATCTCAGTCACAGCAGAGGCACTGGATTTGTTCCAGACTTATTCTGCTGAAATGAGATCAAAGTCTGGTCAAAAGTCACATCAGACTGAGTTTTCATTTACCCTGGATCCTCTTGCTTGGCACCACTTTCTGCTTTGGGAGCTGAAAGAGATGCCTTTACCATCCACAGCGGGTTGGCTTTTGGATTCTGTGAAGGCAAAATGTTTCAAGTGCTTTCTACACCATCTCCAGAGTCAGAAAATGAATGGAGGGGTAGTGTGGCCAGCACGTCCAGACACCTTTGATTTGTCCATCTGATCAAATATGCACGTGGAGGTGGATAGCGTGAGAAAAAAAAATGGATTTAAAAACCTGCCCCTAGGATAGAGGAAGATACAATGTCTGCTCAGCCTTTATGCCTGTCCTGCTTGGAGATAATACCTCTGGTTTAGGGAAGGAGCTATTGCAAGCACTGCCTACCTTCCGATTAAAGGCCCCCCTCTCTACCATTTCCTCATGAAATAACATTGCCAAAAGGGCTGCATTCAGGCTCCCTGCTTCCACTCAGCTGCCATCACTGCCTGCAGGGGTAGCTGGAGCCATCCCACAGGCTTTCCAGAGTATTTCCCCACTTTATATAAACCCAGCACTGCCTCTTTAAAGAGGGAAAGATTTACACTTGGCAAACATTTCCAAGGAGCCCATATTTCCCACTTCCCTACTCCTGGCTTGCAAATACAAACCTCACACAGCTGCTACCTTCACTAATGATCCCATTACAATATGTATTGAGCTGCTACTCGGTGATATCTCATTGAGGTATTCATCCATGTCAGAAAGGATTTGTCCACAAAACATCTCCTCTCGTACTGTCACAGGTTGCTGCATTCGTTCCTTCTTCCTCTTGTCATCTGATGCTGCCTAATCCCACTCAGTGACATCAATCACAGAGGGAAAATAAGACAATTAACTGGCAATTAATTAAATTATAAACTGTGCGGAAGAGCTGAATATTTGTAAACCTTAATAGCCTTATTAACATGCACATTATAAGCTAGTTGCACAACCTTATGGCTACGGATGTCTTTATACAGACGTGACATCACTGACTCTACCCATGGGGTAACGCTTGTTCCCATGTAAAGGCTGGAGAGCGGCTCAGGAAACCTGCCCGGCCAGCCCGGGGAGCGGAGATGGAGACTCTGCGCACAGACGCTGCCCCAGAATAGGCCCAGAATCAGTCACGGAATCAAGACAGGAGGGAAAAAAATAAAAAATACGAACACAAACGAACCCAATAGTGTGAGTTGCAGTTATAGCCAGTCTTACGAGAGGTGCTGGGAATTTCAGGAGTGTAGTGGTCATGCCACCACACTATCACTGCTTGGTGCTCGGTTCTTCTAAGAATAACGTTCACGCACAAAAACTCATCATATTCTCTATCACGCTACTTCTGTAGTATATTGGTCTTGGAGAGGTGACTGAGCAAGTCCATCTAATATACATTAAATCCTTGACTCTTTTCTAATCTACTTGTTCCAGAAGTTGCAGCTTGTGAAGCGCCAGCCCCTCTAACCTGGGGAAATGAGCGCGTGAAGATGGCTCGAGCAGCAGGAGCCTGACTAGGCCCTGCTATCCCCAGCCTCTCCAAATCCGCTGCGTCCCCAGTCTCAGCTGTGTTAAATCTGGTCCCAGTCCAGTGTTATTCCTGTAACACGTGAGCCGGGATGACACGCACCCAGCCCGCTGGTTTATTTGTGGAGCGCAGACTGCTGACCGATAGCCAAGTGCTAATAAAAGCATCATTCTCCCTCCTGTGCCATTCCGCGCTCCGATCCGGAGGCAGGCTGCACCTCCGGACATATGGTGCTGCCTGCGAGCAGCCCAGGCTCAGAAACCAGCAGCAGTTTAAAATTTTCATTCTTAATTTCGACAGAGCTGCATTGCCACGTTGTTTTCTCTCCCAGCGCAGCTCTATATTTAGCTGGGGATTCTGTCCTGAGCTTATTTTTCTCAGGGAGGTTGGTAGCGGGTGCTGCTCGCTGTCTGTTCGCCTGCATCCCTTGTCAGTGTGCGGCTGTGCTTGGGATGCATGAGGCAGTCAGATGTGACAGAAGCAGGGAGGTTTCTTTCACAACTCGGAAGGGAGAGAAGGGAGCCAACCACTTCCATACCCACCCCAGGAGTCCCGGGGGATGGCTGGAATTTAATGTCTACCAGCACTGGGAACACCCACTTCCCACTACCCTGACAAGAGCATTCAGTGCATGACAATTTGCTTTGAGGAGACAATGCAGCAAAATAAAATCCATCAGGATGGAACATCAGGAATCTAAAAAACCACCCTAGTGAAGCTGCAAGAAACCGTGATGACCAGCGGCAGGATCCATATTTCACTAACTCCAAGTTAGGTCTGGGTGTCCCGATCTTGGTGGAGCGGCTCTAGGCTGGCACCGAAGTCCATGATAGCAGAATCTGGCCCAAATTGCTTGGCCTCCCACTGCACCCCATGCTGTAACGCTCCACGATGTTGACACATTCAACTTGCCATTCATTTGTGGGACTAATTACACATTCGCATTTGTCTGCACTCACTCGGCTCCTAGCAACTGCAGTCACAGTCCTAATTAAAATAATAGACTGAGATTGGTAACATTACGGATTTAACAGGAAATTAGAAGAGTTGCGTTCACAGAGCTTAGGTAATTGACACCAACAGCACTTTTCTTGTAATGTGCAATCTATGATTGATTTCATTCCCAAGCTAGAGCTAAAAGCAGCTTGGGAGCACATTCTACCATCAGATTACAGTACAGAGGAATTAAATGACTATTACACCACTGTCTATTCTAGAACTGGCAGCTGTGGGCTCAAGCATGGCTTTGAGCTTCCAAACCAAACATTAAACCTAAAATTATATGCCTAATGTAAAACAAAACATGTTCAGCACAACATGTTCAGTTCCCCTTTTAAGCGCGTTCCCTGCAACGCGCTCATTTCACAGTGCTCTTTGCTGTGCAGAGGGCAGCAACTCAAGCAGGCAGCGCCTGAGTCTCTTTGGTTGTCTTAAAATACTGCCTCCCTTAAAATAGGAGAGCTTTGAAGTTACCTGACACAAATGGAAAGGAGAGCAAGTTGATTTTGGCTTTGTGTGCACCGTGGCAATGTACGGAGACACTCTGGCTATAGTGGAAGTGTGAGCAGCTCAGTGACACCTTCACCAGTGACCGCGGAGGGGACACATACAGCGCGGATCAGGCTGCCCGCAGCGATGCTGGGCAGTCGTTCTGAGGGAGAAGACCCCGCTGTGCTAAGCCCCAGCCGCAGCTCGCTCGACAGGCAGCTCTGCGTTCAGAGCTGCAGGGCGGCAGCATGGTTACGGAAAGGAAAAACAGAACTGATCTTTGAGATGGCCCTTCTCATTCTCACAGGGCTGTAAGTTCGAACGGCCCCAGGAAAGTCATACTGGAGAGTCAACGATGAATCAGGCTCTTTCTGTTGAGGAAGTCTGTGACATCGTGTTGTCATTCATGAAACAGATCCTGGTGTTTTAGTAAAGTAGGTTGTCATGAAAGTGAGAGCAGCTGTTTCAAAATGTCTCAGTGATTCCGCATCATACCTTGGCGTGATACCTTGGTTCAGCCCCTCTCCATGGAGTTTGGAGCCAGAAGGGTTTCTGTGCCCCTCGCTATGATAAACATCCTTTAATTCCCTCCAGCTCTCGTGTGTTGCACTGTCTATTCAGTCCCTTGTACTGCATGGTGTTGGCTAGGCAGTTCCTTCCAGAAAGTCATACGCAGTCTTGTCTGAAGACACCAAAATAGGGAACCCGTCTTTGCCCTTGGTAGTTTCAGTCTTTCTGAAAAGTTTTGGTCATGTTGTATCTCTCTTTGCTATCTGAAGGCTCTTTATTTATCCGTATTTCCCCTCTGTTGCCCTGTTCACGCTGATGTCACGGCGTTACCTCTTGCAAGTCTCCGCAAGCAGACCACTACTGAGACACTGTTGTCGGTTAACAAACGGTCTATAAAATGGGTAGCTCTAGTTATCACAGTGCTAAAAAAATGATGATCGCAAGAGTGAACACTGTGGAAGGTTGAGGACAAGAGGAGAGGTGTTTGTAGGGCGTACACATCCCCATTGGTGAGTATGATTCTTTACTAGAATATGTCTTTACGGAAGGGCAAAGTGAAAGCAAAATACCATTCCCAGTAACATTTTTTTATTCCCATTTCAGCCTACTGAAAATCACTCACTGGGTTCAGTCAGTGACTTTCAATGTAATGTCAAATGTGACATTGATGTATAGCTTATATATACGCCAAGAAATATTTTTACTTGCATACCTATAGATACAGTCTTTTAAAGTGTACGCAACCACTATTTGCTTCTGAAAAAATGGGGAAAGATGAATCACCCTTAAATTATTGTGAAAAGTGTGTATGAAATACTAAAACTGCATCAAATTGCAAGTATATTAGTTACTTCATAATCATATGCTCCTGTGGGCTCCTATCTATTTGTGGACTCAGAAATGAGCTGCGAAGAACACCGTATGTGCAGTCTAAAACTTCTTTGTCTGATATTAATCCCAGCAAAACAGAGGTCTTCATGAACATATATGTCTTCTGCAGGGAACTTCATGGGATAATATAGTTGAGAGCTGCAGCATAGGAAATGCCCATCCACGGTTTATAAATCCTATCCATGGCTGCATGTGTCAGGGAGCATTACCAGGGCCCTGGAGAGCTAGTGCAAATGCACAGATAACATTTATAGCCGTCTTCCTTCCCTTCTGCTGCGCCTGGGCACATTTGTCGTGTCCATCTCGTCCGGCCCCACCACTCCCGGCAATATCGCTCATGGGATGCTCCAGGAAAGGCCCCGACTTCCTGCTGGGCGAGGACGAGAGGATTCAGCTACACTGCGGATATTTCTCCCTGCAAGCGCCAGGTTTCAGGTGGGAAATGACAGCCTGGGCTTTAATCACTCGGTGTGTGCACTGAAATGAATACCGGGCATTTGCTTCTGGAGCGTTTCCGTATCCCACAATTTAAACCTCCCTGCTATTAGTGGATATTTGATCCCATAAATATTGGCCGAACGCTCAGAATGGATGCCTGCTGTTTGGAATGATAGCGTTGAGCTGGCCTAAAAGCCAAGCGCCATCATCTTCACTCCGTGTCCCTCATTGAACTGCGCTGCCTCTCGTTACACCCACCAACAGCACCAGCTGCCCTCGGCGCAGGCGATTCCCACTAAGAGGACGCAGGCTCCCGGGTGGAATTCTGGTCCATGTGCACTCACCGGAGAAGCTCGTGGAGATCTCGGCGGTCATTTATAGCGTAAGGGACTGGGTTGGAGAAGAAGCCTCCACTCCACACACGCTGCCGACTAGAGCACACAGCACCCCGGGGCTTCACCACTGTAATGAACTGTCAGCCTCGTGGCAAAGCTGAGCTGGAAACACATGAGAAAGCTATTTCTATAGGATATTTTAAATGTTCCTGTAGCTTAAGAGCCTCGTGCCAGCCCGAGGTCCTGCTTTGTCACCAACAGCACCAACACACAACGGCCAATTTTGCACCCAGGGTCTCGGTGCCCTAATGCCCAAAGGGGTCAGGATTTTGCTAAGGGCCTTTTACAAACTCACAGGGGTGCAAATCCCGTTTCCACGGGTGTCGTCTCACCCACCTGCAGGTTTCCCTGCCTTGCCTGCTTCCAGGAGGCCGGGATACATTTCCCAACGTGTGCCACGCATCCCGACTTCTCCACCGCGCATCCGAGCGGCCTGGCCCAGCGTGGGGCTCAGCACGGCTGCAGCCTCCTGCCTTCCCCTCACCTTGGTGCGAAGGCCACGTCATGTCACCCCCTCGCTAATTTAGGGCAGAAAATGCACCGTTTGGCCCTAAAGGCCGCTGGGGTTGGCTGGCGGGTCCCTTCGAGCGCCCCGGCCGTGTGTCCCCCGTGCCGGTCCCTCATGGACACCCGTGTCGTGCCGCGGCGCCCGCCACCGCCTCACGGGCGGCTCCCCCCGCGCCCGC
>JAWLRI010000640.1:8131101-8161021 GCA_034781795.1 Crypturellus tataupa
TCCCCCCTGCTCACTCATTCAGACGCGGGGAGTCAATCACACGGTGACATCAGCGCGGCCCCGCCGCGATTACACGGCTGCTTTCGGAAATACCCTGCTCTCTCGAAGAGAGGAGCACTCCGCGCCGAGCGGAGCGGAGCGGAGCTCCCCGCACCGCCCCGGCTGCCCGGACCCGCCGGGGGGGCCGCCCCACGGGACCCCCGGCCCCCGGGACGGAGCCCCGAACATGGCGGCCGCCGCCATGGCGCCCCCCGCGGCCTACCCGGCGCTTAACAGGGGCCGTTTCCCGCTCGCCACCAGCCGTGTGGGGGCCTAGGGTGTTTCTAGGTGTCTCACCAGGTTTCCCGACACTTCCCAGGTTTCCCTGCACCCTTCTGGGTTTCCCAGATTCCCGGGTTTTCCTTCCCCTTCCCACTCGGCTCCATCCCCTTGGCCATCCCGGAGCAGCCAGTAGAGCCTGGCTCCATGAGGGCCTCATGGGCCGCTCACCAGCCCACGGAGACACAGCAGCAATTGAGATAAACCCTGCTGAAAATGCAGTGTTTTGGGTTCCCAGAGCCGACGTGGCCGCAAAACTGGCCATTTTTTTATCCTCCTCAGAAATACCAAGTGCAAAACTGACCTACCCAAGGTGGAGGGGAATGTAGAGGTATTGCTAGGCTGCCCCTTTTGCTATTCCTACACCAAAGAGAGCGAATATTATAAATTTAATAGGTCTTCTTCATAATTCATAGGTTGCTTGTGGAAAAAAAAATCATAATAGCTCGGTGTGATATGTCAGGCATTTATAATTCATGGTGCTGAGATCACCACCGCCATACGTCGGGATTTCGCTCCACAGAGCTGGATGTTTGTAATTAATCTGTGGAAAGAGAAACAAAGGCAGTAAACCAGAAGGAGCCGTAAAAGGGGCCAGATCCTGCCACCCGCACGGAGTCGGCAAGGGGGAGCCCCCTCTACCTGCCCAGCTCCATGGAATCTGCTTCGGAAAAGGCCGATCAGCTTGCGATTAGCTCCGAGTATTTGCTTAAACCTCATTGACTCCAGTAGGACTTTGGCACATGCTTAAGTGCTTTGCTGAATAAGGGAGTTTCCTTGAGTCGGAGCCTGAGAGAGGGTTCGAACAATTTGTGCTCTTAACTGAGATTGGCCGCAGTGCTGGAATGAGCCGAAGTCCCTTCCTAATTGGGAACAGGGAGCTGGAGATCTCCGTTCCCCCTTCCACCCCCTATTGTCTATTTTCATCCCGGTGAAGCTAAAGCTGGTAACGGCGATGCGACAGCTTAAAAACTCCCTGTGGTTTCTCACAATAGATCAACCGTCTACACTGGTTTTCAAGCGATGCAGCAAAATGCTGTAAGACTGCATGGCCAATAAAGGAGGGTGGAGAAATTAATTTCTTGTAGAGTGCTTACGGGGAAAATGAAAACTCTTCATGCATGTGGGAGTTGGTCTAAGGTATGGCTTTAACCAAAATAGCATGGAGCCAGGCCCGTCACTCAACCCTGTGCGTCCCAATTAAATCATTGTAATCAGCTACAAGGAAGCGCCAAGGTAGATGAGCACTGCCGTGAGCGAGGAGAGACTCCATGGGGAAACTCGGGGCCTCCCTCCCAAGGAGCTGCCATAGAGCCGTTGCAGGGACGCTGCAGGCCAGAGGCATCCACTGTTTTGTTTACTCATTTGTGACTCCCGCAAAAAATAATTGCTTTTCCTTTGTTGCTAGTTTGTTTTTTTGTTTGGCTGTTTGCATTCTTTGGATTCAATTTCCCCTGCAATATGGCCTCAATTTGCATTGCATGGAGCCATGTTTATTTATGCTTTTCTTTTGTTCATTTATTTATTTATTTCAATTTTAATTGCTCGTAGGCCGTTGGCCCTGTGGACGAACAGCCCCGTGGCGCTGAGCAGCAGCTCAGGGGCAGGAGATGCAGCCCTGGATCCGCACAGCTCCGGCCTGTCGCAAGCCTGGGCAATCTGTGTCGTCGTTCCATGCCAGCTCGCTATGCCCAACACCCTGAGGTGCAAGGAGTGGAGGTGGCACCTGCAGGGCTGCCAGGGAGGTGAACATGTGTTGCCTTTGCTTACAGACCCCGTAGCATTCACGATACAGCCCAGGCAGAGTGATGTGGTGCTCTGGGTCTCCACGGTGCCCTGTGGTGACACAAACCCACTGCAACAGCCGGCAGGATGGAGCTCCTTCCTCAGTGGGGCTGTGGTTGGTGGAAAAGACACAGAAGGAGACAAGTTTTTCCTGCAATATAGGTCCTCTGGGGAAAATAAGTAAATCTGGGATTTATCAGGCTTGCCAGCAACTCGGATTCTGCTAATCACTTTCCACAGTGTCTCCCAGCAAAGTGCTGCTTTATTTCAGGATCAGGGGAATAGCTTAAGGGAACATCTGCACATCCACTGTCATGGTGATGTTTCAAGCAGGAAAGGACCCAGTAACCCACAGATTAGGTACCCTACTGAACAGACCCAGTTACCAGGCTGCAGAGCACACCAGTCCCTATGGCAATTAATTTTGGCTTTACTGCGCTCTCATACAGTCATTCATAAAGTGTGAATTGTGCTAATCTGCCCCAAAGGAGTGTTGTGAGGCCCAGTTCCTTGTTGTGGGCATGACTGTGAGAGCTGCCCTCACAAGTCTTTCTATTCTGCTTTTTTGGAAAACAGCAAACATCAAACTCCTCTCCCATGGCTCGTTCGCTCGGCCCCAGCGCTTTCCATAGCTCTCCCGTTCAACCCCCTGCTTTCCACGCCATCCAGCTGTGGGAATGTTGTGGCACAGCAGGTTCAACACGGAAATGCATCCTGGGGGTTTTGGTGGGAACAGCAGAACTGGTGAGAGCCACAGAAGACAATACCCTTGGCAGCATCAAGTGCAAGGAATGACAACAGTTTCAGAAAGGCCTTTTTAATCTTCATAATCCCTTTAGAAGAGGGAAATAGGCAGGCCGAGAAAGCCAGTCTGGGTGTATAAATAACCAGTAAATGGCAGGGTGTTCACCCTTCCCACACTGGATTACCCAACGCGTCGCAGCGCTCGCTGCCGCCGGCCCGGGGAGCTGCCGAGGGAGCAGCGCGGGGCAGCCCGGGCCGCGGAGCTCCGACACGGAAACACGGCAGAGCCTCCCCCGCGTCCCGAGGGGTGCGACGACCCGCGGCGGGAGATTATCCGGGCCAAATCAAAGGAAAACAGACGTGTGTCTGAGGGACGTTATGGGAACACAAACAAAAATGGTCCGGGCTTCCACATTTTCTCAGGAGTCAGATATATAAAAAGCTCAGGAATTCTCTCCCTTACCCAGGCAGTCAAGTTAGTGTAGGAAGGGCTATAGCAGAGGGGTGTAAACCCCAGCGTGCTCCTCTATAGTCTTGGAGCACAGCATTTGTGCTGCTCCCTCACTCGTAAGCTGTCCTTTTGCACAGCTGCTCCACTTTTCCCCCGGGCTCATACGAAAGCGTCTGCATTCACAGCAGGACCGTGAGTGTGGAGACAGCCAGCAGGTCACCACAATCAATAGTAATCACCATAAATACACCTTTCATCCAATGGCCTGAAAGCGCTTGGCAAAAATAAGTCTATCAATATTTCTTCCTAACCCCCTGGTGAGGCAAGTGAGCACAATATAGCATTTTATAGAGGGAAAACACGGCCCGAGAAGGGGGCCGTGTGTGCATGGTGGCCAAGACGGCACATACACAGCTACCAGGGCTTTAGAAGCATCTGCTTATAACACTCATCATTTCAAATTGGCCCCTGCTATCAGATGTGTTGCCAGGCTTTTGATAGTACAGCCCTTTAAATAGAAATAGGATGAAGGAGAGCACTGGTTTTTGTACCTGTCCCCCCCCTGCCCTGGACTCATATCCAAACTTCTTGGTTTCACCTTGTCTTCATGGTGTATTAAAATCAAAACACTCGTATGAACATCCTGAAACACTGGGGAATTTGCAGCTCAGATCTGAGCTTGAAGCTGTTCTCCCAGGCTTTGCAGCGCTTCTATTTTTAGCTGCGTGTCAGAAAGTTGAAGCAGCACGTGGTAAGATGTTATGACTCTTAAAATTACTGTAAGAATGTTCCAGGGAATGGTACCAATTCATCAAAAGTGAGTTGGTTGCGTGAGATAACTGCGCGACCTTTGATGCCGCGCTGAGTTCAGGGGTCGCTGGCTATTAACGCTGCTGCAGTTTCTGCAGCAATAAGCGGTGATTACGGAAAGGGAAGTGGCTATTAATACGGTAAAAGGCACACCTAAGCAAGGGTGTTTACTCGTGTAGCCAGCACGGGGAGGGGGAGCTGCCTTTTGAGATATTTTCTGCAGCTTTTATTAATCTTGTCAAAGCTGAGGAGCTCCTCTGCCACCCCCAAGGCCTGACAGAGGCATTTCCCACTGCTGGGGAAATCAGTCCCTGGGCACCTGAAGGGAAGGGCGCAAGGACAGCAGATGAGGAGAAGCCCTTCTGGTGGGCTGCAAAGCCAGGAGGCTCTGCTAGCCACCCCATGGGGGCTGCAGGGTGGCCTCCCCCCAAAGAGAAGAATATTAAGCCCTTTTCCACAAAATCAGGCGTGACTGCATAGCTCTAAATATTCTCATTGTTTTTGGATGAGATTCTCATCATCTTTAACCCATGGTCAGTAAGTAAAGGTCACCGGTAGCCAACTATAACCAGTATAAATTCAGGTCAACCCTACTTTATGCTTCACTTGTGTGGGAAAATATTCTGCTCCGCGCTCGCTCCCCGCTCTGAAGGGCAGCAGTGCTCAGCGGCGCGCAGCTCTGCAGCCCCTGTGCTCAGACACGCTGGAAACAGGCAGGGCCGCAGCTGCGGAGCAGGAGGCGGAGAGGGTGGCGAGGTGCAGCCCCACCGCCCGAGGGAAGGGAAGAGCCGAGGCCCTTCCTAGGAGAAGGAGCTCAGGCATTAGCTGGTGCGGGTTGCCACAAACCCTGCCGGTCTCAGCTGTCTAGGAAAGCGCTGCGTAGCCTCCGTTATCAGGAGGGTAGGCTGATTTATAGTCACACATGCATTTATAGCTTAATAAGAGCAGTAAAGGCATTTCTCAGGCATTCCTCTCCCAGGCGCCCACAGCACCTTCTTGCCTCTGCTGAGTTTGCTTCTGATTTACGTGAACATAAATTAGAAGAAAATCAGTCACCTCAGATTCCAGACAGTCTGGTGCTAACCAGAGGGAAAAAGAGAGTTTCCACAAATGGCTTAGGTTTATCTTTGCCTGCTTTCAGAAGCATCTGTTTTGAAGCTTCCACGACTAGGCTAGTTAGAAGCCCCTCTGCTTTGCTGCTAAACCCTGGGCTTCTCACACCCAGCGTGGCCAGTTCCATAAGGTTGTGTTCATGGAAAGCACCGCAGTTGGTTTTGTGTTGTTGATACATCCAGGTGTCTGGACTGCTCCCTTCAGGGAAACCCAGGAGCTCCTTTCCACCATGGGTCTCTTCTCACTTTGGATGTACTGTTTGGTTTATGATTCCCGCACTCATCCACACTTTCTTTCCAAGATGTTGAACCTTGGCCATATTCTTCACGTATTTAAGCCACAGGAGGGTCTCATGGACTGTCTAATGTCCATACAATTAATCAGCAACCCTCAGCTGTATTTTGTACTTCGCTTTGATTCAAGTTCCGAGAACGCAGCAGTGTCAGAGAAGCCGTAATCCTATAGAGCATAAAAAAAAGTGACAGCATCTGCTTCTTCCATCCACATTGCAGGGCTTCATTCACCTACTGGGACTGAGGAGGAGAAAGCAATTAAACATTTATAGCTCCGTAACTTACTGGCATGTGGGTGAGCCAGGCTTGTGCGTGTGACCTACGTACACGTGTGGCCTCATGGCTTGGCTGCCTTTTCCCTGTCACTTAAGCGTGGGACCCAGCCCGCTCACCAGGCAGACCTGTCCGTACCCCATGTCATTGAAACAGGCACCTGCTTAAGCCCGGGAAGCAGAACGTGGATATTCCTGGCTTTGGGCTCTCACTCGCACTGCGTTGCCCACAGCTGCCTTCACGGGGACAGCAGGATTAGTTCCCTCTGGTCCCCAGTGTCACCGCAGGGAACCGGATCTCTGTGAGATCTGTGCTGCCAGACACAGAGGTGCTTAGAAGCTCCATGGAGGGATGATTGGAGAAGGTGCTTTTTTTCTGGGAAATGTTTCACCCAGAGCCCCTAAGTGGCAGGTCCCCTGCAAGAGGGCAGGGATGGTGGCTGCCCTTGGGTAGCCTCGTGACGTCCAGACTTGTGTGTTTCTTCCCTCCTCGTGACGTCCAGACTTGTGTGTTTCTTCCCTCCTCGGCTGGTGTAGAGCGGGGGAGCCAGGGCCCTCGACCAGCAGCTATGGCCAGAGCGAGAAATCTAGATGTGCTGGTAAACTTTTGGGAGAGGAAAATAAATTCATCCATCTCTGTAAGAAATGCTGCCCCCAAGAGAAATTTTCTGATTATAGGCAAGGCTAAGTGCACAGGCACCAGCGAATGCACCACCGGCATTGATTATTTCATTATAAATTTCTCTCTTGCTTTTTCACATTTGCTTCTGTCCAGAAATGAAGCACTGGCTACTGAAAATAACAACAGCACCTAAAGCACAATCAAAAACCTGACTTGCACACAAAACCAGTAGGTTTTCCACAGGGGGTTTCCCACTGTTTAGGCTTCTTTAAAGTACAAGCTTCGTTAAGATTATGAAAACATGCGGCTGGATTTTCCACTGTACCGAATAGAAGACAATTACTCAGAGGCTGACAGAGAGTCGCAAGCTCCATGCTAACAAACCGCCCAGGACCAGCACTGCTGATTAAGAGAAGATACGGACAGAGGGATCAGGGACTTTCCCAATTGTATAAATGGAAGAAAAATTTGCCAGTGTGCTGTATCGTGGCTGGAAGAATCTAAGTCCAACACCTGGACGACAACAGGAATTCTGCAGGCCACAGTACAAGGCTCCAGGACCAGTGGAAAGAAGGGCAGGACTGATCCTGAAGGATCTGCTGAGCTCTGTGGCTCTCCGTGAGGGAGACGTGACCTTCTCCACCCTCTTGGGTGAGCAGAAAGCTGTTTGCTGCATTTGGCCTTGCCTCAATTCACGAAGCTGGACAGGGCTTGATCCCAACGCTTCTTGGTATCTCATGTGCTCTATAAGGGAAAGTTTCTGACACTGTATTGGCACACAGCATCTTCCCCAAGGTGCAGTGAGTTCCTCTCCTGTGGAAACAGCGGCCATGGGATGCTTTTGAGGGATATTGCCTGTTGCTGCTTCATTCTAACCCCTGGTTCTCTGCATGAGTGCTAAGGATGGGAGCATTTTTATGATTGCCTGTATTTGACAGATGAGCACAGACAAGTAGGCAAAAAAGAAACTGTCTTAGTCTACAGAGAGGAGAAAAACAACTCCACAGAAAATAGGAAGAGAAAAAAAAAAGTAAATTTATCTTCTCTACCCAGGGCAGAGTCATGAAAAAACATCATCATTTTGCTCAGACAGTGGCATAACCTCCTGTTTCCCAGACGTACTTCCCCCGACTGGCTTGCAGGTATCAGATTTTGTCCATGAATACTCATGAGGCACAAATCAGCCCCTTCAATCCATGATTAGCATGTCACCGCCGTGCTCAGCACTTGCATCATGATTTGGTGTTATTGTTGAACGGGTGCTGTGCCACTTAATTGTTTTTTGCTTAGTGATCCGTTCGCTCTGTTAATATTTAATTCTCCTTTTCTATCCCTCTTTCTACCCCCGGAAGACCTGAAGAGTAGGAAAACATCTTTCATTTTCTCAGGCTTCACATGCTATTGTAAGAAAATACCTATTCATAATCTACTGGAGGTGATAATGATGTTAGACAGTCAATGCTGGAATTCTTAAGTGGTTGCCAATGCTGCTTTATAGCTGAGAAAAAAAAAAAAAATGACCTGATTTGAAATAAAGCGGGTTAGTGTGCTTTATTTGCCTTTTCCAATGGTTCAGGTAATGAACAAATTGTCATCTTTACATATCATCTCCCAGATCCTGAGCTAAGTGCTATATGCCAGCCTGGATGGCAGTAAACGACGCTCTGCCTGGTGCTTTGCATGCTGAACAGAGGTGGATTCACGAGAACAAATTAGACCTTTGATTGATCCTTTAAACAAAAAGAAAAGAAAACAGTAACATTAATTTATATGAGCTGTAGCTGCACTGCATTTTTTATAGTGATCAATATTCTGGGCATTGTAAACAGCAGCTTTACATAATAAATAGCTGCATTATGTAATGCTAGTTAAATTTAGAAACGGTTATTTTATTACCTTTAGCACACATAAAAGAGAGAGTGATGGGGCTGGAGCCCAAGCGCTGCCGCTGCCTGCAGATCCATGGAGCAGCCAGGCTGGCGCGCACGGCCCAAAGGAGAAGCCAAGGGGCCGGGGTTGGTGCCGGCACCGCCAAAACACGGGATAAACACTGCTTATCCTGGGCATCAACAGTGTTTTCCTTTTCCCTCCCCAATAGCACTAGCTGTTATCTGGGCCCTTTCATTTCCAGCCACACACACACGCACATGCAGACAGTTGGGTTACTTGAAAGCAGGGGTGGGAGAATTCAGATTGGCTGCATTAGCCTCAGGAATCTGACCCTCTTGCAGCCCACTGCTGCTAACTCTGCGTTCAGCACACTTTTGTTATGAATAATTACAAGGCATCTCCACACAACGCTGATCCAATAAATGCCCCAAAGTGAGAGCCTCCAAAAACACGAGTTTGGAAAAATATATCCGAAGCAGGAAGGCAGCGTTGTGAAACCTCAGGGAGCTGCACGTGGTGGTTTGGGTCATTTTGCTGCATGCAGGGCGCTCCAGTTGGAGAAGCGGATGGACTTTAATTAGAGCACGAGAGCCTCAGCGTTTCTCCTACTCAGTGTGGTTAGCACCAGTGTATCCGGAGGCAGAAGCAGCCTCAGAGCGCTGTGCTTAGAGACGACCTGCTGGTGGAATTTGTGTTTCTTAATTCATCTTTATGGCCGGGCCTCCCTGCTACAGTTGTAGCTCTGAATTAAATGTTAATCTAAACCCACGTCGAGCCCAAGTAAAATCCAGATCTAGGTCATAATTTCACAAGAGGAGCCAGGGAGGTTTTAATGGAGTGACTGAAAATCCTGATTCTGAAGAGTCTCCAACTTCTTCGGAATATGGATTTGAGCAGAGAACAGCGCTATCTCTAATAGTTAAACTTATTTGATTTTTCTCAACTACTGTTCACAGCACATAAATAAGGATCCTGCCTTGTATCTGTTGTGCCCAGAAGTTTTCAGACTATTGAACAGCACATGGCTGCTGCAGAGCAATCGTTAAAAATTATTTATCCGAGTCTGTGTGAGAGATGAAGAGTTAAAGCTAAATCCCCTTTGAAAGTAAACTTTGCAAAAGCAGTGATTTTTTTTTTCCAAAGGCTGCTGCTCTTGATTTACAAGGATGTTCCCAGTTCTGATTTCAATTAAAGAGAAATCCTCGGGCGTTTCTGCAGTTCGGCGTTGCTCTTTTTTCCACATTGTTATATATTGAGTAATAAACAAAACAAACAAAGACTGTATTCTGCAATGAGCCGCATATGGTCTGTGCAATCCTAGGGAAATCGATAGGTCAGAATCTGGCCTTGGATTGCCTCAGCATCAGCCGTCAATAATTCCCCCAGCTTTAGTGGAATTTCCATCCCTGCAAGTCAAAAAAAGGAATCTGGAGGTACAAACCTCTATAATCTCATTAAAAAGAGGAAAAAAAAAATGTAGGCTCCACTCCTCTACCAGAAGGAAATACAAATAGGAAAGTAGCTGGCGCTGCATCCTCCCATTTATTTGCCAGGCCTCCAAAACCCACCAGGGTAGCTTTTAAAGAGCACATTTCAGATGAAGCCTTGGGAAGCCTTCAAATTCATCCTTTGCTTTTCCCCTGTGGCCTCTCTAGGTGCAGCCTCTCCAGCTGGGTGCACAGGCACCAGGACCACGACCCTGCTCATGCAGCGGTGCCCAAGAGACCCACGGAACAGCACAACGACAGCTACCGCCTCTTTAAATAGTAATAATAATAACAATAATAACAGTAATAATAGGCGTATTGTGAGAGCCAGCAATTCAATTTTCCTTGCGAGCGCCAAGTTACTGATTGCTTTCATCCTACCCCCGGTAATGTTTTAATAATAGCGCACGTTTTTAGCAGCAGCAAAGCGCCGCTCAGTTGGGATGCTGGATGCGGCTCCCGCCTCCCCACGGTGCAGGGGAGCGCATTAGACACAGAAATACCCCAGAATTTAGTGCTCCGGGGTGTGAGATTTACCCTGGGCGCACGGGAGCCCTGCAACAGGCCCTGGAATGGAGTAGATCACTTGGAGGAGACAACAGCCAGGCCTGGTGTGCACAAGAACACGCAGACCAGCAGAGGAAAACTGTGCTCCAGGGCCATAAATATCACAAATATTCGAGTCGGGCTCCTTGGAGCTCCCATTCTCCATTGCAGCTTGGCTGCAGCTTTCCCAGCGTGCGCATGAAATTCCACATGCCCTTTAATCCCCTCCCCGCGCCTCCTCCTAAGGCTTCATTTGTATGCATGCACTTTGTAATCACTCATTCTGGCCATAAAACCTACAGGATTTTAAATTGAACTGAAGTCCCAAATGCTTTAAAAGAATTTATGTTGCATAATTGTACCGGTTTGCCCGAAAACAAACAGTGATGTATGGTTAAAATATTCTCTCGGGGCGATGACTCAGATCCTTCCTTGTGGTTTAGACCTTGCTTGGCTGCTGATGGTGCAACTTGTAATCTCGTCTTTAGATTCAGGGCAAGGAAAGACAAACAATAAAATAAGGCACAGAGCGGCGGGGCAGAAGATGAGAAAACACAAGTAATTTGAAGCCTTTAGAGATACTCGGTGCTTTCATTTGTTCCATATCAAGGCAACGCTGCAGATTATGGAGAAGGAAACCATCCCTCGGGGTGCATGCTGATCTGTGCCCAGGCAGAAGAGGATAGCAGGACTTTTGGCTCAAACTGAGAACAAATGAGTAACCCTAAGAGCTGCAGGGCTGAGCACCCTGCAACCCTGCAGCTCCCCAAAGCACCGCTCCATCGCTATGGATGGGCTGCTGGAGCTGCTCGTAGCCCAGGGAGGATGCGGGTAAGTGTCTCACATCTGCACATGGCATCAGCAAGGACAGCATTGGTGATCCCGAGACTGGGGCTGCCTCCTCTATGCTGCAGGGATGTTTATGCCCCAAGTCAGCACTCTGTGCTTTTCTGCTGCCCCCTTGTTATTTTAACATTTGTTACCTTAAACGTTACTTCCCCTGCTTTGTTTTGTGCGATCATCGTTCGTGCCCCAAGACTGCACATACTTAAGTTCACTTTCCAACCAAGGTTCAAACCTTTACACTACAGATGCAACCTCCAAGCAGTGCTATGGCTGCAGTGGGCAGCCCCCAGCCAGCGTGGCCGTGTTTGCAGTCCGATACACGCACAGCTGCAGCATTCAGAGCTGCTCCCCAAACCGCATCCATCCCCGTGTCCCTCAAACACAGAGGAGAACAAGGGAGAGCAGACAGCCCTGCTCAGCAGCGTGCTGAGCCGCAGCTTATTGCTGCACACATTTACGTGCTCTTAGGAAGCGAGACCTTGCTTGGTCTGGAGATCATCGCTTGCGTAGTGCGTACGTACAACCACAAGTCTCAGTGGTGACTAAGAGACTTGGGGATTTCCACTCCCGGCACGTACTAAAGCCACCTCTGCAGCTCAGCGTCAGCAGGCGTCTACAGGACATGGCCGCAGGTGGATCTCCCTGTTTATTTGGGGTTTTGGCAGGAGGGCAGAGAAGTCTGTGGTTCTGCTTCGCCCAGTCAGCACTGGAAGCAATACCCACTCCTGGGGACCTTCATGTCTCCATGCAGCCCTGCAAGCTCCTTCCACCCTTCCTTTCCCCAACAGAAAATGGCTCTAAAATGCCAACACTATGGGCTCTATTCAAGTAGCACATCTACCTCCCGCTCCAAGTAAGGCAGATCAGCATAGTTTGCAATGAAAGAATATTTTAAAAAAATAGCAAGAGGAAAAAAAAAATGTTAACTTCACAGCAAAGAATAAAATAAGAAACTATTTTTTTTTCTCCCTCTCCTGAAGGCAGTGCCAAGCATCACCAGGGAACATATCAATTTATAACAGCTGTGGACAGCTCTTTCTGTCCCAGACCTCAGCAGTTTAATTGGGAAAGCATGGTAAAAGTTAACAGATCTGCGTCCAGCAAGGTTAGCTCTGAGGTTAGCAGATTATGATGCAAAGAAAAAAAAATAAAAAAAATAAAATCAGTCTGTATTTTTCTCTTGCCATGAATAGCGTAATAGCGTTATAGCCACCGGAAGGGTAGTCTGATCTTCTCACAGTCTGTGGTCTCCCACAGTGGAAGGGGCAACCAATAAAAACAGGTTTTTGCTCTAAACACCCCCTTTTCCTTTCTCATTACACATCTACATAACCATAGTGCTGAAGAGGTGGTTGCTAATACCACAGTTGCCTGTGATCCTGTTTTTGCTGGAGTCATTCTTTGCTGCAAGTCCAGGGAGCGATGTTTGTGCTCATTTTGTAGAATGTTAAAAACAAAAGGATTGTTAAATCTTTTCAAGTGCTTCTGCAAAAAGCTCTTACGATTCTTTTCTCCTTCGTTACTACAATTCTTGTTCCATAATGATGGAAATGGCTGTTCCACCCTATACCATGACTGACAAAGATGGTGAGAGGCAGCAGTCCTTTTTCTAGAGTATTTCCAGTCAAAACAAACCAGACTTGTTAAAGGAAGAGAAGAAAAAAAGAAAAATAAAAAAGCAAAACAGAAACTTGCAAAGAGTCAAGGGAGAGGGAAACAGTGGCTGGGAGGAATCCCTTGATCTCTTTTGCAGTCACCTGCCCTGTCCTGGCTGGCCCGTAACTAGTTTGCACTAGCTAATTTTGATATACATTATGAGAAATTGTTTTGTTTCCCTGCTATATAAATGTAAGTCACAGAATCATATTGACAATTGTAGTTTAGAATTCAAAAAAAAAAAATAATAAAATCCATTTCATCTTTGAGGAGATCACTGTAGAGTAGGGCTGATCTACTTGCACGATGTGCTTTGAGAAGCCCTGGTTAAGCAATCCGAGTAAATGCTAAGTGCTATTAATAAAACTAAGATAACTTTGAAACTCTACACTAGGGAAATATCAAATCCCATCAAAACACTTTCAAAAACCATGCAGGTTCTCCTAAAGGGTAACAGGTTTTAAAAAAGAAAAGAGGTAAGCACTGTGAAATACAACATTTTTCACTCTGGAATGACATTCCAGTTTAATTACTGTATATTATAGTAATGGAGAATAAAGGAATTGTGATCAAAATGAAGTGCTGTGCTTCACTCAGAACTGCTTTGACTTGAAGGAAAGTTTCAGGGATCTCGACCAGAATGAAGTCGCCTGGGAAGAGCCCATGAAGACCCGTCTGCAGCAGCTCAGTGCTGCAGGACAAGCTGCACGTGCCCCAGCGGCTCTTCCCGGGGACATCCCCACTGCTCAAGCGCTGAACGGAAAAAGCTGCCCCCGTCTTTAATTCCCACTGCAAATCTGACACCAGCGGCGCTGCGGTTGCTGCAAGGAACACGAAGGCTACTTTGTGAACTTAAAATAGTGGTGTTTGTTACTCTCAAGCTATAAATACGCTGCTCGGAGGTGTCACGTTGCAGCAAGCTCCACGAGGATCTTGGTCTTCCGACCCCGCCAGGTGAGGGAAACCCAGTGCTCTGCCAAGCCGGGCACCGCGTCCTTCCTGAGGAAGCAGGAGAGGGAATTGGGCTCTCCCTCCCGCTGTGCTGCGGGCTGGGCCGTTTGCACAGCTCCTGCATCCTGCGGTGCAGCACGGCCCAAGGTGCCTCCTGCAGGGAAAGGTCTCAGGATCCTTCTCTTCTTCTTCCCTTCAGCAGGGCCGCACTTCTCCATCTGCCCCTGCTCGATAGCAATAGCCAACACCGTCCTCCAGGCAGGAGAGCAACCAGGATCCTCTCAGGACCCAGCACCACCACCCTATGTCAGACTCCAAGGATTGCCAACTCCTACGGCGTGGGAAGAGCAGGCTATCAGGAATACTGGCCTTAGGATGGACCTTCAGAAACAGCCTCCTCGCGTATTACCTTGAGCTGCTTCTCTACATGTTCCTGCCAGCAATCTCTTATTAGAATATTTGTGGAAAACAAGCTCTGGAGCACCATGAGCAGAGCCAAGCAGATTAATTTAAGACAAGCAAATATTTGTGGGAAAGTTTATATTTGCTTGCACTATCCACCCAACTATCATTTTTACTCTAGCATTTTTTCCACGAGTACACAACTTCGCTGAGGTACCTTATCACAGGAAAGATAAATCAATTACCCTGTATTTATTTTCATGTTTTCCAGCTTTGAGGCGCTAGCAGAAATTTTGATATTTCCTCCGAGAAGAATCTGGTTTGGGCTCCGAACTTAACTCGGAGAATTAACATTGCTGAAACTTTGACCTCAAAGCCACAAATGGAAAGAAAAATAGAGATAGATGAGCATAACGTTCTGGAAGCTCTAAAGGGTGAAAAACAGATTTTAATACATTTTGTAACATCTGCTTGAGCTAAGGAAAAAAAGGACATTTTACTAAATCTGCATCTCAGAGCCCATTACTAGATAAATCACAAGCATCTATTGGATGGATTAAGGCTAGGAGTGTAGTTTTCCAGATTTGGAAGCATCTGTCTGCATCATTTGAGCAAAAATTTTTCAGACATACACTTTGGTAGGCCTTGAAGCCAAATTGTATTTTTCCTGTTGAAATTTGTCTAATGAAAAGGGAAATGTCTGCTAAATCAACACACAGATTTGACTCCAGTCTAAATTCTGGCCCACCCACGTTTCCCAATGGTGGCTCCCGAGCTGCCGCCTTCTGGATGAGGGACAGTTGTCCCCTGACAGCAAGAGCTTCATAAAAGCCTTTGCATTTCAGTTTTCTTCCTTGCTTCAGATGAAAATTGATGTCAAAGGCATGGGAGGTATCTACAGGCTGGTTATGCCACATTCCAGCTCTCTTCAGCATTGCAACATACTTTGTTTTCCAGGGACTGAAGACTTTAAATTGTGCAAAGCCACCAAAATACTTGGCATTTCAAAGGCCCTTGTATATTCTGCCTCAAAAAAAGAGAGAAAAAAAAAAAAGGAACAGGAGGAAAGGACATGCTGCATCTGTCTCATGAGGCTTGCGCTGCATGTTCATCTTTTATCTGTGCATGGGCTGCTAAATGTTCATACTCTTATGTCAGAAAAGACAAATCCACTCGAAAGAGTGCAGATCTTTACAGATCCATTGATTTACAACAGATGAGAGTCTGCTCTGAATTTGCATCACACCAGTAGAAAATAGAGCACATGGTTTTATGCAGCGCTAGACAAATATGGCACACACAGGAGTCTGACCAAGGTGTCCTTGACTTCTGTAGGTTTTACAATACGTAGAATCCTCTGCTTTGTAGTAAAGACACCGGCTTTATCGCTCAAATGCTCTTGGTGAATCCACCACGTGCTTTGAGGACACCAGGGGATAAACTGTGGACCTCAGTGGTCCCATTGACCACAGTTGAGTAAAGGCATGATGATTTCGTTGAAATCAGATTGAGAGCGCAAAATTGTGACCTGCATTCTCCACTGTGTCTGTTAAAGGGAAAATATGGCCCTTTTCCTTACTTTGTCAAGCTTATCTTTTCCTTATCATATCAAGCTTGTCTTTCTGTCCTTTGCCTTTCAATTTCTTTTCTGTTCCAGTCTTGACTGCCTTCTTGCTTGTGGTATCTCATTCCATGCTGACCCCCATTTCTCATTTCCCACAAAAATACTGTGGAGAGAGGACATTATTTGGCTCTGTCCAAATAAAAGGATGAAAGGAAACCAAAATTAGATCAGCAGTTCCACATGTGGAAAATGCCACACAAACACTTCTATGGTTTTTCCAAGTTGGAAAGAGAGAAGGGGAAAAATAAACCGGCTATTAAATCAGACCTGATTCACAATTTTCAGCACTGATACTCCAGTCTAGGAATCCTTCAAATCACAAGGAGAGTTTTGCAGATATTGATTTGATTAGTTCAATGCAGTAACTTAAAGTGAGCCAGACATTTTCCATTTGCACTTCTGCAACTGGAGGCACTAGGATTATTCCAAGCTTTTGCTCAACACCGTTGCATGTGCCATCTTCTGCTCCTCCCTTCTCAAATGAAGGGGGAAGAGCGTTAAATAAATCAGACTGGAGCACAAGAGACGCCATGCAGGGCAAGACAGGTCAGGAATAGATGGCATTGCTTGCCATCCTCTAGTCCGGGTGTCCTGCAACCCAGCAGGACCCCATAGCCAAATATGCGCTTGCACTGCAATGACTGTGCCATGGAACAGAGCCGTATGATTGGAAACTGGATAATGAAGTAATGCATCAGGCTGAGGGGAGCTGAAGTGTCACAGGGATCTGCATTAAATCTAGCTTTAAGATAATGCCTCCGCTAATGGGGAGCAAAACCGTGTGAATGATCTCAGCAGAAGTTCCTAAATTATGAGGAGTTACGAGCAAAGCAACTAATTTGCAAGTATGGCTTTAAAATTTCACTGCAGGGGGAGGAGAGAGAAAAAAAAAAAAAAAAAGCTGGCCTGGCAGTGAGAAATCCTGTCTCCTTGCCTGCAAACATATGGTATTTCACATTAGCGATGCAGCGCGCGCTGCGTCGGGCTGACGGGGCTTGCGGCATCCGGTTGCAGGCAGGTGAAAGCCAGGGGAGACACAAAAATAGCTCCACAACCCACAGTGCCGCCCACGGGAAGGCACAGGCGGCCGCGGGGCTCCCCAACGCTGGGGATGCTCCCGGGAATGCGGAGCCTCGGAGCTGCTGCCGGCCTCGCAGGCTGTGGCTGGTGGCAAGGGGTATCCACATCCTTGATAGCACAAAACCCCATACCCAGAGCGTTTCTTTTTGCGTTAGTCCAGGCTCGGTTGAAGCCGCTTTGGCAGAGGATGAGCTGGCTGCCCCTGCCCAGGGCTTAGTCACCTCCAGATGAAGCGCAGACCACAGGATGCTTCCTCAAAAGGAGCTGCCTGCAGGGGCTCGTCCCAGCTGTGCACACCCCGCGGTGACCACCGCCGGCAAGAAGACTTCAACATCATCTCCCACTTCCCCCATGAAAAGTCTATTGGCAGCCCTTGGAAAGGGCTTCTCCTGTCCGGAAGCCCCAACAGAAGAGTTTCCATGACAAGGTTTCTGGAGCTTTGCACCTTCTGCCCATCACATTTATGGGAATAGAAAGGATATTGCTAGGACAGAGGCAGAGATATCTGCTTTGTCAGCCCCGCATGTACAGCCCAAGCAGAGACTGAAATCAGTTTGTATCTGCAGTATATGGCAAGCTGCCTCTCCTAAAACCCAAACAAACTTAGCCTGTAAAGACAACACATCCTTGGCCACAACCTTTTGTTCAGAGATAGAATAACTAGGGCAAAAAATAAGGCTTCAAGAGGAGCTGGATGCAGTTAGAATGAGATTAGCTGGCATGGAGTCTAACACCAACAGCAAAATCCAGTGACCAAGGAGGATTCTTCCAAATCCGTTAGTCTCTGGAAGCAATTCCCATGTTGATCCTTGCAAGCTGCCCAGTTTCATGTTTCCTCTTGGTAGCAATGCTCAGTAGAGCCAGTAGCTGCACCCTTCCTTCCCCTTGGGGCTCTCATTCCCTGTTATGTCAAAGTTAGCCCTTCTTCCTCATTGCTACACTTCGTCCTTATAGAAAGGAGAAGACATTATTTGGATTATCTTAGCTCTCTCCCTCCTTGTGTAAGCACTAGAGATATTTTTGACTGCCCTTTTCAATTCCAGTTGAAGTTGGTGCCACGGGCAGCTCTAAGTAGATTGCTTTTGTGATTTATGCAGGTCCAGAAGAGTCCAAGGATCATTTATCTTCAAACCAGGAGAGAGATTAAAGAGTCATGGTAGTAAAGCTTCCTGCAGAGCAGGAGCTGAGCATCAAAGAGGGGAAAGTGCCATTGTTTTACTGAGACATGACAATGTGAAACAGGTTTGAATACTGGAGGGTTTCTCTTTTTTTCTAAAAAACTGAATAATTTGCCTTTAAAAGAACTTTTCAAAAAAAAAAAAATGGAATACAAATAAGTCTGGGTGGACATTACTGTGAAAACATACCTAGTAAAGGAAGAGAAAAATGCTCGCAAAAGCCCAAGTGGAAACACAGCCTAATTGGCCCTAAACTCCGCAACATACAACCTTGACAACTTCGCAAACCCCTGCAATACGGAGGGTTTTATACCAAGGAAAAGTTATTGATAACTCATCTCTATTAAAACACACTTCTGCATTAGAGAGGTGGGGAAGAAAAAAAAAAAAAAAACTTTTAAAAAGAATTCATATCTTCCTTACTTCAACTCAAAATGTAGGAAATATCTCACCAGGCTTCTTCTTCCCCTGCTTGAGCTGGTTCTGCAGCCAGGCGAGTCTCCTGAATGAGCTCCTGGGCCACACTAAAACCATTCCCTAGGCCTGACTTTGACCATTTAAATTGGGTAAATCTGGTGCCATTTGGTGGGTAAAAACACAACAGCTGACACGTTGCTTCTGCAGGGATGGGGTGGAGAGTTTAAATTAGGTAAATCTGGTGCGTTTTGGTGGGCAATAAGCATACAGACAACTTCTATCAAGTGACAACAGTTGACACTGGTCCTGCAGGGATGGGAGTGCAGAGGTTCTGTCCTTTGCGTTTCCACAGGAGTTACCAATGTAGCAAAAACCTTTGGAAATTTGATCTTGTCATTTGAAAGGGAGGAAACTGAGGAAAGAAGAGAAGTGGGAAAGATCCTGTTTACATTTGCAGTAGATGCTCTCTAGAAGAGGAAAATACTTTTATTTCCCTTGTGGATTACCAGTTCATTTTGCTGCGGAAGGCACTAATGGAAAATAATAAAACCCATTTTAGTCAGACTGTATATAGAACACTTACAGGTCAAGCCAATGCTCAAAACAGACAGTTATAGAACAGAACACATTAGTTTGTCACCAGCATCTACAGTGGCCAGGGGATTTTTACTGTTTCAAATTGAATTTTATAGGTCAAGGCCTTTTGTGATTCTTGAAAAACTCTATCTCTGTAAAGATAACGTGAGCACGGAGGCTATAAAGATACACAACCTCTGTATTTGTTAACATTACAAAAAAAAGGAGGGGCCGGAACTGTAGCGAGAACTGTGACAGTCATAAGCCACAGAATATTTGACCACTAATTGTTATGGACTCAACTATTTCCATATCGTCTCCTGCTGCTAATTCAAATCCCTGAACAAAATGCACAGGAGTTCTCACCCACTGAAAATGATGCCTTTTCCGTTTGTAATGGAAAATCCACCGATGACCGGAGAGGAACCGTGCTCAGAGGGACCCCAGTCGATCGATACCGAGCCCTGTTGATAGGTGCAGTGGGACAGAGGCCACGAGGAACCTGGAGACGGAGGGGTATCGCTGAGGACAACGAGGGAGCAGTAGCTCCGAGTGCATCGGCCTAGTGATCCATCAGTGTTCGATCCTCCTCCCGGCCCGTCGGTGTGGAAAGCGGTCGATGTCGATAGTCCGTGACGCTTCCCTTGAGCAACACGGGCCCCGGAGCCAAAGGGATGCGCGTGTACGGAGACCTAGCAGAGCTGGGCCCTGTCGATAGAAAAGCGATCGGAAAAGGATCATGTTCATCTGTTTTAGGATGAATTCACTTATCTGCATGTTCAAGTGACCTCAGACATCTTGTGTGCACTTTTATACTTTGTATAATGCGTTGAATGGGGTCCCGCAACTGTACAAGGTTGGCTGCTCCTTGGCCATTCGCCTGGGATATAAAGACTTTTCTTTATTTCCTCCGTTTGCTTTTCTGTCCCTTTGCTTGCAGGCAGCTCAGCCCAACAGGGGCACGGCGGGGCTTGTAGGAGGATGCTGTCCCCAGCACCCACGTGCAGGTGAGCCCAACACCCATGGGTGCCCCTAGGATGTCTTTGTGCTCTCCCATGAGCCCATCCAAGCAGGGGCCAGCACCAAGCCCACCTGCTGCAGCAGTGGTGGAAATTGCCCCTCATCTTGCTGTACAAAGTCCTTCAGAGCATGGAGATGGAGGTCCTGCCTGGCCCTGGAAAATGCAGCGTGTCCTTGCCTTATTCCTTGCCTTATTTTGTTGCCTGAATTATAAACAATATTCACTCCGAATCCCTGATTTGCCCACCCAGAGGACGGAGCACGTTTGCTTGCCCATGTCTGCACAGGTCCCATCCCGACATTGGGATATCAGCCGGCTCCTGGACCAGGCATCTCATGGCAGTAGTTGCTAAGCAGCTGCCTGGCACTAATTGCGTTATTACGATACCGAGCAAATGCACCGGGGCGCTTTCGCGTGAGGTTTCCCAGGCAGCTGTCCTAGCTCCGAGCAGCGAGGTCCATAGGATGCTGCAATAATCTCCTTGGGTCGGAGGGGAAGTCTCTGCTTGAAGCGCTCAGCCAACGCTGCCGCCGGGCAGGGTCCAGCCGGCTCACGGACTGTGCTGATCGCAATCGTAATTAATAAGGACAAAACACTCGGGCCTGAACCGCTCTGCTTGGCGCAGAGCAGCCCTCTGCATGGGCGGTTAGGACGCCTGTTCTTACAGAGCAAGCCTGGCCCGTTTATCTCCAAAATAAAAGAGCCGAGCATCATTATCCCTATCTCCGAGATAAAGCGTTTAACGGAGGGCTTTGGCAACAGTACAGAGAGGCTCCCTGCAGGCATTGCACATCAGAGATGTATTTTTTTTTTGTTTTGTCCTTATCTGAACTTTGCTTTGGTTCCTTTTTTTTTTTTTTTTTTTTTTTTTCCCTTAATCCCAATTACGTTTCCTCCTTTGCTTTCCCAAGCGGCACCTTCGGGTGTCCCTTGCCGAGAGGACCAAGTGCATCGGTCGTGTCACGATGGTGCTAGGTGGGAAATACATGTGGCCACTTCACTTCCCAGTAATCTCTACTAACGCCTGGCATCGCTATCATTTTTTTTGCAGTTTTTTCCTGTTATTCCTCTTAGGTAACCACCCTCCCCACTCCTCCTTGGGGGAGGAATTAATAGCGTGCTGTGCTCGTGCTAAATATTGATTGACTTTTTTTTGTCTTTATGGGGAAAGCTGTGCAAACTGCTGGACAAGGATCCGAGAACAACAAATATTAATTCTGCTAATGTTTGGATAATGGCAGAGATCTGCTGTTCTTTGGTGGGAATAAAAACACCTCCCTCTCGTGAAGCGCTGCCACAAGCAGCAGGTGCCTCCGTGGAGAGCTTGGCAGCACATTCCCCTTGGTGCACGTGGAAGTTTGCAGGATGTCCAGCAGAACCTGGCATGGCAGAGCTGCCACTACGCAAAACTGCTTGTTAGCCAAGAGCCCCAGCACTGGTATTGCTTTTATTTTTCTAAGCTTCTCAAACCTTTCTTATCCATGGAAAAGAATGGAAAGACAACCAAGAATGCAGGCAATAAAATCCATTAAGCTGCTCCCTTGTGCTGCGGATCCCCATGTCTGAGTCACGGAAAACCACTCAAGAATCCTCGAGGAGGTGCCAGGGATTATTTTGCATTGGCAGGAAAAGAGAGTGAATGAGCTGACACGTGGGTGAGGGTGGAAGAGGAAGACAAATGGAAAAGGAGAGCAGCAGTGTGGGCAGGAGGCGAGAGGGAAGCAAGAGCGGAGGCAAGACCTGCAGCAAGACGGGTTTTGCAGATGCACGGAAACAAGGTGACTTTTATACAGAATAAAATGAATCTCCCTCTTCTAAACAGAGATGACTGCAGAGCTTGCTGTTTATGAGTCCTCACCTCCACAGTAAATGCAAACGGGGAGCCTTTAGGGTGCAAGTCATGCGCTGTCTCTGCACATAGCTGGGAATCTCAGCTGAGGGGGAATGAAGATAGCGCAGGGATTTGATTCTCATGGAAGCTGAATGTATGCAGGAGCTTCAGGACCAGATTTTCCCCCTGCTCCTTGCTGCTGCAAGCCCATTTGGATGGCAGCGTGGCTTTGGAGCAGCAGGCATGGACTCCACTTTCTGCTCAGCTCCTGACACCCCGAGTTCAGGACTTTGGGAGAGGTCTGAGTCCCTTTAATTTCTTTTTTCGGCATCTGCTATTGCTGACTCCACAAAGGTCTGTGCACCATAACGAGAGAACTTTTCTAATGACTCAGAGATTTCTAAATTAAATGTAAAGTGTTTATTGCAGAGATGCACAGCAATACATTATGCATTACTGTTTCAATACAATAACATAATCCGGGTAGAAATTATCCGTGTGAGCTGCAATCAATTTCAGCACCTACTCTTTGCACGCCTGACAGTCTGGTCATTGGGCCGTGGAAAAGTGCTTTTACTTGATGACTGCTGATGGTCGCTGTGGCTTTGACAGCATCGTTTCAGATCCAGGTTGTGCTGTGCGGCAAACACCACACTCCTTCACTCTGCTCTTGGACCGTCCCTCGCTCGCGGGGCGTCATCGAGGTCTCTATTCGGTGGCAATAGCTGTGGGGCTGATCGGGCTTCCAAACCCACTGCTGCCGTTTCAGCATCCGCATGTCCTGGGTGCAGTCCGGGTACCTGGAACCTGAATGCGTTCCGGTAGCAGCACTGTGGGCCAGTGAAGGGTATATGTTGTGTGAGGTGAAAAAAAAACCCACAGTGCTCAGTATTTTGTGCGATTAAAAAGCAAAAAAATTCCCAAAGGAGATGCTGAGATAATAAGCTCACAGTAGGGATGGGAAGCATCTGAGATATATATACCCTACGATCACGTTTTGTTGGTTACAGTGTTATCACCTTCCTTCTTGAGTTTTGTCAGCATGTGTTTCAAAAGCACGGAAAGGTGCTTAAAATAAACACGCAGTTAACCCAATGTAGGCAGAGAGTGCTCGTGTGTTCCCACCTGCTCTGCCAGGCAAAACTTGGATTTCTCCCGTTTGGGCAGCACAACAACAATGCTCCACCTGGGTCCTGGCGTTAACACGTACTCACATGGTGACAGCAGTGCTGGACCAGCGGTCTGGAGACACAAGGTTTAGCAAAACCTGACCAGAAAGTGTCTTTCTGCCTCAAAATGCTTACGGACTCCTGAAGGTAGCGCCGAAGGTAGCGCACGGAGAAGCCAGGACCTCATGTTGACCCCAAAATGTGGCCCTGCTCCATAGGGAGTCACTGTGACCTTAATCCGAGGTGTGAAACACATAGCCAGGACGGAGGAGGCTCTGCTGGAGTGGGGCCAGTGCTGACTTTAGTGTAAGAGCACATAAATCAAGGAGAAAAGAGAGCGAGGGCTGACTTGCACAGTTACCCGATCTCAGCTGGGCCTGGCTGATTTATTTGGAATTGGAACAGCGGTAGCAGTTTACGCCTCCTAGTGCAGATTACAAGATAAATCTGGCTTTCAATAAGACCCACTGGTGACTGACACTGACAGAGCTTCTAAATCACCGCAGCTGCGTGGATATACCCGACGGCCAGACGCAGCCCTATAGGTCACGTCTCTTCTTGGCTGGTGTAAATCAGCACAGGCTGGATTGAGACGTGGTGTCAGGTTCGAGCGCCTGTCTCATTTTTATTTAAGTGTTTATATGGTAATTCCAGCTTAGATGGACACCCGAGGGCTCCAGCCCTTCTCTGCTCTGACTGCCAGTACCACGGGTACTACCTTTCAGGGTGAAAACTTGAGGTGTTGATTTAGAGTCCGCGTGTAGGTGTCACGGGAAGGGTGATGGTTAGGAGAAAGCAAACGTGAGTTTCTGCCCATCCTAAGGCCAGGGAAGATGCAGAGAGGTGGCCTGAGCTGCTTTCGATGGGGCTGGAGGAGCCGGGAGGCCCCTCAACATCTCCCATCAGATGGAGCTGGTCTTACCCACTAACCACTTGCTTAAAAACCATCTCATCCTATCAAGACCTAAGAATATGACCGTGAATACCCATTTTGCAATATGGTAAAGGGTTTTAGCTGCTAGTAACATACACTAGATTTGAACCAGCCTCTTCAGGAAAAAAGATTTCTACCCTGGTCGCAGTCGCCCACTTGGCTTACCAGTTGCCTGCAGTGAATGCTCCTTGTATCAAATGACACTCAGATCTGTTGGAGAGCATGACAGCACGCCCGAAGAATGTTGAGCTGGTGTTAGCATTAATTCCAATTATTAATATGCTCCCAGATCTTTTCCACTGACTTCAACACTACAGACAGATTTGCAGCCAGTAATATTGGCCCCGGCACCCTGGATCGCCAGCGCTATCCTAGTTTGCTCCCAGAGATAATCCGGCTTCGCCTGTATAAACTTACAGTCGTTACGGCGGTAATGAATTCCAAATAGGAGACGAAGCTCTGACTTTTACGGGTTCCTTATGCCGCGCGTCTCGCTGCTGTCAGCAGGTTTGCTATTGCTGCCAGATGTGCACGGCGGGGACAGGCTGGGACAATCCTGGCGCCCTCATGGGACAATCCAGGCGCTCCATGATGAGCATCTGGAGCAGGATAGGGCCTGCCGTGTGTGCAGGGACGCTTCCCTGGTGGTGCTGAGCTCCGGCAAAATGTCGCTGTTTGACATTCGGAGAACATGAGCACTCCTGGATCCTCCAGCACCATCATACCCAGACCATAAGGTCATTCCTGTGTGGGTTTTATCTGGACCTATTACTCTGCGTATTGGATAATCCCACCAAGACACAGCATGTCATGAAAAACAACCTCTTTTTGAAATTAATTGTATTTTGCTTTTCTTAGCGTTTTGCATGGTCCAAGACAGACTGTGTGGCAAGGCTCCATGGTCTGGATTGAAGGGAGGAGGAAGGGAGGCATGAGCTGATTCTTCTCTGCCTCTCACAGGCACTTCTCTTCGAGGGAGGAACTTGCCTCGTGCAGATCCTGCTATTCTCCGCACTCGTGCTCTTAGTTCACATTCCCATTTTGGCACGTTTCACATGGCTGGTTGGTCACCGTAATATTTGATTCCGTGCAGTAATGGCTCATTATCCCGAAGAATCTGCATGTTTACTTCATCGCTTGGTATTCACCCATTTCTCAGCCTGTCACCAGCCCAACAGAAAGTACATGTCCCCCGAGGGTGTAGTTGTACTGTAAGTATCATCATAGAAAGTCAGAAGAGTCACCATCAGTGATATTAGTCCACTCTCCTTTTGAGGAATACTGCCTTTTCTAGAAAAGTCCAGCAGCTCTGAAGACAATCTGATCACCAGAGCGCTCAAATACTTCCATGATGGATATGGTATGAAAAGTGAGACAAGAATACAGCAAAGGGACCATTTCTAACAGTTGGTTTTGTCTTCACGAAACAAAAGCTAGAGCCAAAATGTGCTGCTCTTCCTTGTTGGCAATGTTTGAAGAGCTATGTCGTACTGAAGTCCCTTTACAAGCTGAAGGAAACACCCTACATGCTTGGGATTTATTTATTTGTTTAGCTTTCCTATTGAGGAACTCATTTTGCAGTACTTTGGACAAACCTGCACGTTAAACTGGAGTTTTTTACGGTTGCGAATTACCTTGGTGGCCTTCACTGCCGTCTTGACTAGGCTCCTGGGCACAAACCATCAGCCGGTGTGGTGGGACGTCACTCCCTTGATGCCCCTCATGACAGTTAATGCTAGTTGCAAATTCCTCTCTTTGTGTCACTTAGTAGCTAGATGGCACTGAAGGTATTTTGTGGCATCTACTTTCTCAGGTATGGTGAAGAGATGACTAATTTGCTTGCGAGCGGTAAATAATTGCAGAAATTAGTATTATTCATTTTTATTGCTGTTGGACCAAATTCTGACTGCTACTATAGCTGTTTCACGTAGGTGTGACTACAATAACAACTGAATGGGATAAGCAAGTCAGACCCCTCACTCTCCACTTCTGTCACATCCTGGCTCCATAGGCAGCCAAGGGGAGGAACCAGTGATAACACTCGTTAGTCACCTATTGCAGATGGCCTGAAGACAGCTGAAGACTCCTCTTACATAAGAGATAAGGCAAATATGAGACAGAGAGCACTTTAGGAGGAGAATAAAAGCAGACTGAAACAGGCTGGGGAAAAGCAGAAATTGCAGTTTCTGGGATTGTTTATAATTCGTGACTGACTTGGCACAGGGCTTTCATTCCTTACCACAGCAGGGACTTGCCAAACTTGGGAGCAGCTCCGGATTTCAGTCTCATGATTTCATCTACTTGGCTGCCGATACGAAGCCGTGGTGCTCCAGGACCCTTATTTGTTTTATGATTCGAGCAGAAAGCTCTCAGTCAGAATCACAAAATCATTACAGCTCGAACAACGTGTCGGTGAGTCGAGACCATTTTTCACCCACATTAGTGCTCCACGTGCCGCTCCGCTGACTCCGTGGCGCTTCTCCGCAGTTCCTCCAGAATTACCTCCTGGCACAGCTCCTAGTGAATGAAAAGAGGAAGCTGGATTGCTTCACTAATAACCTTATTTCCAGTTTGTTTCAATTATGCTGCTTTTTTCGGTGGGTGTTAAGCAGTTGTTTTGGTCTCGCCGGTTCAAGGCATGTAAAACATGTTGGGATCGTTTAGCGATCGCTTGTGCTCGGCTGCTCCGGCTCGGCATGCGAAGCAGCCGGGGTCTTGAGAATCCCATCAATTATGTTCAGCCTTGGCTCGCTGCAGGCTCCGCTTGGAGCTGCTGCCTCATCTCTGCTGTGGATGGGGCTGGTTGCGAGGAGTTAGCCCGAGGGGACCCCGTGTCCCAGCGCAGCTGCTGCTGCTGACAAGATGGGCTTGGACGCGGTCTACGGAGGTTCGGGAGCTTTGTGTTTGAGGGAATGTGGTGCTGAAATAGACACTTCTTAAGCAAGAGCCCTGAGCCAGGGCATGGGGTTCTTCCCTGGGTGTTGCAAGATGCTCCACACAAGCACCATGTGCAGGAGGAACCCAGGCTTGGTGGCGGTTAGATGAGGAAGAAGTGGCACCAACAACTTTGGAGGCTGCAGGTCTCTGCCCTATCAAGTAATGCACCACTGAGGACGCCTCCCTGCATGACCTAGGTCTGCTTCTCTTATGCAAGAAGAGCAGAACCTGGTCCAGAGTCTGGCCCAGACGGTGCTGGCCAGTGAGGTTCAGGCTGTAGGCAGGGCCTGGTGAAACCCATGTGAAGTTCTCGTTGGCCATCACTGATGGCAGGATGCAGCTCCGTGCTCGGACAGGCTAGGGAAGCGATTGCACTGTGACAAAGTGGGTGCAAAGGAGACATTTTCCTCATTTGTTGCCGCTTTGGAGAGCATTTCTGAGCAAACGTGGTGGATTCAGCTGCCTGCAGGAGATATTTCTGACCTCCTTGATTGTACCACAGTAGAAGGAAAAAGGGGGTTATATCGTTACATAAAAAGCTCTATGCATCTGTTTGACCTAATTCTGATCTTGCTTGCACTCTTTTAAGTCCACGTGGCTTTAGCAAAGCAACGCTGACTTGCACCAAGGCAAAGGAAGAAGAACTCAGCCTAATTTCTTTGGTCTGCTCCTCCTGTACAATGGGGCTGTGATGACATTTCTACTGTGCAATGGTCCTGTTTTTACTTAATTCATCTTTTTTCTTGAGCGAAGGGACCACACTGGCTCCAAACACGAACTGTGGCCAGACTGGGAGGCAACAAGCTGGGGATGGTCCTGATGTAGCTCCACCACCAGAAGAGATTGCAAAGTAGTTTGTTTTCAAAGAAGTTTTGTACCGCTTACCTGGAACCGTCTTTGCCATCCATTAGTAGAAGGTCTCTGAGGGCAGTTTAAAGAAATTTCTTGAGGACCGAGCAGTTTTGGAGGCCTTCAGAGCTATGAAATGTAGGTGTGGGTTGTCACTGAGCAGCAGCAGCAAATCTGTGACCGTCCTCCCTGCATTACTGTAACTTCCTAAAAACTGCCCAGTCAATCAGTTAATCTGGGCTGAATTCATTGACTGGACCTGAATGAAAACATCTGTGATAAATATTGGGAAGAAATAATCAGGTTTCATTTCCTAATGATAAAAATGAATTATATATATACATTTTTCCTCTAGTTTGAAACAATCAAAGGCAATTACTATAACAACAGAAAACAAAAGACCTTGAAGGAAGATATTTTAAGAAACTGGGAAAAAAAATAGGAAGCAGTAAAAGCTATTAGTTTTTCACTGCTCTTTGTCAGCTGCCATCTCTCTCCCCATTCCAGTGTCCTCAGTTCTTCACCCTGGTTGCTGAAGGCAGAGTTTCTGGTGCTTTATCTGCTGCTGAGATGACACAAGGAATAACCTCAATGGTTGCACTGGTGACATGGGAATCACAAAAGATATTTGTCCCCACGGAGAGGAACCGCGAGGAGCGCAGAAAACCTCGCTCACGATGACTGCCCAAGGCAATGGCGATAAAATTAAGATTTAAGAAACAACCCTGAATCGTTTGGTTTCTGTGCAGACCCTGGCATTTCAAATAAAAATTTAAAAAGGGAATCCTTGTCACTAACGAGAGGCCAGGAGCCAGCTAGCCAAGAGAGGATGAAAAATAAAAGTGGAATTAATAAACTCTTCAATTTTAAGTGACATTTTCAGTGTTACTCCTCTGCTTTCGCCCTGACAGGTTTTTTGCATAGAGGAGTTAAGAGAGATACAGGGAGGAAAAAAAACAATATATCCTTCCCCCTTTTCTGATTTTCAAATGTCTGGTCTCCCCCATTTATTTTTAATACTAATGTGACATAGTTTAATGTTCCGTCGATTAAATTAAACGGCTGGGGCGACGCAGACGGAGCTCGAATTGAATCTGCCGATGAAAAACGATCCGCCCGTGGCTGCGTTTTCCCTGCTGCGCGGCCACACTGATAGACAGGGACCAGCTGCACCGCGCACCAAGGGGACAAGGGGATCTGCTCGCAAACCAGCGTCGTATCCTCTGTAATCGCCCAAATATTGTGTTGCATCGTTCTCAGAAAACAGCATCCGAGTTATCTCCCCGCAGAACAATTCCCTGTGTCCTTCGCTTAGTGGTGTGGAATGATGAGGTCAGGATGGAACTTGGCAATGTCACTGAGATCAAGTGTGTTACTTGACTCAGACCAAATTTTTCCTCCTTGTATATAGTTTCTCAGGAAGAACTTCAGGAATTTCTCAGGAAATTTGGGAAGGGAATTTGGAAAAAAATCAATTTGTTCCTCCACAGGCTGAATTTTGAAATTCCTTTGAAAAAGCAGCATCTTCTCCCTCACATACCAGATGGTGGATGTTTCAGTAGACCAAGTGACCAAAAATTCCATAAGCGCAGTGGGGTCATCTTGAATAATCCTGGTCAGTGGAAGAAGAGCTGGAAAACCCCATTCCCAGTGTGCATCCCAAAATACTTCAATTTAGGGGCAATGTAAGTGGAGGGGCTGGGGGCTGCTGTCTCCAGGCCTGCTGTGGATGTACCACAAGGGCGTTATCTGCTCCGCAGATGAGAGAAAACTGACTCTAGGGAGGTCAAATTCGGCTGTTTCCTAATCACTGCATCGGCAAAGCGAGGGGAGAGACCGAGTGCTCCGGAGCCTCTGCAGCGCTGCCTTGCTAGGAGAACCTGCAACCATTTCACAAGTAACGTTATTAATAGAATTAAGGAAAAACAAACACATTGCGCAAAAATGATAGATGATTTACAAATAAGTAACCTCTAAATATAAGCACAGCAAGAAAAATTCATTAAGTGCCTTTTAAAAGCACTGGATTTGAGTTTGCAGATTTTTTTTCAAATGTTCCTCTCGAGCGAGCCAAACCATCAGATAATAATTGTGTAAAGGCAAGTACCATAATAATGC
>JAWLRI010000640.1:8161121-8186863 GCA_034781795.1 Crypturellus tataupa
AGGTCAAATTCGGCTGTTTCCTAATCACTGCATCGGCAAAGCGAGGGGAGAGACCGAGTGCTCCGGAGCCTCTGCAGTGCTGCCTTGCTCGAAGAACCTGCAACCATTTCACAAGTAACGTTATTAATAGAATTAAGGAAAAACAAACACATTGCGCAAAAATGACAGATGATTTACAAATAAGTAACCTCTAAATATAAACACAGCAAGAAAAATTCATTAAGTGCCTTTTAAAAGCACTGGATTTGAGTTTGCAGATTTTTTTTTCAAATGTTCCTCTCGAGCGAGCCAAACCATCAGATAATAATTGTGTAAAGGCAAGTACCATAATAATGCTGAAAATGCATTACACATCTTTTCCTTTGATAAAGGTTTCTGTGCTTTTATAAAATGTTCATTATCAGTACTTTTCCCCTAAATGCAAAGAAGAGAAATGAGTGTCTAAAAGCCTGAGTATGTCACTGAGACAGGGCATCAGTTTTAATAGGTGATTTTACCAAGCTATCCTTCACATGTCCTCAAAAATGGTTCCTGTTATTCATTTGAAATGAAAGCCAGCTTGGAAAATACATATATATATATGTAATATATTGTGTAAATATATATATAGAGTAAATATATATATATTTACAATAGATTCCGGTGCAGGCTCACCACAAAACTTTCCTATTCAAGGAAAGGCTGGAGGCATGAGGAGAGCCATGTGCCCAGGATCATTTTATTTTAATAACTCCTAGTCCTCATGGTGCTGAGCGCAGGTCTGGTCTTTGGATGTCCTGAAAGATGCTGGAGCACCAAGAGCTGGGGAAGGGACTCTGGAGATGACGGTGCTAAAGGCTTACAGATGCAGAAGTGTTCGGCAAGGGGGTTATTGCAGCAGTTAATAATGCACTGAGAAACTATCAGCAGAAGGTGATTTTTTTTCCCCCCATTTGAAGATTTTCTGTAGGCAAAACTCTATAGCTCTATTTATCCTGTGTCAGGGAAGACTCCCATTTTTTTTCTTGCAATAAAAAAGATCTGTAATGATTTTTCAGATTGTTTCAGATACACAGGATGAGTCATGGCTGTCCCAATACATCACACAACGCAGCTTTGCTTTCTTGCATGAGTGAGTGGATGAGCGCTACCCAGTGCAAGCTATGGATAAGCCCTCTTGAACTTCTAAATATTAATGAGAATTTAAATTTGATGAAGTATGCTTGAAAAATATGGGGAAAAATAGGCAATTTCCCCTCAAATGATGAGCCTTGTTTTAAAGCCAACTTTAGAGTTGGTTCATATTATTCATAGTATCAATTCTGAGGAAAAAAATCAATGCTGCTTTTGCTCTCACCAGAAATATATGTCTTAGTGCTACAAAATACAGAAGTATAAATTGAAATTAAATACACATGGAATTAAGACTTGCCTGAAACAAATTCACAGAAAAAGCAAGCTGCACACTTACCAAGCACAGTTACAAGCATTTCCTGTGTTATCCTTGAAAAAATAAGAAATACTCAGAACTAAATCTTTTGAGGTCTTGCTGCAGATACCACAAAGGAAATTTAACAGCAACTATAGGAGTTGTTGGTTTTATGATAGTTACATATATATATTTCTTTTACAGAAATACTAAGACAAAGGTGGGCTGCATACACTTTTATACTCAGATGGCTGTCATTTCCCCCTACCCCTCACAGGGCTGTAAGATTGTGTCTTTGGCAGCTATAATACTCAATAACCATAGTGTTGTGGTTCTTTTCTTTTTTTAATCAACCATCTTACTGTCTTTGCAATTAGTCATTACAGAAAAAAAACTATAAAGCCACTGTGATGATAAAATAAAAAAATATGATTTAAAAAGATAAGAAAAAAAATCTACGAGCCTGAATTCAGGTCAAGGCAGTACACAGGGAGCTGGTCAGGTCCAGCAGGGCCAAGAGCAGCTTAGGCTCTACATCACTTCTCTCAATTCCTCTCCGCCTTTATTTTAATTTATTTATTTATTTATTTTGCTGGTGGTACGAGATTTCTGAGGTGATTTGGAAGGTCTCAGCCTGGGTTGAGGCAGGGGGGACGGGAGGGATGCGATATCACCTCTTTGTGCAGCTGCCAGCGCAGCGAAGCAGAGCTGCAAGCACATGGGAAAAGTTAATCCCCTGCAGCACTCGGCTCCTGGCATTTTTGGTGATTGAAATCCAAGGGAAAAGGGCATTACCACCCCTAATTCCTGCCACTGCATTCCTGGGAAGCTGCAGGGAAGCGTGGGGGCAGTAGGCACTTCTGCCTGGCCATAGCGCTGCTTCTGCCCAAGGGACATGGTGTAAAACAACCCCCAAAGTGTCTTCTCCACTCTGGCATTTTAAGGGTTTTAAATATTCAGTGGTGATTAAAAAAAAAAAAAAAGAGGAGGGGAGTTGTGGTATGGACTCTCCTATATCCATGTTTAGCCTGGGGAATAAGGAATTAATTCTTCCTAGGTATGGACCATAGTGGGATTTTTCATGTCAACCTGCTGCAGCTCACCAGGCCTGTTCCAAAATAATGTCTTAAATAATTCCTTAATCTAAAACTGTCTTTAATGGCTTATTTTAACTTCAGCCCTTCTGATTAACACATTGCATGTTTAAGTACAACAGCTTTTTGGTAGGTGCTTGCTTGCAGGAACGAGGCTCAAAGAAAACTATTAAAAAGCCTTAAGCCTAAGAGTTAAGTTTACGTAAAATGATAATGATGGATCACATTTTCCGACGCAGCTCGGTGCAGAGCCAGCATCGTCCCCTGGGTAATTTCTACCTTCAGAAAGCTTATGCAAGGGCTGGTCACGACCCATCATTAGAGCTGGCCGGGGAACAACATTTTTGTTTCATGGCAACTTCTGAGGTTTCAAAATCTGTTTATGTTCTAGAGAGGAAACGAAATCAAAACATTTCTAATGCAAAAATGGAACTGTGTCAGGATGTCCATTTTCTGACCAGAAAGATCCTCATTTCATGCACGGCTTTCCCTGTGCTCCTGTTTTTCGTGGCAGCTCCGAGTGTTGGGATCAGCATTGCAGAGGTGCTGGTGGCGGGGACCAGCCTGCAGCACATGCACATAGATGGGGGCAAGGCCCAGGGGACATGCAGGGGTGCCAGATGCATCACTCCTTCCACCTACCATAACCCAGGGGCTTTCATAAAAATAAACAAAGTTGAAAACATTGCGACCACCCCTTCCTATAATATTCTGCTTGTTTATAATGACATTACTGTCTTTCCAACTAGACTTTAAAACTTTTTTTTTAGGTCTACCAAAGACCTTAAGAGTATTGCTCTGTGGGGATATTAAGGCATGATGGCATATTTGGCAGGAGTGGGAGTTTGCCTTGGAATCCATGGCATTTCCTCCCCAGCCCCACGTGTTTGCTGACTGTCTGTCTGCTGCTCTGCAGCCCCAAGTGCCACCCTGTAGTTACATACCCAGCCCATAAAGCACTCCCATTTCCATGAAGGTATTTAATCAGTTATCGCTGGAGAGTTTAGCCCTCAGCTCATGGTCATAACATTAAAGAAATATCCCCTAAAGGTAGATAAAAGGATTTGAACCGCCAGATAGTGGCAGTCCTTGACCCTGGAGCAGCTTGAGGAACTGCATCTTTCTATTGCTGCAGATGTAAAGAGACTTCCCAAGAATCTGTAGATTGAAAGACTAATATTTTTGTGCTAGGGATCTATACTGCACAAAGGAAAAGGCAACCAAAATGTTTCTCCAGAGATATATTATAGTTTTATGGAACTTGCATTATTCTGCAAGTTTGCAAGCCTGTACGTCAACTAGTACTTAAAAGCTGCTGAGATAACCAGTTTATTGGCACAGGAGGAAACCATCTATGGCAATTCCATTCCCAGGCTGGGTCCCAGGAAGCCTCTGCTTTGACCGAGAGCATGAAGCGAATGACCAAAGCTGTCTGAAATGAGTCCCGCTTTCAGCTACCAGCCTCTAGCTTGTATGTGGGGTCTGAATCACCAGCACAATATTCTCAAAGTGCTCTACATGCCCCTGAACTTCAGCTTCTCTCCAAATGCTGCAGCCCCATGCAATGCAGCGGGAGAGTCAGGAAGTTTACAGTAGAGAGCAGGAATGGTTATTCCTTGCCAGACTCGCCAGGATCACATGCTTAACCCTTCCGGCATGCAAGGGGAGCTCAAGGGCTGCCCTTCCCACGCGAGACAACTCGTGTTCATTAGCAGGCTCCAAAGCGCCCAGGAAAGGGGGAAGCAGCCCTGCAACTGGGTTAAAGCCCTGCTCACACATGGCAACTGCTGCGGCAGCAAGGGCTGCAGCCTGTGTCACAGCTCCGACCGCAGCTTCCTTTCGAGATGGGGCTAATTTCATTCTAGGAAAAGGAAAAAAAAAAAAAAAACCCACCCAGGCAGTTACTTAACCAACCCGCTGCCCCGCTCGCTGGTCCTGCACCCGGCTGCCGTGGAGGGGACTCCCTTGGCCTCTTTGCTGCACCCTGAAATAAGTTTGCAAACCCACGTTAGGAGCTGGTGGAGATGTCCTGGTGCAGGACCACAGCTCCTTCCGCAGTGGCTGTTCCTCTGTGTCTGTCCAGGAGGCCTTGGACCCTGATGAGGACCACAATGTCACACTAAGTGACATTAAAGAACATTTTTTTGATTGTGGAGCTGAAAGTTAAGGTATGCACAACGTACATTTGCTTGTACAAGCTGAATTTTATTCCCTAACATTGATTCAGTATCATGCATGAGGGGGAAGAATCATCTGGGAAAAAGATTATATGGTCAAATAATAAAAAAGATCCTTGGAGGGCAGTTTCCTGTCCCCTTTCCCCCACAATCAACATCTATAGGGCAGAGAAGCTGACCTGCAGCCTGTCTAAAGTCCTTTTAATCAGAAACCTCGACTTCCTGGAGAAACCAGATCCTCAACTCTTTAGGAAATAGTGCACCCGGTACAGCACCAATACGCAGAGTTCAATGACAGTAAATGAATCCTGCTCCAAAAAACACATGCTGCTGCAGTATGCAAGTTAATGTCTCCTCAGAGAGGCAGGTACAGTCATCACTGCCTGCTAGGGAGCTTCCAAAAAATAAAAATCTTTCCTTCCACCTTTAAAAATAGCATAATCTTGATAAGGAAGGTAGGCAAACTTTTTCAAGAAGTCATTTGTCTTCTTATCATGCCAGTCATTTCTTTCCTCAGGGGCGTGTAAGAATTAAATCCTTTTACCTACGATTAAGAATTTTTATGACTCGAGTACTTTTTTCTTCTTGATGGGTGTGTGTGTGCAAAAAAAGTCAATCTTCACGCAGCAGCGAGACAAACATCAAAGCAGGATGAGGAAGAAAGATGCAAAAACTTGATTATGGGGGTAGAAAGCAGCAAGCAGAATGGTTCTCGGTGTGAGTATGGGATCAGTTCATGGGAAGTATTTGGTCCTCTGTGTTCCCTTTGCTTCAATGGGCCTTTTCTAGCTCTACTGCATCCACTGAACAGTCCCTTTGCCACTGGTCAAACTTCTGCAGGAAAATGTGTTTCAATATCACAGGGAGGCGAAGGACCTGGCTCCAGCCTGTGCCCGTATTGGCCATTAATGCTGCATTAACAGCAGCATTTTAGCCTATTAAGAGAAGGTAATGCAGTGACTTTAACGAGGGCACTAGCTTCCTAATAGCCTGAGTGCCTTCCTCAGTGCATGCCAGCCTTGAAAAGCCTTTCTCTGCTCGTTATATCACCAACAGAAAACCGCTCCGAGGGAAGATGCGTTTCTCCTGCATGCACGCACGCCGGGGTAGGCAGCGGCCCGAATTTGTCATGCCCTGACTTCTCCCCTGCTACCAGCCTGGCCAGAGCAACGTGAACAGCAGCTATTCCCGGGCACCTCCTCAGGCATTCGCCAAACCAGAGAGAGAAAGTCACGGCACTGCAGAGCCACGAAACATGCAGAATTACCCAAGGGACTTTGAGCCGTGCAAGAGTAGCTAGAAGAAATGGAAAGATTGAAAACAGGAAAAACTCTTTCTCCAAACTCTGCGTCTGCTGAAGTGTCTGAAATTTTCTCAAAATTCTTCACTCTTTCCTCCAGACAGTGTTATGTCTAGTCTTTAAAATAAAATAAGGTCTCCTTAAATCCAGGCCTAAAACCTCACCCTGCCATAAGCAGCCCAGTCTCTTTGACTAGTTTGATGCTTATTAACAGCACTGCCATCGAGCGGGTGATGAGCAAGCTGATGTACAGCAAGGGCTGCAGAGGTAAGAACCATCTTCAACTACCATGTGTGGTCCAGAGCCATCCTGCGAACAAGACCCAGAGAGTCCAGGGAGAATATGCAAGTGCTTTATGAAACAAGGAGAAAAAAACATTAGCGTTATGAAAGGGGCTGGGAGGACATGCAATAACCTCCAGGCAAAGGGACCTGTTGAAACTATGGATAAGTCAACCAGAAATGTCATGTTTGTGTCATCTGGTAGCGTTTGGTCCATTTATTTTAATTGCAAGCAAATGGGAAGCAGAACAAGCGAGTTGCATAAAATGTTTTACCAGCTCCAACCACTGCAAAAAGGGGATTGGTCTTCAACCATCTAAATAAAAAACATTAATGAAACAGTAAAGCTTAAAAGATGAGCAAATGGCTGTTTATGGGTTATTCCAGCTCCACACCACTCGGAACAAAGCTGGAACGGAATCCATGGTCAAATTGGCTACCCGACTTATTGGGCAAGCCAGGAAAGCTCTGAGGAGGCTCAGATTGTACTGGGACAGATCTGCAAACGCAGAGGACAGAGCATTAACACAACTGGCCAAAGGAATAGCCCAGGTAGTGCTATTTGCCAGCCAGCCCACTTCAGGATGGGCAGCAGGAATGTTTCCCTGTGCACATTTTGACTCCCTGCCCAGCGCGTTGGAAGGAGCTCGTCACCCCTCTGTGTGCGGAGCAGCTGGACCAGATTTTTTACAAACTCAAGCTGGTTTGGGGAATGCGAAGCCGCGCTGGCATGCGGCTATTCAAGCTGCTGCCTATTATGCGGCTCGCATTAAAACACTATGAAAACAGGCATTGTGCACCGAGAGGCTGAGCAAACCCTGTTATGCAGCAATTATGCGACCAGGATATAATCTAATTTTGGTGGCTGGGTTGTGGAAGGGAAGCGTCAGTTCCTAGATGCTTGTAGGGGTCTTTACAATGAAATATGCATATGGACATATTTATAACCCGTGGCAATAAGGTTTTTGAGCACTGCTGACTATATCGAGCTTATGCTATGCAGAGAGGAACTTACAAAAGCAAGTGCCACGCAGCTGGTTAGACTCAACAAGACTCTTCTGCTCAATAGCTAGACTTTCTGCAAATGAAACGCTCTACAGTTAACAACCCCTCCTGGAACGGGCAGGAGAGAGCTTTCAAAACCCATGCAGCTTTCTGAGAGGTTTTGCAATCGTTCCCTCAAATAGGAGAGGAAGCCAAAGTTTTTCAAAGCTTTTATAAAACAAACAAGCAAACCAAAAGCCCCTTCTCAACCCTCCCAATGAGGGAAACACCTGGGAGCAGCAAATAGTCCTTTACAAAGGTACTTCCCTGCTGGCGAGAGTCCTACAGGCAGGACAAGAACTGGAACTTTGATCCTTGCCTCCTGGATGGAAGAAAAATCCCTGGTGCTCAGCCTGGACGGATCTTAGCTACCTGCTACTGCAGGGTGCAGATTTTGCCGAGGAAAAGCTTTATAGTTTGAGAAGGCAGGGAAACCATTTCCAAAGGAAATTTTCAATGAACATGAGTATATTCCTATGAAAAGTTTGGGTTTTTTTTCAGTATATCAGAAATTTTTACAAAAACGTTTTCCTGGAAAAAAAGCTCCTTTGGTATTTTTTTTTAAACAGACACCTAGTACTGTGTCTCTAAGCAGCAGAAGCTTAGAGTCAAAATGAAGCCCAGGATTTGTCCTATCTTTTGGGTCAAATTCTCTGTGGGTATAAACAGCCTGAGCTCTGTATAGCAGGACAGTAGCTCCTCGTGCTGGTAGGGAATTTGGCCCTCAGTCACATTCTTTCTTTTTAAGCCCCAGGAGACAGGCTAAGGGGTGCAAGGAGCCAGGTTCAGCCCCAGCAGTGTTGGCTCTCTAGGCACATGGCAAGCTGCTTTGGTCAGCAAGGGTGGCCTTGCAGCACGGGTTGGGTGAACAGGACTCGGGGCAGCCCCAGGCTCGTGGAGCTCCCTGGAAACCTCTGTGTGCCTGAACACATGGACATGGTGTTCCCACCAGCTGCAAGAAGCCACGATGCTGATGGAGCCACCTTGGATTTTTGGTCCAGATGCAGCTGGAGAAACCCCAAGGACATTATGAGCATGTTGTATGGGGGCTGTATGGAGCTCTGCAGTTACATCTATAGAATGGGCATGACACGTCCCCGTGGTTCACTGAAACTCCCTTAGAAGGTGGCTTCTCACCACTCCTCCCACTGCCCAATCAGACCCAAACCACTACATCTTGCATCTCTCCACTCTTCCTGCCACTCCGTAACTGTTCCCCTGCACGGGCAGCTAAAGGACCAGCCCACCAACACCTTTTTTTCCTTCTTCTTACTAATCTCTTGTCACTGGGCAAGTGGCAGAGATGGAGGGATGCAGCGGGGAGCAGGACTTCCAGCAAGCTGCTCGTCTGGCCGAGCAACCAACACAAGATCTCACTCTCACCGATCAAACAGCCTCCAGGTGAGTCCTCCACAAAACCCCATGGAGCAGAGCCACGTTCCCACAAAAGCCAGCAGGTTTCAGGGAGGGTGGAGGCAGCTGGGATTTTTCTGACTCACAAAAATGCACTTTAAGCTAACAGATTTACTTTTTTTTTTTTTTTTTTTTAACAGAGCATTTTGAAATGGCAACAGAAGAATTCAATAAATCATTCAAGCGCTGTATCCACAAGCACAGCCACGTCTAATCCTTCTGCTCCTGCATTATCAGATACATGAAAGCCAGAGGTTGCCCTTGCCAACCACCTAAACACCGCAAACTGCGGCTGCCTTAGGCCAATCATTGCCCCTTTGAACCAGCACTACAAAGACCTGCTTTTCAATTCCAGCTTTCTGAAAATTGCTTTTGTTTCGGCTCTGGGAACGCAAACAGGAACACCTCACCTGCTAACAGGCTGCTCCAGCAAGCAGAGATGCCTTGGCAAGATCCCTGTGCACCCAGTTATGCTCTGCCCCTCAGCACCCTGTTCAGACTAGTAAGAACCTTTCTTTTTTTCCTGGTAGAATAAGGCTTTTGCAACCAGGCTGGCTATGGACCTGCATTTACATCTGTCTGTGTGTCCAGCCCCAAAGGACTCATCCGAGTTCAGTGATACCAAGGAAGGTGGTGAGAGGCCTCCAAGCTTACAGGGTTCCTGGGCACAGAGCTGACAGAAGGAAGCCTAAATATGCTCCATTTAGGGGGAAAAAAAAAAATCAGGGAAACTAGGAAATCCCCATATAGGTGGTGCAGAGTATCTTCTCCAAAAGCAAAGCTTCGGAAATGCAGCCTAATGAGAGAAAAATTCACACTAAAGGAAGTTTTGCCATTTCTGGGATTGCTTCCCAATTGCACGAGTCCTTTGAAAGTCCCAGAGGGAGAATTTCTCTTGGATCTGACCCATTCTCCTCACTTGAAGAGCCCTGGCAAAGGAGAAAAACAAGCTGCTCTCTACCCCTCTGAAACCCTTAAAGTTGCAAGTGAAATCCTTGTGAATCCTTCACAGAAAAAAGTGATCAAGTTGCTGATTTTAGGACAGCACCAATTTTGAGGCAGGTTTTTACCCTTGGCTTTCTCTTCACATCTCCTGTTTCCTTGTATCTGATCTGTGCTTTTGTTCTCATGACTCTTGGCACAAAATTTCTTTGCTTTCCTGTCTGTGATCAACTTCTGTACTGTAGCTGATATGTTACTTGCGGACTCATCTAGAGAGAAATAAAATACATACAAAAATCCCCTGTTTGAGAAGATGCCTTACAAACCTAACCAGAGATATTGCATGAAATGCAAATTATCAGTGAAGTCGTTTACAAAGAGGCCACCTAGAGTGACAAAAACCTCTCATTTGGAAACCTGCAACCCTCTAGGTTGCATCTTGCAGACCAAGGTCTCATCTCTGCAACAGGGCTCTCTGGAATAGTAACACTCTAGAAGTTGAACCCAGGGATTTCTCCTCCCATACTCAAAAACAGAGCTTGCAGCGCTGCTCTCCTCCATCCCAACCCAGTGCCAGGCACTTCCACTTGCTAGTGGAGTAACTGCTGGTTTGCAACTAAGCTGGAACAAAAATATCTGGGAATTTCTGCTTTCCATGATAGCTTCACCCATTTCATTTGTATGGTTGATGATACCTCTGAATCCACCAAATCCCACCTGCAGGAACCAGGAGCTGTAAAAGGCTGAGAACAATATCCTCTCTGGATATTACTCACCCTGCTAGGACACAATCTTGCAAGAGAAGTGGTTTTCATTCTCATTTTCTTCTTTTTCTGTGTGTGACATTTTTACTTCCGACAAAATTGTGTATGCCCTTAGGACAAGTGATTAAATTCCAAGATCAGCAATACACAAAGAAGGAGAGAAATCAATCCACAAATGCCTGTGAAGGTGCTTTACTGTGTGTGTGTGTGTGTGTGTGTGTGTGTATATATATATATATGTCTTTTTTGCTGGCGGTTCTTTTGCCAAATTACTAAAAACAAGGTAACCAAATGAGATGATCAGAAACTACAAACATCCTCTTCCTCATAAATTGATCTGATAGCAATTTCATTTTGAATAAAATACTGGCTAGTTAAAACTCCTTTACTGAGGTCAGATTCTGATCTCACTTGCACCAGTCATTCACCAACTTACTGCAGTCCAAGCCACTGAGCTCACTTTCACCATCAAATTGATGGAGCTCCCACGATCTCTTCATCTGAGGACAGACTCTAATCACGCATCGAGTTTGTCTATCAAAATAGAAGCCACAACCTCTTCTCTGCTACACCAAGGCCTTTTGCACCACAGCACTTAAAGATTATTTTTGTACATAAGTATGCAGACAGTCTTTGTTTCCTATGCCTTACACTTTTATCTACTTTCTTCTCCTATTATGCCAATAGAGTGATGTGGAAAAGTCCAGAAGGCAAATCGAATAAAGACCTAACCCTAAAAATCTTTCAAGATGAGCAAGGTTGCCAGTTTTTAAATCAACTAACAATTTCCCAGTGCAGTGAGCTGTCAAATCACAAAATGTACTGCACTGGGCTGAAGCAGCAGCACCAAAAATAAATAAAAGTCTCCAAATTATGGTGCAAGGATGAGAGCTGCAGAAGGGACATCAAGCTTGTTGCCATATCATCATTTTTTGTGGTGCTATTTAATCTTGTTTGAAGTGCTCTTGACTGGCAAGATCATCATCCTCTCTCTGAATCTGTCTGGACTGTAGTTATACAACCCAAAGAAAGATCCAAAGCCTGTCAAACAGACAGGACATGATAACACGCTGGAAACAAGTCCAACATATAAAAACCCATGCTATAAAGAGGCAAGAGTTAATTTAATCATAAAGAACAGCATTTCAAGGCTTATTAAAGCTGGGTCACCATGTTTTGGTGTAGAGCTGTACCTTGTACTTTCGTTCCATCATCTGCTTCTCACATGATCCCACTTCGCATCCGCATCTCACCAGGTTTGCACACTGGGTGCTGTTATTTCAGTTTGTGTTAGAGCCTCCTGGTTTTTCTGTTTCACAAGATGTAGCCAAATTATCTCCTTTCACCCAGAGCTTGGTTGGGTGGTTATTCCACTTCTGCTCTGCTTTTCTCATTGTCGTTTTATGACTAGGGTGGGAGAAAACAAAACTCATTTTCATGCAAATGCCGACCGTCTATCAGACATCAGAGTTGTCAAGCAGGTCATTAGAGGCCTACTGCGTAAAATGAAGATTACTAATTAGAGCTGAAGAAATAATTTGCAACAAATAATTTATTCAATGAATTTAGATTTCTTCCCTCTCTTCTTGTGGAATCTCAGCAAGCAGGTTCTTGCTTTGCCCAAGTTGGCCATTCATTGATTTATTTATTTCTTTAAACTCTTCCTGCCTATTTTTATCGCTTCTGATTTTTCAGCATTACTCTCCTAAGCTACATGGTTATTTGACATTGATTGCACTATAGCAAATTCACCACGCAGATGAAGTGTTAAAATAGAACTAGAACAGAATAAAGACTAGTGTATGCTTAATAAAAAAGGATTTTCCTTGAACACTCATGCATGTTTGTCATCATCATAGGAGTTGTTTGTGAATTTTCCCTTAAATATGTTTTTCCAATCAAAGAATAACTGCAAAACCCAAAATTTTAGCCTGTGGTGTATTTGCTTTACAAATGAGCATCACCATCTCTTATTGGAGAAACAAGAAAAATCATACCATAGAAAGAGAGGTAACAAATTCATATATATCTGTCAACGTCCTCAAAGGTACTCCAGGACCCAACACACTTTGACTAGACACAGCAGTAGTCAGAAAGGAAAGCGCTTCTGTTGTGATGCACAGGAAGTGCTGCAATTTTGCAAAAATTGACTTTTTCACTAAGACATCGAAGTCCAAAACGTAGGCTTGGGGCAAGTGACTGAGTACTTCTCTTCAGTCCGCAATAAATATTTTTATCTTAGCACAAAATATTCAAATGATTCAGACTGAGGAGAGATACTGAGATTTTCCATTCACTTTCCTCCATTATAAAAGCCAATTTTTCTAAACATCAATCCCGATACAATACACTATGAACTTTCAAAGAAAGATAGAGCACTAAGAAAAGGGGTGAAGTTTGCCCAGCAAAATCAGCATTCAAACCTGCACACCAAATCATTTGCAACACTCAATTTCATTAATAATGTAGACTATAGACACTGTGGCTGATGCTACAAAATCCTGGATTGCAGAGGAACATTTTCATTTCTCCCAATGCTAATAGAGCCTTTTTTTTTTTTTTTTTTTTTTTTTTTTTTTTTAACGAGAGCTTCTATGAATTAAAAAAGATGATTTGTCCCAGACTTTTGGATGCCATCTGCTCCCTGTTTGGAGAACTCGGCGTTCCCTGCGAGCGCTGACTCACTCGCCATTGTCTCTGCAAGGCGACGAGAAGGTCTCTGATGAGGAGAGGCTGGAGAGACACTCGGCAGAAAGGAGAAAAGCAGCAGAAAAGCAGCAAATACGCGAGGCTGGCTTGTCTAGTCTAAACAGCTCGCAGGGCAGAGCACACAAGGTTGATAACGCTGTCTGGAGGGGAGAGTAACCTTGCTGCTCCCGCGCTCCCAAAGAAATTAATTGCACAGTAATTGCTGAGAAGGCACTTGGGAGCAACCGGGGCCATTCCCTGCTCTTGTCCACACCCTGGCATTGTAATGTCCCTTGGTCTGGACACACAGGGCTTCCCATCCAGGCAGCACCCAAAACTTGGCCCCTCTCAGGAGCCTGGTGCCAATCAGGGCAGGGAACCCTCAGCCCAAAAAGTGATTTGAACTCCCAGATAAGACGATTTAGAGAGGAACTACCTACTATTACTATACACAAATAAAATAATACAGAAAACTACCCCGAGCAAAGCCCAAGCCAAATAAAATTTTGTCCTTAGCGAGCTGGTCCATCTTCTTCACTCTTATTCAACCCTCTTTAGTCTTGCTTGTAGAAGCTGCATGGGCTACACAATGTTTGGATCCGTGTCCCTACACTTGAATCCCAAAATCTGAGCTGGTTTGGATGGTGAAGTGGGCTCAGCTGTTTCTACAGTCAACGTTGGCCAACTTCAATCACCTCCCTGGGGGAACAAGTCCTCTTCCATAAAGCTGCACTGCCTATGGGAAAGCAGCAACCGAGTGGGATGCAAACACAGCAATTTTGCATTTAAATACATATTTCCCCCTCAGAGTGAATATAGGCTTAAAAACAAAAATCATTTAAGAGAAAAATCACCTTATTCAAAGTCAGATGAACTGCAAGGGAAGGTGCCTCCTGAATGCAGATGAGCTTTGGTGGGTCCTGGAGGGCTGCATTAACATAGGAGCTCGGAGGAGGATTTGCAGGTGCTCTGCACACCCAGAGCCACATTTTTCAAGAAGATGCAGCCCCAAAGTGCTCTCCCCTGCAGCCCAACAACACATCTACAACCAGGAAACCTGGCAATACTCAGCCAAGTGTCTGTCCTGTGCAGAAGCCCTGGTTGCCCAGTATATGCATGTATATTTCCCGGTTATCTAACCACCCATGCGGGGCAGGGGCACACGCTTTGCCAGGCCTCCCAAAAAAGACCAGACTAGGAAGAAAAGAGCCCATTGGAAATCCTACATCGGACCACAGAGCTTTCCCCACCAGCTTTCTGCACAGTCAGGACCTTCTGTAGAATGCTCCCTGATGAAGAAGGTGGATCCTCATGGAGAAAAGCAAGCAGTGCTCCTCCTTCCCTGGTTAGTAGTGCAGTATTACTGTGCCTGGTTTCATCCGCAGGGTGGGGAGGAAAGGGAAATAAAGGGAAAAGGGAAGAAACATCCAAACAGATCACTTGGGAACAGCACCAGCTCTATTGGCTTGGGAGGCAGTGGTACTTAGTAGAGCCATGAGGTATTTAACCCTTTCTCCAGCATGTTATTAAGAAAACATGTGTTCAAATCAGCCAACCCAATCAGGCCTAATTGCACTAATTACAAAAAACACACTAACTAAGGTCTCTGAAGGAAGGAGCTTCCTATTGCAGAGATGTGCCTGTATGTCTGCAACAGCTCTTGTCATTTTAATGCAGACCTGAATTTGCATCTCAGGCTGGTTCTTGGTGCTGCTTTGGATTTAATACAGCTGGGACTTTGCAACAGCTGCTGCCATAGAAATCTCATTAATTAGAGCAGGATCCACTTTGAATCAGAATCTAACTCCTCACCTGGAGCTAACTTGAAATGTGGACTCTGTATCAGTCCTGTTCCAGCCCAAAAACTGCCCCTTTTCAACCTGTTTCTGTTTCTACCCTCCAGCTGAAATTTCTAATGAATCCCTAGAATTCACCCATGCAAATCACTTATTTATGGGCTTCTTGCAATGACCTGGTGAGACCCAGATTCCTGTGAAGGTAATTACAGGGCACAGCCAGCCCAGATCATGGGATTGGCACTTAAAATGACCCAAAGACATTCTCATAGGCATTATTTCTGTATTATTTTTATAATGCGCAACCATATGTTTTGGAATACACAGCTGTCTTTGTTCAGAATAAACCCAAAATAGCAGATTTTCCTTTGCTTAGCTGAGTGTTAAATTATTTACATTTCAAAACCCATAAGCAGAAACAATGAGTGTGTTTGCAGAGCCTGCTCCTGCTGTCAAATACACTTTTCTCTCTTGCAACCTAATTTAGACTTCCTTTTTAGCATTGCAGTTTAGCTCCGATCTCAATTACATTAAAGGAGACGAGATTCCAGGTCATTATCTCATCATTTCCATGAAGAGTGACAAAAGATGCTCCCTGAGAAGGCAGAGACAGCCTTGGGGCCATGGTCCGGGAGGATATTGTGGCTGGATCTGTGATTTAATAGCAATTCCAGCCCCTCCTGCTCTGGGCCTTCAATATTGGTGTGTAGAAAACGTGGATTTTATTCCCATGGGAGCTATGGAAGGTGGGTAATGCTCTTTAACTGGGATAGGAGCAAAGGGGATGTGATGCTAAACCCAGGGGCCTGGAAACCATCCCATGTCAACACCACTGGCTTGATATGGCTGCGATTGGGACCAAAGCAAGACACGGGCTCAAATATCATATAATTTTACCAGGCCATTTCTATAACGGGCTGGCTAAGCCTCAGCATTCCTCCTGAAGGGGTTTATTAACTATAAATTCCATTTGGCACCTTCCTTTTCCACATTTTCCCTTGCCAGGTGCGATTGCTGAAAACCCTGCAGAAGTGCCAGATACCTTTACCCCTTTCCCAATTAAACGCCTCCGTATATGGCTTTTCTTGGAGGCTTAGAGAGCCTGCTCTGCCTCTAACCAGAGCCTGAGCGTTGCTCGCCCTGGTGATTTTATTACCAATCTTATGATATTTGGAATTTTTCATAACGCTGCAGTTCTCAGATTCAAGTAATTAAGAGGGGAGCTCAGCTTTCACTTCAGAAATGAAAGGAAGTTTCTAGTCCTCGTGTTTTCTTTTTTTAAGAAAGCTGAAAAATGTGCCTGAAGGCACAGGCTCCAAGAGGCGAATTAAAAGAACCAACGTGCCTTATTTCTTTTTAAAACAATTGTGATTTAGGGATGGGAAGAGGGGCATGATTCATGGTTTATATGGATTTTGCGCCTGGCAGCGCTCCATTCCCAGGCGCCAGCTCCATGCGGAGGGACTCGGCGCTCCGAGAGCTGCTTAGTGGTTTTCACCTGGTTCCAGACAAAACTCCTTAAATAACCCATCCCCCCCCGAAAAATCTATGGAAGACGCATTCTACAGCTGGCACAATTTAAAAACTCAATATGTACCATGTTCTAACCTGATTAGATATGAAATCTCCCCTGCTGAGATTGAACGGGAGATAGGGCAGCTCCGCAGGCACGGTGCAGCCAGAAGCAGCAATGTTCTAGCCGTGTCTCTCTTTTAGGGGAGATTAAATCACTTGCAGACCCAATCAGGCTACTAAAAGGCTCCAGCATCCTCGTTAATAATAAGTTCATTTACTGGCCATGCTGGGCCCGTGCTTAGGTCCTCTTAAAGCTGCATAAACCTGCAGTTTGTAGCTTCCTTTCGGGCTGGGTTTCCATGGGCCCTCCTGTTTGTCCTGACCCAACAGGGTGGAAACCCTCCGGCTCCAGCAGGCTGGGGCTGGGATACGGCTCTTTCACCCGAGCTCTTGGGGCGGGTGAGATGCAAACAGGCATTAACAGCTTTATCCCCGGGTAACACCAAACACGCACTAAGTAGCCTCATAAAAAGCTGCTATGCTGAGAGACGGCCCCTTTCCCATCACAACCTCACGCCCATGGTGCAGCTGGTGCACGCGCACGCGTTTGCTTCCCAAAAAGAGATTTCAGGAGCTCACAAGATGTCGAGATGCTGTAGCACCAGCCAGGCCCGTGCAGCAGGGGCGAAAATAGGTGTGTGAGACCACCTGGGGACCACGAGCCGGGATCCCCATCCTTGGAGATGAGGGAGCAAGACAGGGACCTGCCACCAGGACGGATCCACCTTAACTGGCAGGGAGCACCTTCAGCTTCCTGCTGGCCTCCTGCCACCGAAACCGCTCCGGGCTGAGCTTTAACCAGGAGGAAGCGGGTGCTTTATGCAGGCTGGGGGAAGGGACTGCCACAAGGACGTTTCTCCATTGATTTTTTGATTTTAAAAGTTTATTTCTTGGGTGATTTTTTTTTCCCCTCCATGCAACACATTTCAAATTGATTTTGCAATCTCACCCGTTCTCACCCTCACCCCCTCCAAGGTAATGGCCTTCAGAGGTTTCATTAGCTTTTCCCCTTGCTGTGGCCCTGGGCATCTTGATGTCCCACCCTGGTGCTGGGGAGAGCCTTGGCCAAAGAGCTGAAGACAGCAGAGAGACCCATTTTTCCAACCAGCGTTTCCTGCTAATCAGATTTGTGGTGATTAACCAGTCAGTCCTCAATTTAATTAAAACCTGGGCCTTATTGTTTTTTTGAAGAGCCAGAGGTTTCGATCATATTTTATGCCGATCACGTGGGATCTGATTGGCATAAGCCATAAATACCCAGGCAAAACCAAAGCGCTTAACCCTTTCCCTGGTGCAGACGTGCTCCAAGCCTGTTTTCCCAGGAATGCTGCGAATTTTTATAGTGCTTTGCGTGGCAGCCTGATGGTTTCCCAGCATTTATCTCCATCAGGAGACGGCATAACCGGGGGGTGCAGGGACCTCTGTGTGGCCGCACCAGGTTTTTAGGGCGTTGGGAAGTGGGAAACGCCCAGCAGGAATCTGGGATGTGGATAGACATGATCTCATGCGATCAGCCCCGTGTGAAGGCTCCGTGGGGACAGGCATTTCCAAATCGCTCTGTTTACTGGGAGGAGAAGCAAGCCCCTGCAGGGGGTGCGGGATGGAGCGGGTTTTCATTTATTTATTTTTAAGTCTTGCTTTGGTATCTCGTTACCAACCCCAGGAATACTTGGCTCTAGGTTACGTCTGAGGTTTGGGCTGGATCCAGGGGCTCCAGCGAGGCAGAAGTCCAGCCGGGCCGGCGGATCTCGCGCCCGGAGCCGCAGGCATTCCCCTTCCCCAGCCCTGTTTTCCAGAGGCAGCTCCGGGCCCATATTTCATCTCAGAAAAAAAAATACACTAATAATCAGCTCTTCTGTGCTTCCTCGCCGTAGCAAACTGCTGCTCTGGGTTCATTTTCCTTCCCGCCCACCTGATCCTCTTTTTATTTCCATGGCTGTGGGGCTCAGACCGCTCCTCACACTGGCTTTGGGCACCCACCAGACCACAGCACCCATAGGGATGGGAGCCTCTCCTGTCCCAGCAAGCAGGTCCCCTTCCAGGGACACAGGCTAAAGCCTCAGCCCTCCCGGTAGGGCTTGGAGACACCAGAGCATCCAGGTGCTCGGGCCCCTCTTACACAGGGGGGCTCCTGGGCTCCTGCAGCCGCTCTGCAGAAGGGTGATTTAAGCAGAGCCAGCAGAGTTTAGGGAATTGCTCAACCTACTGTTTTTTGTTGCAGCTGTGGCCTCCATCACCAAGGGTTTCCCATCCATCTCCAGAAACACATATAGCAGGCTGTAAATAAACCCACTTTCATACGCTGGGAGAGTCTGAAGCCTCTAGGCTGCGATCACTGTCAGTCCCAAGGAGCTGGCAGCTCCAATCCTGCTCTGGGAATGGGTCTCCTTGGAGCTGGTGCCACCAGGGCCTCGGCTTCCACAAGAGCCAGGTCTCACTGGCTGCAATGGGACAAGGGAGGTCTAGGCCTGGCCTATTATAATAATTATTATTTTTTACCTGGGTGAAGTTTCCTGCCCTTTTGCAATTCCCTACCCTTTTGCACACACACATTGCATTCAAACTGCAGGAAGGGCATGCAATGGTGCAGGCAGGTCTGTCTGCATGCATCGGTTGCACCCTCTCTCAGGAGGCTCCGCACAAGCGAGCCAGCTTGAAGAGAGTCCCCAGCAATGGGGACAGGGGCTTTCTGGGCAGATCGCACCTTTTTTTCTCCCATTTGAATTGCTGGAGCATCAGCCAAATAGGGAAATATTGCAAACAATCACAAAAGCGAGGGAACAGCCTGCCGGGAAGATATCAAGCTACTGTCTGGAAAAATACAACAACCAAAAAAAATGCTGTTGATTCATTCCTGCAGCCCCTGACATATAAATTAGGTAACTAACCTGACCTGCGACGGTTTCTGCAAGAGGCTGGCTCAGACATGACAAATATGCCTTTCCACATACCGCGGCTGCTTACTAAGCAAGGAAGAGCTGGGAGCTTCCTGGTTACAGCGTGAAAAACAAGGCTCCTCTTCAATTGAGTATGTTGCTGTCTGGAGACTCAGGGGTCCCGGTGCCTTTGTGGGGACTTTGGGCATTTTCTGTAGTATCATAAGGAAGTCTTCACTCCCAGGGAAAGGATCTGGAGGGATTTTTCTTTGGAGAAGGCAGGCTCGGGGTTGGGAGGTGTCTCCTTTGGCAGACCAAGGCATGGGGATCTCCTCCAGCTCCTGGAAACACCCAGCACAAATGCTCCAATTTCAGGTCTCCTCAGCGGTGCTGTGACAACTGCCTGTGCTGCCTCGACATGCAATGGGCACGTTTTGAAGTCATGTCATACACATCAACCCCATAAAAACAACTTTCCAGGCATGCTCAAAACCAGTTTTGTTGCTCGATTCATGGCTGGATTCATTGCAAACAGGCCTGGGAACAGAGCAGCTCCAATGTGCCTGAATCACTGCTGGAAAATGTAGGATCCATCACTCACTGGGAGGAGCAGAGCAGCAAATACTTGCTTAAAAACACCCATATTCATCCTCAGGCTGTAAAACCTGCGTGTGTGTCCCCAGCTGGGGCTATAAAGTCATTTCTGGGCTGCAGCAGCAGGAATCCCTTCAGAGAGGACACAAAAGCACCAGGCTCCATCACGCTCAGAGGGCCAACTCGCTGCAGACACAGGAGTATCCCCAGTGCCCGTGTCCCAGCTCAGGTTTCCAGGAGGAAACTCCCCCTCCAGGACTTCCCAGGCCCATTGGGAATGACACGTTCTCCTCATGCATCTGCCGGACCGTTCCCAAACTCAAGTTCCTGCTCTGGATTTCACCATGTGCAGCTTTGCTCTGGAGGGTGCCCTCGCTGCAAACCCACCCTTTGGGATTCCCAGTCTTGTGCTTTACACTAAGCAATTAAACCGAGCAACAGCTATGACTCCCCCCGAGCGAGCACCCATTTCATTTTCTATTTTAACAGCAGTGATGGCCAAGCTTCTGTTTAAGCAGCAGTTTCTGGTTCTGTTGCAAAGCACAATAATCCATTCAAAGAGACACAGGATTTGTACAGAGAGGGAATAGCTTTTATGGAGCCAAATTATGTGATTAGATAAATAACCGCCAAGCTTTGGGGCACACAAGTCCTGAGATGATCTTTACAGTCATCACGACTGCCATGATTTGGCATTGCACCACAATGCAAAGTAGGTCAATGTCATTATAACTTCACAATTTCCTACCTAATCAGGAAAAGCAGTTTAAAAGCTCTAGGAGGGTCTGCAAGGACGCACGGGTTGGTGGCCAGACCATGGCCATCTCCATGGCCAGCGAGCAGCCTGGCTCAGGGGTTGAATGGGACACACAGCCTTGCATTAAATCCATGTTAATACACACTAGCCCTAAACTGCCACTGCCTCGTGTTGCATACAAAGAGCTCACATTTTGAAAAATATAATTTTCTGAACTTCCAATGTGGGCACATGGGATTCCCACAACTTCTTCTGGCACAGCCCTTGCTTCATCTTTCGAATTGGAAACCTCTTGGGGCAGGGACCGTGGTTTTAATTATACAGAGTTCCCAGCTGAGCAAAGCCACGAATTCCTTTTAAATGAATAAATAATTACTTTGCTGAAGCAAAACTCACTCCTGGCTCAAATCCATTAGAGAAGTGTTCGTAGGTCATGGCATATTTGTAAGCATTACTTAAATAAAATACGCAGATCGGACTGCCCATCAGCAAAGACGCCAAATTACCCTTCAAATCCTGTAATCTATTTTGGCTGCGCATGCTTCAATATTTTAGTTACACACGAGCATCATCACTGGCCACTGCAGGAACACAGGACTACGTCACTAAACACCATTCAAGGATCTGGAAATATTTTCTCTGAAGACACAAGGAAACGGCTGGGTAAAGCAGCCAGCTTCCTATAGCACCGTAGGCTTGGGCCAATACTCCTGAGCAAAACACCAATGCAGAATCAAGCCCTCCTTTTCTAAAGATGAGCTCTTCCCTCAAAATGTGGGCTCCTGCAGTACTACAGTTCCTGGCCAGGGCCTCCAAGGGCAGCTGTACCCAGGTTTAATTAGTAACTTGGATAGGCTCTGGGAAAACCACCTCCCTGCAGGCCCCCAAGCACAGCGTGGATCTAAACCCATTGAGGAGCTGCTCAAATGCAAACCATAGTCAAAGACTGATCCCTCCTGTCACATCCCTCCTTTGCACCAGTCACCAATTTATTTACACAAGAGGAAAAGCTAGAAGAAAATAATTAAAGAAAAAAGCAGCACCGCCTAGAAGATGAAATTCGTGATGGGGTAGAATACGCATTTCCCAGATGTCTTTTCCTTGTGCCTGTGAGCTGTGCTCATCCCCGTTTCATACACTGTGAGTCGTGATAAATAGCAGCAGACAAAACACGCTGCCGCGAGGATTCATGCTCTGTGGGCTAAAGGTTATTGCTTTACTCTTACTTCCAGCTCCAGACAATAACCAACGTTTTTGGCCTGCATCCACGTCTTGCGGTGTTGCCTCCTCACCCAGTATGGGCTTGTGGGTGGCCATGGCTCGTGTGTCATTATCCTACGTGATGATGTTTCCTGCCATTACTCAGGCATGGAGAGCTATTGTTCAGCCCGGCACGGTCCCCCCATCAGGATCGAGACGCTCCCTCCCCTCCTGCATGGATTTCTCTGTTTTCTGCTCCTCCGAAGCTGTTGAGCAGCTGTTTCGGATCCCCATCAGCCACAGCCTCTCTGTAGCACGTTGGACATCACACCATACATTTCTGGGCTATTCTGCCTCCTCAGTCACACTTCTCTCTGGGTTTTGCCACTGTAATTTCTCCCACAGGTCACCTTTGAGAGCAACTGTGCATCCCTAGACACAACTAAACCAGCCATGAAGGTACCAATTACTCCCGTGGTTTTTGTTCGCTGTTGTCATTGCCATGCACTTCCGCATGTGCCTCAGCTCCTGAGCTATTTACTTAACCACCCTTTATCCTTATTTGACCCGCTTGGACTGATCTGCCAGCTTGACAGTTTCTCCTGGAGCCTTCAACTTCCTCCCACAATATTTCCCACCCCAGCAAGATGTAGGAAAGAGCGAGTATCTGGATACTTCCTTCTCAACCAATTCTCCCCTTCATCACTAATGTAGCTTCTCTCTAGGTCATACTTTTCCCTGACTTGAGCCAGACGGTCAACCACAATCTTTATAGGTGGGTACAACCTCATGGTTATTTTATCTAGGAGGTCTCATGGAACCACCACTCCATGCTCTCAAATGCCACGCGATGCCGTACACTTCAGCACTGCATATGAGACAGGATTATTCAAAGAAAAAAGGGATAATCATAAGCATTACAAACACATAGCTGGCAGACATCAGAGAAATCTCAGGAATTGCTGATGCCTTAGGATTTAACACAGTCAAGAATCTTTTTGGGTAAAAAGGCACAGATTATTGCAGGAAGTTTGAGAACAATGCTTGACTATTTAAGGACAACAGCGTTTCCTCTTTGATCAGCAGCATCATTTATTTGCTTTGGAATCAGGCCAGATACCATTTGACGTCTGTTCTCCTGTTAAGGTGGAGAAGAAAAAGCATTTGTAAGAACTTGCTCCGTGTTACCCAAACACATTTGGCCTCTATCTCTCTTCCTGCATGCTAATCAGCCCATGACTGCCACAAGGTGTTACGGACACAAGAAGTATAAATGAATTTAAAAAGCTATGTCATTCATAGAGGAGTATTGAGAAATGCTAAAATCTAGTACTCTAAATTACTGGCAAATGGAAAAATGGCATTTCACTGCTTTTTCCTCCCCCTGCCTCACCAGTACCAGCCAGTTAATGAAGACAGGATAGAACTAGCCTCCCCATCTATCCAGTGCAACGTCTTTATGGTGACCTATGCAAGAGCTACACGTTTGAGCCCATGTCCTTCCTCAGAAAGGCTGTGACCTTCTCTGCTGAACCCCCAGCTGGTTTCTGATCTCTGCCACCACTTCAAATTTCTAAGCAACATGCAGAGATAAACACACAGACTGGGATGCTTTATTGCCATCACACGCTACAATTAATACGTGAATCTAATTTGTTATTAGGCTGGTTGACAAACTGAGAATGTAGAGGGAATATGTTATTCACATTCTGCTTGGAAATGAGTAGGAGTCCTCCAGCCTCAGTGCCAGCTTAGAGCAGTTTGTTGTGGAAAGTTATCTGACCTCGGGCTTTTTCCTTCCACCTTGCAGCTTTCTCCGTCTTCCAAGTTGGCTGTTGGAAGAACTTACAAAAGCTTTTAGATGGCAGTTTGAGAATGTCCTCCTTTTAGCTGGAAAGCACAATACTGAATGACTTGAAATGGACTAGCTCAAAGCATGCTAAAAGCATCTGCTGTTTTCCAACTCTTTAACCAAGTATATGTGAAATTTTCATCTAGCTTTTGCATCCTATCCTTTAAAATAAGTAGTGGAGATGGGTCTTTCCCACACTTTAGCAAGCTAATGCAATGCAGCACTATATTCCACAGTGTTATTTAAAACATCAGGAACCCTGTCTCTGATCTGTCTGCAGAGCACTGGCATTGCCTTCAAAGAAAATGGAAGTTACAATGAAAATATGGAAAAAAAAGATGAATTCCACTATGCTTTGCTTAGACTTTCATTGCGAGCTTCAGCAGGGGATATTGAGCTCAACCAGCTGAGATGTTTTCACTCTTCAGTGTGGTCAGGTTACCCTGGCCCTCAATGGGAATGAAAACCACATTCATTTGCATTAAGAATGTTCTTCCCTCATTTTTGAAAGTATTTATAAGGCCCAAAAGATGGAGGAATTAAAAATTATCCTGTATTTCTTATCAGTCCATGGCTTTTGTTATACTGTCTGCTATCTTACCTGCCATATAAAAACTTTGCACTATCCAACCATAAAAACAGAGGAAATGGTCTGAGATGCAGGTGACAAACCATAAGCTAGTAATTAGGAATATGTCACATATAGGAACTGAGCAATTCACAGAAAAGGACAGGATAAAGTCTATTTGCATAAATGATTAAAGATTATTTCCAAATATCCACTAACAGAAATCAGGATTGTTTTGCCAGTCACGAGCACCACAAAAATGCTCAAATTTGTTTTTCTGCAAATCAAACACTTACAGCTAACACACTATTTAACCCTCTCCATAGCCAAAAGTCAAGAAATCAAAGTGATAGAGCAGTGGGTGAAATTCCAAATAACCAAAGCACATTTGGACCCCACCTCAGAAAATAAGACCACAAAACTGGCTGGATTGCAGTGTCTGAAAGCTTCATGGCTCTAGGGCAGGTCTGGCTTAACAATCTTTAGGTAAAAATGTGACTCTGCCCCCTTGGCCATCCCGCTTTTATCACACAGCAGTGAGGAGGGTCACGTTTCTCCTGCATGTGCTCACAAGCCAAAGGGCCAGGGGAAGTTGCCCTGGCATTTATTCCAGCACAGGCAAGGCACTTTTCTCCATTTTTTAATTAAAAAAAAACCCTGCCTCTACCCAAATGCTCATCTCTTGCCTATGTGCTAAATAGCTTCATTTCCCTTTTGCTTATAGTGCCCTGTAACTACTTCTATTCCTTGTGTCATCACCGATGACATAGGATGCTTGAGGCTCTCGCTAATGAAGTGCAAAAAAAGGTATTAAAATATGAGCCATTTCTCTGGCTGGCTGGGGCTAGTTTTAGTCCAAGCGAGGGAAGAAGGAGGCATTTCTTATATTTAAATAATGACAGGACTCTGTGGGGAAACCTGCAGCATTAACCCTGCTTGCTTCCTTCAGACGGCTCTTATAACAGTTCCAGACACCCTCAAACCAGAGACTTCTTGGCTTTATCTTGGCTCCCAGTCGGCTTGATGCAAAAACAGGTACCCACAGCCTGCAGCACTCTGCTCTTGGGGTACAAGGGCCCAAGAGCTCCAATTAAATATATGTATATCAGAATGCTGGAGCAATACAAGCATTTCTCAGCAGAAAATTTTTCTCTTGGTGACCCATTAGAAGCACTTTGAAGAGCACCTTTTCCCTGTCACCTCCTCTTCAATTTGTGCCAATGGTAGCAGTTCTTCCTCTCAGGATACAGCAAAACAGCACATTGCTCCATGGCTTTCAATCTTCTTGAATTTAAGGCTCACACAATAACAACATTAATTAATTAATTAATTAATTGAGCACTGGAACGGGCTGCCCAGAGAGGTTGTGGAGTCTCCTTCTCTGGAGATCTTCAAGACCTGCTTGGATGCAGC
>JAWLRI010000640.1:8186963-8275423 GCA_034781795.1 Crypturellus tataupa
CCGGCCCCGGAGCGCCGCGCTCGCCCGGCACCTCCCGCCGAGCAGCCACGGGCGCTGCCGCCGCCGCCGCGGCGCTTTCGGGGGGTCCTTTAAGTCGCCGCGGGGGGAGATGAGGCAGGGGCCGTTCCCCGGCGCCGCTTGAGCCGTCGCTGCGCGGTGCGGAGCGGCGCTGGATGCAGCCGGGAGCCGCGGCCGCGCACGGGGCGCCCGCACTGAGGGCCGAGGCGGCGGTGGCTGCGGAGGTGAGTGACATTGCGCGTGTCCCCGCTGCCCGTGCGGTCCAAGCGGCGCTCGCCAAGGGGAGCGCGAGGAGATGTCGCTTGGGAACAATAAGGCGGGGGCTGCGGGGTGCGAGGCGCCGGGAACGGCACCGCGCCGGGAACAGCTCGGTGTGTGGGGGAACGGGTACCGGGAATGGGGCTGCTGAGACGGCGGGAATGACCTTCTTGAGGGATAGTGGCCTTCCGAGAGCTGCCGCTCCAGCCTGATGGCTTTTTTGTGAAATTAAGACATCTCCTTCGCAACCTGGATTGAATCCGTTACCATCCAGGAGCTGAGCCCGGCTTAAGGACCAGCGTGGCCCGGTGCTGGTGCCAGAGGGAAACGCGCCGGTTCTGCTGCCCGCGGGAAGAGCCTCCTCAGGCTTGAGCAGCTCCTTGCCGGGCAGCAGCCGGAGGTGCCATTAGGGAAGCTCCCGGCTGCTGGATTCCTGTGACACTTTCCCCCGCCACAGTCACATCTGCAGATGCCGGGACTGCTGCGCTGCCCCTGCGTGTGCTGACGCCCGCGAAGGAACGGGCAGGTTTCAGGGCTCTCATCTGCACTTGTGGAGGGCTCCCAGGCGCAGCTCCGAACCGCGAGTTTTTTGAGACGCCTGCATTTTGCTCGAGCGATTCACGCATAGGACCGCAGCCCTCCCGTGCCAGCCTGTTAGCTCTGCAGACATGTGTCGCTTCAATTTCTCGTGATAGCGCTGATCTGGTTTTGGCTGTTTCGCTGCACAAGCTGCTTCATGTGTGTTCACGCAGTATTTGCAGGCTGCTAACCCGTCTCAACAGCGTTTTTCGCTGCAAGATTTGAGGGAAAACTCCGCGGTTTTCTCTGCAGCGCTTCCTCACGTCCATTTGCTGCCATGGACACCCACAATTTGCTTCCGCTGGAGGCTCTGTATTTCGCGCCATTGGGGGCACACCCTTGGGGTGGCCGGCAGTGTCCCCTACAGGGGTGACAGCAGCAGTCAGGTAGAAAAATAAGGGTCACTGGGAGAAACTCTGTATGTAGGAGGAAAAACTGAGCGTGTGCTTTGTAGTTCCTTAGGGAAAACTGTTTCTGTGGCTGTGGGAAGTGTCGGCTGATGGCTCGGGTGCTGTTACAGGTGACTTGTCTTCCGTAGTGCAGAGCTCTGCTGGATGGGGAGAAGCAGATCCGAGGCAGAGCGTGGCAGGAGCCAGAGCTTCCTGCCCCTGGCTTGGCTGGCTCTGTCTCATCAACCCGTTGGAAGCTTCCTCTCAAAAATCTCTTGTCCCTGCCCTTGGATAAAGGACATTATTCTGGGCTAGGCCTATGTGCTCGGAGGCCCGAGGTGCCCATCTTTAGGAAGCAGGCGATAAGGGCGATCAGGAAGAAAAGATGTTAGCTAAATGACACAGGTGAAAATCCTGCAACATCTTCCATTCTGGAAGCACTGACATTTCATAGGAGAAGTCTATGAAAGGCCACGGAGATTTTTTGATGACAACAGACCTCACAAAGAGGTCTGCGTGATATAAAAAGGTATGTACATATTACACTTTAGCCTGTGGATTATGTTCTTACTTCAGCAAAAATTGTTGAAGAGACAAAAGACTTTTAAGGACATATTATCTTCAAGGTAGATGTAGTTCCCAGTACAGCTCGATGCTTCAGTTATGGGCCTCGGGTTTGGATTTAACTATGGTAATCTGTAAATTACCAGGCAGGTAGTTGTAAAGTACCGAAGTGAAAGTGCTCTGGTTGTCTCAGTTCAGATTACACATTAATGGAAAAAGAAGTGACATTAAATTTAAAGAAATGTCTCCTTTCTCCTGAGATGTGGGGAAAGGGATAAGCAGGGTGATAAGGATAACAGAAAACTCAGTGGACAGTGAAAGCTTAAATCCTTAAATGGTGAAGTCTGCCCTCCAACTTAAGCAGATAATGGTTTTGACAGCAGATAGAGGCTTGGCTGATATGTAGTGATGAGGCAATACGGAGGAATAAGGCCTTTTCCCCCTTCGTTAATTAAAGAAAAATACCCCCAATTCCTTTGGGGTAAACCACAGTAATTCCACTATTTTTAGAGGACATTCTCCATATTTCTGTAACTGAAAATAAGAATTGGATCTCACTGTCTGTGTATAGGTTTGGTTCTGCTTTCACTGAAGTCATTTCAAGTTTGGTCACTAATTCCAAGGGTGTGAGACCTGGTGCAGGAGGAGCATGCAGAGATTCGCAGATCAGATTCTCCCATGCCAGTTTTTCAACAGATTTCCATGAGGTCACAGTCTCAATGACAAATTCAGTATCTCTCTACCGACGTCACAAAATCTAACTTGCAAATTATTAGTGATTTTTAATCATCTTTTTCTTACTGGAAAAAATGTTATTGCAAAAATTCTGGCCTCCTACAAATATTGTTCTGTGGACAGCTCCAGCAGTAACAGCTTGCTCCACCAACAGTTAATAGTATTTTAAACCAACAAACCTATATGTTATATTATATCTAAATATGCCAGTGTTTTGATTTTGAAGAGCTTAAGTTTAAAAGTTTGTTGGTTTAAAATACTATTAAGTGTGACTCCACATGGATTAAAACAGTCCGGAAAATCCAGGTCTCTATCCTGCTCTTTCTAGATCTCACGGACTATCTTAAGATACTTGCTGTGTTTCCACCCTTTGCCCATGCACTTCCTTCTGTATTTTTGAGCCTTTTGGAGCCAGTGTGGAATAACTACCTTTCTCCTCCCCAAACGCATTGTAACAAACACAATTAGATGGCAAACAAGTGTTGCTGCACAAAGACACTTGACACACAGTTGTGTTGTGAAAAAAGGACAATTCAGCTGAATTGTAATGAACTTGGCTGAAAATGTCATGGCAGGGTAACAACAACACAGCTGTATGTTTAGCACTGGGAGGACTTGCTGTTTATATTTTGGGTATGTACCTGGTTATTACTTCTTCTTTTAAAAGAGAAAAGCATGAATGATTTCCAAGAATAGATAAGTATTATCTACGACCATTTCTATACAAAAATACTACAATTTTACAATTTGAGTTATTATGTTGACTATTTTTAAATAAAAAGTTTATACTCTGGATAGCTACCAGGCCAAGCCATAAAATCAAAATATTCTCCCCGTACTAACAAAATATTATCTGTTTAATTATATATAATATCTATTTTTATGCATACATGGATTAAAGTGATTTTTCTTCTATCTTGATATTTTAAGCAGAAAAAAAGTAAATTCATTTTTGATCTTCCTTAGTGCTTACGTGATAGCTAAAGATTCAAACCAATACTACATATAAAATATTCTTATATCGCTAAGAAAACTAAAATCCATCAGTAAAATAGTGCAGATGATGTCAGCTAAAGCCATCCTAACCTCAAAGGTACCACAATAAACAACATGGCCCTAGCGCATCTCTGTACTGCCAGTGAGCTGACAGTGTCCCACCAAATGCCTTTTTGCAACTGCTTCTTGGCAGGAAGATTCTCTCCCAAGAACCTGTTTTTTGTGTGGCCTTTTAAATTTGGCAGAGCTAGGGTGCTGTAATAGAAGCCATTTTGTAACTGCCATGTATATATATCTATTTTTATAATTAGTACGAACCTACTATTGTGCTCTTTTATTGCCTAGGAAGTGATAGAATCTCACCCTAAATAGTAATTTCTAAGATTATTTTTTATAACCTCTTTTTCAATCTATGTATGTCCATGAAAAGATAAACCTACCTTAATTTGTAATTCAGTGACATTTATGATGGTATTTAAAATTCTGAGGCCAGCCTGCTTCAAATTAGAACTATTGTTCGATTATCATATTGTTTCTACTCCCCAAGTGGATAAGCCTAAGTCTTCTGATTATGTTTCTTGCTGGGAATATTCCCAGAAGTAAATCTGAACTTTGCTTCATGACTACCATTATATAAGTGTGCAAAATTTGCTTTGCGCAAACATGTTTGCAAAAAGGAATAGAGCACAAAAGGCTTGACATATTTTTTAAATTATAGGGACTTATTATTGGATATGAATTTCAATAATGTATTAATTTGAGGCATCAACGGTTAGCTGCTGTCTCATCTGCTGTGATGAGACTTCAGGTTGCAGAGTTGCTGTTGTGTCCGTAAAAATATTCTTTGATGTCACAGGGTGGTATAAACGAGGGAAAATATTGGACGTCAGCCTCAACAAGAGGCATGAATCTATGAATTTTAGCACTGCAAACTTCAATTCCCCATCTCCCCAAAGGGCACTTCAATCTGTGTGACAGAAGTTAAAACCCTCATGAAGCAGCAGCCACCACATACACAGAGGTCTCCATTACTGGTTCTATTATAGTCCCATTCTCTGCTAGTGCAAGTGGGTTATAAATTAAAATTAAATGCTTACAGAGAACATTCCCCTGGTATATGACGGGAGAAGCCTCTTACCGTATTGTGGCTTTGGCCGTGCAACTCTACCCTTCCCGTTGCTGCAGACAGGGCAAGCAGGCCTAGCCACGGTGCCATAATGCCTCTCAGGATCGTACCTAGAAACTGCTCTAGTTCTTGCTGAGGATCAAACAACTCCCCCCTGGCTACAGAATGAGGCTGGATGATAAAAAAAAAAAAAAAAAAATCCCTCTACTCAGATTTTAAAATATGAATTTTAATATTTTATTGTTTTAATAATAGACTAGAACTGGGGGACTAGAACTGAGATTCTCTGCATTTTTTGACTAATCCATATTGCTCTACTATTTGTGGCTTCTGATATATTGGAAAACAAGGAACGCCAAGGAGAAAATACTGCAACATTCACATCTGAAAATCATTTATGCAGGGTAAGTTTTGTAAGAGCTGATCTGAAAGCAATGGGTAATGTCCACGGTAGTAAAATGTGTGACAATATTAACAGAAAGAATTTTAGAATTGTTATTGCATTGACAAAATATTTTGTATCAAAAGTATTTTGATATCTTTGTGTAGTGTCTTATTCATGGTGTTGTACATCTCCAGTATGGACTAGAACAGGTAATCTACAGTTAATTACAGCTTATCTATATGGCTTCAGTTTTGGTTTGGGGATATTTAATATTTTTAGGATTTATCAATCAAGCACTGGTCACAGAACTCATCGAAAGCTCTCATAAACAAACTAGTTGTTCGCTATACATAATTTCTTGAGTTTGTATTAGGACCAGTCATGGGCCTTATGGAAAAGGGAGGTCAACAGAATACGAGCATAGAGGGCAGAGATTAAAGGATTTCAGAAAATGATGCAGATGGGCAGCATTTCTAGGATTTAGTCCTTCCTGTTAACTTTTGCAAAAGCCTTTAGAAATTTTACCATTGTGAATGAGCTACTTCCCGTAACCAACGTAAAAGACAGAGGTTTTGTTTTTTCCTTTCCTTTTTTTTTCTTTTTTTTTTTAATACAGAGCATTCATTTACACTAGTTATTGTCAGACCTGAGAAACTTGAACACAATTTGCAATTTTATCTCCTTCATTGAGGCAAACAAAAGTAGTCTTAAAAAGTCAAGGGGACAAAAGGGGACACAATCAGTATTCTGATGACAATCTACTTCTTGCCTTGTTTTGCTACTTATATGCTCTTTCTGTACCTTTAACGATCAAAATTATTTGAAACGTTTATCACATTTTTTTTCAATATGAAAAGTTTTCAGTAGGCCAAGAGATGACACAAATTGCTCTTGGTATTCATCCTGAAGCACCTGATGCCAAAAATACTTTGCTAGGAGAAAATAAAGATGTGCAGAGGATGTATATTTGAATGGCATGGAGTCTTAATGGGATTGTTGCCAGCTGAACAACTGAAACAAAATTCAAATTGTTTTAACCTGGGTTGGATTAAAAGAAAATCAGGCATCTGGGAGCTATTCCATCTAGTTCTTTCAGTTCCCTGCTCTTGCTGGAAGCAAGAAGATTATTTACTGGGCATCTTCCTAGGTTTGATAGGTAAGCAATGTTATGTGCCTTGCTTTATGGGCTCCTTGAAATTTGGGGCTGGTGTTAAATTATGTGTTGTTCTCCTGTTACTTTGAGGATGCATCCCGTGAGGAATTTTTTTAGCCTTGCAGCTAGGAAGGGACCAAACCTGTTTAGAAGTTGCAGAAGGCCTTGGGTAGCACTGCCTCCATCCCTTCTTCCACGTTACAACATTAACCCTAGGATCTCCATTTAGAAGTCTTGAGGTGTGCTGGGAATGAATACATCCCCAATGTGTACTTTTAATCACAATTACCCTGGAAAGCTACAAATAGGTGTCAGTAAAGAAGCTGGATAATACTGAACTAGGGGGCACCTGAGAACAGATTACTGAAGATATGAATGCTGCTTTAGCTGACTTTTTTTTTGAGGTGTCCTTATGCCTTTAAAATGTAATTTTCTAGGTGAACTGTCCTGCTGTGTCCCATGGCCAGTGGCCTCCAAATGATAAATCTACTTTGTGGCTTTAGAGCTAATACAGAATCTGGAAAACATCTAGTTGCAGTTATCTTTTGAACTGTTAAAATTGTGCACCCTTGTACTTGTGTATGACCTCTCTGTGTATTGGTATATTCTGAGCCTCTGTTTAACCTCCAGCATGTGTATTATTTTTTTATCTGTATGTGTATATGCTACCTGTGCAATGCTAACTACAGTCACGGAGCTGTGGCTTTTCTCGGGGGCAGAATTTCAGATGTGTCTACCATTTCAGTATTATGATGTGGTAGTACCACAAACAGCTTCTTCCAGTAATACTAGAAATGCGAAGTGAATTACTAAGGATTCACTGCTGAATAATGAATAAATGAAAGGCTAGATTAGCACCTTTCAGCTTTAAGATAATTGCAGATAGCACCACAGCTGCTTGAATCAAGAAGAGAAATTGCAGAGAGTAAAAAGAACAAAAGACAAGAAGAAGCATTTGAAATGCTGCTGCTCAGGCTTGTGCTCTATGGCTGTAGTTGTGCAGCTGTAGTGTGCTGTGTGCTGTAGTGTTTACTGGGTGAAACTCTTGCTTAAGCTGCTAGGAATATTTCATGCAGAACAACAGTGAAAAGACCTCCGTTTTTATTGCTGTTAACAGCAGCAGTGCATCATGCATGTAGCATCATAAATTAATCTGTAAATTTCCAGTATTTGACTCAAGAGCCTATTCTAAATGAAATGAGTGAAAAGGAATCAAAAAAAGGTCAGATGATTATGTAGGTGCCTTAATGGAGAGAAGAAAAGAATAGTTGAGAAGATACAAAAGGGAATCATTTTTTTCTCCCTAACTTGGGATATCTTGTATGACAGAAGAAGGGCAGAATACTTGCAGACAAAATTTTATATATTAGTAACTAATGAAAATGCTATCATACATTTTAGACAAATATGGGAATGGTGGTCGCATGATGAAGGAGTTATTAGCAGGACAGGAGGGAATAAGACTTGTAATGGAGGGAGTAACATTTGCATGCCTAAGATATGCTTGTGTACAGCTCAAATTTGAATAGGAGTAGTAATTACCTCAAAAATATACGTGAGTAGTTGCAATGTTTATAGAACATAGAGTGAATCATCGGTACGTGCTACAAAATCCGCAGCTACAATTGCCTGCCCTATTCCAACGCTAGTAATAGCTGTTCAATTACCAAAGCACAGCTGAAAAATAACAAAAGATGCAGCAAGAGAAAATGTGGTTGGATTTTGCCTTCTCTAATAACCAAAGAAGTCATCTACTGCATGGATGTTTCCGGTCTAGCAAAAAGATAACTATTTACCAACTTAAAATAGAATAACTCAAACAAAATCTGCATGGTCAAGTTTGTCTCTGGTGCTTACCCTATAGATTAGACCTATATGTGAGCATTTACACACAGCAGAGTACAGCAGAGACCAGTCCTAGCCTCTTTGCAGAGAGAGGAGTTAACTTTAAAGCACAATATGATGCTGATGGTGCTTCAGTAGCGACTAATAATACAGTAATGATGAAATCATATAGAAACAGGGAGCTGAACGTTTGACTATCCAATTTCACGTCTACTCTTATTGAAGATGTCTATGCATGTGTTATATTGGTGCAGGTATCCATGCACGGCAAGGGTGTGAATCATGTGTTACAGACTACATTTTCATCAGTAAAGCTGTTTGCACTGCTAGCACTTAAGTATCCCATCTGTGATATTTTTGCATACAAGCCATTAGATTTATTTTCATCCTGTGCAAAACAGGATGTAGCCTTCGCTTCACTCCCTGCTGAAGTCCACTGAAAGCCTTCCTTTAATGGGATGGTTCCAACCACGGTGATGTGCTATCAGCAGCCGTATTTATCCTGCTGAGGAGGAACGATGAGTCTTCTCATCCAGAAGTGTCACTTCAAGTTATATTATTTAAGCTTCCATTTCCTTAAAACTATTTAAATGAATTTCCTCTAATATTACGATCTCATTTAGTGCCAACTAGATGCTTTGGGGGTCTCAGAAGAGAAACAAGGTTGAATAAAAGTTGACTTTATTTAATAAACTTAGTTTTCTCTAGGCAATGAACTGTGAAAACATACTGGGAGTATCACTAGATGCTTGCACCGCTGTTATAACTGCTTTCTGTGGATAAACTGGGCATTTGGACTCTTCTGATAGTTAAACCAGCATCTTCTCTTGCTTTATCCACATGCAAATTGCTTATAAAAGGAATTCTTAAAAGTTAAATGACATAAACTTAACCACTCCAGAGTCTTCCCATGTTCGAAGCATCACATACGGATGTTGACTGCATTTTTCTCTCTTGAATGACTTAACGATTTTTCAACAGCAGTGTGTGGCATGGAGTGATACAGCAAATGAATAAAAGTCACTGAAAGTAACTGCAAGCTTTCAGCTTGATTTTGCTTTTGAAAACAAAACAAAGCTTTGTAGCACAAGACTGGATATGGGTTCATATCAAGCTTTTGGGCTTGATATGAAAAATATGGGATTTCTTAAGCTTTTTTTCTGATTTAAAGACTTTGCTCATTAGCAAGACCGATGGACAACTCTTATACTGAGAGCCCATAAGGTTAAATACGGCACCGCATCCTGCGTCGCTGCTGTCATGGGTGTGTTTTGCTGCTGTAGAGAAATAAGGCTGCCTGGGAGCTGGAGATGATGCTTTACTTCCCTGTGCAGTGTAGAAAGCAGTTAGGTATCCAGCAGCTTAAACAAGGGCAGTTTGGGAGAAAGGATGCCGTGGAATATGCCTTTACTTAAGAATTTTCACACCAGCAGGATTGGAAAGCCTCTGAAAAGGCTTTCTGGGGTTAAGGAGCTATGAGGTACCCAGGGAAGATGAGGAGATAGAACCACAGTTCTTTACTCAGCTGAGATTTGCTTAAATGATGGATTAATGCCTTTTCAGGACAAAGCAAAATGTTATACAGAAAATGCTAGTTTAGATCCTGAAACCAGGAACTAATTAGCCAATGTACAATGCGACACTTGTATGTTAAATTTCTGGTTGCAGAGTTGGCTTTTGTGTTATCTGTCTGTTTGGACTGGACCCAAAGTAATTCCACACAAAAAAACTTCCTTCATCTTCAGTTTGGTGGTGATGGGGGGAAATTATTTGGATTAGAGAAGGAGCATCTGTACAAATGGCTTGGCGGTCTGGAACGCGCCTGCCGACGCGCTCGCATGCAGCAGGATTGTAGGGCTGTCAAAGCTTCTGAATTTCAAGAGAAGCAGAATGAGGCGTAGGCTGCAGCTGTAATCTGTGCCTGGTAGCATGTACGTCCTCTCCCATGAGTCACACTTCAGAAAACATTGGATTTCGTTTAGCTTCTTGGTATGTGGTTTGTTTTGTTTTTTTGTTTTTAAATATATATATAATTTTTTTCCTTTGGGCTGTGACATGATACATCTCTCCCTCTTCATCTCTCTTTCTGTGGATGAAATCATGTTCAACTTGAGTTGCTAAGACAGAACCTAGGAAATTCACAGTTCCCATCTGATACCATTTGTATGATTCATTTTATGTGGCAATCTCTGTTCACCTTATCAGATTCATCATTGATAAGGGCCTTGCCTCTCTCCTAGGGTGATATTCACCTTTTTCTAGGCGTCGTCTTCCCTTCTTTCTATTGTTATGTTACAAACACCATTTTCTTCTGCTTCTGTGTCTTGCTGTGAGTCCTCGTGAGATTTGTCAAGTCTAGGCCCTCCCCTATGTTAGACCATCATAAGGAATATTGGATTTACTCTTCACAGTCCTGCTTTCCTCTCCTAGTCCTTCCCATTTTTATCAGTTCTACCTGTTTCATGCTGCTGCTCTGGCATATTCTACTCATCCAACCTGTGTCTGCTTTTTGGTTCTTCGATTCAGGAAGGTTTCCTTGATTTGGTCTCTGTGAAACTTCACTTGTTTTCAGTTGCTTAGTTCCCAGCTTTAACTATCACACTGCCAATCCATCCCTGCCATGCTCCTGCACTCACTCATTGCAACCTCCTGTGACTTCAGTGTTGATCACTACTGCAATTGATTTTTGTGTTTTGTTTTCCTCCTCCCAAAGCTTTAGTGCTTTCTCTCATTTCAAGGTACATCTTGCCAAGTGCCAATCCTGATTTGCTTGCAGGAATGGCTTTTTTCCAAGAAAACCATTTTGGCAGAAATTTGATGAAACAGCTGACTTCTTTCACCAGAGCTTTATTCTCTCTCTCTTTAATCTTCCCCCTTCCCTCTGAGTGATTGAATTCCATATGCATGAGCCTGTCTCTACCGCTTCGGAATGACTCCTCAGCCCTTTTCTATCAGCCATCTTCCTTCTCTGCCCAACTTTTGTTGATTTCTTCCTATATGGCATAGTATGATGTGCCCATACTCTCTTCTCAGCTTGCCTGTTTGCCCTCTTGCCCTCTTTAAAAAAAAAAAAAAAAATCTTTCCTCTTTTTCTTCTTAATTCACCCAGCCTGTGTCTTTATTTTCTCTTATGCTTTGTCTCAGGCTCTGCTTATCCTCTGTTTTTTCTTTTTTTTTTCTTAATATTCAAGCAAAGCTGCGCTGATTTACTTCTGTATAGTGTCTCAAAAATACTGCCTTATCCATGACCACAGATAAAAATTGTGCTGGGCTCTGGTCGCCCTTACTGAGGCACATCTTGCTGCCTGTGGACTGGGTTCTGGTTCTGCTCTTTGAATCCTCAGTGCCTGCCTTTCCTTGTCACCTTAGACAAACTCACTGTCCTCAGGGTGGTATTATGTGCCCCCAGTCACTCTCACTCTTACTAGTGAGATTCTAACTTAGGCTTAGCTCCTATCTGCCATTGGGATGGTCTAAAACAAGTATGGTTTTGCTTTTGTACATGGCCTACTACTGAAGTTACCTTGTGTTTTCATAAGCTATTTTGTGTAATAAGGCTGGGTGAGCAATAGCAAATTTGTCACTTTGTTGATGACCAAGCTTAAGTGTGTGCTAGCTCATTCTGTGTAATGGAGTCATCTCTTTAAGTTCCGCAGAAGACCGGGAGCAGCAATCCTTTTTTGCTGTAGTTATACTGAAAACTTGCTATGTGAGTCTTAGTTCATGACTGGCCCATCTACAAGCTACAGTAACATATGCTAAGCATTAAAAAGCAGCTCTAATGAAGCCATAACCCTACGCTGCTGTTATCACCGGAGGGGCCTACAGAGCCCTGACACTGGCACTACCTGGGTGCTGTTTTCCCCTGTTTCTTTGCTCCATTATTTTAAACATTAATCTGATATTTGTACATCCCTAAAGCAGCTGCAGGTGCCACTTCTCCCTGTGCAGCAGCCAGGCTTTTCTGCACACCTGCTAGAGATACATGGTAAAATTATTGTAATACTTCATTCTTTATGGAAGTCTAAAGTTCAGTTCTGAAATGACAGCTGAAGGCTTTAGGTATTAATGCTGTAGAGGTTTGATGTTTTGCACAAGAAATACTTTGTTTTGGTAAGTTTTTGATACTACTGGCTGACATAATTTGTTCTTTCATACTGCTTGAAGTGTGTTGGACATTTCCCAAGCGATAGGGGAAGGTGTGATATTCTACCCTGTTTCTGCCCTGAGTGTTGTATCTGTGGTCCTGGTATTAATGCATGTTGTATTTTAGCTACACTGTGCAATGAATATTAACTTCTTTGCTGGCTTTGCTATTATTATCATTATGATATATTGCACAAATATTAATTCATCTTTTTAATGCCTTGGCAGGTGGGACACAAGGCCCAGTTTTTTGATAGCCATCAAGGAAGACCCTGAGAATTTTTTTCGTTTGTAAGGCTACAATGCACTGCATAGTATTTAAATACATGAAACGTACTCTTGATGTTAATTATATGTAAAACTTGGTATTTTTTTGGTCATGGATAGGATCTTAAGTTGGGTACCTAAGAAATGAAAACCACAAGCAATGATCATCTGTGCAAAGATGAGTTTAAGAAAATTAACATCACAAACAGCAGCCATGACAGAGGGAAGAGTCAGTAGCCCAGCCCGACATTCAGCTGCTCTAATCATGACACCATCAGGTCTTTCATCACTCACCTGGCTAATAGGATGCATATTCTTTTAACCACTGTAACAAACAAGCCAAAAAGACAACAGCTTCTTTTGCTATGTCCTCTTGCTTGTTTACTAGATCAGTATATGAATATGCAATCAAAATATTTGCTAGCATTTGTGCATATGACTTTAATGTACTTGAATGTTCATCCTTAATGTCCTTCTAAGATGGCTTATTTCTCTTCATTTTTTAATAAAATAATCTTAATTCTATCGTGTTATATGGATATCTGTACAGCTCATCTGCAACATTGAAACTCTTACACTAGATGATAAGAGTGAACAGCACCAGTAACCAAAAGATTGTTATTCTGTATGTGGAGAGACAGAGGGAGTGTCAATGAAATCCACAAATACTTGCAGGTAGAAAAGGAAAGATCAGGCTCAGTAACTTTGCATTGGCCTCCTGGCTTTGGAGGGAAAGATGTTTTAGTGAATATAGATTGTAGATTTTCCTTAGAATAAAATCACTTTTTTTCCTTTTCTTTCCTCCTCGCCTTAGCTAAAAATGCCAGACCAATTGCTCTTACTTATCAACTCTGTCCTTGAAAGTGTTCTCTACTTTAGTCAAGAGTAAAATTTTCAGATCTTTAGCTGAGTCCTGGTTCAGTGTGGATGCATAGCATAATTTTAAAGAAAAATGTTCCAATTACTTCCAGTGTGGACAAAACAATCCATTTTTCTCCAAGCGCTGTGTTCAGAAAGGCCCTAGACATTTTGACTGAAAACTTTCCCCAAACATTTATTTAGAGCTAGGTATGTGCAGGTATTTTCAATGAAAATTGTTTCCCAGGACTTCAAGCAACTGCAAAGAGCAATATAAATAAGATAGCACTCTGTGTTGCAGAAGGCTGGCAACGAACTTTGCATATGAAAGATTTCAATCTTATATATATTTTTTTCTTTTTCTTTGTAAGCTTTTACTTCTTCTCCTTCTTCTCCTTCTTTCAGATTTAAGTGGTTGTTTAAGGAGAATGTAGTAGGATGTCTATGTCCACTGTTTTAACAACAATTTCGCATAAGCTGCTTGACTATTGTATGGAGATTAGTGTCTGCTTATTACAGAATAAAATTATTCCATCCTTGCATGAATGTTTGGACCTCTCTTTCTGGTTGCTCTTCTGAACTGACTTTCCCATTCCGTATTGTCCTCGTTTCTTCTCATAGCCGTGGCTGCTTAGTAGAGCTCTTGACTTCCTCGGTAAACCATCTTGGGGGTTTCCTGATAAATATCGTATTCCTCCATGTCTCTTCATTCCCTTAGCAGTGCAAACCTGTGAAAATGAGGTTTTGCTAAAGTGCCATCTTTAAATTGCTGGAATTCTCTGTGGACATGTATGGTCACCAGGAGCTCTGATTCATTGGTTTAGCTTAGCACTTGCAAGTCTTAGGTGTGTGCTGTGAATTTGCTAATGTGCATGTGTTCGCTTCCACACAGGTAAGTGCTCAAATAGGCAGTTCTACCACTTTTATAATTTTCAGGGCAACATCACATTTAAATTACTCCAACTTTTGAGTGTAGATTAGCAAGGAGAAAGAAGAAGGCAGAACAAGTAAGCTGGGAAAAGTGCAGCTTTGGGAGGTTTTTTTCTGATAATATATATTCTGTAATGCTGGATACTGCATCAAGGAACTGAGATCACTAGTGACTATATCTAAAATTGCCATGGAAAATTTCACCCCAGCTCTTTGAAATTCACTTGAACTATATTCTACTGGGGAAAGTTATATGCAGGATCTGGCTTATTGGAATGACTTTAGGCAACCAAGTAAGATTTGACCCCTAAAGCTCAGTTGTGTGCAGGGTTAAGTTAAATAGGAGCCTAAGAGTAGCACTTGCATTTAGGGCAGAATATAGTGGTGTCTCTACAGCAGCAGCCAAACTTCCTGCTGCCAGCAGTATCCTGCATGCCCAGTCTCTGTAGCCACTGTGGATGGAACCCCCCAGTTTTGTCCTTGGCCTTGGAGCCAGCTCCTCGCAATAAAATCTTGGGAAAGGGAGTATCTTTCAGGGTAGTTTCTGTAACTCTGCTTTCCCTAGTGAAGCGCCAGTAGTTACTGCAGTATGAGAATATTGGGTATATCTTTCTCTAGGGAAGTTGACAGCGTGGGGTTGGTTGGTTTGTTTTCCCAGGGGAGAAGGCTGAGGAAGTGCTGAGACAAGGGGTTAAGGGGTCTGTTACTGCCAGGACCCGGATCAGCTGGGGAGACTGCAGTGCTTTGCTGAGGGAACAGGAGCACTAGGCAGGAAAGTAGCAAGAAATCCAACTACAGAGGGAAGCATCAGGACTTGCAGGGCGCTGAAACATTTCTGCACCACAGTGTGTAAATGTTACAAGGAAACCAGACAGCCAGTCTGTACAGAATGAGAAAGTAGGTAGGTTTATGTAGTCATAAAGTTGTTCTACACTCCTGTCTGGATAGAAACACATTTGATCTTAAATGCCCGATCTCCCACAAATAGCAAATTGCACTCGTTAAGGTATTGAGCTTATCAGTCTCATTCACATGTTCTTCTTCAATTGAACTCCTGTTTGCAGGAGTGGTTTTGGAGGTTGTTGTTGTTTTACTTATTTTGCCATATGTAATGATAGATATGGAAATACTTTTCACAGAGTCTGTGGGAAAACTTATTTAAATCAATTTTTCTTGTTGTAGTAAACTATTTGTAAGTGATATCATTACCATTTTACAAAGCTATATTATCACCTCACTGTATTTCTGATTGAAACAGTGATATTCAAATATCTTAGTCATTCCTATTGCATAAATTCCTAGATGCCAAGAAAATGGAAATTCAGTATTGTGCAACTCAACTGCAAAAACATAAACACTATGTATTTACTTCCCCTTCGGCAGCATGGAGGTGCTATTCCATCCTTTGCCATGGGAAAGACGAGAATGGCAAACGGGGTGGCTGAACACGTAATGTTGTGACACGTAACAGGTGACACATCTGAACCGCTTCAGAAGCTCTGTGGCACAGAACTGTGCCACAAGGAGTACTCTGTAGGATATATCTGCTCTCTAAAAATAACTGTCCTCTTTGAAAGACACTTTCTACCAAACTGTTCGTCACACGTTATCGGCCTCAATAATTGCCTATGATTTTAAAGAAGATCTGCTTGAATGCGCATAAAATATCCAGACTTATCATAATTTCTGATATTTTGGAAGGAACAGGTGTTCTCTTGCTTCTCACAAATGCAGCAGATGATTCCATGCTTCTAGCATTTTTTTTTTTTTTTTCTTCTCTGATCACTGAGATATGTAGAAAATAGCACAAAGGCTTGGACTAACAATTTGGTCAGTAATGTGAAAATGGAACCTCTGAGAATGAGAACTGAAAGCAAAATTTTTTAAATGCTCGGAACATGTCAGAATAAGCATGATTAATGAAGCTAACTCTAATTTCAGTGTAATAAAATAAGAATTTAGTCCAATATCTACTGTAGTTATTTCCCTGTACCTGTATGTCCAGGAAGTCTCTCACTGAGAAACAGTTTCTTCCATTCTTAGTTCTCACCTCTGTGGCTATTGGAAAAAAGCTAATTTTATGAAGTATGTGTTTTCCTGTGCATATCTTTGATGCAGTAGAATAAATAAGGCAATATTAATTACCATTTTATTAATATGCATGCTAGTATTTTTATTTTCTGTTGATCTACTCTTCATGCATTCACAATTGGCTAATGTTCTTCTAAAGTGCAAAGGCAAGTCAGATAAATACAGCTGTTAAGACTTTTTTTTTAGCGTTTTTAGACACGTAGCACCAATCTGTGGCACATTTAGAAAAAGACCTCTAGAAGCTGAAGCTACCTGAAAAGCTTAGATTGTAAGTCTGTCCATCTATGCAAACTGAGAAGATAGGCAAGCGCTCCAAACTGTCCTAAATCACTTCATAGCTGGAGAGCTATGTGCAGGAGGCTGTAACCAGAGAAGACGAATAGATTATTCCTGCAAATGGTTACAGCATGATGCTCTCCTCTCTACAGCGATACCAATCCAGACCTATGTTGACTCATGAGTTTTATCCATACCTACACTGGTTCAACTATCTCTCTCTCTTAAGCAGAGTTAGAGTTAGGAAGAGATTTAAAGAAAAAAAAAAAATTGTTAAAAGCATTAGATAGCGAATCACAGCCAGCTCAACTGTTCTGGACTAATGTCAGAGGAAACTTTAGGAAATAAAAATGTACTTGTTGCCAGTTGATTCAAATATATCTTTCCTCTGATGTTAACAGATCAACCTTCATCATCTTGTTGATTCTATGATTGTTTTTTATGCTCATACTTCACATTCCCAGACACCTTTACCCATGCACAGTGAAAAATGTGCGGGTAAGGGCAATATTGCTCTGCCAGAACCTGCCCAATGCCAAGATGCTGTTACCTAACTGTAACTTCCAGAGATGAGTACCTGTAGGGACCCCACATCCCAAAGCAGCTGCATGGGCCCTGCATTTCCATCTGTACATTACTTAATTTGTGTTGAAAAAGAAGATAGAAGCTAAGATTAGGATAGCCTGATGTAACAAAGATGTAATATATAAATAGCATAAGAATAGTAATATCTGCTGTTAAACTGAGATCTTTACGTATAGTTCCTCCAACTTACTGAGGGACAAAATCCTAGACATAGCAGTTATTCCCTACCAACCCTGAAATAAATGTTCTAAGAAAGATAGTGCTTCCTTTAAACCTAAGATGCTAAGAAATTTAAAAGCTGAACTCTAGTCTTTATTTTAACCACTCAGTCCTTTGACAGCACTGCAGCTGATATAATTATCCTCACCTATATCTGTGAATCCCCTTGAGTCTTTCTACTGTGCGGTATCTCAATTTAAATTGCTTAAATATTAGCTAAAACTATTATTTGCTGTAATTAACCTCTGTTATAGTGACACCTCAGGGAGGGTAAAGCAGGATTTCACTGATAATGACTTTTAGCATACTAAAAAAACAGTTGAAACTTTCAGCAATGAAAAATGTACGTCCTAGAAAAGATATACTGATAAATGCATGTGCACTAATAATGTGTTATGCATCTCAAAATGGAAGTTGTGTAAACAGAGCTCATGTTTTTCAAGCAGAGTAGGGTGGTTAGAATAGGAATGAAATCCCTGTCCTCCTGTGTATTAATGTAACTGCATCCTGCTCTATAATGTAGGTTATGGGGGGAGAATGGTAAATGGGTGTTGTTAAATCCAGCATTTAGTTCACAAATAGCTAAGTAGAGATGCCTTTTTAGTGATAAAATAACTCCTGTTCACTAACTATTCTGCAGCTACACAGAACTGCTTCCTTCAGTGTGCGTTTCGATGCTTTTTTCTGTCTACAACAAAATGCCAGTAAGTTGATGCAGGAAAAACTTCAAAATCCATCTAGGGCATATTTGAAAATGGAAGCTAAGAGGCTTAGTCTTACGTAAATGTAATGAAAATTATATTTCTTTAGTAAGCTTTGAGTTTTAAGAAGGAAGGAAAAAAAGAAAAACCCAAGTCTACCCCTGGGGCTGTGTCAATGGTGTATGGTGTAGCTGACCAGAACTCTCACTGAAGGCTCTTTGGACATAGTGAAGCAGATAGGGGAAGAGGTGCCAACCTGGGCCTGCAGACAGTCGATGATGGGCGCTGTGACCATCATCTGAGGAACTGGAAGCAGGAAATCTGTGTTAAGTAGAGCCTTCTGGTTCCCACTGTGCTCAGAGCTCAGTGGGAGCAGCCAGCCCTTGCTAAAGGAGTCAAGCTATCCCCAGTCAGTTAGCTGTAATATTTTTCTTCCCCTCTGTGAGGGGTTGCTGGCTTCTGTAGAGCTCCAGCTAGTGTGCTTACCTCCTAATTTAGCAAAGAATTATTAGTCTAACTGAAAAGCTGTCAGCCCTTCAGGTGGCATTTCTTGGGCGTTTTGTTAAAGCACTTGCCTTTAACACAGAATTTCTGGGTTAAAAGTGGAAGAAAGGCTTAATAGGAGTAGCTTGGCGCTGAAAAGAAGCTTGCTGAAGTTTGTTATGCTGGTATATCACTTTATTCATTAAGCAAGGAGTATGTTCCACAGCACTGTTCCCCAATGGGAAGGAAGGTACGTTGACATTTTCTGCCAAGATCAGCAACTATTCCCTTATAGAAACCCTTTCACAAAAACCAGGGAGCAAACATAACCCCCTCCTTTTGCTTCATTATTGTATGTTCAGTGCAAGCAAAATGGTCATGAAAGATGAAAGAAAGCGCAGTACGACATGTATCCGAGTACCAGATGTTGATATAAACAGAGGGGGAAAGTAGCTGTGAGTCTGTCTCATTTGCTGCTTGAGGAGAACCAGTCGGAACAGGACTGTGCAGGAAAAGCAGTGCCATGAGCTCTTGCCGAGGGAGTAATTGGGACACAGCTCAGCACTGTTTGTTTTCATGTAGGTTTAGATAATAAAACACAGAAGGCTGGAAAGAAAAGGGGATTTGATTTACTATTGTTCAGAAGCCACATTTTCTTAGGTCTGCAAGCTTCAGCTGCCCCTGTGTTTTTGCTGGGTTATTAGATTTTTTGCTTTGCTTTATATATTTTTTTCCATCTGTAGTTTCTGTTTGGGATAATAAAAGGTTGTTGCGAAGTCTAGAGGAAGAAAAAGTGAATGGTGTGCAGCAAGAAAACGAAGCCTCATTTCATTCATTTCTTTTCTCAGTGTTTGGCAGGTGGAAAGCAGACATCTAGAGAACTGGATCAGCTGAGAAGGTGGGGGAAGAGAAACCACGCCAAGTACAGCACCACTGAAAAGATCTTCAGCTTGATCTAGCGGCATCGCCCCAGCAACCAGAAAATACAATCAAAAGACGAGGGCTGAAGCAGGGAAGGTGAAAGTGCATCTCCTTACCTTTGGACAGAAGGCAGCAAAATAATTATGCAGATCAGAAAAGAATATTTGACGGATGTAGCCAAAGGGTGGGAAAGGGACGTGTCCTTTCATTAACAGGAATGTGCCACGGTTTATGCACTGTAAAGGGGAGTGCCATGAGATCTACTGAAAAGACTATTTCTGTGGTTGCCTATCTACGTGGGTTTGCTCCTCTGCTGGGACTGAATTAGGTGGTAGAGGCCCCTTGGACCATCAAGTATTGGATAAAGATTACTCTTTTTTTTTTCCTGTACAAGACGTACCTGGCACGAGAACTGAAAGACGCTGCGGGTCTTTTTCAGAGGTACAAAGAAACCGAGAGAATCTCCTGCCTCCTGCACTAGCCTGCTGTACCATGGGATGTAGGCAAAGCTCTGAGGAGAAAGAGGCCGCGCGGCGGTCCCGGAGGATTGACCGCCACCTGCGCTCCGAAAGCCAGCGGCAGCGGAGAGAGATTAAGCTCCTGCTCCTGGGTACCAGCAACTCTGGCAAGAGTACGATAGTAAAGCAGATGAAAATCATCCATAGCGGAGGCTTCAACCTGGAGGCCTGCAAGGAATACAAACCCCTGATCATCTATAACGCGATCGACTCCCTCACGCGGATCATTCGGGCTCTAGCAACCCTCAAGATAGAATTTCACAATCCCGACAGGGCCTACGATGCCGTGCAGCTTTTCGCCCTGACAGGCCCAGCTGAGAGCAAGGGCGAGATCACCCCCGAGCTCCTGGGGGTCATGAAGCGGCTCTGGGCAGACCCTGGCGTGCAGGAGTGTTTCTGCCGCTCCAACGAGTACCACCTGGAGGACAACGCCGCCTACTACTTGAACGACCTCGAAAGGATTGCGGCGCTGGACTACATCCCGACCGTGGAAGATATCCTCCGTTCCCGGGACATGACCACAGGGATTGTAGAAAATAAGTTTACCTTCAAAGAGCTGACTTTCAAAATGGTGGATGTGGGTGGGCAGCGATCGGAGCGCAAAAAGTGGATCCACTGTTTCGAGGGGGTTACAGCAATAATTTTCTGCGTGGAGCTGAGCGGATATGACTTGAAGCTATATGAGGATAACCAAACAGTGAGTGCATCTTCCTTTCTTTTCCCACCCGCCCTTCCTCCTCGGGTAGAAATGTTTTATTTACTTATTTTTAATGAGTTCTGCTTAATGTTCAGGTTTATGTGGTTAAGTGTCCCCTGTCAGGGGATGCCTGGGATCGCAGTGGGTGCATGGCTGGGAATAGACATCCTGGGGTAAGGGGTTGTTTAATGTGAACATCGCATTTTGGAAGCCCTGGGAAATCTTGAATCTAAACAGTAACAGTAACATTTGAGAAATTAGAAAATGTTTGAAATATTTTTCTCCCCATGATTTTCAAGCAGGATTTGGGATATTTTGAAACTGGTTTAACTCTCTCTTTTTTTTTTTTTTTTTTTAAGTTTTCGTACTAATTACATGTTAAGACTGTTACACAGCTACTTTGCCTTATCCAGTATAAAACTACTCCCGTTTTAATTATCTCTAATGCTGTTATTAACCTCCAGTTTGCTTAACACAGAGTAACTATGGAGATATGTGTGTGCACTTTCACATGTATGACTGTTGGCTTTCCTCTTATCCTCAGCTTGCTTGATGACTGTCATAGGATTTTATTTGATTTTTTTTTTTTTTTTGACAGCCCCGTAAAAAACAGGATGACTAAGAGATGAGAATTTTGGAGAAGGTGTTTATGATTCCATCATCTCATGATTCTTAAACTTGTCATACTTGCATTTGGAAACAACTGCATTTCAGGAAGAATTAAAATCTGTGCCCTGAATACCAAGGGGTTAATCTTACAGTGCTTCTACTTCTCTTGTCCTCTTGTCCTTAAACACCCGCAGTTCTACACTTGGAGCCTGTCCGCCAAGTATCACTTCTTGGGGTGCTTGAGAATATTGCATCCCTTGATCTTTAGTGCAGGTTCACTACTAAAGGGTTGTTGGGAAGGAGACTTTTCCCAAGTAACTTTTTATACATGCTTGGAATCTAACCAAATGTCAGCAGTGTTACAGGAGGGAATCTTTCCACCGTGCCTAAAGATCGGATTTGGGGACTTCTTGGGGGAATTGGATTATTAACCATCTTTAGCTGTCATCGCTAATAGAACTGTTTTTTTGTGTGTGTTTGTAGCAAACATCCCTACACTACAGTTTTGGAGCATATCCTAAATAGAATTTAGTGTACTGCATATTTAAGTGCTCTAATCTCTGTGATACAATGGACTTCAAATACCCGTTTGGATGTGATGCGACTCTGAAGTTGCCATTAGCATTTGTTATATTTAACCATCTATTCCCATTTCTCTTTTCCTTTCTTTTTCTTCTTTCCTCCCCATACTCATAATAAAAATAATTTCAGGTATATTATCCTAAGAAAGTGTAGATACTCTGACCTTTCTTGCTATTGTTTTATATTAGACTTTTATCGTGTTGATATAGCTGGATTTTAATTAAAAAAAAAAACTTTATTAAGAGTTTCTGTATTTTCTAAAGATGCAGAATATCTGATCCAGGTTTTAATAATTACCAGGAGAATTACAGCAGGTTTGCAGAACCCAAAACTTGCACAGCCAAGACCTTACTGAAAGGTATGGCAGTAAAAACAAAAGCCAAACTCCAGCTCCTTCCCTCAAAACCAGCACAAGAATAGAAGATCACTGAAGATAATAGATGTAACTATTCCCTTCAAATACCATGACTAGAAAAGGAGCTGGTTAAGTATGATAATATAAAATCTATTCTAATTATTCATAGAGTTAAATTATTTCAATTTAGTCATATGTCTAACACTTTGAGCATTTTTAGTTGCTAATACATTTTCCTTTTACAAAGGTTCTTTTTTTCATATTAACAGGGAGCTAAGTGAAAAGTTTGAGGAGTAATTATACGTAAATTTGAACCAAGACTGCAGAATAGTTTCCACAAATATTCACTCTGACAGGCTTGCCTTATACGGCTGAATCCCTTCTGTGTGCACTTTCTCTGATACTTCAGGGAAAAGAATTTTATTCTTTCAAGAATTTCAAGAACGTTAATCTAAGCTGAATTTTGATCAAATACTTTAGAAACACTTCCATTTTGCTGCAGCTACAATATCCAATATGAGCTAGTAATTAGCACTCTATAGACAAAGATAACAAAGACAATTTTTGTAAAGAAACACTTTAGAAATTTGCCTGCAAATAGAAAATAGAATCCTTTTAGTGAATAAAAAGCTATACTCTAGAAGCAAATAAAATATGCAATCTCACATTAAAGAAGTTAGGTAAAAGATTTGCAATAAAATAAAACTAGTAATGTACAATACTGTCTTCAAAGTTCAAACTGTATCTAACCAAAACTCGATTTAATTCCAGTGCATTTTGGGGCCATTTTATGTGAGGGGGTGAGTTGAGAGAAATAGTAAAAAAGAACTTGGAAAAGAGAGGTGGATAAAATTTGCATGCACAGTAAAAAGCCTATAACCCTTTCCTAGCCATCAGTGATCTCAGAGAATGACCATTATTAAGAGAAAGAAGATGCAAAATCCCTCCTGCTGGTGTGAAAATAAGCTACGCAGCAAAGCCTAAAGATACTGGAGAACATCTCTGCTTTTCAAACTCATGATTCAGAGTTGCAGGCAAAATCCAGTGGTTTGCAAAGGCATTAAGCATCTTACTATTCCATACCGTAAACATATGTAGCAAGGAATTCAAGTTATTGGCTCCCTTCAAATTGAGCAATTGGGTTTGAGAGGGGACACTCTTACGGGTTATCCTGCACTAATGTGGAAGTCCTCTATTGATAATTAAATATATTGTAGAGTAATTTTCAGTCTTCACCATGTGGTATTAAAAGAACTAGTATCTGCAGCTATTGGGCATAGCAAATGTAGGTCCAAGTATTTCATGCACTGTTTTCTTGCTGGAAAAATGATAAACAATTTTCTGTCTTCAAAGTATTGAGAACCTGAGTCTAGTGTTTGGATGTCCACCTTGCCATTACTATAGGTAAGAGTTAGTCTTATATGCCCTGCTTGGGGTGTTCTACTCCAATATCCAAACACCCGGACAATTTTGCACTTCTAAAATCAGTAAGAAGTCAGGCGTACTATTGTGTTCAAATCAGGCATTGTACGGGATTACATACCACTTTTTTTCCTCTAAAATACAAGGAAAGAACAAAATCTGTCCGTAGTGTTATATTATACCTTTTCTGAGTGAAAAATATGCTATCTTTGTGATATATTTAATTTAGAATGCTTCTGCTTGAGGCCAACTATTTAAATGTCTGAAAAGTCAAGAGGCATTAGGATACTTTGAAAGTAAGCAGGTAATGTAGCCTCAGTCGTGCGGTGGCCTGACAGTATAACGCTGTCTTTAGAAGTCTAGATCTTAGTCACCGCTCACACAGGGGAGGAGGGCCTGTTGCCTGCCCTGGCAGCACGGTGCATGTCTGGCATCTGCTCGGGGTTCTCAGCATTAGTAATTTTTGCCTTACAGAGATACTGCTGCAGCCACTCTAAGTTCATACTCGATTAACTGGTACTGTGTTTCCTCTGCAGCCATGAACGGTAGGCTTAACGTGCACTCATACTGCACATATGTGCACACTCAACTTGCCTGGAAATCTCCATGTTCACGGTTACCAAATGGTGTTCCTGTTGTTTACTAGCAGGTTTGGATAGAAGTTGAACTTCAATGCAGACATCTTTTGTGCAGACACCTTTTTCTTCCTTTTGATCCCAAGAAAAATTTCTGTTTAGTTTGGTAATCACAGTAATGTTTAGACTAGCAGACTGATAAATTCTTCTGATGTTACTGCAGTATGAAAGTATAAAGGAAGGATTCCTCAGGAGTGTAACACGGCTGATTTGCAGCTAAACTAGTGAAGGCATTTTGATATGGGAAAACAATTAATTATTAGCACTAATTGGATAATCAGAAGGCATGAAAGTATATGATGGTGTTACACATAGTGTATTATATAATACTTAATATTTCCCTTATTTTCTCTAGTGACTTTTACAGCTTATCCACTGCCCTGCCATTTTCTTCTATGTACTAGAGGAACGAACCTGGTTTTGCACATGAACTTGTTTCATGCTGAGATACTATTAGTGTCTTCCTATTGTAATAGGAACCATTTTTTCTTGTTTTGGTAACCTCCCCTTGACATGAGGGAAACGTTGCCTGTAATTTTTTCTCTTCGTTTTCACAGACATTAAGAAGAGCATTTCTTACTTAGGTCTAGGCTATGACTGGGAAATTATTGGTTTCTTGCAGTTCTTCAGACTTTTACTGCCTTGTTCTTCAGACTTCAAAATTAAAAAGTAGTCTATGGGCAGAAAAATCAATATACTCTGAAAAATATGGATAATGATTTAGATTCCAGCCTCTAGAAAAAAATTAAGTGTCTGGAATCTTCCCAGTGATGTTCAAACTCATTTTGAATACTTTAACAGGCTGAATTATGGCTGGATCGCAGTAACAGGCTGGATCATAAGCTCCTCTGATCTGTTTTTAACCCTGTTCTCCAATCCCATGTTCCTTGGCTCTATTGTTTAGAGAAATGCTCAATATTCAGGTTCAGCATTTTCCTGACCTTGGCTTCTCTATGTTGTGGTGTAAGGGAACAATATGTAACCCCTCTACAAGTACATGCCCTCCTGTAACATGAAATTCTGCAGACGTGTTTTTTAAATAACCTGTGAAGAAAATGGAAATTTTTGCCATGGACGTTTTCCTCTATCAGTCAGTATAACAATATTGTCCTACTTATCTTGAGTGATCTTCAAATCTGATCTGTTTCTGAATTTTCAGTTCTATAACATTTTATATATTCTTTTTGCCTTGTTTGTAATAAATATAGCTTTATCTTCCATCCCCACAGCTAGTATGACTCAACTAGCTAACAGCTGCATCACTTGACACAGATGCAAACTAGATTTGTGCACTACCTTTCCAAGGTTCTTGACGAGATTTTTATTTCTGACCAAACTTTTGATAACGTTGCCTTATTATTATTATTTAAGATCATGATGATTTTATATCAAACAAATCACTTGCCTTAATTTCTCAAGACCTCTGCAGCCTGGTTGACCATTCTATTTTTCATTCTATATTAAGAAGTCATCTCTGGGCTTCAATAAGCCTTGTCTCAGTCATCTGCTTGTTAAATTTGTTGTGATGCAGCAGATGCATGTTCCAAACTTGTTTGTCTTTTTTAATAAATGATAATTGTTCTATGATATATATATATGTATATATATATGTATAAATCAAAATTCCCTGCTTAAACCTGACTTAAGGTTTGGTTCATTTTAATTTTCTTTCTTAAAGGAATTGCAAGTGAATGGATAACTGAAGTATTAGGCTTTTGTAAGGCTGCACTTTGAATATAGCATCTTCTTCAAAGTAAGACACAGAAGAAAGATGACAAAACACTGCAGCAAACAGTTCAGACTGTAGTAGGCCTTGTGGAAAATAAGTCTTTTGGTTCATGATGCAGCCTTTATACTGTTCAGTCTTTATATTATTTAGTCATAGCTTACTTGGAAAGCTCTGTTAGTGGGAAGTTGTATGAAAGCCAGTTTCTTTGAGGATTATTTTTATTTTTTAATTTAAGCACAGAATTATCTTAGCCTTTCCCCCTTTCTTCCCTAAGATCAAATGCTCTAGGACCTTGCTTGCTTTTCTTAATGCTTCAGTATTTTTGAGCGTGCAGTAAATTAAAACTCCTTTCAGGCATGCAGCTTTTCTCCCACAATACTAATAATAGCTGTGAGGACTGGGGAAACTGTGATTACACAGAATTCATAGCCTTATTAGCACTTGCTATTAACAGTGGTAAAAATCCACACTAGCAAACACTGTTTTAGGTGAAATATCTAACAAGCTTGACCTCTTGGGAACCTAAGAAAAAAAAATGACCTAAACCATTTAGGTGTTCTCATTTTTCTAAAACATTTGCATTTCAGGATATTTCAGTGTGATCTTTGCGTGGGAGCAAAGCCTAGATGACTTCAGTGTTCATGTGTGTAATCTCTCAGCACTGCGACTGGAATTCTAGCCTAGCCCTTTTTATTTTCAGTTTAGAAAGCAATATACATTTTTATTTATAAAAGTTTAAATTTATATAATAATTATATAATGATATACCAAAGTTCCAGATAACTAACCTTGCTGAATATGTGTGCATCTCAGCATATGCCTTTAAAAATAAATAAACAATGCAAATGAAATCCTTCTTTTTCTTATTGCAATTCTGAAGATCATCACACTGTTCACATACTTCCCATAAGGATGTCTGCATCCTGAACACTTGGCAACAATTTTCTACGGTTTAGGCCTCTTGTAGCATGCTGATCTGAACTTCATTTTCCATGCAGCTGCAGTTGCTAATAGTAATGTTAGACTAACTGCTCTGGCTCTAAATTTACAGAATTATCTCATTTAATTGTTTAAAAATCACAAATATGATAATGTATCGCATTGTAATATAAAAAGTGAAAACTATCCTTTCTTATGACATACTTTGGTTAGATGAGGAAGGAAATATCTGACAAAGTGTAAAAAGTTTTGCTGTGAATTTTTTCTATTTATTTTAGATTAAGATTAAGGGCATTTGGTTGTGTGTTGTTTTCTATGGGAGATCATAAAGTTATGCCATGCTAAGAGTGCATGATCATGTTTGTTTTCTTTTTTTTTTCCTCCCTTCCACATAACTACTCTTTATTTCCTGGGGATTGTCAGATACTTTTCTGATTTAATCTCATTAATGTTTCCTCTGACTCAATATACTTAAAAAAACTAGTAATGAAAATCTAAAGTGAGGAAAAGTTGATCATTTGGTTTTGTACAGGGATAACTGATGATTCCTTAATGTCAATAATATAGCTGCTATTGGAAGAATTAACTTAATGAATGACTGGCTGGTTTTGTGAGTCAAAAATTCTCCTGCGTATATGCTATTCTGTGCATATACACAGCACATATACATATTTTTCTATTGGAACAGAAAAGACATACATTTTTTCTTTGTTAATTTGTAAATCCACTTGTATTTTTAAATAAGGGTTTTTTGTTCTAATAAAGGTTAGAAACTGAAGGAGCTAAATAGCACTTATACAATTTGTCTCTACCATCACTGCAAATGATAATTATTTTTTCATTCGCTTAAGGTTTATCTGTAGCCTTTCAACTTTAGCATAATTAGTATAATTTAAATCTGGTATGATAAGCACAAGATCATGATTTTACTTAAGATGAGAATAAAACATCAGAGTGACAGATAGAAAGTGATTACTAAACAGTAAATACAATCTACATCCTTGCCAAAAAGGAATTTGAATGTGGGAGCTAAACTTGCCAATATGGAAGAGCCTGACAGAGAAAGGAGTTGAGCTGGGCTAAGAAGCAGGCATACGGGACCAAAGCAACCCAGGGTGGGATTTGAAAAATTAGGGCCAGGGACAGAGACGGGGCAGAGTCACTCCACTTAGTCCGTGTGCACTCTGGTTCTGTGTAAGTGCAAATCAGCATTTGTGGTGGAGGTTAGCAACTTAAATGTCTGGTATTTAGTTCACTTAAAATTGCAACAAAAACTGGTACCATAGGACTGCCCACCACACTGCATACTGAGGGAAACACAGAAATCTTAATTTTCTTAAAATTTCTTAATTTAATCTGTGAATTTTGTAGCCAGCAAGTGTACTTGTAAAAGCTAATTTTGAATTAATTCAGTGATAACTGAACTAAGCAAACTAAAAACGACTCCTAGGAATATAATCATATTTCATCAAATAAAGTGAAGCTGGTTAGTAAAACCAGTTTGTTCAATGTAACATGAGTAATACCCAGTTCATGGTCTTGCAGTTGCAAGAAGAGATTAACGGGGATAAATTTGACATTTTTGAGACAATACTAAATACTTTAATAAAGACTGACTACCATGTAGGAATCTACATGGTAGAGAGAGTAGTAGTGTCAGCTGGTACATCTGGACTTACAGCAAAGCCAAGGCCATGGCTGAGCAGCAATCACTGCTCTTCCATATCTGTGTTAGGCGCAAGCAGATGGGCAGAGGAATTGATTGCATAAACTGGAGAGCATCTAACGGTAAGACTACATTTAATGCAAAATAGAATTAAGGAAAATAAATAGTTATTTGGAAAACAGATCTACCAACATTTAGAACAAGGTATTGTTTGATAATAGGCATAAGCAAATAAATTGCTGTATCTTAGCTGATTTCAAGTCCTCTTGTCACTTGATCATTCTGACATAAAATAGAAAGATTTTATTCTTTGAAGTGACAGCTGGTTTGTCAAATATTATAATATCACACCTGTATTATTCAGATGTTATCACATAATGAGAACATGATTGAGAATATAAGCCATCAAATAAGGGAGAATATAAAGAAGGGTTGGACTAGATGATGTCTAAAGGTCCTTGCCAACCTTAAGGATTCTTTATTTCTATGATTTTCTTCTCTTAAACTATATTTGCAAATATGTGCACTAGAATTGAACTCACTTGATCAGTATTGACTAATTTAGCAGCAGTTAAACACAAATCAAGATAATAAATTAATGCAGTACAAAGATGAGTTGTGTATCACATTCTTGTTTTGAGATGATTTACACAGTTCTTTAGGGCAAGAGACTCATGTCTTCTTATGTGAGCAGTAAGAGATTAGAGATATCTCTAATTTTCTTATGTGAGCAGTAAGAGATTAGAGATATCTCTAATTTTTCAGTTCTTTCATGCCTTGTGTTTTTTATTTGAATACATAAGTAATTACAGTGTAGCCAGTCCACCAATTTGCTTTAGCTAAAAATAATGGCATGTGAGAACACTTTAAGTACCTGTCATTTTTCTGGCAGAAAAACAAGTCTTATGGGAAGTTTATTTCTGTAAAGGCAATGAAGTTGGATACTTCAGTTTCTCACTGGCTGGCAGTCCTAAGGGTGGATGTGGGCAGCTGTAAAAGCCTGGTCTATGAAGATATCAACTTGGTGTTCAACTGTGATCAAAAACAACGTGAGGAAGTGACTAGGGACAAATCAGAAAATGGTATAAAATCCAAAGTACAGCCAGAGTGCGTCTGTTTTGGGAATGCTCTCTAAATTCTTGTTCTCCTATTTCCAGGAAAATATGTTAGAGTGGTTGACGAGCGTGATCTGCAGTACAGTGCATTTTCTATATAAGAAACAAATAATAGAACAGGACTCTTGTGCCTATAAAACATATACAAAGGAAAGCAGTGTGATGGGCTTACAAAGTCATGACCAGTATAGAGAAAATTAGTGTTTTGTCATTATCCACTGTCTCTTAAGAACTAAGGATATTGAAAGATATTATTAGGTAAGATGTTCAGAACAAGATAAAAGTAAAGATGTGCAGTTTCACACAATATAGAATGAACTTGCATATGCCTGAGGATGTTGTGGATGCTCAAACTCTGCACTACTATAAAAAGCAATAGAAAAATACACCAAGACACCAGGTAATGGTTTTTCCTCAGCTACTGAGTTTAGCTCTTGAGATGCTGGGGGAAAATATTAAGGAAATACTTGTGTTTCCTTTTTTTTTTTTTTTTTTTTTTTCCCACAGATTATCCACTTTAGCCTAACAGATGGGATTCTCAGTTAGATGGACCTTTTGTCGAAGGATGTCTGTTCTCCTCTTCTATGATGGATGAGGCAGTACGTGCATGTGCTGTGGATTTTTTTTTTTTTAGTGGTGTGCTGCTAAGACTAAATACTGAAGCCTGCTATTTGGGATAGATTCCTCAGGATCAAAATGTATTTTTTAAAGCTATTAATAGGCTCAGTTAAATTTTGAACCTGTCAGCCAGTGACAGTGTCCCTTGATTATGCTTCAAAATTAGCAGACGATGAATAACTCCTCTACTCCAATTAAATCAGTTCTTTAGCTTCTGTCACTAATTCCATTAACTATTTGATCTGAATGTTGTCCCTAATTTCTACAGTTAAACTGCTTGAAAGAGCTCACTTCAGTCAATCTGTACATTTTGCTATTTACTCATGGGTCATGTTTAAATTTTCTAATAGAACTGGCACCTAAAGTTTATCATGGTTAAGAAGAAATGATTGAGAATAGTCTAGTCCAATTTAGCACAAAATCTGTGTAACAGAAATGGCATCCTTAGAAGCAAGAGTGACTTGTGTTACCCATTCAATTTTGGGGAGAAAACATATGACCAAGCAGATTTTAGAGTCTAATAGGATGGTATGTGGTAGGTTTGGTGGTGCTTATTTCGGGATAGCCTGGCCATGAGCATTTTTTTTTCCTCAGTTTCTCAGCTTTATGTTCTCTTCTTTTGCCGTTTCCCTGGCAACAGGGCACGGCAGAGTGTCGGATCAGTCACCAGCGAGCTGTGCTGCAGCGGTGTCCTGCCAACGCCAGCAGTGTTTCTAGCAACCCCGGCTTTCTCACAGCAACCGAGACTGCAGGCAGAGCTTCTTCCCATTAATACTACCCCAAAAGCAGCTGGGAGTTGCAGTGCAGTGATTCTATTTTATCTTTTGCTTTAGTGGCCTGATAATATTGGTCACGGATATCAGTGGACTTGTCAAAGCTGACTAATTGTATGGCGCCTTTCTCTGTTAGGGAGAGCCCAATAGTGCAAATTCTCCTGGCAGTGGGACAGAAAGGGGTGGCAGTTTGTGTTTTGTCATTGCTGTTCTTCGTAGGTCAAATGAAAGTAGTAATTAGAAGAAAAAAAAAAAAGGAAAAGGGAAAACAGTCATAAGGATTTAGAAATTAAAAATGTGAGAGGTTAATATAGGAGGTTAAATACATGGGGAAAAAAATCAAAGTCTGGCAAAACGAAATGCTGTGCAGCTCTGCTTAGCATGTCCTCAAGGCTGTGTGCTGCTATGGGTATTGCTACTACCCTGAAATCCACACTAAGACTTCAAATGTTTTTCTATTTTACAAAATTCCAAGAACAAAATTTGTTCCCAAGAATTCCTGGAACAATTAGCTGTATTTTTTTTTTTTTTAACAAGTATATTAGAAATAAGTATAAGCAAGAGCTGCATGTTAACAGTCATGCAAGGTATATGAAAAGATGATGAAAATATTTTTATACCCTTATATATGTAGTTAATCAGTGTGTTCACTGATTAAGTGACATGGATGATGCTGTCAGTTAGAAGTGTGTGACTTGTCAATCTGTTCTGCTGCCTGTCTATTCATAAAGAATAATGTAAAATAATGTTGCAAGTTAATGCCTTGGGAGGTTTTCCTACCATAAGCCCTGAAGACCTTGTCCTGTTTTACTTGATTTCTAGCTAAAATAGTGCTCATGGTAAAAAAGAGCACTTAAACAATTAAATTAAAACAATTAATTAATCTAAAACAAACTGATTATGAAAGAATATCTTGCTGTAAAATGTCTATACTTCTGCACAGTATTTTTGCTGGAAAATTGGGCATAGCCTTAAGAAAATCCTTTAAGAATCTGTTTGTCAACTAAGTGTTAAAAATCCAGTACCAAGTACTTCTTTTTCTAACTTTATCAATATCGTAAAGGTTCAAGATATATTTTACACCATACATCTTCCAATTCTATTACACTATTGCTTTTTTAACAAGTGAATAACTGAATAAAAATATTGCTTTGATTATATTGCAGTATTAAATGTTTACCCTAGTGAAAGTCATAACCAAAGCATTAGGCTGTCATAAAGTACTTAAGGATGTATCAGAGATAAAAGAGAGTTCAGGAAAATGATGCACTGTGTGGCTGGACACCGAATATCTTATCTGTAACATCAGCATTATTTGTATAGCACTATTTGAGTTGATGTAGATGAATTAGGGTGCCTGCCAAAAGTGTATCAGCTGCACAGGAGTTTAAGGTCGAGTAAGGAAAAGCTGTTAAGTAAAGAGAAGGCAGGATTTAAGATAAAATCTTGGCTCACTTAGATGAAAATGCCTTGAACTTGTAGGTTATCCATATGATAGGCAGCTAATATTGTTCCACTGTTTATTGTCCTGTATCTGAATTCTTTGATCATCCATAAAACCTTTTTTTACAAGAATCATGTTTGTTCCTTCACTTTCCCCCATTTCTTATATTATTACTTATTAGTCTAAAGTTAGGTGACATAAGTTTATATTTGAAGCATTGCATCAAAGGCAGGAAAATTCATAGATGGTCCCCGATTAACAGTTACACAGCTCTGTTTCTGCTCAGGGAGTTCTGACCCGTGTTTATTTGCTTGCTTTTTGTTTTTCTCCACAGTTGACAACATGTAGCTTCTCTCGAAGATAACTCTGAGTAAGAGACTTACTGTGAGTCAGAGATTTAGTTAATAGCTATTCTCAATATGGAGTGTATGAGCGCTCTCATTTCAGTAGATTACAGGTTCAACTTAATCTCAAAATTTTACCAAGTTGTGATCCTCTCTTCACTATAAGCTTTCACTGTTTATCACATGCAGAAGATATTAGGACATTTACATTATGAAATAATCAATTCTGAAATGGTTTCACAAATTCTTTTTTATTCTACTCCTACTCTGTTATGAAGATGAACAAGATTCCTCTGAACAATGCGGAAATTAGATGATTATCCAAAAGTGCAAGCTTGAATCCAAAGGAAGTACATCCTGGAGATAAAATGGCCCTGCTGTTCCCGAAGTAGAAGATATGGAATAGCACCTGTGTCATCATCTCCACGCAGATGATGATTAGGACAGGTGGTACATTTAGTGATACAAATAGGATAAACTAACAAAGACAACCTTTGTAAAAAACTATGGCACCTGCACATGCCACTGCCAGAATTGACAATCTAGCTGTTGTCCTCCAATCCCTTGTTTACTCAAAGTATCTTATCTGCAATAGTTGTTTTATGTCCTGCTGTTCTGCCCATCATCGCAATTGATTTTTCAGGTTACCAAACAGAACAACGCCGGCCATGTAAGAATAAATCATTCATGTTACTCTGGTATCTCCTTTGTTCAACACATCTATACTAAAACCTTGATGTTCCTACTGATGAGATCCTCTTGATTCAGAACTGATTTTTATGTTATAGTTTTCTGGTACAGCACCTAGTTCGTATTTTATAACTTCTATTTATAATTTTATGTATAATATGCAATGTTATATGAAAAAGTATTATTTTTGAGTTATTGAATTATTTTGAATTTTTTTGAATTTAAATTATTAGATTTAATTCCATGAAAAATCACCTATACTGACTACAAAAGAATGCTTTAAGCTTCTCTGAATTATAATGGGTCTCTTCTCTGTACTACAGGATTTTCATCTCAAATGCTTTTTCTTGATTGTTCTATCATCCTGTGTCAGTGGCTTAATCTTCCTGGCTCTATCTCACCTCTCTCAGCTCCTGATGTTTATAGCTTATAAAAAAAATCTTCCTGAAAGAGATATTTATTCAAACACTTTTTGCATTGTAAAAATGTCTCAAGGTGTTGGTTACATGCAGAGCTGAGTTAACAGGTTTTGCAGAGTGGTATATTGCCTAATTTTTGAATGTATTCCAGAAAAGGATTTATTGGTAAACATGCCAAAACTCATGCTGATTTATAGATTAGCATTAATAGACATTCTGACGACTCTTATATGCAGTGGTCATTGGTCTTGGCCTTCATTGGTTTTATGAGAGGAACTTCAAAAAACAAGTCAATACAATCTTTTTGCCATTCTATTTTTGACATATTGAAAGATTTATTGTATTTGAAAAATACTAGTGCTCTTGGAAAAATAAGGGCACTACATCTCTACATAGTTAATATTTTAATAGTGTCTAAAACACTTAATATTTTGTACATTTTTATCAGAGGCCTTTAGTTATTCATATTTTTATGTGCCTTTATGAGTGCCTTTAGTTATACATACTACACACTGTGCTTCATTCTCCTCAAGGGTCAAAATACTACAGGGGAGTCTGCTCATGCAGTGGCTACTTAAGGGCTGGAGCTTAATTTTCTAATCAGAAAAACTGACTTCCTAGGATATAAATGCTCGTTCATTCGATTAGAATCATTTCAGTAATACTTGGTATTCAATTCTCTTTGTACGAATAAGAGAACCAAAATAGTTACTTTGAGCAAGACTCATGAATAAAAATATAGGTATTTCCTGTTTCCAATTATGTTTTTTATGATTAAAAGAATGTTAACATTGTATGTCTGTTTTAAAACATTAAATTTACTCAAAGATCTTTTTACAGCTGTTGAGGATGTTAAAATTTAACAGAAATTTGTATTGGATGACGTATTTGCAGGGAAAGAAATGTGAATCTTTATACAGGTGAGATTTTAAAATTTATTTAGACAGTTTGAAGTTATGTGATTTTTTTTTTCTATTGCAAAAAAAGCTATTTCTAGCTATAATGATGTTTTTATAGCTTAAAAGGCATTAAATGTTCTCATATTTAGAGAAAACAGCATCTAATTTTTAAATAATAGCCTTCTGTGGGTGCCATGAAAAGCTGGATTGCAGGCTATTTTTTCACCATATATTTATATATTTTTTTTCCTGAAGTATGGAGAATCCTAGTTGGTTGTTTGGGTGGAAGAGAGGAAAGGTGATATTTTTGTTTTGCTGTGTTCTTTACTGACTATTTCATTATATAGTTATCACACACTGAACTAACATAGTGGAGACTTGATCTTGTGGTAATGCTTTGGCAGACAGTCAAATTTAGTTTCACACCTCTCTACCTTTTTTTTTCCCATATTCTTCCCTCTCAGCCTCCAAAATCATCTTTTTGTTTGTTTGTTTTTTTCACCCCTCCTGCTGTGGCTGGATAAATTTTCTTTCAGGCACAGAGTGATCCCACAAGCCGAGGTGATGGAGATGTAATGCTGGGACAGGGCGAGTCCTTTTGCAGCCTCACTGGCAAGGTCAGGTTTTTGGGGTGCTAGAGCCCAAGCCTGTGACATTATAACCTGGCACTTGTCAGCGAGCAGCCTCACATGAAACGTATATCCACAGAACTTTTCCAGTAGCCTTGCAGTGCAAGATTAATTTTTATCATACCATGAAAATAAGGATGTTGCATCAAAGCCATGGGCCCTCGATAAGGAGAAGCTGTGATCCTAATTAGGAGTCTCCTGCATTCAGGTATTGAACCTGGCATGTATCTGTATTTCCATATCCAATCCATCCAATGGGGATGGATTTCTTCTCCAAAGATATAAACTGAGGTACAGTATCACATGGTAGAGAGAAAAAAGAGGAAAATGCAGAACAAATCTAATGAAAATTGGTTAAATAGTAAATGTAAATATTAGGTTTTGAATGGGAAATAGAAGGAAATGCAATACAAGGAAATACAGGAGGTAGGCTTGTTTCTAGGGGTGTTTAGATGTAGTTTATTAGGTTAATATATGTCTCTGCAATTCTAGAAGGAAATGGTATAGAAAGTTAATAGCCAAAAATGAATAGTACTGTACAGTGGAAAATAACTATTCTGCCTTTTCTAAGTCAAGTTGAGAAATTTCATTTTATAAAAATATTAGAGGTTTAAATGATATTTTCACCTTCAGTCTGCTATCATGTTTAAACAGCTCTTGCTGTTTCAAGCTGCAGTCAAGAGCTATTACTACCCTGGGTGTAATTATACCTTTCGTCTACTAGCAGGAGAGGGAACCGGGAGGTGACTGAATGTTCATATTTCCCAACTGAACAGTTGCAGAACAAGCTGTATACGTCAGCTGCTCTGTACCACTTAATGCAGGAGACGGGTATTTATTTTAGAAAGAGAAAGAAACACCATAAAAGTAGCAGAGTAGAACATAGGCAGTACTGTTCATGCTCTCCTGACTTTATCTGCTGTGTTGGCTGATCAGTGTTGCTCAGTGTCCAGACTGACATGGATTCAGCAAAACAGCCAGTGTTGCAGCTGCACATTTTTACTGCAGGCTGATTCATGATGGTTGTAAAGTTATCATTTAATAAATTCTCTTTGGGTGATAGTTAGGTGGAGGTATCCTCACTAAGAAGGAATAAGACAGCTTATCTAAAATATTATTGCTTCTGTGCCAAAGAAAAAAAATAGAGTAAAAAGACTGCAGAATCAGAGAAATCTCAACTTGTTTTGAGTATACCAATGCTATTCTGTACTCAGGTTATCCAATTCTTCCTTCAAAACTTGAGCATTTGAAACAGAAAAATGTTTTCACAAAAATGGCTACGGAAAGGTAAGGGACTTCAGTGCCAAGAGCACTCAAACACTATGTTTTGGACACGTGTGCTGCTTCTCCCTTTAAAAGTAAAAGCAAACAAAAAAGCCCTGTGACATCTCAGTCTTGGCAGTGTAGCTGGTGCTACAATATCAGGAATGTGATCTTGGTTCTAACTAAACAAAGATTGCACAGCCGTCATCCTAAAGTGTATTTCACATTTAGATGCAAATGGGTGCTCATCCTGTGAGCTCTGCTTCTCTGGAGAAATGAGTGGTCTTTCCTAAGAGGCAAGATGGAAAAAGTAGGATCATCTTTTAATGAAGAACACAGGGATGTCCCTATGCTCTTGTCACCTCTGGAGACAGATTATGTGGCTTCTTGTAAACTACATCTCTGGAATGAAGGACCACAAGGAGAGGTAATGCTTTTCTACAAGATTTTTAAAGCTGAGCAGCATAAAAAGGACATGTTATAGATCTTTACTGTGTAGAGTCTACCCTGGTATGTGTGTTAAATGATGGCTCGTGCACAAGGCATTTCCTTCACTTTCTAAACGTGTAGAATTTGTTCTACACTAACAAATTATTGAAGATTGTCTAGTGTTCTTATTTTGAGTTAGATGAGCTAAAACTTGATTTATTATAAAACTGTCATAGCTTTTGTTCTGCATGAACTTATTTAATTGTTTAGAAATTCATTAATGTTGCCTGTCATAAGCCCATGTGTCTTCCGATAACTCTGCCCTGCACCTGAAATGGCAGAAAGAGCTTAGAAACTTATAGCTTAGAAAGTCACAGATAAATGGACATGCTCTGGCTTTAGTATTAGCAGAGACTGTGTTCAATCTATGGCAGTAAAATATTACATTTGAAGTTATTATCAGTTTTTAGGAATGTAAATGTCTAAAACACTCTGGGTGTGACAAATGCCATTACTATTTTATTTCTTTTTTTTTACAGAACTTGAAATGATACTTTTAATGCAGTCAGTAAAAGGTAGTGAGATAAATTATTGATTTTCTGAATACTGCAGGAGTTAAGTAGGAGTTTCAAAACTGCTTATTTGATGCCTTAACAAAATCAAAAAGATTAATATTCTTAGAAAAGTCTGTGATGAAGGTAATCCAGACTTTATACTTATGAAGTCATGCAATAAAAGTATCACAGCTATTTATCAGCTGACTAACATATATCTCCATGTGTATAGTTGCAACAACTGCAAAATGTAAACAGAGAGGGATCAAATGTAGAGTTATCAGCTGTAGTTACAATTTGAGGTTGCCTAATATTGTTACAATATATTAAACAAAAATATCAAAACTGACTCTGTTTCAAACTGTCATGAAGCAGCCAACGCTGAGGAAGGCATGATGACAGACTCAGGATTTAATGCAGTTTCCTTGTCGATAGCTTTTTCACTGCTGCCCAGAACAGATCATTATTATCAGTACTGCATTTCCCAGAGGCAATGGTACACATTGCTTCCCTGCTACGTGTTGTGTTGGACAGTATGGCATTAATGCTACAGTGTAAGTGCTGGTGAACTGTGATAATGTTTAGCTTTGCAGGAAATCTAATGCGTGAGGGCCCAAAGAGGCCTGATTATTTGTGTACACTACTCAAACTATTCTAAAGTGGGCTCATTTCAGAAGATTAATCCATTTTTGATACCCAAATTGGTCTGTATGTTAAAAAAATAGATCCGATGCGTTCTGTGACCAGCTGCTTACTTGTTGGTTCTTTCTGGTTTGTGGGGAGTTTTAAAATATATTTGATGTTTTTAGAGATGTACAAGCATGGGTTGGTGGAATTAAAGTTGTGCTGCATGGAAGATGAAACTCCTACCAAAAAGTGATGTGCTCCTTGTTAGTTTAGATGGAATAGACTTATATTGGCCACTGGAAAACCAAAACTCTAGTCTAATATTTGGGAGTTATTTCTTTAATAATTATTGCAAGACCTGGATTTGACAATGGCACTTGAAAATAATATAGATATTTATGGAATCTATAGGCAGAGGTTAAGCAGAATGACTTGTGTTTGAATGTGAGATGTAAGAATTTGTCAAAAAGTGGTAGATAAATAGATATGTATGTGTATACATACATATGCATATACACCTACGCACATGTTCTTTGATCATTATCTTTTTGGAAACTGGTGAACTAGATACTGAGTAGGGGTTGTGGTTGCCCAATTCCCTCTCCAATCACAGCGTTGAATCTGTCCCATTGCAGAATGCTGTATTGGCTAATACAAGTAAACTGATAGTCAGAAGTCAATGATATATTGCAGAAAAATGACAAAAATAGATGTTGATTAGGAAACAAATATGATTATATTTGATCTCTCAAAAGTCTGCAAAGCAGGCCAAAATTATATGTAGGTTTTTTTTAGAACTTGTAGCTAATGGAGAAATGAGAAAGAAAAGCAAACCTCTGTCCTCATATTATCCTCAATTTAATTTGATAAATAACTATATAATTGAAAAAAGTCAAAACTAAATCACTGAAATATACAATTCACAGAAAAGAAATAAGTTTTTATTAGTGATGTAGACTATTCTTGGCCATACTGTAAACCTGATCTCATGTTCCAAAGAATTTTTATTTCTAAATGAAACTTCACATACTGATTTCTAAATATTAAAGCCACTTTTATCTAAGTTCTTTTTTTCCCCCCTCCATATTTCTTCCTTTTACTGTCAAACTAGTTCCTGCCTACATTCAATTTTGACATTCAACAAAACATACATGCAAAGAGGTGTATGTATACCTGTGCACAGATATAAAACCCTAAAAGATAGTGAAATAGTTTTAAATTCTGAATGAGGGAAATTATAAAATAAATATGATCATGTGATTGATTGGCTCTATGTACTAAACTTTCAATAATGTTAAGGTACTCATGAAGAATTTTTACTGTGTTTGATGTGTATGTTATTCACTTTCTAAAAGAATCTCAGATGAATTTTATTGCCACATGGCTGTATTCGCAATATCTACACACTTCAACAATTATTTACATACACTACAGGACGGCAGCAAGTGTTGTAGCTAGGAGCAGTAGTAGATATTTCTTCTAAGAGCACAGGTGATGTCATGGAATATTTCTTGAGATACTGTTAGTGCTAAGGAGGCAGGACTGCTGAGAGCTGATGATAATGACAATCTATAGTGTCTGTAAGACCCCTGGCCAGTGAGCAGACTGAAAGCTCTTTAGTCCAGCTGAACATACTCAGGCCACTGCCCTAAATCTCCTCTGACCTTGCAGCCAGGAAAGCCCACGGCAGATGCGCCTGCTTCATCCAGGGCACTCACGTGGTGCTGTTGGGTGGGCACACGGGCTGAATCCTGCAGTCTGCTCCCGCGTAGTGCACCAAGGTGAGCACAGGCACTTGCCCATTTTAAATTGGAAGATCTAAAATGCTCTTAATGTGACTTCTATGGGTCTGCTCAGACATCAAGTTTATAAAGTGATTTTTTTTTTCACTATAAAAAGGGTAGATTTTACTTTAGGTTTAAAATGTCAATACACTACTGTTGACAGCAAGCCAAGAATTTGTTTCAAGAGACAGTCCCTTATAATAAAAAAGATATTTAAGCTAAAATGTCTAACAATGTGATCATTAGTACAGCATGTGCCTCTGTTGCAAGTTTAAATCATCTATTCCCTTGAGAAAGATTTCTACTTTTAATGGAAAAATCTTAGCAGAATTTTTTATTTGTTATTGTTCTGCAAGCTCTTGCATTCCAAGTAGTATAAATCTGAGTTGCAGAGAAACCAAGGATTTCTACCTATTCTTCCTCCTCCTCTCCCTGTCAATATCTTTTGCTTGTTATCCCCAGAGTATGTGCACTAAGGCATGTGATCTTTTACATACAAGGAGCTTATGTTTTTGAGTGTCTGCCTCAGCAATACAGCATCTGCCATGTAAATCATCTCTTCATCTCTTTTCTGAATATTTTAATTCTAAGAATGTAAGCACAGTTCTGTATTTCCATGGAAACCTGACAAGAAACTTAGAATGACTGCACTGGAATACAGAGGTTGGAAGAGAAACCATCTTCAGCTGCCAGTCATTGCTTAAAGTTCAGAACTCACTGGATGAAATTCAATTGCTTACAACAAGAGGCAAAATTGGGTTTAATATTTAGGATCTCAAGTTTAAACACAAATTTTGTCCATATTTCAAAAAATCTGGCAACTTTAGCAAGATAAAACCTCCTTAAGAACTGGCACGACCCTTGTCTCAAATATGCATCTTTTTTGTCCTTCCTTTGCAAACTTGAGCTTATTTGAACTGTGTAAATTTCTATTCTATATAATTTCTTTACTAATGTGAATGCTACAAATGATCATTCTGATCTGACCAACATTTGCTGGTACAAAATTTTCTAAACAGTCTTTATCATCTGCAATGTACAAATCTGAGGAAAAAAACTGGGAGCTGGAAGAGTTGAATGTTTGGACTGGGTTCCAGTTGTGAAGCAGTGCAGGTAGCGGATGAGGTGGAGTGGGATTTAAGAGATCTTATGAAATAAAATATTCAAGAATTAGCAAATGACAGGTTGCTCTTGGTGCAACATTATCCTGAACTTCCAGAGGGACCTGGGTGGACTGGACAACTGAGCGGTGAGAAAACTTATGAAATTCAACAAGGCCAACTGCACGGTCCTGCACCTGGGGAGGAATAACCACAGACACCAGGACAGGCTGAGGACTGACCTTCTGGGGAGCAGCTCTGCCGAGAAGAACCTGGGCATCATGGTGGGTGACAGGTTGGCCACAAGGCAGCAGTTGCCCTCGTGGCCAAGAAGGCCAATGGGATCCTGGGGTGCATTGAGAAGAGCATCTCCAGCAGGTCGAGGGAGGGCATCCTGCCCCTCTATTCAGTCCTGGTGAGGCCACTTCTGGAGTACTGTGTCCAGTTCTGGGCCCCCAGTACAAGAGGGATGTGGAGCTGCTGGAGAGAGTCCAGCGCAGGGCCACGAGGATGATCAGGGGCCTGGGACATCTGCCCTATGAGGAGAGGCTGAGGGAGCTGGGCCTGTTTAGCCTGGAGAAGAGAAGACTGAGAGGGGATCTGATCAGTGTCTATAAATATCTCAAGGGAGTAAGCAAAGAGGATCGGACCGGCCTCTTTTCAGTGGCGTCCACCGACAGAACTAGAGATAATGGCTGCAAACTGAAACACAAAAAGTTCCACGGGAACTTAAAGAAAAAATTCTTGACAGTGAGGGTGACAGAGCACCGGAACAGGCTGCCCAGAGAGGTTGTGGAATCTCCTTCTTTGAAGATGTTCAAATCCTGCTTGGACACAGTCCTGTGCCCTGTGCTCTAGGTGACCCGGTGTGGGCAGGGGAGTTGGACTAGATCATCTCTAAAGGTCCCTTCCAACCTTAACGATTCTCTGATTCTTGTGTCTCTATATTTTGACTCAGACTTTATAAATGCATTGTTTTTTCTTTTTTTTTTTTTTTTTTTTTTTTTTTTTTTTTTTTTTTTTTTTAATTCCTGTTGTTTTAGCAAGCTACGGTTGCATTCCTGGGGCAGAGTCTGCTTTTCAGATTGGCAAACTGTAGGTTAGGCTTTCAATTGATTTATGGCTTGTTTTCCTAGGGTGCTTAGCTTGCTAACATAAAAAAAAAAAAAAAAAAAAAAAAAAAAAAAGGTTCCAGACAACATATATTATCCTGTTTCCAAGGATTCTGGCTCAGAGGCCAAGGGAAGGTCCCTCTTCCATGTAAATAAAACACATAAGAATAGCCTGGAAAGTGCAATTGTATTCCTTGGGAGTGGAAGACTGTTTTTTGGAGGTATTTTAAATCTGTTATTTTTCTGGGAACCTTAGATGTGATTACACACACCTCACAGGCCTGTATGTATCCTCACAATAAGATAAAGCAATACTGGTTCCAAGCACAACAGCACGGGGAGCTGCGTGAGCGCTTGCTCCCGGGAAAGGAGCAGGGATGGTCCGCGGTGCAGCACCGCGCAGGGTGGCTGTAAAGACGGGCTGTCCCCAAGCACCGCTCGGGAAGATGCTTAGGTGAGCTGTTCAAAGCTGTATTTAGGACCATAAAAAGAACATAAAGGCAGTGGCGCTCTGCTGAGAAATACTGCGGTGTAACTTTTAATCGCCCCATCTCTGTTACGTCGCGCTATCAAATGTGAGAAAAAATAGCAGAGCACGAGCACTATAACCCAGGAGCAGCAGTCTCTGCACAAGGCATTTCTGCAGGCCGGCCATCCCAGGCCCTGGAAGCTGCTCTTAGGCATTGTAGGGGGTCGGCGTTGTCAGTATTCCCACCTGGAGTCCGCTGCTGGGGTTACCTCCCATCCCCATAAATGTGCCGGAGGGATCACCGTTACCCCTCGTGCTGCTCTAGGCTATGGAAAACTGCTGGGATGTCTTAGCTAAAAGGCAGTCGTCTAACGGGGTGATCATGACAGTGTGTTTTCCTGCTTCTTGCACACTGTCAGACCTGCATCATGTAATTCTAGCTGCCAAAGATCCTGCCTACTTAATGGCTCAGGAATAGATGTGCGCCAACAGGTCTTGGAGCAAATTAATGTATTTAGCTGGCGAGCTACAAAATGGAAGAAAGGAGGAAAAAAATATGATCCTATCACGTCTCTTCTTAGCTTTCTCCTTGTGCCCCTCAAATGGTTTCAAAACAGCAGGGCTATGATTTGACTATAAATACATATTAGGTAATATCCCTTTTTTTGCTTCTTCCCACTTTAAGGTTTAATAACAGGGAAGGAAAAAAAAAGAAAAAACACAACACATCATGTAGAAATGTAGATGGGGGAGAAAACGTTAAGAAGATGCTTAATCCCTTTGAGCTAATAATGGAGAATTGCATAACAACTGCTGTGGGGTTGCTAGGTTTTACCACGTCCCCGCGCCGTGTTAAATATTAACAGTCCTTGCGCTTTTGGAGGCATCGCTGCCGAGCCTGGATACCGCCTGCCCAATCGCGGGCGCCCGCCGGGTTTCCATGGAGCTGATAGCACCAATTCTCCTCATTCACAATGAAATCCTCGGAGCGCCTGGCTAAATCGATCTCGGAAAATGAGGCGTGTACAAACGAGGCCAAACGCGTCCTCGGCGTTTGCTCCCGTTCCTCATGCATGCGTGGGGGCTGTGCCCACTTCGTCTTAAAAAAAAGAAAAAAGGAAAAAAAAGAAGGTTTGGATTTTTTTTTTTTTTGTCTTGCCTGGCAGCTTTGCACAGCCGCATGGTACTTTTAACCCTTGTGCCACCAGCTCAGAAATAGCGACTTGTGCATTTGAAGCAGTTCTGCACATAAATAAATAAATAAGAAGCTGCTAAGCTGTCAGTCCAGTCCACTTTCTTTTCCCCAAGCAATAGGCTCTCATCGTAACCCTTCAGCTCCCAACTCCAAACACCTCCATGGGGGTTGACAGTGCAGGTTTCCACTGCACCAACTCCCTGGGACCAGTTTCTATCAGCACTGGATGCTGAGACCCTTTCCTCACCGTTGCCTTTTGGAGAGCAGCAGCGCTCTGTGCTAGAGACCCTGTGTGTTCAACACACTTGTGAGCTCAAACACGCCTTTGGTTTTGTCTCTGATTGAGCTAAGTAGGGTGTTGGACTCAACACTGACTGGAAATGACCAATCTAAAACACATTAGGATATTCAGGGCTATTTGCTCTTTGCATGTTCAGATTCTAACTGCTGTTGACGGGTTGGTGTAAATCACTCCATGGGAATATCATCCATGGGAATGGCGGGGGGACACGGACGCTTGGCACCTTGTGGGATAAAGCTGCAAACACAAATGAAGGGGAATCCCTTGGGTTACCCGTGCAAATTCTGGCTGCGAGACACAACTAATTAATGGAAACAGTAACCACCTCTGCTTCCTACACCTACCTGTGCGGTATAAACACCTACCGGGTGCTGCTCATGGGGCTGATCATTGACTTGGCTCCATTCTGCTCGGTTTAGTCAAGATCCGCGTGGTCCAAATACCCTTTTGGAGGGTTGTACACGGGATGCAGGCAGGACCTTGCGCGCTGCTTGACGAATGACGTCTCTGGAGCTTGTCCAAAGCACCCCTCATCGGCCCGTTAAGCTTCATCTCAGGAAGGCCCATTTGCGATGCCAGGAGTTCAGCGGCATTCATTATCCTGCGGGTTATTTAAGGCAAATGCCAAAGGGACAAAGGCCTCATTTGAAAAGGCCTCATTAATTTGGTGCAGGGGTCTGTTATTGATCGTATCCCGGCATCTGCGCTGGCCCCTTTCATTGAGGCAATGGAAAGGGGCAGTTTATTGTTTATTTCTACTTTTGAAGGGAATTACATCAAGGGAAATGGCTCCAAAGCGGTTCCTTCCTGCTCTCCCGGGAGGTGGGGTATTCAGCCCATTCACAGGAGGAAAACAGAAAAGAAAACAACCTTACATGACCCACAACACCCAACACTGGAGGGCAAAAGACCCTCTTGCTTCCCATTCCTGCTCTGGAGCCCCATCACCAGGAGCTGTATGGGTACATGGTCCCGTATCCAGCTCAGCACAACCCTGAATGGATTCAGCTTCTCTCAGACCTTTCCAGAAGTCCCAGGAACAGCCTGGTGTCTGCTTGGCAAAGGGACACGGGGTCTACCATAACGAATGGATGTGATTTCACCTGTTTATATTTCAGAGCGGCCTGATATCACCTTCCTGGAAAGACAAATGCTTCTAGTAACAGAAAATAATGCACTCGGGAGGCTTTAGGCATAACTGAGGGATTTAATTCCCTTGAAAGAACCCCACTGCCCCGTTAATCATTGGATTTAAGCACTGGGAACACTGGATGTTGTGGTGCTGCCATTTTATGCTCAAAAGGGAAATACAATCAGCCAGTTTTCTCACCTCTTTCTGCCCGTGTTACGGAGCATTTTCCTCATCCCCTGCTCTTCAGGCCACCACCACAGCCACATTGCAGTCCCTGATCCTGGGAACTGCATTAGATTCCTGGTCTGGAGACATTGGGTTTCCTTTAGTGCAGCACGGCAGCTCAGGCGGGTGTCACTGGGACTTGCCTGAGTGGAATAAAACCGTATACGAAGCCACATAAATGAAAATGATACTAAACCCCGTGACACCCTTATTCTGGTCAAGGAGAGCCACGTTCTAAAATGTGTCAGCTATTACACGTGCTATAGGCCAGGGCAGTGCAGGATTAACCAAGACGTTCTCACTCATCACTGTCCTCCCGTGTCCTCCTGCAGCCCGAGGACGCAGTCACCCTGAAAGTGTCTCGACTCCGCCACAAGACGTGTCCTCTGCTCCCCACCGCAGGCACCAGCTCCTTGCAGAGCAGCTCCCTCTACACAACAGTGACCATCCTGTTTCTTTTACCTGTTGACACTTTGCCCAAGGATATCCACAATCCCCTGCAGATATCCTGGGGCAAAGCAGCTTTTCCATGGAGAAATCAAGCAGCTTTTCCATGGAGCCCCATATGTGCAAACAAACATTCATCCTACAGGCTGCGGAACGGCTCAAGAGGCTCTTTCCAAGCACACACTGCATTTTTCTTTCTTTTTTATTCTTTTTTTTCCTTCCCAGAGCCTGGGGAATGACTGAACTCGCCCGGGGAGGGAGGGAAGAAGACCGGGCAGACCCAGCAGGTTGCACACCTCTGTGCGCTGCAAACATCTCCTTGCAGACAGGGCCCATCCTCCTGGCCCTGCGGCCTCAGCAACAGTTCACCAAGGTGCAGAGCTCTAGGATGATCCCCAAGGACCAACCTGAGGATGGAGGAGGCAGGGAGGAGCATCCCGACCCAGTTAAGGAGCGGGAAGCAGGCCAGGCAGCAGCAATGCTGTGCCCCCCGGTGCTCCTGGCCCGTGCTCAGGATACGGGTGATGTTCTGCAGGTGCTTAATGACGCTTTAATAAAGATCCCAGATATAGCTACCCCTCCTCCAGACTGATTACTCTCTGTGTGGTCTAGTTACCATGCAGCAGTGTTGGATTTGGAGCTTTTGCTAAAATCCCATAAACATTGGGCAGTTCTGGATTTTGAGAAGCCTAGAGCCAAAGACAGAAGGGAAGTTTGGGCTGCATCTTGCTCAGACTTTCAGAACAAGGGAATTTGCTATAAACGTGACATAAACATAGGCTGGTCTAGATCCAATGTTTGCTTGGCTTCCATTCCGACTTTTTCCTGAAGTCAAACCCGTGAAATTCCAGCCCTCAGGTGCATTCACAGGAGGAGAGCACGGACATATCTGCAGCTTCACAGAGCTGTAATTTCTGCCTGAATGTTTTATTGTTTGAAAATCATAAATAAGTCAAAGTGAAAAGGACATGCCCCTTTAATCTATGAGTAGTTTGCTAAATGCTGGTGCTAAATCTCTGCTGGCTCCATGGCAGAAGTGGCTGATTTGCACACCCCAAAATGGCAGTTATTTCATTCCTCAAATGAAATAGAAAGCTTGGAGATCAGGTTTCTGAGAGGAAAAATATTCAGAAGTTTCCTTCCGTTTTTTTTTTTCAGTTTCTTCTCCATCCTGTTCTTTCATCTCTATCTACTGCTTATTTAGTGGTTGAGTAATGCTAATAAAGAGAAATGCCATTATTTTTAACGTTGCAGACCTCTGCACAGACTTGGATGGGAATAGCTAGCAAGGAATAGCTAGCAAGAGACCTGACAGAGCTTGCTCAGACCCCTGAGCTGAACATATTTTCCATCTCCCACCACAGAGCAGGTAGGGGCGGAGGTCTCAGGTCTGGCTTTGATGGAGTCGGTCTGAGGGTGGTAGAGGGAATTATTGGGTTTAGCAGAGCGATGCAGACGCGGGACTCCAGTTCTGCATACCCCTCCTGCAGCCCCGGGAATGGGTACATTCCCAGGTCAGCAGCTGGAAAAGGAACAATTATTCCTCACTATTCCCTACCATGAGATTTGGCTGCAAAGCGGTTTCGCCATCCTACACAATTTTTCACAATTAAAAAGCAGTAAGTGCCGTGCACAGTGCTGAGGCTTTGGGGGCGCTGAGGGAAGGAGGCAACAGGCAGCCCCAGCCGGGGCTCAGCCCCATTTCTTGCTGCCCCCAGACCCTCTCGATCCCACTCCCTTGAGGCCCTCACAGAGAATTTGCTTCTCAGGACTTGTGCCTCTCGGATGAAGGAAATGCCCACCCAACGCTGGCCATGAACTTTGCCAGCCTCCTGCCTTATCTCCTGCTCTGTATTTTTTTAAATCATTTTTGATGCATTTATTGCTCTGCCTTGCTTCTTTTTTTTTTTTCTTTTTTAATCAGCAGATGAGGCCATTTCAAGGCCAGTGCTTTACGATGGCCCCAAGAAAGCACCGTCTCCCGGTGGCCAGAGCGGATCTGTGACGCCAGCCCTACGGAGTGATGCTGCTTCCCATAAAAATTGCCTTTAAAAGCAATTTGATGCATTTTATAACGGAGTACACCATCTGGAGACCTGTGTGTCTCTCCAAAATATCTGTGCTGCTGCCAGGGCATTCAAGACATCTTGCTTCTCCTATGGACACACTGCAGCCTTGCGGATACCCCTGTTCTCTTTGTCATGACCCTAACCATGGTCAGCATGGAAATCATGAATCAACATCTGCATGTGGATTCAGGCACAAATACTCTTTTTTCCTTGAGATTTCATGTTTATCATTGAGTGGGGATGGATTTTTTTTTTAAGTGAGATTTGCAGTTTACTGGGAAAAGGCCTAGTCTCCTGCAAAAGCAATAAAATCTTCCAAGGCGCCAACTTGGTCTTCAGCATATGGTAACAGATCTACTCTCCCATCCTGCTGAGATTACAGGCAGGTCTGGGAGGAGAGAAAGGAGCTGGAGGAATGGAAAACTCAAAACCAGTCTTTTTATTTGTAGTGGCCCCAGGAGTCATGATGGTTCCAAGTCCCGCTGGTGGTGTGAAGCTCTCTGTATTGCCAGTGCAAACACAGCTCTTCCCTCTCCCAGGGCAGGATGCCACCGTCAGAGGCCACTGCAAGTCAACCCTGCAGATGTGCTGATCTTCCTCCTCTGGACGCTTGAGTTCTTCCTTAGCTCCAGCGCAAGAAGACCTTGGTGTCCCTTCCCCACCTTGTCCTGGCAGCAGATTCTTTCCGTCTGTGTCAGCGTGGGCCATGCTAGTTGCCGCAGGTGCTTGCACCAAAATATTATATCCAACTGGCGGCTCATACATTCCCTTCATTGCTGACCAATCGGGGTGGCAAACTGGGTATGTTGGGAGTGGAGAAAACCCACTTTGTGGTTGTCAGAAGCCAGAGCTGGATATCAGCATCCAGTTCTGCAGGAGCAATATTTGCAGTATTAAATTATTTGTGAGCTACCTGACTCATAGGTACAATTAAGGACATATAAACCAGAGGAAATCTTAAATTAAGGTACCAAAATGTGCCTGCAAACATTAGTGTCTGCCATTTTTCAATTGCAATAAAGGACATTCTGTTAAAGCAAGGATGAAATATCAGTCCTGTGTCAATAACTTGTATGACTGATGACAGAGAAAACTGGCAAGCCATCAGAAGACCCTTTTCTTGATTTAATTCTCTTTCTAGTTCATTATGGATTACTACATTTTGCCTAGTTAGTGGCATGATTATGGAAATAGAAAAACCATTTCTCACTGCTCCTTATCTGAAAGATAAATGAGGCACATATAATTGGCTCAAGTTATCATCTAGAACTGAGCTCTCCTGATACCGCTTTCTTCTTGTCCTCAACTCGAAGCCCTCTGATACTGCAAACTCTTGGCATTCTCTGCTTGTTTTCTATCCCCAGTACCCGCATGCATGGCCAAAAGCAATACATTTATTAAGTGCTAAAGTATTTTTTCCAGTAAGATTCATCATATATAGCACAGCTGGCTGTGACGATCACCGGAACATAAATCACCACAAATACAAATAACAAGGCTGAAGGGCTGGAGCGTTCTGCCAGCCCTCCAGGAGCTACAGACACCCCGCACTTCAGAAATGGATCTCATCCCATTGCTGTAAACCTGTGGGAATTGTCACCAAACCTCTGATTTGTGCCTTTCCAGAAATAGGGGATGAGTTGGAGGTAATCCTGCCTCCCTGGAGGGTGCTGGAAATGGGCAGGAAACTCTGAAATCAACATTTTTTATGCTCAGTAATGGGTTGTGTGGCCTAACTTCTGGCCTCAGCTTCAGCTGTGCCAGCCCTTGGACATCACCTGGGTTGCAGGTAGTTAGGCCCACGCTATTAGTGTTTTGATATTAAAAATAATCTGCCAGGGAGTCCAGCAGTGGCAAAGATGGGGTCACTGATCCTGCTTGTGCCACCCCTGTGGTTCCCCCAAGCAGTAGGAGGCATTTGCTATTACCATCAAGTGATGTCAATAGGGAAACATCTGAAAAGACCCAGCAATTTGGAGAGCGGTATTTCTTCTCCTTCATTCTTTTATTTCTTTGCTCAAAAGAGTAAAGTGTGAGAAAAAAGGAAAGCATTTTTTTTCTTCATTATTTTTATAGTGGAAACAAAAATGCAATGGAAAAAAATGATGCCTTCCTCTCTGATTTATGTTTCAGCCATCTATTTTGTTTTCTAAATACTTTTGTCAAAGTTTTTAAAATAATAACTGCCAAAATCACCCTTTTTACATGCAAATCATTACTGGTCACAGTTATTTAGCATCTATCCTCACCAGTTCGTTGGTGCAGCAGAAGATTCTGCTGGACCTTGAAGATTCAGAGGATGAAGATGCCTTGAGGAGAAATTAAAGCTTCTGGGCAACAAATACCCAGGCCCAAACTGCCACTGTTTTGTTCCCCTATTGCTTGGCAATATTCCCTCAAGAAAAAAACACAGTATCTGTGCAAAAGTCTTGTAGAATTTCTTGTGTAGGCCCACTAAGATAAGCAAAAGACACAGAAAGGACAGAAAGGATACAGGAAAAAAAATACAGAACTCTCCACTCCAAATTACCTCTGCAATGAAAAATGCCACAGGAGACTTTATGATCCAAAAATACCAGTCAGCTCCGCTAAGCTTTAAATCAACAGAGAAAAGTGAGCTCAGAATCAGGCTTCATTTGCTTCTGATTGTGTTAAATTCATACAAATAATGTTCTGTTTTCCTGGAACCCATCCCCGAGCTGTACTTTTCATCCACAGAAATCCGCCAGCGAACAATTCCTTACATTGTCCTCCCACAATTAGTGTGTTTGGGAGTGACAGCAGGATGACAGGGACCGCGGCTGCAGGTTGTGAATGAGCAGCGGGAACAGATGGGTTTGCAAGAAGCAGCGCTCCTGCCCTCGCGCTAAAGACACTAGAAACACGAACCCCCTACTAACATGCCCTGGAAATATAGATCAGTAGAATTATCCCAAAACAGAGGATTTCACTAAATTTTCCAGGAAGCATCAATAACGAGGTAATCAGGAAATGGAGCTACAGATGCTAAAGTACTTACTGCATTTTTTTTTAATCCAGGGACAGCTTCAATTATCCCACTATCATGTACTGAGTAAGGTTGATTAATCAAGGTTTAAGATAACAGAAGGAGTTTGCAATGCTATTAGCATGTCTCATGGGCTTCGCCCTTCTTTTGGATAATGGGAAGCTTCTGGTTGCGAAGATGTAGATAATAAGGATTTACGGCACCGTAATGTGCAAGAGTTTTTCATAAGGGACGCTACGAAAACATGGGGACATGACAGAAAATACTATTTCAATTATTTAATCCGCTACCAACATGCCACTGTGCGTCTCATCGCGCCGCTTCAGTGAATGAGCGGGGGGCAGACGAGGAGCATCCCATTTCCTGGACAGGTTGTGAAGGCAAACACGGCTTTTTTAGCACAGTTTCTACCCTCCCTCTTGCCAGACTTTCTCTCTCATTACAAAACCCACCAGTGAATCTGGAGGTGGGTTGTAAACCTTGAGGGAGGATGAATTTTGGAAAATATCTCTAAACGGAGGAGTGGCGACTGCTCTCAGCCCAAGACGTCTCCCATGACTCATATCTGCCCCAGCCTCTTTCCTTCTTTCTCCATCCCACAGCACCAGTGTTTCCAGGGGCAGGTATTTATGTTCCCTTCTTCTTTCCAACCTGCTTTCTCAAAAACAAGAAGTCAAACAAGGGACCCTTTACCCAAATTTTCCATAGATTTTACATGCCTCACTATGAAAATAGCTAGAGCAATAGGCTGTTGGTTTAAACTAGAATGAAGAAAATAAAAAATCATATTCGTAACCAAGCAGCAATAATCTCAATGTGAATTTTCACAAAAATCTTTATTCCTGTAGCCCTTATATTGGAAATATATCAGCCTCTGAAGGAAATCTGAGCAGAAAGGGCTCATATGAAATCTATGTTAGGTTTTGGAGAAAATGTTACTCAATCAATAATTGAGATTACCCTTTTGCTTCTAACATATCAAAGTCAAAATAAATTTTTCCGCCTTTCTCCATCTGCCTTTGTCTTTGGGGCAATTAATAAGCAATTTGTCTTCTCATAGGTTGGGCATGGTGGCTTCCTCATTCATTATTATTTTACTATTGCTTTTTCTCTGTAGCAGGGTTTTTTTTTTTTGGAACCTTGTGCATAACTGGAACTGGGCAGCAGAAAATGAGCTTTTAACCTAGGGCGGTGCAAGGTCTGCAGCTCTTCCCCTCTCCCAGTGCCAGACCGTCACTCCAGACCCGCAAAAAGCTTGGCTCAGAAATCATCCCATCCGAACGACGTGACACAAATAAACACAGAGACTAACTGGCAGCCGGACTCATATAAAATATATGTGCTGGGCAGTGCAGCAATGGCTCCGGAGCTGCAACGAGGCCATTGTGGAGCCCGGCAGGCGTCTGAGCGGCGGCTCTCTCCCCGTGGCGATCCTGGAAATTTATTGCTTTCATTTTTTGACAGGTTCTGATGTAGAGAAGGTCACTCCATCAGCGGGGTCGGCGAGGGAGCAGGGCAGAGGACGCCCCGATGGCCTTTTAATGAGGCTCCCGTCTCCCTCTTCCCCGCGCTCTCACCTCCGCCACTGCCGGGGAGCAAGTGCCAGCGCCTGCCCGGGGTCCCGCCACCACCTCGGCCCTTGTTGGCGTCTCTCCTTTCGGGTCATGCAAGGCGGGAGGTTGCTGAGTCCCTCTATGTGGACAGAATAAAATGCAGGTGCCAGCATGACTAATTAAAACGTCTGCTGACTGCACTTTAGAGGCCAATCCTCGGCTCTGGGACAATCACTAATCACCACGAGGTGCCGTTTTGCAAGCCCCGTGGACGGGACTTGCTGCTGTGAGATGGAGCATCAACACCGCTCCTCATCCTTGCCTCCTGCTACTGTCCTTGGGGCTGCATAAATACATTCCTCACCTCCTGGAGCCCCCTTGCAGCCCTCGTGAACATTGTCATCTTTGCCTGGATGGAGTGGCCAGCCCACTGCACCACGTGCAGGTCCTGGATGTGACTGATGGGCTCCGGAGGCTGCTGAGCTGCAGGTAGACATGGCCTAGGCTTTCCAGACAACACGAGGAGAAGATGGGGTCAAAGCCAGAACATACCATGAGCAGCAGTCAACTCCTTGAGAAAACATTACTAGTAGATTGGTAATGGCTGCTTTTGAAAATCATACCCTGAATAAATACCATATACATCCTAGATGAGGGCTTTCTCTTACTATATTCTTTATTTTCCCTCATACCAGAAAAAAAAAGTGCTTGCGTGTGTTGCTTTTCCTCATTTTCTAATTGGTATGAGGGCCGTTGGCTCCAAAGGCTTTCACTCTCACCAGGAATGCAGCCTCTGGTGTTTCCCATATTTAAACAAGGAAAGCAAGGCAAGAGGGGAATGTATTGCTTCATCGCTGACCTATTTATATGCTCGACACATTTTTTCTTCCCTGTAGACATGGAAAATTCTTCCTCAGCTTGAGCTGCTCTCTGGTTTCTCTCTGGTGCCACCTCGCCACGGAGGGCTGGTGCCGTCCTGTGGTCACCTTCCTGGGGTGACACCTGCCTGGGGTGGCTCTTCTCCCCCAGCCTGGATTCTATGGGTGGCAATAACGAGTGTTCCCGGTGAGGGAAGGTGCTCCCAACGCGCGGAGCAGCAGGAGGAAACCTCAGGAGTTACTTGCAAGGCGATTGCCTGTGCGTGCCTCGGTCCTGATGAGACTGAACTCTAATTGCAAGATGCATTTCAGACCACTCCCCCCTCCTTCTTTTTTTATATAATTAAAGAAATAATAACCCCTCTTTTAAATCATGGAGGGGAAGGTGAGAGAAGGCAGAAAAAAGGGCCCTTGGGCGGGCACTTTCCGTGTCTCTGATGATTGCCCATGGATCAGGGACCCTGATGGCCGGAGAGCTGCTTGTCTCCAGCAACCAGGACACTAAGGGACTGAAACATCTGGGGCAGTTCTCAGTCCAACACCAAGGGGTGTATTTAGTTTCACAGCCCATTCTGTGATGGAGCAGGACTGCATTTCTCTGCTGAAAATACTTAACAAAATCCAAATGTCTATAATAAGGGGTGATTCCATCTTTACTCACTACTATTGCTATTTATTTGTGTGGTGCTAGGACAGAGCTAAAGCACATGCAGCCTTAATGTTACAAGGATTTTGGAATGGCAACAGGGCTGGTCCCCAGATTTGTCTATTAATTCTTATTTTTTTACTGAGCCTGCATTTATTAATGAGAGATGCCAACTAAAACAGAGCAAGGAGGAAGCTGCAATTGGAGCGGAGAGCCCATCTTTGCCTCAGCAATTCCCTTTCACTGCATTTAAGGAAAAACGTTGGAGTGTGACACAGATTTCAGGTGGGAAGGGCTACATGGAGGTAGCTGGGACCATAGATGAACCTGTGTGAGCACCTACCTTGGAACATCACCAAAGCTGGATGCCCAAGCAGATACCAGCTATGACTGAACTGGGTTTGGGTGAAAGCTCTTCTCTCCATCAAAAAACAACTATACAAAGCAATAGCTCATGTGGATGTTGTGGCCACATGGACACCGGAGCAGATGTGACGTCTCTGACATCCCTGCATGGCCATGATGTGCCACCACCAGCAGCGACCTGGCTCTGCAGCTGGGTTAAAAAGTCCCTGTGTTCACTTTGCCATCGGGACCACAGGCTGCCTCTGCACAACCAGTATCACACTGCAGAGACACAGTTTTCACTGCACAACAGCACAACAACAGCACCAATACCCATCTCCGGAGCTGAGACAGCCTCTGTGTGTGGAGGGGGAATATTTGGAAGTGGATATGTGTTGTGTGGGGGACAACCCGACTTTATTATGTCCATAAAAACATAGGCAAGATTAAAACAACATTTCTATTCGAAAAGAGGGAGGAAAAAGCCAGATAAAAGATATGAATATTTCCTCCAAGACAGACTACTAAACAGGCTCTTCTTGCTCACTGAGGTTTGGTAATGCAAGTTGACAGGATATTAAGGTTATTTCAGGTTCTTCTGTCTCCCAGGGTCATAAGCCTTCTGTTATGCATGTTAATCCATCTTAGCATTCCTCCGAGTAGCTACATAAGTAGGGCAATTGCTTTAGTATGTACTCTTCCCATTTACAGCCTAGCTGGGAGGAGAAACCTACTAATTAATAGAATATCCACAGAAAATCAAGAGAGATTTTAATATTACAGAGACACCGCACTACCTTTTGCGATTTAGACAGGATAAATCTTCCCTAGAAATATTTCAGATGTGAGAGGAGAAAGCAATCCAGGAGGAAAGGGACTGCGGGGCTTTGAAATGAGTTTATCCCGCATTCTCCTTTTTTTTGCCTTTCCCTTCTGTCCTGATAAAGGCTCACATATATATACATATATATGTGCGTGTATGTCTCCGTGCGTGCGTGCACATAATGCCAGCGCAGTTGGCTGAGACACACGGTTTCTGTGTGACTGAACAGAAAACAAGAGCCCGAGTCTTCAGGCACTGTAACCCCGTGCACGCACGAGCTCTGCTCCTCAATAACAGCCTGAGCAGTTATTATCCCTGCTGCTGAGAACGCAAACGCCCAGTGTCTGGTTAACCCCTTCGCGCCACAGCACTGCGTCCAAACACGGGCTCATTCAGCGTACTCGGCCCTCCCTATATCATATACCTCAATAAATCAACTTTTTGTAGCTATATGCCTGCATAAATCACTAAAAATTCCACCAGCTTTTGAGTAGATGTTACGATGACATCAGTGAATGCTGTTGAAAATAGCAGCATTCACTTAAGCCCGTTGTGTTGAAAAGCTAAATAACCACAGTAAAAATCTCCAGTCTCTCACCTTGTTCGACATGACTCATTCCAAGTTCCCAAGCGCTTTCCAAATGATCTAATACTGCCTGCAGGCCCTTCCCCTCTCTTCATGGGTGCACTTGCCTTAAAAGAGAACGAAGACCATGGGGTGACAGAGCGAAGACCATGTTGTCAAACTAAGTATACCATCATTCAATGAAAATAATTAATAAAAATAAAATAATCAGACAGAAAGTCTAAACATTTTGCTTTGAAATAGCCTTTAACAAAATGTCCTAGGATTTTTTTTAATTCCTCAAGAAAGGAAAAATATCTGCCTTGATATTTTTAGTTTATCCAGATATGTCCAGAAAGCAGCGACTCAGACACTTCTTATCTCTTTCATTTTGCAATGGGAATGTTCTTCTGTTCTGCAATTGCCTGTGATACGGTCTTTTGCCTAACCCTGGCTAATCCTTACCTTCTGCAGGGACTGGTAGAATTGAAAAAAATAAATAAATAAAAATAAAAGGTTTGTTTTAAGAGTTAAGTAACTTCACCTTCTAAGATGGGTGATTTTTCAGAATGTTAGGAGGAGGAATTTAAAAGATAATAAAACACCCGCTAGGAAAGGCTTGCTTTATTTCAAAAAGCTTCACTCAGGCCTGATCCCAAGTCTGCTGAAGCCAACGGGAACAATCTCATGTACTTTAATGGATTTTGGATCAGGTCTTGCTGCAGGAAAATTCTGCCACAACCGCAAGGTGCTTTTATATAGCTTTCCCAAACCATTTATTGTTGGAGATATTACTGACAGATTTCCTCTCCTGAGCCCCAGCTTTCCTGAGTACAAGGAAGAAATGGAAAAGGAGGCTGTAATTGGGTTCAGAGATCTCTAGCCCCTCATAAGATCAGTAGGGGAGTGAAGTTGCTTCTTGCCTTACCAGGTATAGCCAAGTAACAGATTAAGCTCAAAATGATTTTGTTCCCAGACAGAGGATGACAAAATTTTCTATATCTTCTGCAGCAGAGGCTTGAGTACAATATGGGCTATGTAATAAACTGGAGAGGGCAGATGGAAATTTGACATGTGTATTTATAGACCAGAAATGATATTTCTTTTTGGTTAGAGATTAAAATATCTCTCTTTTCTCATCCTTTGCCAACCTCAAGCTGTATCCTGTGCACTGTAACCTCACCATGGCTCTGCTGGCACAAGCACAGGGACCTCAGAGTTGCCATCAGCAGGGGACATCGCTCAAATAATTCTAGAGAAAAATGCCCTTGGGAGTCAAGCAGTAAATGCAAAAATATGTTCTGATGCAACTGCTGAAGTAAACAGTACTTTTACTTACAAGCAAAATATTGGAAATTCAGAGGCGGATTAGACCTGGACTCTCCGAATTGCCTTTCCCTTGCGGGGGAACTCGGAGACATCTGCTTTCCCTGGGATATTTCCTGAGGTCTTTTGAAATGATCAAAATAAGCTCAGATCCAGGGAGATTGTACAGTCCCGCTTCAAACACACGCGTCGGGGCCGCTCGTGTTTACTGCAGGGAAGGAGCAGCCTTTGTGGCAGCTTTTCGTGTCCTGCATGCTGGCCAGGCCAGGTCTGCTGTCACTTGTGACCATTGAGCCAAAAAAATGGAAAATACACATGATCTTGCTTAGGAAAGCTTGATGAATATTTTTCTCTCCTTTTCCATTCTGGGGAAACCAAATGAAACAAAAATTACTTACAAGACATAACGAATTTGTGAATTCGTGGAATAACTCCAGTGAATAACTCCACGCCCGTGAGTAAAGGCTGAGTTTGTCTCAAGAAGCAGAATGCCACCCAGCCAACAGAACAAGTAAAGCAATAAATGACTGCACATTTAGAACAATCAATAAGGCAATTACACAAAATATTACATAATCCAAGATTAATCATGGATGACAAATTTCCCAAAAGGATAAAGCATGGGATCTAAATGAGAACCAAGCTCGGGACATGACAGAGGAGCTGTTCGCACTTAGCGTTCTAACGTCTCATGTTGTTTCAATCAAAGATCACAGCAACAACCCAAGCTTCTCTGAGAGAGATGCTTAGAGCTTGTGACATATGATACAAAATCAATGGTGATCTCTGAGGAGGCCTTGCTGAGATGGAAGGGGAAAGTGAAGGAAGGAGAAGTCAGATGGAGAGAAGAGGCTGTACCTTGCACCAGAGCCGTTGCACATGCCTGAATGTGTAACGTTGCCTCCAGGACTGGCCTCACCAGGGTTCGAAGCTCACCAGCACAAGGCCAACAAACATTTTTCTGCAGAAAACACAAGGTGGGGAGGGGTTAATTTAAGAGATGGAAATGTTTCTTGAGCACCCCGAGGTCAGAATGTGCAGGTCACTCCAAGTGCTGCCCTCATGGGGAGGTGGAGGCAAAGTCTCCACCAAGAATGATCGTGAGAAAGTGCTGGGGCATGTCTGGAAGCAGAGAGCTACAAATTTACTCTGTAAATTTGTTTCTATCTCATTTCTGCCACATTATTTTGGTTACTTCACTCCTTTTCTAGGGCAGAGCGACCCTGGTTGCATGTGCCATAGCCCAGCTTGGGTGCACAGGCAAGACCAGATCACGCTCTCACGGGCCCTACAGCACAGGGAATGATTTTATGATTCACTTACCAATATCCTCTATTTTCCCTACCCCAACAGTGCTATTTTAATATCTTGATGTGTTATTGCCCTTCCACCGCCAGAGTCCCAGCACAGCCTGTGATTGGGGTTTTGCAGAGAACCAGCATAGCCCAAGTGCCGGCTACACCTCCCCGATGCCTTCAGTGCGCGGCCAAGGGCCTCCCTTCCGCAGCCAGAGCAGCGCTGAGCTCAGCGCTGCGTGGGAGGAGTGAACTTTGAACGGAGGTGAAGAAAACTCACAGATTGCAAAGCTATTTCGGTCACGAGACCTCAACAGCACCCAGAACCCGGAGGTGGCAGAGAGTTCAAGCTTTGAGCCTTGATCCGTTTCGCAGCTGGGGCTGGACTGCAGCAAGACGCCCTAAATCCAAACATCCCTCAGCCGGGGCAGTAGGAGAGGCAGGAGACCCAGCGTGGTGGTTAGTTTTGCCAGGGTCTCAGCACGGATGCAAGGGAAGAGCTCACGAGCTTCATCCTCTCTTTCTCGCATCCTCATTCCTGCTGCCCGTTTGCCTCCCAGAAACCTGTTTCTGCTTCACCAGAGAGGGAAAAGCAGCAAGCATCAGAAGCAGAGCACTTCAGATGAATCAAGTGGTTCCACTGAAAACAAAATTAGCAGCTAAAATACCCTCACAACAAAGCAGCGTGTGGCCATGGAGAAAAGCAAATTGGGACATGGAGAACATCCACTCCCCTCCTGGGGTAGCTACATCCATAAGGGAGAAAACCAGGACCCAGCAAAAGGCAGGGTGCAATTTTCCAAGGATTTTTTCTGTGAGAGCAGAAGACATCAGATGCATGGACAGCATCAACAACCTTGGGGAGAGAGAGGTGGGAACAGCACATTTATTCTGAAAAATCCAACTTGCCCAAGGTCGTATCCGTGCCCCTTTTAGACAGTCTTGCCAAGCCAGGAGCCGCTCACTGCCTTTAGCTCCTAGAAAGCTCCTTCCTTCCATCCCCTGGCTTCCCTCCGGGCTGGGTTTCCACCCCTTCTCATTTCAGATGCTCTTCCCAGCATTGTCTGGTGGATATTAGAAATGCTCATACACAGCTTGAGTGATTACAGCTTAAATTAGTTACTACACATCCGCTGAGTCATCCTAGCAGTGTGTGCTCTTAGGCTCGTCAAACAGGGCTGAAATATTTTAGTTTAAAGCTCAGCCCTGGAAGTTGACACTGATTTCACATTCTCACCAGGCTAACAGCATACCCACCAACCTGCTACTGCTCAGCAGATGGATGGTAACCCAAGTAACTGCTCCACCAACTCAACCTCGCTTCCTTCATTATGTGATTTCTCCATCCACTGTTTTTTTACTTATTTTATTTCTTTTTTTTTTTAAATTTCAATCTAGTTAGAGAAATCACTCAACATTCTATATCAGGTGATACAATGAATTTGGATATTACTATACGAAAAGACAGGGATTTGTGTCCTTGGTGGCTGCTTTGAGCTACAGACAGGAAGATTAAGACTGTTTTTCCTTAGGAGCAAACCACCTCTTCGCTTGGAAATCTAAACTCTCCCAGAAATGCTGGGGTGACATGACATGAAGCTGCAGATATATCTCATTATATCTCAACTGAGAATGAAACACTGTCATGTAGTAAATTACCTTCAGTTAGCACAGCTTAAAGCCAAAGTGTGATGATCCCCTTACCAGAAGTCATTTTAAACCAGTCCATTATTCCAGCTGTATCAGTCAAGGGCTAAAGAGCGCAAACCTGATCCATACGGCATCCCTGCCAGCCCCAGGAACGGCACCTCTTGGTCTACAGTAGGCAGCCTGCAGAGCTCAAGTAGCAGCTTATTACAAAGTTATTGTAAGTTTTCTCCAGTGCTTTAAATTCCCATTTTCCCTTCAGCTTGGAGCGGTTCAAAGGCTCTCCCCATCCTTCCCGTCGCTGCAGTGGGCTGAAATCCTGCACCGTGGCACCCATACAGTGTGGGTGGCCATCTCTCCTTACACCATAGAGTGATTTAAATCATCTCGGTCTTGCTCGTTCATTCTCTAGACACAGAGTAAGGGCTAAGGGCCAAATCCTGCGCTGATGTATAGCTGGTGTATGGCTTTTGCGGTCAGATTTACAGCCTGGTGCAACAGGGCCGGACAACTGTAAGTCAGGGCAGGAGACTGTAAAAGCTACAGAGGGCTCCTATCCCCACTGCATTTAATTTACAAGGTAGATTAAAATCAGAGGACACGTTTGACCTCGTTTTGTTTGCTTTGCCTGCAAGATTTAGGCTTTGTTTCATCTTCTGCTCCTATGGGCTGTGCAGCCAAAGAGTTTCGTAATGCGAGTGAAGCCTGCAGTTTCTGTCCTTTCGTAGAAAGAAACAGAGATATGAAATGCGAATTAAAAACTGTTTTCCCGGCATTGACGACAGATCAAAGTGGAACTGAAGGAAAGGGTAGTTTTTTTCTTTGATTTCAGCTTTGCTCCCCCGAGGCTGGCAGGGAGGGAAGGTCACAAGCACAAGAAAGCGGTGCCTCAGACCCAATATTTCTGAAGTCCGGTCCCACAGGACACCCTCTTTGCTCAGTTTGTGCTTGGTTTCTTCACCATCTTCCTAGGGAAATGCCAGAGTAACTGCAAAACAGCCCTTCAGATGCAGAGCGGGTGGGGGCTCCTCAAACCATATGTGAGCCAAAGCAAATACGTGTAAATCATTTATGCTGCAGCAGCAATTAACTGCTGTAGCCCAGAAAAGGAGCTCAAACTGGGACAGCTCTTCAGGTTTTCTGCTTACTTATTCAGCCAGGACATGCTCCGATTCCTCTGCAGAGCCCAGGTCAGACCCTGACCTCCTGGTCTCACGTCTGGAGCAGATAAAAACAGGTTTTTGGAGGGAGTCACTAATATTGACAAGAGAGATGGTAGGGTTGGGGTCTCCCAAGGTGTTTCTTTGGAGCCATGGTTGTCCCCAAGCATCAAGGAACTCCTGTAGGTCTGAGTATGGCTGAGTTGACGAGCCAGGTTAGGTTAGAGCAGCCCCAGCACAATCCTATTTTTATTAAAACCTGGTGTTTCTTATAATTTTGCTACTCTCAGGACAGAAACCATCAAACCCGTCAGTCACCTTGCACTGGCTGGGGCCGTGCACTTCTACTGGCATTTGCTGCACTGAGGATTTCTGTGTGCAGAGATGGCCTAACTAGCCTTACCACTAGTTAAAACGCTTCACACACACAAAATCAGTTTTCAGATACATTAGGGAGCCCATTAAGCTTTGTGTGGTTATGCAAGCTGATACAAATGCCTTATTAATTAGAAAATCAATCATGCTGTCCAGCTGATTGATGTTAAACCTACACTGAAAGGGAGAACAATAGCATAATCAAGACTAGATCATTTCTTCCCATTACAGAGAAGGGCACAAAACTACATTTCAAAGTGATTCTGCCGCTGCAAGAATATACGTCATGTGGTTAGGGCCCTTTTAAGATGTGTCACATTATTTTGATCAATAATACTCAAATTCATTCTGTGTCTTGATTCTAAAGAAATTTTCTGTGAAGATTAAAGAAAATTATAACATCATCAGAGATGTTCACAGAGGAGGAAAGCTGTAATTATCCAAGGGGCAGTGTTAATAAATAGCAATATCCAAAACACTGTGAAATGATAAGATAGTAAAGAAAAGGATGGTGAAAGTGTTTCACAGCATCTAGCTAATGCCCCCAAACTACAAAAATAATTTATATTTTAAAAATTGATAGTGGTTTAAAAACCTAATAACATAAAATCATAGAATATTAATTAAAGGACTGAAATGATTCTTAAACAGTTCCATATTATTCAGTCAGTTCTACCAGCTGTAATCATGCCAATGCCAAATCAGTGTTACCGGCCAAAAACTTTTAAAAATACATGCAGAAATCACACCAAATGACTAGAAGATGACTGGAATGCAATCTTCCAAACAAAAGTCAAACTTTGCAACATGAAAATAGTTCACAAACATGCAAACACAAGTTGTTCTAGCACATTCACATGCAAACACTTGATTCTAGGCTGACTGTTGCATAGCATATCCTATATAATGTAACACAAAGCCCCAAGGCTTGTAAGCCAAGTAAAATGCAAATTATATCATTGACACAGCTGAAGGCTCTATGCAACTTTAATCAAGGAGGGGTGTGAGATAAACGATCAAGGTGGTTGTATTAGAAAGACAGAACCCTACTAATAGGAAAGAACACTGCTAAGAAAACATGCACCTTAACCACCAAAATCTATAGACATTCTCATTTGCAAGAAGCACCATAATCATTCTCTGCCAATGGCATTTAGCGTTTTTGTGAGTGTTTATGGAAATGTTCTACATTTTAGTGCCTGCTGCAGTTTTTTTTCCCTCCCTCTTTACCACTGTTTGGAATAGAGCAGCATGCTGAAAAATCAGCTAGGATTTGAACCCCGTTGGGCTAGAAACACACCCAAAAGTAGATCCTTCTCTAGAGAGCTATCAGTTAAAATAAGTATAGAGGACAGGGGACAGCACAGCACCGAGGTAAGGAGTTATTAGTACTTGTACACCCGTACATCACATAGCAAAATGCAGCCACACACCAGTGCAACCAGCACACATCTAGTCGTGCATAGAAAGGGCTAATAAGTATTGAAACACTCAGCTGAAGGGCAGGCAGCTCCTCCACCGTGGGATCAGATGTGCAGTGGCACATAAATGGGAAAGCCCTGTGGCATATAGACTTCAATTGCTTCCATTTCAGGAAAAAAAATAATAAAATAAATAAAAAAGCCATTAATGCATTAAAATTATCCTGTTTGTTTCTCAGTGGATTTTAGGCCCCAGGGAGCAAAAAAATCAACCGAGGAAGAGAGGCAGGGAGCTGTGTGCTACCCAGGGCAATCAGCAGAGCTTCTGCCATTTGAGCTGCCGGCCTTGGGTGATCGATGGTCTTTTTGCCCAGGGATAAGAGCAGCGCTCCAAAACATTTTAAGGAGGTTAGTGGTGAAGAGGTCACTCTCTCAGATTGAAGAACAGGCACCGAGAGCAAGAGAGAGGTGAGAGGGGAACCACGGAAAGAAAACACAAATATAAAAATTCAGTCAGGCTACCACAGCCACCAAGCCTCCTGGCTGATGCAAATCTGAGTGATTCATCAGCAGAGGCAGCTAAAAGGCACTGGAAATGCCTGCTACACAGTCTGGGGAAGCGGCTCGTCAAGTAGTTGATTCTTTCCTATGCTGAGCTCTGTTAAGTTCTATGAAAAAGATCTGCAAAAGCCCTAAGAGGGGCAGAAGTTTTGCAATGGTTCCCATTGGCTGCTCTAGTCTTGCCTTGTTGTTTTTTTTATTATTATTATTATTTTATTTTATTTTTCAATGTGAATATGAGTTCCTGCCCTGGGATCAAATACACAGCATATCTCTACTCTTTTTCATGTACTGATACAAAAAACTGCAGCTGAGATATTTGTAGTATCATAACTCAAAAATTCATAAATAGATATAAACTTACACATTCTGCCACAAACAGATGGTGTTGTGGGATAGATTTTTTTCTGAGTTCCTCAAAGGTAGCATTGGGTTGCACAAGTCAATCTTTCTATAGTGATTTATGCTTGCAGGGGGGTTGGTTTTTGTCTTTCATTCATATTTCACACTGGCAGGGGCTGAATGAATGCACAAGGAATTACCAACCTATTTCTTCCATCGGGAGATTTAATAACAGCTAGAGAAGGGCACAAAGCAGAACTCTAGTTGTCAATTCTCCATAACATCCATCCGCACTGGTATAAGTGAAGAAGAAGATACCAAATCCATACCCAGAACATAGGGCAAGGCTGAGGTTTTCTGCATGAGCAATCTGGGGATTCCTAGTCCAGATGAAAGACACTTCTTTTTGCAAAAAGCCCTAAAAGCAGGCTGAAAAAAAGCAGCTGCTCCTCCTCACAGTGCTGAGGACATGATTATATTCTGCACATGGAAACATCTGAGTGGGCTGTATGTGAGTTTTCTTGGTCCATAGCAAGGACACATCGATCGGGGCAGCTCAGGAGGTAGGTTCTCCCTATGGAGCTCCAGCACAGCTCCAGCGGAGGAGGTCGCTTACCAGGAAACGTGCCCACAGGGAGAAATCCCTGCACTTTTCTGGTACAACCCTTCAACTACTGAAACAAATTACCGTGGAGATAGAAATGGAACAACCCAAATCTTCACAAAGCTAATAATAATAAAAAATAATACCCTACCACCTACCCTACCACCAAGGGCTAGTTAAATACGAAATCTCCTGCTAAGACAGCCAACTACCAGCGTTGGAGCTGATTTTGTCAGTGAAGACTCAGCCCAGTTTCCTTTTCTCAAGAAATTAGTCCCTATCAGAATCACTTATCTTTATCTTTTCTGATTTTCTTTGCACCTCACTGCCATTTTTTCCCCGCAGGCTAAACCAAAGCACAGATGCCTCAGAGCACTTAGGACAAGCAAAAGCTTTTCAGAGACAGAAAGGGCTGCAGTTTTGGGGGTGGTTATATAACAGGAATACTCATTATCCAGACCACCAAGAGAAACACTTTCACATGGTGAGAAAACCCAGCGAGCATCACATGTTGCAACTGCAGATTCCTTCAGCTTCTGAGCAGGCACTGAATTTATTGAGGAGGAAAGGAAGGAATGACTGCAAAAAAGGAGATCAACCTAGCAATGAACTATACGAGTGTGTGTTTTGCTGGAGGAAACAGTGCTGATTGTTCCTCAAACAGGCACTTGGAAAAGGCAGATATGCAGCTCTTCAAGCAGCCCATTTAATACTAGTGCCGTACAGTAAAACAATCCTTGCCAGCATATTTCATTAAAATACCCTTCCATCAGTTAAAAGGCATTCTCTGTGCTTTTATAGCACTTCCCCACCCAAGATTTCCAAGCAAACCCATAAATGTCAACTCAAACCTTGGGAGAGAAATATTCTTGAAGTCATTTTACATGGGGGTAGATGGATGGACAGGGAGCTGGAGCCAAGTACTACGGCACCAGCCGTGCAAATCCCTGTGCACGAAGCCAGATAACCAAGTGGCTCTTTGCATAGCGATGGCTTGAGCTAGTGGCTGAGCCAGGAATGAAATCCAGGCTGGTGACTCCTATTCAATGCTCTTCCCCCTCTAATAAAACTTTCCAGACTCTGAGGACAAGAAGTTGTGTGCCAAATTCCAGGGAGAAGTAAATTGGAAACAAATGCACTCTATAACCTATCAAAGTGTGTTTATGGAAGCAGTACTGCTACCACTGCTGTAGCAGCAGCGTGATACACACACAGATCTGAGACGAATGTTAGCTTGGTCTCCTACCGCCCCTTCCAAAAAAATCTTATTGCCCCTCAAAATCTTGATGTTAAAGGGCAACGGTATGAAATGCAGGTTGACTGCAAGCAGTCTTGAAGGCGTGCAAAGATATTGACACTGCAAGGAAGAGTAATTCCTCCATAGAAATTACTGGTAGAAGGGGAAAATAATATTCCAGGAACTTGTAGCATTGGTTCTGATACACCGACATGGCAGAATAGCCTAGCTGACAGCAGTGGAAACTACGTCTTCCATGGAAACAGATACTTATTTAAGTATTTAGTATTTAAGGAATAAGGTTAAAGAGTAGGATGCGATGCCTTCCTGCAGCTGGATGACACCAGTGCACTCCCGGCCACGGAGCACAGGCTGGAAAGAGCCTCCACCTTAAAGCCTTTTCAAGGCAGCTGTTCTGGGGAGTTTAGTGGTTTGGATTCATACTTGCCACTGAAAGAAGCTCTCAGTGCCATAAACTAGATTTGAAACAGCCTACGTACTCAAAGGGTTTCACAATTACATTATCTGATGTTTCCGTCCCAGCCCCTCTGGAGACGGTGATGTCAGGCTTCCATGCTCAGAGGCAGATAAGTAGGAAACCACACGTCCTTCTGGGAAAGCGGTATGTAATATCACATCAGAAAAGACTTCTGATGTTTTAATATTTAGGTTTATTTTGACTTGAAGCAACAAAAGTCTCCACTACAAAGAGATATTTTCTGCATAAGGGAATTCCTTCTTCAACAACAGCCTCTGCCCCATGAGACCGCAGGCTGCACCAGAGCTGGGGGTCTCGCTGTGTGTTCCCCATGCCAACGGGATTTCATCAGACCTCCTTTGGAAACTCATCACGACTTTGTCTAAATGCAGAGATAGCTTCTTTGCCCAGACCAAAATAATTCTGATTCACTTTTTTTCACTGGCTTTTTTACAAACAGCGCTAATTTTTAACAATAATCACCTGTCCAAGCAGAGCTATCCCTTGGTCTGCAGACACCCATTCTCTGGTCAAGGACACAGCCTTGGTACGCGGCCGTTCTGGATTTTCCTGCAATTCGGATAGAATGAGCAATGATGCCTTAGAGGAAGATACTCTGGTTTTACATGAAGGGTTGGACCTCCCTGCCTTGGGAGGAAGCACAGCGCTGCAAACAGGGTTATGGTTTACAAAAAAGGAGGCCAGAGGAATGAGAAGGGCATTGAAAGGAGCCTAATTATATCCTTTAGCTGCTATAAGATGCCCTGCAACACGCCTGGCAGAGAGGATCTCTGAGGTCCTGCTTTCAGAAGACTGTTTGGAGGGCACCAGGTGAAAATTGTTGCAGGCACATGCATTAAGGAACAGTTTCTATGTATTTTTAATGTAGAGGGGCTATGGACTTCAGAGATAATAGGAAAAGATACAAAAAGAGCCCAAACATCACAGAATATCTTATCTGGCCAGGGTCAAGCTGGCTGGGGAGGACACAACCAACGCCATGATAGTATCCCGAGTTGCCAGTGCCTGGTGACGTGCAAAGATATTGTCCTCTTATCAGCAGCAACGTCCAATCCATCTTTTAATCTGCCTCTTGATCTCGCTAACAGCTTGTGGCAGGGAGCTCCGCGGTCCGACCGCTCTTCCCGCTGCCTCCGCTTGTTTTCCTCAACTAGACAGAGGAAGGACAGGAGAGGAAATTATAATGTGCTTTTCCTTCCATCAAGACTAACAACCAGGAGAAGAACCTCCTTTTAGATTAGCTGTCATTGGGAAAGCGGTCGCTGAATTCCCGGCAGACCAAATCTCCGCCCCAGATATCCCATACCATTACGGCACGATCAAGGCCGAGCGAGCGCCCGGCGCAATGTGATGCGCAGATGCTGATAAATTCTGCCACGTGAAAAAAATATTAAGTTGTTACAAACAAAACAGCCTCATAAAGAGGGCTTAGGAAACCACGATAAATCAAGGCTGCAGGGCTGGTGCAAGGCAGCGTCTCCGCTAATGCAGATGGAGAGTTCGGCACATGCCGCATACATCAGCATTTTGAACACATACCGTTTACAGGCCTTAATGAATACTAAAAGCCCAATAAGCAGAAGCCAGTGCCATTCAGACGTGGCTTCATACAGATGTCAGCGGCGCTGTCTTTTATTTTATTTGCTAATGAGTTATCGATAGCCGCAATTTGCTGCTGGTAATGCTGCAGGTTATAAAGGAGAAAAATTAACAGGTTCTGCTCATCGAGGAAATGGGCTCTACACCCTATTTTGTTCTGGTGCAAGAGCTAATGACAACTCCAGCGATGGGTATTGAAAGCATCGCGTTCGCCTCTCCGAGATGGAGCATTTGCATTACTCACCGCAGCAAACCAGCCACGCGCAGCTCAAAGAGTAAGGATTTATAAACCAGATGTTATTAACTAAGCTCCGGGTATTACAGAAAGAAAGGGAAAGAGCAAAAGAATGTGCTCCAGAGGTAATAAAGTTGCAGCTTGAGTTAATCCTCCCACGGTCGGGGTGTTGGACTCCACCTGTGGAACCGCTCACTATGAGCAACAAGCCCAAGAAATCGGCTGGAGGGCTATTCCAACCACCCCAGGTCTTGACTGACTTCTCGGTTGTGATCCTATAAATCCCACATGTCCCAGAAAAGCCAATGGATCATCTTTGGGCCGGATTTAGCCATCTGTGGAAACAGATACCTGGGCCACTGTCCCGCTCAACTTACTGCACGAATTGATTTCACACTGAGTGCAAAACCCTTTGGAAAAGAAACCCTGGGCTATTATTTTCATCCAGTGTAGTTAATGGGCAATATTTTGTGTGTAAAGAAACAAAGGGGCCGGGGAAAATCATACCTAGAGCAATTCTTAGTAAACAACCCCTCATCTGGGCAGCATGGGGAGGAACCTTGTGTGATGATTAGACAGAGGGCCTGGAGGTTGGTGACTTTGGCATCTTTTTCAAACACCAGGACTCACATGCTCAGAGATTTTGAGCAAATCTGGACCTGCTTGCCTATCTCCGAGGTAGATGCTATAAAATTTATTGTGTTTTACAGGTTAAATGAAGTTCAGTTGTTTGCTAAGCACTTTGAACTCCTTGGATGAAAGAAGTGTTGATCAATTCCTAAAGCGCTGGCTCAAATTTACACTCGGCGCTAAGCTGGGCAAACGTCCAGGCAAGCACAAAGTCAATAGGGTGCTCGCTGAGGAAAAAACAATTGGGAATCTCGGGACAGGGTGCTGAGGAAATAAAATGTTATTATGGTTGCTATCGCTAATGAGCGCCCAACCCTTTCAGGCCCTCAGATAAAAGGCTGTAAGTGCAAAGTGTTAGCACTGATACTTTTATAATGCAAAAGATAAGGAATGTGTCCATGAATTGGCATCTCTGCAGGTTACTGCAGTGCAGAGCAAGCTCTGCTGTAGCAGTCGCTGTGGGGAAGCTGTGGGGGGCAACCAGGGGTGCTGAAAAGCCACCCCAAAAGCTGGGCAGCCCCTAGCACTGTGAGCCCCTGAGATTTACATATTTTATTCATGTAGAGGCAGGTAAATATGCGGATTTATTTTATTTGTCCTAATCTTAATTTGCTCCTCCCCTCCATGGGAGCATGTCCTGAGAAGGAGACAGACAAAAGTGTTGTAAAGGTGTCATTCCTTCCAGAAACTTCTTGATAAAATCAGTCATATTCATGTATTTTTTTCCTTCTGCTTGTCTTGTGAAAGCAAATGTGCATTCCCAGCTCTAAACCAAAAAAAAAAAAAAAAAAAAGGAAAAAATAAGGTGTTACTGCCCTTCAGTAACATCTTCTGAATATCTTCAGATTCAATGACTTGCCGAGATCCTGGTTAGTTCCTAATTGAACCAGTTCACTTGGGACTCTATATTTTTAATTTCTTCATATGTACAGTAGGGATCATAATAACATTTTACCAATAGGATTTTTCATGAGCAAAGGCAGCACCCAGGTAGCCAACCTGGGCAAGAGGGCAAGATGGGCAAGATGGGTAAGATGGGCAAGAGCATGTTCTGAGCACGCTTTGCTACAGGAATACAGTAGGAAAAGGATGCAGAAATGCTTTTGCGACAGACCACAATCAAACAGCAGCTTTAACAGAGAGCCAGTGGCTGCAAAAGCGAAAAAGACCTTTTGTTCTGCTCACCAGCAACATTTATTTCCAGAAACTTAGTCAAATTAAAAAAAAAATGCTGGGGATTTAGCCCAAGTGTTTGTAATTAGTGCAGCTGTTTTCTCTCTCTTTTTTTCTTTTCTTTCCCCATTTTCTAAGCGTGTACACACTAGTAAGAGTAATGCAGAGTGGGGAGTCCTGCCAAAATACAGACAAAAGCAAAGCCACCTCTCCTGCAATTCACCTTGCGTTGTCTTCTTTTGCAGGTTTTAGCACTACTTCGGGCTAATTAACATGTTAGTGCTTATGGATGTGGATTTACAGGTTCAGGTGCCATTAGCGAAGCTCTGAAATTACGGATTTCACGGCGAGCTGTAGCCTGGCTCTACTCTGCTGCCAGTACACGCCTGCTCTGCTCTGCCAGGCCCCTGCCATCCATGGAGAAATTATAGGATATATAGAGTTTGGATCACAACCAGCCGGCTAAGCAGAGCCTGTCCCCAAGTACTAATTTAATTGCAAAATCTTTGATTTTTCCCTCCCCCATTTGCTGTTTGTGGTGCTTATGGAAATTAATTAAAAGTATTGTGCAATTAAAAAAAATTAATGATTTCCTTCCCCTGGAACTGAGGGCTTTCTTCTGAGCAGCAGGGAGGGGCTTACAAACGCATCTTTCCTTTCTCAGGAGCTGAAAACAGGCTCCCATCCTCTCCTGTTTTAATTAATTTTTTTCCGTAGTTGCTGCATTAATTGGTATTTATGTACCGCCTCTTGTGCATAAATTCTGGAAACAGCAAGTAGAGAGGATGTTCTCATTAGAGACCAACAAGCGCTTGGCCAATGCTGGGGTATCAATAACCGGCGTCGCATGGAAAAACACCGTGGGTTTCTGACCCTCAGAGGCTTCTGTCCTGCGTGGTGCGTTTAGGGAGCCGAGGGCATCTTTAGGAAAGGTGTTTTTGTGCCATCCAAGCCGACACAGAGCCCTGGCTATTCCCACATCCACCTGGGTGGGATTGAGCACAGTGTGTGGCTATGATTTCCCAGCGCGGGCGCTTGCCGCTGCCGAAAACCGAGGTCTAATGTATTTCTTGGCGATGCTCGAGAGCTGTCCCCCCGGCTGGGGTATCTCTGTTGACTCAGGGCTAAACCATCTCCCCCCGCGGAGCCGCCGGCCGGTGTCCCGTAAAGGCACGCGGTCCGCCCGGCTCTGATCTGCCCTGTTTGCAGCTATTGGCACCCGAGATTTCGTTAATCGTTGACTACATTTTATGAGGTTAGTCACCTGCGTCGTCTCTGTGCTGACACGGTAATTTACCGCTGCAAGGGTGGAAAATGAAATAAAAGAGCCTTTACTGGCAACTCGCGGTGCCCTGACCGGGTTACCCAGGCAGCTGGCGAGGGAGGTTTCAATGGGGGGAACAAAGCAAAGCGGAGAGAGATGGGGCACAGCCAAAAGGATATCGCTGATGATCAGTTTTACCCCAAACCACGTGATAATTAAATTACAGTTTGCACTGACTGTGGATCTGGCACACGGACTTTAGGGCAGATGATTCTGAAAGAGGGAGCCCCATGACTGAGGCCCCACAGGGCAGACTCCCTCCTGCTCCCTTTCCAGCCAGGTTTAAGCTACATCTGCAGAGCAATGTTTCCTTTTGGCTGCTGTGTCTCCTGCAGGTTTGTAGAGGGATGCTCTAGGAAAAAGTAGAAGAGGAGCATTAAAACCTGCTCTAAAACAGCAAAAGCAGCAGCAGAGCCTGGCACTGGCTCTCCTGATGGAGTCTCTCCCTGGGCCCTGCCGTGTGCTCCATCCTCCCCCATGCCCAAGCCCTGGATTCACTGCTCCTTCCAGCTACCTCCGCAGCTGCCTGTTTATCCCATCCCATATATTCCTCCTGAATCCCATCTCTCCCTAATGCTTCAATGGGCTCAGGGGCCTCATGTGCACAGGGGCTGGACCTGCGCTGGGGCAAACCATGGGGCAGAAATCTGCCTTTCTTGTGCAGGTAGCAGGAGGACGGGGTAGTGGCTCTGTGTTGGCCAGAATATGTAACAAAAAGCATGTTAAAAAAGACAAACAGCCCTTCACCCAACCTTTAAAGCATTGATACAACAAATATGTAGGTTTTTTTTTGCAAGTATAGAGGCTTCCTTGCAATAATTAGCTTCTAAACATCCCCCCCCATACTGTATTATAAATGAACAGCATAGTAAATGTTATGAGAATAATTCATAATTTATCATGAATAACAAATGAAGGGAATAATTTACCATCCACTAATCTCTGTACAAGGGCCCCTCTTCGTTTTTAATCAGTGCACGTGCTGGGGATGGCCTTTTTGGGGACGTCCAGGAGGCTGCTGTGCTCTGGCCGTGACGAGGTGCAACCCCAGGCTCAGCGTCGCTGTTTGGGGAAAGAAGAGCAGCTTTTGGTCAACTTGGGTTCACCGCACACGTGGTGCTTGTTCTGCCTTTAGCATTTGTGGAGTCATTTCCGTTTTGTCACTGCTCATTTTTATCTGTTTATGGCTCTTCCTTCTGCTTCCCCCGTGCTCCTGCTGACAGACAACGTATAAATCACTGTAATGTAGCACAGAGAGCAGCGAAGGAGGGATGGGAGCTGTGTGCATATGCATGTGCTGCAGATAAGAAGCGCTCCAGAAATCTGAATGTTTGCAGATCCTTTTGGTGCCTTTTATAACCAAGAGGCACATTGCAAAAACATCACGATGAAGCTGTGCTCCCAATCACAGACTCTGCCTAAGACTTTGAGCAGTGCATTTAACCTGCCACAGCCTTGGGTACAGAATGCACAGCTAAGAAAATGCCATGGGATCACAAATCCCTACATTATCCAAGCATGCCAGCTCCTAAAATGTCATGTGCAACCAATAGCGCTGAACACAAAAATGGAAATTCAGCATTATCATCCTGGGAAGATATATTTTTTTATTCTAAACTTTCACCTGTGTTATTGCTCCCGGATGTAAGTACCAAACCATAACACATAGCTAGAAGCACCAGCCTATTTTAACATAGCAGTTCCCGTGTGACTTTGGCCTGCTGAGTATAGACCTAATGTTTTCCCGTGATTTCAACTCCACGTTTTGCTAGTCTTGCACTTTATGAGACTATTTTTGTGTGGACATCTACAGGATAATCAAGATAATGCTGGCGAGCTGACTTGTGACCTCCAGCATCTCAAAATTCACAAACCTGCTGACTAACTGGGTATATTTTTGCATCGTCGGACTTTCCAACCCCAAATGGAGCGATTAGCAACAAAGAGAGGATTTATGTTCAAATGAGGAGGAGCTAATGAAGCTCTGCTGTGTGATAACACCCACCCTGGGATTCACGTTTGCGCATGATTTTGTGGCTAGACCCTGCACAATCTACTTGAAAATCATTTCCTTAGATGTCCTAGATTAAAAGGAGTCCTTAAGGCTGCCCATAGAAGCAGTACATTGCCCTAATCTGGACTTTTTAAACTACCATTGAAGCATTAACCAGTAAAGCATGACTCAATCCTTCACATTTCAGCCGTTCCACTGCTGTGCTTGAACCCTAAGAGTTGGTCTGACAATTAAAATAAGCTTTCCTTCCCCAAATCACTGAAAACCATTCACCAATGATGAAACCACTGAGCAGAGTTTGATCAGACAGGTAGATAATGCTGGCAGTTTGTGTTGGTTCGTTTGTTTCATTTCTTATTTTTATAAATCTGCAGTTACTTTAATGTATGAGTGGACGTCTACAGAGTTTTGATATCTCTTCCCCAGCGGTGAGGAAGATGGATATAAGGTGTCTGCAGAACATGAATATATAAAAAAGGCAGCAAGGTGACCCAGCTAATCCTGGTTCACAGAGCTGCCTTGCAGTGGGACCTGGACAGTGGCTGAGCGAAGGTTTACCAGTGATTTGACCCTTTTAATTGGCATTTTGCCTTCTCAATCCTTATCGGTCAGTCTCAAGTCTACCCAGCTCCCCCATGGGTAGCTCCTACTTGGCACGCTTGCACGAGCCAGAATGTGGTGACAGAGGTAGCTCTACATGTATGGTAATTTCTAGAGCTGACTGACATTTTTCAAATGGATAAGTTCACTGAAACATGCAGGAGCTGAGAGTATTTGTGAAAAAAATTAGAAAGTGTACAAATGTTTCATTTTGACATGTCAAAAGAAATGGCTTGGAAATGAGGAGACATTTTGTTTCAACATCTTCAAAACAAAATATTTTGACTTTTTGTTTTGCAACACTGTTTGTTGCTTAAAAACTGACCCACATTTCAGGAAAGGATTTTCTCAAACAGCTTTATGTATACATACATGTATATAAAAGGACATCCTTGTTTTTCTTTTTTTCCTTTGTTGCCCGTTAAACAAAATATTTGGTGGCGCTGATTTTTTTCCCCTGTGTTTGACAACCAAAGTGAGAAATCCATATTCATCCGTCTCCTTCCCTCCTCTCACAGCACTCCTGTGTGAATCTCCAGCCAGGAAAGGGAAGAACCTCTGTTTTTCCCCATTGCTGCTTTAATGGGGCAGAAAGGGACCTGCTAGCACAGAGCATCCTTGTCCAGGTGCTACCCCTGGGCCCTGCTCTGCTGTTATCAGCTCTCCATTTAGCTGGGCGGGTTAATTAATAACTCTGGGTTTTGCCAGCGAAGTGAACCCTTGCCAGCATCTTATCTCCCGATCGGGCGCAGCTAAAGAGCAGCAGAACAAAGAGGGATTTGTCACGTCCCCTGTTCCTCCCGCCTGTCAGGGGCTGACAGGGCTCCGCAACGCGCCCGCTGCTTCCTAAGGGCCGGTTCACCTGCTTTCACCTTCCCTTCCCACCGGAAAGTTTCGATTCCTAAAACAACCTTCATCCCACTGGAGCGATGGGCCAGCCTGTTTTGAGGCCACCTTGGGTTCTGCTTTGAGGTCTCAGCTCCCAGACGACTGATTTGCTCCCGTTTGCTCCCAGCAGGCGGGATCGCTTGCTGGTTCGCACGGATCCTGGAAAGCACCGGCTGGTCCCTCGCAGCTGCCACAAGGACCACAGAGGCCCCTCGTGCTGCTCGTGGAGCTCAGGAGAAGGCGCAAATCCTGGGGTTCTCCGAGCAACGTGGCTGCAAGCGGAGCCCTGGGGCTCTCCTCAAGCAGCAACGTCCATCCAAGGAGGCAGATGACGTTGCAGCCAGGATTTCAGCCCGTGCTTCATCAATAACTACTGATACCTCTAGCTGCCAATCAAACTATTATCTGGGCTGAGGCCTTTGCGCCTAATTTGATTAAAAACCCTTCTACCAAAGTCTCTCTGGATTGCAGCCACCATAACGTCTTCGTCATGGATGGGGTAGCTGGACCTCCGGGGCCTTTTCCCTTTTCCAATGTTATTTCCAATGCCCCCAGATTGGATGGGACAAAGTTGTGACATTTTTACAGGCTCCTGCATAACCCAGGCGGCAGCTGCACCTGCTCTGCAGGGTGTTCAGTGGCTTAAAACATCCTTCTCCAGGACATCCAAATCCCCAAACCATTTCCACATCTAGCATTACACAGCCCAGGGCAGTCTGGTCTCCACAGCAGGCTGCTCTGCCTGTCACTCCTGTTAAACACACAGAGTTTTCCTCCTAGTTTAGGGTTAACAAGAGTTGAATTTATGTAGCCAAATATAGGCAGAGATTTCACTCCTATAATGAGGCCCTGTCTGTGTTATTAAGCCCCAGTCTCTTTCAAGTGAAACAAAAATACAGCGGTCATGCTCTTTTATGAAACAATATTCCCCTGGATTATGTTCTGGGCAAAAGGAGTGAGTCTGAATTTTCTGCTGTGATCTCAGCAGTGGGGAATGAGCATTATACGCCCTCCAGAAAGGGAAAGGGAAATCAAACACAGACTACGTGTGTATGGGAATGCACTATCCGGACGCTGCGGTGTTGTCTCCGCAGGCACTCGGATCAGGATGGGTTGGGAGAATGGGGTGTACGAGACAAATACCTGAAATTTCCAGTGCTACCAAGACCTAGATTTGAGTTACCGCTCAACACTGCATTTACAAGCCTCTTAGTAACATGTTTCTCCAAAGACATCCGCAGCCCTCGTTATTCACTTTCTGTGAACACCCTCTCAAAGGCAGGAATGCTAGAGACAAGTGGGAGGGTTTTAAGTCATTTTATGGGATTTTTCACCCCTACCCACAAGTGGATAATCCACAGACTTGAGAAAGGAGGCAGAAAACCTCAGGTGGGTCCCTTTTTCCAAGCAATCCTTCTGACCTTGGATTTGGATGTATGTTTGTGTGTGAATGTACGACCTAGAGTATGTCCCTCCCTACAGAAATGTCTCTGCTTGCAACCGTGCAATGTGTGCAACGTGCTGCAAAGAGGCATCTTTGCCCATGATTAATGTGTTGAGTGCAGCTACGTTAATAATTATAATCGATAGTAATGAGCAATAATCACTAATAATGCAGTCGCCATCACAGGACAGTAATTACTACCAGTTCTGAATTTTCCAGGTTTTCATTAAAGATTTCAGTGCTGGGCTTCTTATTAGGCAAATCCACCTCCCACTTAATGTTATAAAAATAAGTAGAAATAGGGATCTCAAGAGGTCTCATGATTCCAGTCTATCTCCCTTAAGCCTGAATGTAGGTAACATTAAAAACTGATCTACATGTAAATGATCAGTCATTTAAAATATCTTCCGGGGCCTGCAGTGGCATTTCATAGGCAATAATTAAAAGATGGTTAGCTCAAAAATATGTTGACAAGCTTCAAATCTGACATTTTATCTGCATTTTTGTTAAGAAGAAATAGATGCATGAGGTTGTCAGGAGAATTCAGGCTATGGAGACAGCAGGCTGTATATGAAATATGGATTTTTTTTTGCCTAGCAGACTTCCTTTAAGTGGCTTTATTTCAGGGAGAAAAAAAAAAAAAAAAAGGAATTTTGGAATTTTCCCTCCAAATCCTCTCTCTGCACTCTTGGCACTTACGGTACCTATGCAGTTTCATCCCAGAAGGGTGCTGCAGACAAGTGTTGAATCCGCAGAAATGTTTCCAAATGGAAGCAGCCGAAGTGCTACTCTATTTCCCGGGTTCTCTGATGTTTAGAAATAAACATTGGCAGTGCTTATTTAGAGAGTTTGCGAGCGTTTCTGAGCATGTCAGCAGCGCGCTACCCTCCAGATTGCTTAAGCCTGCAGTTCTGCTGGTGACTGGAAAGCGCAGGCTTGAAAACCTGTCCAATTAAAAAAAAGAGAAAGGAGAATCCAGCCTTGCTGTTACCTGGACTGAGCTTGGTCTAATGGGGCAGAGCTGCTGGTGGGAAGGGGTTTTCCGTACCCTCTTATGGGAATTCTCCAATTGAAATACACCCAGTGCACCAGTGCTGGGTGTTTATTATGTGCAACCTTGGCAGCAGCCGGATATTCAAGATATTGCTCCAAAATTGTCCCTTTGGAGGCAGTCTGGAGCGCATCAGCCCTCGGGGGCAGGTGCCAGCCCTGTTTTTCCTGTGCTCTTCCCCAATATCTTCTCCAGGTGCCCAGGGAATCTCAGCTTGGAGGGGCTGTGGGTGACCCACAGGGTGGGTGTCAACAGTTCTGTCATCAACCATGAAAAAAAACAGTGTTTCTACCCTTGTTTTGCCATTATCACCTTCACGGACCATTGCTGCCTATGGGGGCAGGGGCAGGTACTCAGTCCTTTATGTCCTCCTGAAATCTGAGATTTCCTGAGGTTGGAATGTCCCAAATTAGAAGGCCTTTTTCTTGTCTAAATGGGCTTCAGAAGCCTCACCAGTTCTTACAATTCTGCAATGACTTTTTGTCCTTTTTGGTGCACCTCCCATGGCCGCTTCTTGTCTTCGGGATCTGTTGAACGTCCTGCCGCTCTCCCAGTTTCCCAGATTCTCCCAGCTCCTCTCAGGTCTCTCCTGACTGGAAGAATTTTTTTTTACCCTACAATCCTTCGAATCTCCTTAATAGTCTTGTTCTTTGATGACATGTTTCGCTCTCACCCAGAGAACAAATTCTCATATCTAAATTTCCTCAATTATCTTGTTTAATCATTCCCTGCTTTCTCCTGTTGCCTGTCTTCACTCTCTTCTTACCAGTCTTGATTTGCTACTTTTAAGATTTACTGCAAGGTACAAATTGTCCCTATTTGTATCTGCATGCAAAGGCACTTGTGAGGTGTCTCAGGAAAATTTTCCTTTAAAAACATAATAGGAAAATAAACAACGTTGCATTTTTGCATCAGAGAAAGCTAAGCTGTGTTATCATCAATACATTTTCCACCTTGGAAGGTTTTCTTTTTTTCTTCTTCTTTTTTTATCAGTGCATCATTTGCGTTATTGCCTTTTTCTGGGATTCGCTCCAACAAAGAGTCTACAGGGTCATAATTTGATGGAATACAGTGACGGTGATGCCGGATAAAATGTGCACACGCTGTTCCTTTCAGTTAATGTTACCGAGATAGCAGGATGTTGGAGAAAATGGATGACCTACTTTTATCCTCTGCATTAGAGATGCGTTTTACAAAGTGGCAAGACTGCTTTGAAAATGTATGCAGAGTCCAAAGTCCCTTCTCGGTTGTATCAGTACAAACCCTGTGACTTGCATTTATACCGGTGTTAGCAAAAGCAGAACAGCAGAGAGAAAGTGAGGGAAAGCGGACAAATATTTTTGTGGCTTCAGCTCGGCTCCACCCTGCTATTCTTGGGAAACTCGGTGTCCGGCTCTGCTCAAAAAATGGGATTCCATTATCCTCGACTGCTTTTAATTATGTGAGCAGTGTTATTGTAGCTGTTACGGTCTAAGGATACGGGTGAGGCAAGATTTATATGGAGAAGTAATATCTTTAATTGGACCAACTGATATGCTGGCAGGCGTTTTGGCATAGCAGCCTGAAAAGGGGGCTGGGCACCTGAAAACATTCCTGCTTTTCCCTCCCCAAAATATCCATTTGTTCTAACAAAAGGTATTAAATCTCCCTATAAACCTTTATTTTCCTCATTTATTTGTATTACCACTGAAAATAGGTGAACAAATAGTGCATAAGACAACTTGTTTAGTCCTCAAATCATGCTACTAGCTCCAGATGAGGCCTTCTGCTTCCAGAGTGCTTGAAAAGAGCTAGCACATCAGGTTGCAATTACTTAATTAAATCACAACGATGAAAAATATCAGAGAGAGCATAAACACCAAACTTTGGGCTTAAAAAACAGACTTAAAAGAAAAACAGGCCTAAAAGAGCTCAGTGTGAAGCTTCCTGGGGCAGATGCCTGTGTCTACACGTACTTCTGCAGGGACCATCCTCGCCAGAGGGACCTCAAGTCACCCGATGTGGCCGCTTCTCTCTCCCCACCTTCCTGGATAATAATTTTCACACTGACCCATTTGTCTGCCTGGAAGGAATTCAAAGCAGAAGCCCCAGAACACTCCAGCTTATTGTATTTCCGTTCAACATTGAGCTAGAAGCATCCAAAAATCTTTAGCCAAAACAATTTCTTACCAAGTTTCCAGCCAAATTCCCAGGCTCGAGAGATTCCATGAATCATAGATAAACAGCAAGGCACTCACTCCATAACTTAGCTGCTAATTACAAATGGGCAAACATAATACAGAGAGTCATTAATTGGTCTAAAACAAGCCTGGGGCCAAATTTGGTGTAATGGGAACACTGCTTAGATATAACGATGAGAAATAAAAGCATTCGGTGCATGGGCAAAATTTAAGCAGCTTGAGGAGTGAAAAGCGTGCAGGTTTTCATGCTTCACTCTATCTTGCCTACACAGTGTTTAACTTAATGTTTGACTTCATGCATTGCAGAATGACTTTGTTTTGGTCACATGCACAGCAGCCGCCTTTTAGCATTTATTCCTCAGGAGTAAGGATTTTATTTAATGCAGAACGCTCAGACTGAAAGGATTAATCTTTTGTATGCCTTCTTCCTTGGAGGGTGTTTTTAGCAGAAATATATTTGTTTCCGAGCTTTCTGCGTATATATTTTGCTGTAAATGCTTGCTGCTTCTCCCCCTCTCCCCAGCTTGTTTACTCAGGGAATGAAAACTTGACCTTGACTTTCAAGTCTTTGGTTTTTCAGACTGTACAGTCAGCAGAGAGCAAGGGGAAAAAAAATCAATGCGAAACATATTAGACAAGTATAAGAGTAATGCATAAATGCTGGGAAGCCATCCTGGAAATGGAAACAACTGAGGTAATTCTGAAAGGAAAGCACATCTCGCTGATGTATCTTCTGTCATTAAAAACCCACATTCTGCTTTCTCTTCATCCCTTTTCTCTCCGGTGCCCAACGACGTCTCTGGGGCCGTAGGGACAAGGGTACCAGTTTGTGGTGCAAGGGCAGGAGCTGAGCAGGGAGGTTGAGGGGATGCTCCGCTCTGGGGGACGTGAGACGGCCCCCCGGTGCCCACAGAGGCTGGACACTCTCCAGCCTTGGAGGTTTTCAAGATCCAACTGGAAAAATCTCCGGGCAAGCAGGTCTGACCTCACAGAGGGCCCTGCTCCGAGGGCAGGAGCAGAGTAAGGACCTTCCAAAGTCCCATCCAGACTGAATTATGCTGCGACCCCATGTCCCTTCGCCTTGCACGTGTCCTGTTATCATCTCACATGAAAAATACTTTGAAAGACTCAATGAGACAGGCAAGGAGTGATGGCTCAGCAGACAGGAGACATGACATCGTTAATGAGGATGTCACCGAGAGCCAGTGTGACGGATCAGACGGCGTTTGTCACCAACAAACTTGCAAAGCACCTCTCTTCCTTTGCCCGTCTCCATCTGGGGAGAGATTCTGCCGTTTCCTTGCCATTTCTCCATTATTCCTTGGAAAAGCAGCTTAACTGCCTTGGCTCACTGCAGTGACACCGAGGTCAGGCTTCATCTACAGAGCTGCCTCTCCAGGAAGTCACTCGCGTTGCAGTTTAAGCACAAATCGTGCCTGGCTCAGTATATTTAAACACTAGCGAGATGTCCACAGCAGTAATAGCAGGCTGTTATTGCGTGCGTGCATGAAATTTTAAATTAATTGGATGGCATTCAAGCAATTTGCGTTCTCAGAACATCTCAAAAGGACTCTTTCAAAAGAAATTAATACTTAATTTTTAAAAATGCACTGGCTTACCAAAGCCTTAATTAAACACATGCACCTTCCTGGCTCTTGCAAGTGCTTTAGCCCTCATTTAGTCTGCCAGGGAACCGCATCACAGGTGCTCTGTGCTGCACGGAGATGCTCTGTGCCTGATGGCACTCGTCCATCAGGCTTTTCTGCCTATCCCATCTCCCTTTCTTGCACGTCAGAGCAGCAGAATTTACAGAAGCCAAGGGCAGGAATTGCTGGGAGGATTTGGGAGCCCCTTCCAAGGACTAGGAATGATCCTAACCAAGGAATAGCTGCTCAATTAATGACACCAAGCAGGAAAGTACCTGATTGGGGAAGCAGGAAGAGCCATTCCTCATATCAGCTGGACCCACATTTGTATGTCCTTATTTGTGAACAATCCACATCTCATCGAATAATTTCCAGTTTCCTCCTCCTGCAAAAAAACGATAAGCAGAAGAAAGCTGAAGTGAACTTCAAGTTAAAGCCCCGCAAAAAGACGTGTCATTGTGAAAAACATTGCTTAGGTTAATATGAGATTAGGTCAATATGGTAAAGTTTAGTCACTTTATCCAGGGCAGAAATCCAACAAAAGTAATTTATATTACCTCCTCCTGCTTTTAAAATGGGCTCCATTAATCTCTATTTATCATGCTTTTCCAGGATCATGTGAATGAGGCAAAATATATTTGATATCTCTTTCTCCTTAAGCATGTAAGGCAACTTGGCCAACATCTAGTATTAAGAGTTTCTGTCACGGTATTAAATGGACTTATACATTTTTCACATCATCTAAACAATTTGTGGTTAGCCCGTTTGAGCCACTGCCAAACATTTTTGAAATATAAAGCCCTTATTTAGGTCAAGTTGAAAAAAAAAACCTTTGATTTGGAATGTCCTGAAAGGAGGGATCAGCTTTTTGCCCAATTTTTGCACAGCACTTGAACCGATTTGATCCTGGTGGGGGTAACACCTAGGATATTGCCTGGGAATCATGGCCAGCACAACTGTGCTCGAGGGGCTTCGCGGGGCTCTGCGTTTCCTGCCTTTCTGCTCACTCCGAGGTATCAGGAGTATTTCCATAACAGAATGAGCTCCCCAAGACTCCCCTAACGTCACACTCCATCCCTCGGCAGGCTCCTTCACACGGTGCCTTCGCACAGGGAGCTGCAGCAGGGACCTTGCTCGCAGACCCGCTGCATTCCCATGGAGCTGCACGAGGGATAAAAGTAGGGCATTGCGCTCGGGAGAGCTGTGCAGACGGGTTTTGCATGCAGAGCGAGAGTGCAGAATGTGTTGGGAGGCTGTTTTTTTCCTTTCTTTTGTGTGTGCGGGTGTGCGTGTGTTGGTTTTTTTCTCCCCCTTTCGTTTCGCTGACTGTGCACAAAAGTTGAAAATCAGGTTTTAGCTGCTGAACGTAAATGAGTTTATGCACCCGGTTGTGAAAACACCCTTGGCAGCGAGAAGCAGCGTCCTGGGAGCCAGAGCAGGGCTGCCACCAGCCCAGTGTCCCCACACGTGTGGCCATAAGGCCAGCAGGACCCGTGCCCACAGCAGGGACAACTTGTTGGCTTCCTCGGGATGTCCTCGAAGGGCTGGGAAACCCAGCGGGGAGATTGGCATCGCTCGGGGCGTTGCTCTTTGCCCTAGTTTTGTGGTTTGGAAGTTGATTTGAATGGAAAATGAAGAGGGTTGGTAGGGCAAGGCAGGGGAGGGAAAAGAGAGCAGGACAAGTAGAAGAGATTAAAGGAGCAGAGCCTGGGCTTGAAAGAGGCTCTGGGAGCAGCGTTGCTCCTCATGGAAAGGAAGTGGTTTGTTTTCCCTGGAAGGAGACAAAACGAAGAGCAGGGCCCGTTGTTGTGGCATGAGCACCTGGAGTCCTGCTGGCTGTGGCTAGCTCGTGCGGGCAGCGATGGCCACGGCATCATGTGCAGCAGCATCTGGCCAGTAACCAGCTCCTCGCTGTTAGCAGCAGCCGTAGGTTGGCCAGACCGTCCCCTTGGGTTTTGCCCTGTCACTGTAACCCCTTTCCTGTTGAGAGAGGCTCATGCAGCCCGACCGCGGAGCGGGCACGGGAACGTGCGGTGGCATTTACTGCAATTTCATGCACTCATCCCATGTGTGTATTTACCACCACCGCACGATTTGGCAGCAATAGGTTGCGGGACTGTGGAGACAAAAGCAGAAGTTCACCAGAAGAACCATGGTTTCTTCCCTGTACCTCTAATTTTCTGCTGCAAGGCATGCATAAAATGGCTCTTGTGCCATAAAAGCATTTAAGACCTCACCTAGTTATGCACAACTCTCTCTTGGCCCTGCAGGTTGACAGTCATGTCTTTTTGTCATGCCTCATTTTCTCTGCTGGATTATGAGGATCACGATATAGTCCTTTGGAAATGCTTTGGTATCTACAAGTAGGAATATATCACAAACGCATAACCTCTGCCTCCCCTCCTCACAGCACAGCTCAGATACACCAGAAAGCAAAACACAGATCAGTAACAGGAACCCCGGGGCACCTCTGCACGTCGAGGGGCGCCCCTACTTCCCATCCCCACTTAGCACCTTTCCTTTGGGGAAATTAATATGAGGGAGAGCAGTGCGGCAACCTTGGGCAGTCTCTGGCAAGCTCAGCTTTTGATTTTTCCAGGGTTTGCTCTCCTGATCACAAAGCCTCAGACATTCTCGCTCAAGTCATTTCATGCACAGCTTAATTCTTCCCATAACGGGGAGGGGGATGTATTCCAAAAAAGATCTGATCCAAAATGATCAAGGTGGTTTAATAACACGAGACGAACGGCAGTGCTACGGCCCTGCTAGACAACGGCAAAACACATTCGAATACGCAGCTCAGACCTTGCTGCATTACACATGTAATTAGGTTGTTTCCATGGTAATGATCTAATTATGGACTTCTTGGCTTTGTGTAATCACATTTGCTGCATTTTGGCAGAGCTGTTTTCCTTATTTTTGAACTGCAACACTTGGCAAGATATTCTTCCTAAAGCCAAATAATAATTTCGCCTGATGGAAACCGACAGGTCTGTGAGCTTTTATTTAAAGCAGCATTGAAGATACAAGACAAGACATAACTATCTACATATATCTACCTAATACGTATATGTGTATATATAAAGAAATATTTTCTCCCAGTAATGTCTATTCCTCCTTCCTTCCTACCTCTTTTTACAAGCGCTTGAAATAATGAATTGTAGCACTGACTCCTACGTGGACCAGGAAGCTCCTGAGACCTCTCTTCTGTTCCCTGCATAGAAACACGCTGACCTTAGGGCATGATGTTTCACCTCTCCCTGCCTTATTTTCCCCATCTGGGGATAATGATCCTGACTTGAGAGAGATGTATATGTAAAATGTGCCTTATTTTTACGAAGCTATTTCAGCTCCTGGTGAGTGTTATACCTTGGAGACCGTTGCTGAAACCCTGGTCCTGTAAAGGCCAAGGGCAAAACTGCTATTGATTTCAACATCGCTGCAATTTCATGCGCCTGTTAAAAAAACTTAGCAAAATCAGATACAGGAAGCCAAATCTAGCAGTCTTGACTAATCTGGATTCTCCATGCTGATGCCCTAGAGAAGAGCAAGCAAATCGCCTCTCCGAGCCCAACGCTCCTCAAAGCCCATCTTATTTCTCTTCATTAGGTCCTGGTTTTAGGGAGGCAGGAGCTCGGCATCCAGGGCTCCATTGGAACCAATTCCTGCACGGATTTATCATCGCTCTCTCCGGTGTGGATGAGGAGTCTGTGACCTGCAGCCTCTCCTACGGCAACGCGCTCCTTGAAGCCACATCTGGCTGTTAGTTATCGCTTATAAAGATTTTTTAGAGTTTTCTTGCAAAACAAAAGATTTATTTCTGGCTTGGGCAATAAGGGAACTGAGGAAAGGCAGGAGATGAAAGGTCAAGCAAGAGGAGCTTACGAAATCCCACCGGAGCGGCCCTGCAGGCTGGAGCTCCCGCTGCCACCGACGCGGCTCTTCGCGGGAAGGTATTTCATCAGAGTTGCCATGACAATAGAAAACACCTAAAAAAAATCTATTAAATGCGATATTGGCACCAAGCCAAGAAGTTAAGCCAAATCCCACTCTCCGGATGCTCCAGTGAGTCAGTAGCTTTCAGAGTAATATTGCTAAAGGCAGGATTTGGTCCTCTGAAGAATGGGGAAAATAGGTATGAAATGCAAATTATGATAGAAAAGATTAATGCTGAAGAGAATTTGATGCAGAAAGATCCTGGAAATGCAGTGAATATTGTTTATAGCTTTTGCTTAGTGTACTGGCTATGCACACAAGGCAAACAGAGCTATTGATGGACAGTGGCTACGGTGACTTTCTAATATAACACTTGTTCTGCACCCCCACTAGGGGCTATAACCGAAACCTCCATCTCTCCATCTTTACAGATATTTCAAACCAAAAATGAGTGTCACTGAATTTCAAGGCCTGAGCAAACAGAATTCACTTTTGAAGCACTGTTTTTTTTCCCCCCCAATAAATCAGACTTTTATTTTGATCAAGAAAACTTGATATTGCCATTTTCGACATGAATAATAATGTGAATTTCTTTTCTTTTTCATGGTGCATGGGATAGTCGGTCTCCGAGTGCAGCACCCCAGGAGCTGATAGCAAGAACCAGAGCCTCCGTCTGCTCTTTTGCAGCAGCATCCACACTGTTAACCCCAAGTAGGTGAGTTATGCTACTGAGCCAATGCTCTCATATAATGTTCTGGAGAGGATCAAACTAACAGGGATTATCTACTGGTAGTGATATTTTAGTGGACTGACACCTCCCAAATGCCAAGCTATACCCAAATAAGTCACCACAGCGGCACGATAGACATGGTAAAAGTCAAACAGCAGTGAGGACTTTTCTTCAGGTCATATGAATCCATGTCTACATGCACATGGATGCATGAATCCATGCATCCAATGTGCAGCTGCTTTTGGAAGGGAATATCATTCCCTATTGACATGCAGCCAGCTCCTGCACGGGAGGATATGGCAGTGGGCGAGCAGCCTTCGCGAGGCCTTTTTGTGCCTCCGGCATCCTCCTCCTGGCTCCTCTCCCCTCCAGGGGAGGATGAGGAGGGAGAGCATCCGTCAGCGGCCCCAAGGCTGGCAGGAGAGAGCAAACGTTGAGGCCGGTGGGGAGCAACAACCACCATTCCCTGCCTTTAAGGCACTGCACCCTCGTCAAACCAAACCCAAAACTGAGCATTCTGTTCTCCTTTCCACGCCTGTGATTCCTGTTAATGCCATCTCGGGTTTAATGCGCGCCTGCAGAAGAGACCAGACCCCTCAATTTATTATTCTACCGTGTTTCTTGCATTTGTAACCCAGAAATGTGCGTAATCCGCAGCAGCAATGCCAAGTGCCGCGTCCCGCCGCTCCTGCTGCACAGGCTCCATATGCTGTATCTCCGTGTCAATCCCAGGGAGCGCTGCCGTCGCACAAGGACAATTTTCATATTGCATGGGTGTAAATTAAAGCTGACACTTTGCAGCTTTCATTCGCAGACCAAACCTGATGCTTCCTCATGCCCTACGTATTGGATAACCTTAGCGCCACTATCAATACAGCCAGATAATTACATCTAGTAGGAAAATTAAGTGTGTGTTTCCAGCTTTTTCATCAAAATAAAGATGTGGTGATATGCTTCTGCCAAGGCTTACACAATTCCCCTTTGTTGCACTGAGAGCTCACAAAAAATTAATACTATACAACGCTTTTATAACCAGAAACACTTTCAACCAGAAATCCCCTTTTATGTAGATCTAGTTCATCTCTCTGGGTATGAATCACAAATTCTGTGTGCGTAGGGGGGAAAATGTCCCTCCGTTTCCCTGTTGATCCGCTGCCAAACCCACTGATGTTTACAGCCAAACTTAAGAAAGACTGAGAAAAATGGAAGAGCGGCCAAAAACGTCAGAGCTTTCACCTTTGGGTTTCAACCAAATAATACTCTCATTACCCATTTTCTCTTAGTCACCCAAGATCTTATTTCTCAGACATGCTGCCTTCTTCCTCTTCACACGTTTGCTTTGCTAAAGGTCAAAAGAAGTTTGTCTTTTGTGGACATTTCCTTAGGATGAGGTACTGGGATATGCGTGTAAGCCCCAACTCTGACATCTAGGACCTCTGAGCTAAAAGAGCAGAAGTGACCTATGGGGACATGGAAGCAAAATGACCGCAAGCATTAACTGCAATAAAATGAATGCAATAAAATATTTCATATAACAAATTTCCACCTACGCACACAGCTGTCAAGAAACCATTCCTGAATCATGCACATGGGCTTGGGCACATATATACACACACACACACATCACATGTATACTCAGAGAGATCAATAGTTTGCATATGGTGCATGTGGCATAATTCATGAGTTTTCTTGAAGGCTGTCGCAAATCTGAGATGTATTGGGTGAGAAGAGTACCGGGGTAGTCTTTTAATTAGTCCACAGCTCAGATGAGTTGTAAAATTCATTCTCTGACATTGCATCCAAAATTTATAGCCTTTTAAATCAAAGGAACATCTCAGACTCTGAGCTTTTGCTAATCGGAGGTGTTAATGATAAAAGTAAAAGCTTGAAAAAGGGATATGTTAGACCGATGTGCTACGCTGTAAAAATTAATCTGGAAAATATATGGGGCTGCCAGCTGCCTCACTCGTATCTGTATATTATCAACTTGCTGCTGCTGGAAGTGGCGTGATGGGAAAACAGCTCTTTGCCCATCTGTGGCAAATCCTCCCGCAGGGCTCCTTGGTGCACCAGACATCAAGGAAGGTCCAGGACCCGCTGCTTGAGGACAACCACATCTTGGTGAACACGCAGCCTTAGCGAGCTCTAGAGCGAGAGGGGAGGATGCACAGAGAGGGTCTGTAGCCAGCACGTTGGTGGCAGGGACTTTAGCTTCATGGTTGGTCTGTGAGGACACGGGGCTCTTCATCTCTCCTGGGGTTTGCAGCTCGGGGACTGGAAGCTGTGGGATTGCACGGACTCACTTCTACCTGGGGAAAATCATAGAATCATAGAATCACAGGATGCCTAAGGTTGGAAGGGACCTCTAGAGGTCATCTAGTCCAACCCCCCTGCACACGCAGGGCCACCTA
>JAWLRI010000640.1:8282952-8339685 GCA_034781795.1 Crypturellus tataupa
AGAGGAGAGGAGAGGAGAGGAGAGGAGAGGAGAGGAGAGGAGAGGAGAGGAGAGGAGAGGAGAGGAGAGGAAAAAGGAAAAGCAAAAATCCTTACACGGATTGTACCGTCACAACACTGAATGTTACAAGTTTTTGTCCGGATCACAGCAGCACCTTCCTGTCACATTCAGCGTGGCAGAGGGGAACAGATTTGCCAGCCCATCATAAATACAGGTCTGGTTTGGGGGACAGCATCTCCTCAACCGATGCGCTTCTCTCAGGTTACAACCATTAACGGGGTGCGAGTGAGCAGTCTTGGACTTGCCATGCTACGCTGGAGAGAACCTATGGAAAAACAAGGAATTCCCCCGACACATGGGGGATGCACCCATTCCACTCCAGGTCACACGTGCTGGTGCCTTTTGGACCTCCTGGTCAGCAGGTCGCATCTCTTGCACGCTGGCTTCCCCGTGGCTGGTGGGAGAAGGCCAGGGGGTATCTCTTGATTGGCATCCCACACCAAGCAAGTGGCCGCTTCGCAGTGGGCTCCAAAACCCAGCCTGGAAGCACTCACCTGGGTGCCTAGATCACAGGCAGGGTGGTCCTCAAAGGACTGCACTGAAGCAATGCAAAACCCAGAAAAACACAAGGTATTTCCATACCCCTAACGCTAAGTGAAACAGAGTTCAAGCTGCCAGAAAGGTCAAGTGTTCCTGGGAGAGATGGAAAGCTGAATTTCAAAGCAGAGCCATAAAAGCACATTGCAGCAGCTGAGCCAAAACGTACTCTCAGTTCACCTTCCAGTGTGAGATCCAGAGTCAGATTTGGACTAGATCCAGCAGTATGAAGGTCTGCTCGCAGAAACATGGACTTTCAAGGCTCTTTCATGATACTGCAGGCTCAGGCACAGAGGCGGCTGTGCGCTGGCTTTCCTGAAGCAGCTGCTGTTGCTGCTGTGATGCTCCCAGGCATTACCAGGGCTGGCAATTTCACTGTCTTAGTGCGACTAGCAGAGAGTAATTCAGTTTTTCTGTATCTCAAAGCCACTCTGCCTGTAAGTATAGCCTATATGCTTTAAAATAAGGATGGTATATGCTGCTAGGGAGTCAGTGAATTCTGTTTGCAAGCAAGATAATCAAAATAAAAACAGCAGTCAAAGAAAACAGCAGCCAACTGTTAGAAATAGCCCCTCAAATAAAAGCTCTACAAAGCAAGGAGGCACTGCAAGAACAGCAGTGGCCTTTGTGACAGCATTTCCAGCATTAATTCATGCTCAATAAATTGAAGAATGAATCGATATTTGATATCAGTTCTCTTCCCCAGGCCAAGGGAAAGTTTATTGGCATTATCATACCTAGCACATGTGCATAAGGGAAAGAAGGGGAATTTCGGTGGTCCACCCTGCCAGCCCACCCTTACCCAGGCCACACAACCGCTCTCAGGCCAACACCAGTGCTCGCCCTCATCACATGTTTTGCAAACACTTTCGTAGCTGGTGACACAGAATCGTTTTTAGAGTCTGCACTGGGTCACCCACATTTTCCTTCTCCAGAACAGGAGGAAAAATAAAATAAATTTAATAAATTAATGAATCGCCGGGCACGCGGGGCTGCCTGCCATCTCCGGTGGAGCCTGCCAGGCCTTCACCTCCCATTTGATGTATATTCAGCGGGAGCCAGGAGACGTGGGGGTAGTTTCTGTGGGCAGCAGAAATGAAAGGGAACAGCTCTGAGGCAGCCAAAAAAAAGATCTTAGGGCTCTTTGATTGTACGAGCTCTTTGTTTGAGGGATACAAAAAAAAAGCCCAACCTGCTGAAGGATTCGTCTGTGAGAGATAATAACCTCTTCGGGAGACTTGTCTCACCTTTCAAGCATGAAATTCCTCAGAAGAGATCCCACCTCTACCGCTCGCTCCCTCCCTCGCAAACAGCAGGGTTATTCTTGGTCAAGAGCGAGAGTCTCCGTGGAGTCCTTTTTTCCCGCTGTTTTGACCCAAAGGCACGTGTCGCCTCCAGGAGCGCAGCCACCCCGGCTGAGCCGCCTGCGGTGGCTCTGGAGCCACATCCAGAGCCCCATCCATGCAGCCGTGCCAAGGAAAGCCCTGTTAGCCCACGCTGGCTCCCAAAAACCAGCTGGTTTCTCCCAGTAAAGCAGCTGGTTTTGCTGGGACCGGGAAACAGACCCTCTTTTGCAGCATCAGGTGGGAAGCATCTAAAGGAGCTTTGGGAGGGAAGGACGGGTCTGCACCCACTCCCCTTACTGCAAGAGAGACAACGAGCAAGCCCGGAGATGGAAATAAAACAGGACAGATGCTCGTGTGGTGAAAATCCATCCTCTCCCCTGCACTGACACCAGCGAGGGCCCAATGACCTAAGATGGGCTGCAATAGTGCGGGTGTTCTGGGAAAATATCTTTTCCCCTTTAATTTGTGAAAATTTCTTCATAAAATCTGCTATATACATATATATATTTGTGTGTGTGTATATGAGTGTATTTTTTTTTCCTTACTGTGACACAATCCAGCTAACTTTCAGCCCTGGGAATAGCTTCAAAAGATTTAAATCATTCTCTCCTCTCCAGCATTTGGATATTAAAGTATTTTACAGGTATCCACGGGGTTATGCCAAGATTTTCGAAAGCAGCCATCGATTCTGGGTGCCAGCATTTCTGGATGCCTCACTTCACGTCAAGTTTCATTAACAAGGCTTCATTTCCAAAAATTCTGGAGAAACACCCTCCATAGATTAAGTTGGAGAAACAAAATCACTTGAGAGCCTGATCCTTAATCTCACAATACCTTTGTAGAGCACAATTCCTTGAGAGGAAAATCACGAGGAATTGGGGGATATACCCAAGACCACACAAAAAGGCTGAGAGGAGCCACCCAAAAACACTGAAAGAAGCGGGAGAGGGAGAAACACTTTGTTTGAAATCCTCTTAATTACAAGACCATACTTCCTGCATTTGCTCCAGCAGAAAAAAACCACCTTCTTTGCAGTTAAGGTCATTATTTTCCTAACAAAGACTTTTTTTATGGAGAAAAAAAAGACACTGTTGACACCTGAAAACAAATGAGCTAGCTTTTGATTTTTCTTTTATTTTATTACAGCTTTTTGGAAAAAAAATTCCAAAGATCTAGAGGCAAAAGCTGCAAATGGATTTGGAATTAAACTGAATTTTACCAGAAGTAGAAGCCCTTGAGCCCCTACATAGTCCTGCAAATAAAGACAACGTGGCTGATACAAATGGCCCAGTAAATGAAGCATGTGAAGAAAAATTGTAGTAATCGAAAATATTCTCTAGACTCATCTATTTATTTTCTTAACATATGACAATGACACAAAGCTTTAATAATCCAGGAAGGTAGAAAGAAGATGTGACATTTAAGCTTTAAAATCATCAATACTGCCCTGAAAAAAAAGACTGACTGATGGATTGGGTTAATTATGGATCCATTACAGGCACGGTCAGCACAGCAGGCGTGAGACCAGCTGCGGGCAGCATCGTTCTCAGCACTGGAAGGGTTTTGTACAAAGGTTTGGAGCAGGGAAAGCGGCTCCTGTTGAAATAACTTCTAATGGAGGATTGTGTTTGAACAGCAGAGAGAGGCTTTTATGTGCCCTCAGCACGGGGAAGGAGCCTACAACACCAACTCCTGCTCCTTCCTGCCACAGGAGATGAATGAAGGTTGTCGCTGTTCCAGGCATCATCACCATCAGAAGAAACTTTAGACTCGGACAGGAAGGCGAAGCAGATTTTCATCTGGGAAACCTTATCCATTGTGCAGAGCACTATTCATGATAAAGATTTTCTTCTGGAGAGAGAGGCCGCAGAGCTAAATCTTGTCCCACTTGTTCGTGTTTCAGCCAGGTGTTTCATCCTGCTTCCCTGCTGATATGGGAAGAAACTTGGTTTGAGCACAGAATTGCTCTTGAAGGATTTCTGCAGTACTGACTGCTCAGAAAACTCCTTCCAGGTCTGTTCATGTTCATATTAATCACATCTGTGCTACCTAATGGCCCACAGAGCAGGATGGCCTGGCCTGAACCTCCATGCCTGGGGTAAGATACCATGGTTGGTATCTTCACCTTGGGTGAAACAGATTCCTAGAGGAAGGGATGGCAGCCATCGTTCATTAAAACAAGATTTGAACTTGGATGTATTTTTAGTAGAATACCCATGCATTTAGACCTTGGGTACATTTGCACGTAAAGCCCAGCAGTAGGCTCATACCTAGATGTCTTGCTAATTCAACATCTAATAGTCATTTCACACACAAAAATTCCTTTTTTTTTTTTTTTTTTTTTTTTTTTTTTAATTAACAGAATTAACTTTGGCCACTCTAGTATAGAAAAATAGTGGAATAAAAGACAGGAATTAAATGTCTCTGAACTCCTCATTTGGTAGTTGCTAATTTAGGATGGTCCGGTCAGAAGGATGTTCAAAGAAGGGGTGCACATCAGCAAGGATCTCCAAGAATGCATCTTTTCTTCTAGCAGCCAATTTTAAGTTTAGACCATTTCATATTTATATGCCATGAGACCCTTCCAGCAAGCTATTGTAGTGAGCTCTTCACTCATGAGAAAGAAGACTTTCAAGTCGTGCCTTTAACTCAAAGAACTGAAATCTGTAGTTCTGATAAGCTTAGAAGTACAAGGCAGCACCACAGAAGTCAAGCAGATGCTAAGAAACCCTTTGCTAGTAAGAGTCGTTCAGAAACAAACAGACAGCCTGAAAACTAATCCAAATAGTACACACTTCTCAAGAAACCAAGCAGTTACTCACAACCAGCTTGCTCATTCTTTCTCCATTCAGAAGTAGCATTCCCCATTTTGGGCATCAAGGAGCATCTTCGTACCAGATCCCCCTTTCCTCCTGAAAGTCAGTGTGATAACAAAGCTAAGGAGAATGAAGTGGTAGGGAATGAGTTGGGTGCAGTTTACCCAAGCCCTGATCGAGTCTTTGGCCTCAGTAAGTCTGCTCATGTGAGAGGAGCAAAGGGTGCAATAGCAGCTCCAAACTCATCTCCAAGGTCACATATGGTGAGAACGCAACACAACTTGGACACCCCGGGCCAGGCTCTCCTCCTGCCTGCACAAATGGGTTCCCATTTGGTTTCCTGATGTTCTCCTTTCCAGAGGAGACTGGGGGTAACTTAACAACATCTTCATGATTAAAGAGATTATATCTCATAGAATGCTTTTTAAAACTTCACTTAAATTACCTTTATCTACCATGTTATTTTACAATAATATTAACATCACAGCAGATTGAATTACTTGCTAATTGAACACCTCATTTGTTGGTACCTCCATGTGGATGCTGAGGATATATTTAAAGGCATCCAGACAACAGATCCATGGAGCACACAGTAAGGACATCATTATTTGAAGAGATACATCCCCCAAAGTGATGCATGACATTAACCCCATCTGCGGATGAGTAATCAGAGCTAAATCGGGAATTTCTCCTTTCAGACTAGAAGAAATGGTGCCCTATAAATTCTGCATACAAAAATTCTAGTAATTTACCACATGATTAAACTGTAATGATTTTCTATACGGTAGTTTCGCTGTAATATTTTATCTTGGGATTCTTAAAAAAAAAGATTTGGTGTTCTGAATGCAGCACTCCTGCTTGAAATAATCAATATTGATTTTAATATACATTTTAAAAAGATTTATTTCCTTGTTGTGGAAAAGATTTAAATTGCTGTGTGCCAGCAACTGATGAATTATGATTTAGGGCCAAACCTCTTTCACTTGGAAGAATGGTGATTTTGAATTCACAGCCGCTTTGCTGATGAGCAGAACAAGGAAAATTTGGCCCATACATTTCTTGAAAACCACCAATAAAATAATTATCTTGTCACATTGACAGCTGCGTGTATTTATGGCTGCAAAGTATTATGCGCTGGAGACATGCGACAAACACACGTTTCTGTGCAGTTCTTCTTCCAAACATTGCTTTGTGTTTGGGTTGAGCAAGGGTGGAAGAAGCATCCAGGCACACGGCCATCAGGTCATGACAAGTAAGTACACAATACCAGAATCCAAGTATGTTCATTTTACATATTCCAATCTATTTTTAAAGATTTTGAATGCTCTGTGACAGAGAAGGAAAATGAGCAGCCAGCAGTCACCTTCCTCCCTGGTTTGGGACAGGGACATTGCTGTCCCCAACCAGCCAGTGGCTGAAGATCAGGTGAGATCGTGGTCAGAGGATACCAGTATCTCTCCACTTCAGCCTGTTCTCACCCAGACGATTAACACTCTATATCCAGAGAATGAGAGCTGGATAAAAACCTCATATTTAATCCTGTCCATCCCCAAGCCGTTCGTGATTGCTCCCAAGAGGATATTCACGAGCGCTTTGTTCAGGCGAGTTTTAAATGACTCGAGAGCTGATAGGGACTCCACCACCTCCCGCAGCAGATAAATCAGTACACTTAAATAAGAGACAAGATGGTATCTAGCATGATGTTTCTACAACGTTTGCCATTAGTTCCTACCCCAGGGCAGGCGGGAAAAATACATTCCCTCTTTTCAGACCAACTGGTATAGTATGGTATGGATTACGCTATCATCAACATATGAATTAACTTCTACCCAACCCTGACAGGGATACGCTTAATGTAGATAGTTTGGCACCACGTCCAACATTAATTTCCCAGTCACAGACATGAGAAATGGAAAAGCTTTATCAGACAGCTCAGTCCTGCTCACTGTTAAGCAAATGATTTGCTCCTTATTGAAGGCCCTTAGAGTTTTTTTATTCTGGGCCTGTTTGCAAAACCCCACGGAATCAGGATCACCCCCATGCAGACTGCAATTTTTTCTTCATAATTACTTAACTTAAAATCACTCTTATTTTTTCCAGCTACACCTCTACAAGTCTTTCTCATTAATTCCTCCTCCACATTTTTTTCTCTTTTAAACTATTTTTCACAAGTTAACCTATTCGATTCATTACAACATTTGTTCTTTTCTCAGATTTTACTCCAACCGAGTAATATTTTTCTTATGTCAAGAGCTCAATGCTGGAGTATGACATCCCTATCAGTAGGATGCCCCCAGAGTCACTGAGATGGGAATGATAATGTCATTGCTGACCCAAACCACATTTTCTATATCCCTCTTCCAGCTGGACCAGATCACACACGCCACACTCAGTTTCTACCAGTTCTTTCCAGCACCTCCTGCTTCTTTCCATTATGAGATGGAGTATTTCTCTTCGCATGGATTAAATGCAATTTTCCCATTTTTAACATTAATGTTATTTCACTCGAACCACATTTTCTTTCATATCTAGACAATTACAAGACAATTCATGGTAAATATTCATGAGGACAGTTCATTATGTACTAGAAAACGTATAATATTGAAGCATGAAAAACATGGCAAGTTGGAATGGCCTTTGCTTTTTAGACTGTGAATAGAATTGGGGAAATAGCATTCAGTACAACATGACAAGGACTTGAATTAAGAGTGAGAAAGATTATTTCAAATAACGAAATAGAACAGAGACTTCTCAAATAAACTATAGTGCAACTGATAATGCATGGATCCTATTTTTTTTTCTTAAAGCATCTCTGTCTCTTTTTAATTTTCATGACTGTGTAGTTATTAGGGAGAGGAATGAGATGGTACATGGCTGGAAAACCATGGGTCCATATATTTAAATGTTTCCTTGGTGCATAAGAAAACAAAGTCAGCGCCTTAAGGGTTAAATCACGCTCATAAATACTTATTCTGCTCTCTGAATGAGGCACCTTGTGCCTAAGCTGTCTTTCCTCAGAACACACGGCGGATGATAGGACATTGCGGTGACAAATTCATTTATCTCAGACCAGGTGCTCAAGTCAAAAGATGCTTTCAGAAGGACGAATCTCAGGGAGAACAGAAATGTCTCTAATCACATTGGGTTCTCCTACAAGAACGAGCTCTTCAGCACACACAAACAGAGCAGTGACTGTTACAAGAAATTCTGTGGCAGGCTTGCCTAGAGCATTCCTATCTCCCACAGGCTATATAATAAATGCAAGAAATGATTCAAAAGGGCCATTCTTGCTTCCCTCAGACATATTTTGATAAACTGTAGCAATAAAGATCAACTCTACAAAACGGTTTCTTTTTCTCCTACTTCACATCTCTCCGCGTTTGTCAACGCTAGGCTCTATCCAGAAAAGTGGGCAGAGGATTTTTAAGGCTCCGTAAAATGAGACGGGCAGGCAATGGATCTTGCCACAGGCACAGATTTAGCGGAGGTGGATGGGGAGGGTGGGAAGAAGGGGTCCTCAGGGTCTCAACAAGGCTTCCTCCTACCCGCTACTACTAGCACTCCGTGCGGGGTGTACACAGGCATCACATGTAGCACCACATTTACATCACGTTTGCATCTGTGTCTCCTTCCCCTGGAAGCAATCCAAGCCATTTTTCTGATTGTAGCCCTTTTGCTATCAAAGTTGGCAATTGGAATAGGAACAAAATATGCAATGGTTTCACAACAACTTGTGTTCGCAAATCCCTAAAAATGGAAACAGTTTTAGTGGTAATGTCTGAAGATAAGGGGGACTGAGGATTTTATAGAAGACGAAGGCATTAGAGGAACCTGCGGACTGCTGGCATTGCTCGCTCTGAATGTCAGAGATTGCCTCCTGAAGCCTGAAGATACAAAGGAAATCTTGGGGAAACTGTGTTAAACACTCCAGGCTTGCAAACGACAAGACCAAGACCTGCCGGGAGGCAAAACGTCCCTTCAGAGCATCCAAGAACATGCTACCTGTGTCACCAGGTGATTACCCCAACCGGGGCAGGTTTTTGCGCACAGTCACCTTTCCAGAAGGACAGTAACGCTACCTGTCAACAACCACAACAACCTCCAGGTCTGGGCACTCGACCCCTACCAGCCCAAAGCCAAATTCCTTTAGCTTTGCAGGAAACAACCCCCAGCACCCACCGTCTGCCCAGATTTGCCCTTGAATGGAGGATCCCTGCGGATTTGCTTGCAGTGCTGCTCACTGCTCTGTTTGCAAACCCTCTGGGGAATAGCAGTCTACACGTTGGTTGTACCCATTTACATTCTTAACACCTTTGCAAGCTCCAAAAGGAATACAACCGATTAAAACTCTCACAAACATTCCCCGAATCGCTAATCACAAGAAGTGCTCCCCATATGCATCCCTTATTAAATGAACAGCATTTGCTTTCCTTTCTTCAGTAAAATCCAAGTCTGTTCTTAAAAGGGAAAATGTATTTGGCTTTTGGGTGTCTTCGAAACACGCAACGCACCCTTGCCATCTTCCTCCGGGAAGATGTGCTTCCCAGTCACACATTTCATGTTGCTTTGGGGGGCCTTGCTGAGAACATTTTCAAAGATAAAATTTTATGCTGAAAATACTGAGGAAAACAAGGGGGATATTGTAGATTACCACAGAGAAAAGATGCACAAACACTAGAGAAAATTCCGAAGGCATGAGATGGGAGGGCAGGTGAAGAAACAACAATAAAAGCAATAGGTGTACGAAGGAGAGGACTTACACAATTAAGTGAAGGCATCATTTCAGCTAATTCTTCATTAAGAGAATGCAACAGTTCCGTGTGACACCTATAGTAATGGCATAATCCCATATGCAACATCCCAGTCTTGAGCGCAAGACCTTTCTGAGCTGCGTCGGTGCAGTTTTGACTGCAGCAGAATGGGTGCCCTGGCCAGCACGAGAGCGTCCCTGCCTCCGAGATGCTCCTTTAGCTGCGGAGCCAGCCCGTGTGCAGACAAAATAAATACCTTTTCATGGCCACAGTTTGGCTCACAGGTCCTGGCCAGATGCTGCCCTTGAACCGCAGTGACCACTCACCACTGCCCTGTAGATTGTTGCTCTCCCAGAGCCCCTTTGCAGCTCTACAGGTTCCTGACATCTTCATTTCTCCTCCAAGCGTGTGTGTCCAGGAATGCCCAGCGGAGGCTTATTTAGCAGAGCACGGAAACACAAGCCCATTACTCTGCCTGTCAAGTTACTTACATGGTTCTCCATCACTGCAATATCTACTGCCTTCATATTGTGATACGGCACAGGAACTTATCCCCCAAAGTAAGGAAGTGTTAGCCCTAGCCCGTGAACCATGAGCTCAAGGCTAAGACCACACAGGCAAATGTGTGGCCCATCAGGGAAATCCACTACTCTCTAAAGCAACTTCCTATCCTTGTTCTTCTCATCAGCTCTTCTGCATTTCATTATAACACATTCTTTGCCATCAAACAGTTTGCTTTTTTTCTTGTTTTCATTTCTTGCTACACAAAGAAACTTCTGGCAGTTTTTCTTAAGCTTAATATTTTCTTGAAAACTAATATTTTCATGATAGGGATTCCACAGCCAAACCTACAAACAGACGTTATATTTCCCATTCCTATACGAAGCAAAAAAAGCAGCAAGATATTCTATGATTTATTTTCCTAAGGGTGGAAAAAAAAAAAAAAAATCTTCTTATATCTTTGTGAGTGCAAGGTTCTATTTGATTATAACAAACTCTCCCAGAAAAGCCTAACATTGTCTCTGAAAATAGACACCCTGAAATGCAGGATTTTCCTACCTATCTCTCTACCATACAGGAATCCACGGAGAAATTCTTGTGTACACCAGAGGGGCAAAATTAGTGCTGGTGTGATTTTGAAAATATTGCTCTATAGTTTTTACCCAGCTGAGCACATCTATGTCGCAAACACCATGCAGGAAGCAAGGGGTTTCCTCCCACAGAGACATCAGGGAAAATAATTTAATTTCATGAGATCTGGTCCATGGCAGCAGCCAAACATTTACTTTACAGGGATGTTCTTCTGCTCCCTCCAGATAAATCATGCTGGCAGGGACAACTTGCCAGGGGGCAAATTTCATTAGAGGCAGCGATATCACCTCAGCTTCCTTTCAACTTAACAGTAGGATTTTAATCAGGGACTCCCTCTGATTACTCCCTAGTGCCATAAACAACCAGGATTTTCTATTACGCTCCTGGACAAATACCAAAATCTTCCTGGTGTAATACACACCACAAAAAGAAATACAGCTGCATGCTGATAAAATGCTTACAATTAAAGAGCACATCTATAGTGCTGTCTGATTTAAACAACTCCTGCTTATTATCATTTTCGATAATAATTAATCTCTATCGTTTTGCACAAAACAGTGCTGCTTTGGCATTTTCTGACATGTCCCATCTGGATCTATTTATTTATTTATTTAAAGAAGCATTGTCATCAGGAAACCTGGAAGACTCAAAAAAAAAAAAAGAGTTGATTGATCACAAGGTCCTATCAAATGTCAAAGCTGGCCCTTGCTGACCTCCCATCTATTCAGAACTGCTTTGATTTAATCTACAAACTGGCTGCCTCTCCTGCCTGTGAGTTCTGTCTGTAACCCATGTGTCAGGGTTTGAGATATGACCTGCTTCACGCTCCATTCATCTCATCTGAAGGACGGAAATTAAACTGGAGGGTCAGCAAGGGGCACAGCTCAAAATACACACACATTAAACTGAAGTCTTTTGTTTGGGTCCATCAGAAGAGTTAGGAGCAACCATCAAAAATTATATTCAAGTGGAACGGATTTTCTTTTTCCTATTGAAATTTATAATGTGAAAGAGTAGTAGGCCTTGCCACAGCAGAAGGGAAAAAAAACAATCATGGTGCCTTAGCAGCAAAATTCTTGTGATATCTCCTAATTCTCCATGAGCATATGAACATGTTGCCATTCTAGGCACAGTAGCATGTGCAAGGCAGTATTTTTCTTATAAATCCAATATTTCAAGCCCTTTTACTCTGATCATAATATAACAGCTTGAACTGAAACATGGTGGAAAGTTCACAGCACAGACCATAACGTTTTAAACCTCATCCGTCTTACTTGGGTTTTATTATAAGTTGGAACATGCCTAGCTGCAAATGAACGTTCTCGCCGTGTGGAACCAAGCCAGATGGATAACTCTCAAGGGTGACCACAGCTTTGCAAGTAGTTTTCATACCAGTTTTTATTGGCAAGAAGGATGAATCTGAAGCACGATCCCTCCATGGCCATGGCAGCCCTCACACCCTCCTGTAGCTCTGCTGTGAACTACACTCGGTGACCCGTCCCTTGCATGAACTGCAGGGCAATTTCCCAGCCCTTGAGACTCCTTGTGAATTAGCCAGAATGCTCTGATCATCACACAAATCTTCTCAGGCTGAGTCATAAATCCCATTTTCACTTGTTAAAGGCATGGGCATACTACTGGTTTCAGCCAGGAGTCCTCTTGTTTCTCCTTCCCATTGATGGAGAGGTGCTACTATCACTCTGAGACACCGAGGGAGCACATTTATCCACCATCTGATAGTGAAAACACTTGCTGTTTTCATTCTCCTACTTCTAGCTAGCTTGATTTTGCTGTTTTCCCTGCCTCTTAACTCCTTCCATCTCAAAACCCCCACAGGTAGCAGGATGCACCTCAAGATACACAGATAACAAACCCAGATGCCCGCAGTGGAAGATGCAGCTGAGACAACCAGTGTTTCTCCTTGCAATCTTCCTAACAGGTCTGTAAAAGTCCCCAAGCTGTGCCTGTTCATAGCTGACAAAAGTCTAATGCACCAACCTATCGTACGTCTTAGCTCCTGACTCATACATGCTTTTTCTCTTTTTAAAATGGGTTATTGCTAAAAACCATCAGACTTCTCATCCAGAAATTACGCACATCAAAGGCTATGTTTCGTGCTTTTCTTCCAAACCTCAACCCACAGTCATAGTTTTGAGAGCATGAAAAGAGAAAGAAACATGTTCTAAAAACAAGAGACCTCCCCACTGAGGATGGGGCCTTCAAAGAATTGTGCAGGCACAGAGATTTCCTCAGGTTTTAACCCCCTTGGCAACAGCAGTTTCCATCCCACCTGTGTTCATAACAAACAAAGAAGGAATCCTACCGGCTGCTGGAAATTCAACTGTATTAAGGATTAAAGTCTTTGTATGGATTGGATATCTAGATTGCTACTAATTGATGATAATTAGGCCCTGTAGCATTATCCTCACTGGAGAAAAAAAAAAAAAAGAAAAGAGGAAATGTGGAAATGTTCACAGTCAGGGCTCCCATACAAACATTGCAGATCATCACCACCTGTAAAATTCCTTGTTAATTAGAAATAAACACTGCCCAGATCCCTTTGCCCTATATGTTTCCTTCGCTATCAGGGCTAATAAATCAATTGCAATAGTTAAATTAAAAACCCTACAATTAAAGATTTTGCTTTTGATGGTACTCTGCTGTTTGCAAATGTACCTGCCAATAAATAGAAGAGAAAACGTAATGATTTGTAAAGAGGTTTCCCCATCGGAAAAAAAAAAAAAAAAAGAATGAATGATATTTATCAAAGACACATTTGCCCCTGGGTCTAAAAAAAGGATGCATAAAAATGCCTTTGAATTCTGTTTCGATCTAAAACATGTCTTTTTGTTCATGCTTAACTGCCAGAGAAAAATTAGGAACAAGTGTGTGCATATCAGTGCATGCGTTAGCATAGACTTTAATTGCTTAGGAGTAAATTAATGGCTGCTTGCAATATTTCTGGCAATCTGTTATAAGCTATGTAAATTTTTAAAAGAGGTTTCTTCAAAACGCTGGCTGAGATCCTTTAATTCAAATTCTGCTGGGGGGATTGATTTGAGAAATAATAATGAAATATTTTACCTCTGTGATGAAGCTGAGTTTTGTAGCACTGCAGTTTTTTAAAGATTCTTGTAAATAATGCTACAAGTACTCCTAAAAATAATCTACTTCAAATAAATATATCTGTCACTGAATTAATAGCATCTTTTTCACTTTTTTTTCCCTGTTCTTTTTCCCCTTTCTTATTCTACCCTTCCAGGGGTTCACTGTGCAAAGCCAGCATTAGCTTTGAAGTTATTATAATAAGTTAAAAACCATTTTTTTTTTGCTGCATGGTCTGCTCCAGCAGAATTTAATAGCAATTTTACTATTGAATTCAGTGGGAGCTTAACCAAATCCTTAAGAGGAAGGTCCAGTTTTATAGAGGCCACCTGGAAATGGCCCAAAAAACCTAGTGACTCCTCAAGGTGAGTTTGTCTCGGTCATTTCTATAGGAACCATTAAACATCGATTGGAACAGCAGGAAAACAGCAAATTCAGATGCCCAGGACACTTGTTAGGGCTGCAGGAGAAGAAATTACATGGGATAGATGAAGAACTTAGCCCTGGACCTCCCAGAATGACTCTTTTCTTATGTTTTTCCTTCAGGGCATCCAAAGGATGCTTCAACTTGCTACTAAACACCACACACACACACACACACAAGTTGCATTCACTGTTTCAGCAGCTTCTCACTATGCACACTCAATGTCAAGGCTTTACATGGTCAGCAACAAGCTGCAAAGCTGCAACAAGCTGCAAAGACCTTGGAAGGTCTTTGTTGGGCTCATCATTGAAGACACAGAATTGACCTCCTGTTTGCAAGAACTTGCAATAACTGCATTTCATTTGAACATGTGGCCAGAAGTTTTATTTGCTGTTGGCCTGTGGAAGACACAGGCAGAAAGACATATTCCCGCTTGGCCAAGGAACCACCCTGGCAGCAGGAAACTCCATCCAAGAAAGGTCTGTTCCAGAAATACAGCCACAGGGAAAATTTATTGCTTATTTGAGTCAGGGAAAACTGAACGTCTTTGGAGAAATGCTGAATAGTGAGAGAGGAAATTACTAAAAGCAAATTATTGATATATTATGGCAGTACGCATAGTCACCATAACATGTCTACTTGCTTTGGCTCTCCTTTTCTCTTATCTTATATATCTGACACTTCCCTTTTTACTGCTTTGTGGTATGCAAGAAAGGATCTTGTACTGTCAATAACGCTGTTATCCCTTAATAAAAAATTAGAAGCTACCAAAAAAAGGAGAGTGGGAGGGAGGAAAGGCTATGAAAGAAAATGGCTCGATGCCTAGAAACCTTCAGTATGTTGTAAAAGGAAAGGATTGCTAATTAGGCTCTTATGCAGTCTATCCTAGTTCCCTCTGTGCCGCAAGAAATTCAACCCAGCTCGCTTGGCTGGTGGATGGAGAAGTGGGAATACAGTGTGGGAGCTCTGGAATCAGATTATTGAGATGATCTATGAAGTAATGAGGCAGTGAAATGCAGCCGGATGCAGGGATCTCATGTTTGGGCTGGGAACAGAGGGGAAAGGCTCCTTAAATGACACAGAAGGTGGGTCCATCCCATGGCTCTTCATTAAGTTTGGCTGTGCTAAAGCCCTCCCACCAAATCAGCCCCACTTGCAGGCTGAGTGATGCAGGGAAAGAGGCTTTGGAAAAGCTGACTGATGCTCTGAGGGACCAGCCAGTGGGGACCATTATGGAAGAGAGGAAGCAAATGATGCAGGAAAGGGCACCGAGAGCTCCGCTGGCCATGAGAAGACCCTACAGATGCACTCTTTGACAGCCCCCAGCATCTCATACCCGCCAGTAGGTCCTGCATTACTGTGGGATAACTAGGGGGAAAACCAATATGGAATAAAAAACATGATCTAGAGCTCAGCAAAGACAAAACTATAAGAGCAATCCCTGGAGTCTGTTATGCTCCTTGCATCTCCCTTGCTAATTAATGCTGTTAAAAAAACAAGCTAGATCTTTAATCTTAGGGGTAGCGTTCTGGGGCAGAGTGGTTTTTCCAGCTAGGGTAACCTGTGGCGGGGGCACTTGGGAAGAATAGGAGGCCACAGATTATCCCAGGGAAAACCACGGGAAAAGTGGCTCTCACCCGACCCTGGAGCACAGCTGCTCCTGTCATTCCCACTGCTATTCGTCAACCTGCTGATTCAGGAACAGCTGGTCCCAAGTCATCCTGGGTTTGTTAACATTATATATTTTTTTCCTCTGTGCTTACAAATGACCTGCCGGCAGCTTCCGCCAGTGTATTATTACCACTCGGGTAGAGTCTGTCATCTCTGGGAGATTTTATTGACCCGACTGTGGTAAATGGTGTCCCACTAGCAACTTTGGTTAGAAATAGTGATATTTTGGTACCTAACTACCTGATTTTAACTACAGATTATCAGCTCACTGCAATGAAATGCTATTTTAACAGATATGGAAAACCCTTTAAAATTCAGCATTACATGTTGGGGCAGAAACAGATGAAATAAAGCTGAGAGTTGCCCCTAGAAAGAGTGTCCCTAGCACTATGGCATAACATGTACGTGCTCATAGACAAACACACAGGCAACCTGCTGACCTGTCCAGGAAATAAGCTAGAAAATATAGATATACAGATAACAACATTTCCTCATTTGCATACTAAATAACTTATAATAACTTATTAGCATTTATATTCATCCAGCGTGCCATATAAAATCTGTGCTTTTAAGGAGCACAAGAGCATACTTGACAGGTAGTCATGATAATCTTCATTTTAGATTTTTTAAGAAAAAGGAATTAATAAAGACTTTAGTTAATATTAAAGAGCAATTTCAAAAAGAAGCAATGCAAAACAGACACAGCCCCAAGTCATTACTCTAAACCCCACTGAGGAATGGGGTTTCGCAGCGCAGAGAGGGGACTCAGGGCTTCCTCCCACAGAGCGGTACAGGCTCATTGTGGCCATGCACAGGTCACAGACACAATCAGCATCGCAAACAGGCTGCAAATATAGCGGATTCACCCTCACTTTAAGGGAATAGGTTTTGTCTCAGCTAAATTGACGCAGGGCAAAGCCAAGGTGTTTGTGCTAAGGTTGCAGCCCCTGTGGTGAAGGAGATGGATGCACAAGGCAGAGAGTGACCACATCCAAACGCTTCTACTTAAGGTCATGAATCTGCTCTGTCACCAGAAAATGGGCCATTTTGTGGAGCGAGGACGAGTCTGAGCAGCGGGAAGGCGTTAGGGACCCTGAGCTGCTCAGTCCCTGCAGAGCCTGACCCGAACTCTCATGTTTTGGATCTAGGCACACAGGGAAGGGTTTTCATTAGGGGGTTGGAAAGAAATACCCATGTCCTAGAAGGCATGGAAATTGGCTAAATGCGTAGCAAATTGATTTAGTGGCACTGCTCTGCTAAAACCATTACCATCGCTGGGTGCAGGTTTGCAATTTCTGCTAGGTCCTGGCAGCAAACATTTCCTGGGGAAGGGACTTCATGGAGGGCAAGAAAACCTGGACACCGGCTGAGGAGGACTGCCACGGCCCTCACTGTTGCACCACGTTTCTCTTCACAGCAGGGAGTTGCTGAACAGAAGCAATATGATTTTAAGGAGACTATTATTTACTGCACAAACTGCCATTATAAGCTATGATTAAATGGGCTCTTTTTGCCAAGGCACAGCTCTTTTTAACTGCAAGCTCTGCCTTTAAATTCTGCTGATATTTGGAAAAGGTCTGACTCTGAGGGAGAGCGAGGAGGAAAAGGGAAAGGTCTCAAGGAAGGTCAGGCTTAGCTGAAGACCAGCCTGGTGCTCCCCTTTCCTAGCGCCTTCCAACGCGCGTCTCCTCCTTGGGAAATGTCCCCTCTTTGGATGCCGTTTGCCCAGTGGAAGCCTTTAAGGGACGTGGACTTTGCACCTTGGAGGCTTTGAAGAGAGCCTGGAGAGAGCCCAGTGCTAGTTTTAAACAGATGGCCCTTGACATTAAAAGGTACCTTGATTAGACTAAATTTGTGCTCAACAAAGCTCTGACATAACGGCAGCAAACTAATTTGTAGGAAGCATCATTGGACTGATAGTCTATGGACACATCCTACACTTGGGTCCCCTTTGGTATATCCATGATGGACCAAAAAGCGCTGAAAGGTAAAAGTCATTCTGTCTTCTTTCTATATATATAATATATGTATTTTTTTAAGTGAATTAAGCAGCAAGTGAGGGGTTTCTCTGTGGAGAACACAGTCCCCGAGCACCCACCCAGGCCAGGCTGCCCAGCACTGGGCTGCCCACAGCGCTCGGAAAGTTGCTGTAATCCTGCAGAGATCCGAGAGCAAAAAAACGCAAAATATGTGTTTAAACTTTAAAAATTCATGTTGACGTTTATTTAAAAATGTAAGTTGGCAGCTCTCCAACGGTTCACTGAGTGCATTAGCTTAGTCAAACGCCCATTACTTCCTCCTCTTCCTGCTAACAAGAATGCTTGAAAAAGGCAAGCTTTGCAGCAAAGCACATCGCCCTTTTATTTTTTTAATCCAAGCTGGTGAACATAAAGACTATTTATAGTCAGAGTTAGGGCTAAACAAAACCTAGATCCAGGCACTCTAGAATTTGGAAGAAGAGGGAAAAAAAAAAAGCCTCAGGTCCAAAAGAAAAATTCCAGGAATGTGGACTAATTCCTTAGTCTCCTGTAGCACCAACTGTGCTGCCTTCCTCCTCCCTCCCTTGTAAGGCCGCAGTCTCCTTAAGTGAGCTTGAGCTTAGATCTCCACTAGGACAGGCAGGAATCGAGTGATGTGGATCCCTACCTAGAGCCGCTCCTGTCTACACTGAGCCTAGATGCTCCCCAACAAGTCCTGCCTCTCCCACCAGGATCATCCCTCCCCTGTGCAGCCCCTGGCTCCCAGGCTCCTCCCGTTAACACACACCAAATCCCAAGTTTTTTTATATTTGGGGTGTGGGGTCCTACGGATTTGGCTGTGGAGTAACAAGCACAGCTGCTGCCTTCTGGACACTGGAGCTGCCTGGGGAGTATGTGGTGCCTCCGCTGTTATAACATCCCAGCATTGAGACAGATGAGCTGACAAATTTTGTGGCTGTAAACACCGGAGACTTGCTGAGAACCTGGACACCCGTGTATCAAATGGGAACGCTCTCCCGAAGTGAAGACAAGCAAAATCCGTATGGTCTTCCCAAGCAGTTTCTCGGCACACTGGAAAGCAGCTGCTCTGCGGGAATAGTGCAATTCCAACATCGCCAGCTCCCAAGCAGACTTTTAGCACCGCATTACATGCTGGCCACAGAAGCTACTCTTGTTAGTCTACAGAAACAGGTAGTTTTTAGGCTACACTCCTGCTGTAATGAAGTGAGAAAGGAATATCCTTAAATCTTTTATGGTTACGGATACGTCTTCAACAGACCTCAGACTTCCAGACCTGCTCTGGGCAAAAAAGCCAATTAAGCTTCAGAAGAGAAGGCAGAATTACTCCCAACTGTGTATTTTTCTGTAGATAACAGGCCAGATTCTGCTCTGCTTTACTAACAAGGAAAGGGAGAATAACTAGAGTCCTTGGCTTCAGTCCCATGAAGTTACTTCAGGGTCACACCAAATCAGGAGAGATTAGATTTTGACCCAATTACATCTTTTAATTATTTTTTCCCCCTCAACATATGTTATCTAAGGCTTACTCCAGGAAAAAAAAAAGAAAAAAAAAAAAAACCAAAACAAAAAACCAAAAAAAAAACGGAAAAAAAAAAAAAAAAAGCAGAGCCAACATGGGCTGGGTGCACTGACAACACGTCCTTCTAGACAAGCTTATGGGTATCTCTGCTACCCCCATAGGTAACATCCATCCTGCTATACTAACCAGGCCCATGGGAAATGCTTAGGTAAGTGCAAACAACTCTTCACACTGTCTGTTTTTTTGGATATGAAGAAAGGAAAACATTTTTCCTTTCTGATTCCCACTATTAAGCCAGTGCTGTACAAGCCCTTCTACCATAGAGATGTGCTGACCACAGCAGCAGCCTCCGAAGGGATGTTAGACAAGACTTCTGCTTTATTGATCCCTGCGCGTTTCTCTTGCACAAAGAGCCTTTACAGCGCTTTTGAGAGAGCGGCATGAATTTTACCCAGATGGCAAGAAAATAACATTGCTGCTAACTGCCACTGAAAGCCCTGTTACACTCTTCTGCTGTGCAATCTCTGCCATATATTTTAGCAAAATACCCACCCTCCACTCCAGAATCTCATTAAAGAACAAAATTAAAATGGAAACATTTGCCCTTCCTATCTCATAAGCCTACTGCATGTGTTACGTGTGGGTGGTGAGCATGTTAGGTACAATTTAGAGCACAATTTCCTAAGAATTGAAATGTCACCAACGAGAGGATTGTAAATAATGAAACTTCGAAAAAAATACGTGATCTTTGTAACAGATAATCATGTTTTAATTTTGACTTATGGCTCATCCAATTGTCTACAGTTAGGGAAAAAACAATTCTTTTTCTTATTATATGGAAATCAGATGAAAAGCCATCAACATCACAGCTTGGAAAACATATACCAATGTTCAGTGATGTGAGCAAAGGCTGCGAGTCTATTTGAGTTTGTGGCCCTTTTTATTGGTTTTCCTTAACCATTTGTGAGAGATTTGTGTTCATAAAAATGCTTACTGAAGTTTTCTAGAGATACAACAAGATCATATAATTATTGATGCTGGAAAAGTTTGTGGAAAAAATCATAATGAGTTAGGCTGGAGGGAGCAGTCTGAAACCTCTTTCCCTCTCTGCAGCTCCCAGCTAACACATCCCATCCGGTGTATTTTGATCCTCCTCTGCGTTCCTTTTTACAGAGCAAAACCACCATCAGTGGCATTATAATTCTCCTGCAAGGGCCCGTATAACACTGTGGCAGGAGCCTTAAATTATTCATCCACCAAATCTCCCCAAACACGGATGCTGCTGTAGGAATGAGCACAAGTCCTGGTCTTTTCGACAGGATGCATCCTGAGCCACACTGCTCCTTTCAGCAGCCTGAGAAATAATTGATCACCTGCCTCTCCCCGCTGAATTTCGTGGCAAGTGAAACGTTCGATACGTTTTAGGCTCACTCTGAGCAGTCGTTGCAGCAAGAACGCCCTGCTCCAGGGGAAAGGATACGAGCGGATTTTAAAATTGCATTTGGGATGCAAAACCAGCGGCAGAAACTGTGGGAATGGGAACTAGGAAGGGGCGGGCGGTGCTAGAGCACTGTGTGCATAGGGAGACTTGGCAAATCACAGGTTTTTCTACCCTGCAGTTAATCCAAAACATAGCAAAACAAACAAAAAAAAATCATTCTATGTTGAAAGCAAGCAGCATTTTTTCCATTCTCTTGACAAGAAATAATAAATAAATTAATTAATTAAAACTATCTGTTTAAGGTAGGGCTCAAAAGCTCATTTCCGTGTTTGTTAACCCTTCTTGATTGAAGTCTGGCTACCCTGTACCTGATGGTATCTTTTCAAAACGAGAAAAGGGGCCCTGTTCATCTTCCCTGTTCCCATCTTCCAATTCCAGAGCAGTTCATTCCCAGCTTCCCTTTGCATCCCCATGACCTCCCCTCCCATCCGCCTCCTCTTGCTCCCAGCTGAGAACTTGGCCCTTTGTGGGGCCATAAAAGACCCAATTGTTGGAGATTTCAGTATTGGCCTAGTTAAGCATTTGATGCTGTTCAACTACTGATGCTGAAACGCCTTTGTTTCAAAAACAGGGAAGAGAAAAAAAGGCCTAAGGAAAAAAAATCTTGTCTATGTTGATAAGACACCTGACCAGAAGTCAGCAGATGAATTAACTCGATTCCACAAAACAAAGGAAAAATATTATTTAGGTTTTTAGACCCCTGATGGGGACCATATTGGGAGCAAAAGAAACCCCGAATAAGCAGTTGTTTTGGGGTTGTCAGAGCAGCACATCGCGTACGGATCCTTTTACCAGCCAAAGCAGCACCCACTTGTGTGACAAGTGGGACACTTCCACACAAGACACAACATGAATTTCTCATACACCGTGAAACTGCGACTGGTGCATTTTTGAATAACTGCCTGTTTTATTATCTCGGACTTTTTAATGCCTCACATCTCTAATTGTAGCAGCAATTATTAGCTTGGTTAATGAAAGCTTTGGAAACAAGATTGCGTGGGAGTATTTCAAGCCACGAGTTAAGTCTTTTAACTCAGTAATTGCCAGTGATGAATACATTTTTCCATTTAAGTGCTGAAAAGTTGAAATATTATTTCCTTCAACTGTATTTTTACTTGCTGGTCCTGAGTTAATTGCTACTCTGCAAGCGCCTTTAAATCAAATTGAGAGGTTTCCAGGTGTAGGTATCACAAGGTGCTGGTAAATCCTTCAACACCCGCTTTGAAAGGGACTGCTGCATTTGACGGATGATGCTGCTCTCCTGAAGGTCTATCTGTTATGTAGCTACAGTCATTAAAGGCACTACAAGTGCAATGACAGGAAAGAGCTTAGGCTGGTGGAAGTTCTCACATAAATTAAACTCATACTCACGAATGTCTGGTTTGGAAATAATCCACCCTAATTTTGCTGGAAGGAGACAAGGTCTTGGTCAGAGCCCTGGAAAAACACAAGTATGTGCATAAATCACGAGTTTTCTATCTACAACTGGCAAAAACAAAGCTGCAGTCCCATAGGGAACTGTATTAACTGGCGAGCTCAGTTACCTGGAGGAGATTGGGGCTGGTTTGGGCTGCACAGGGACAAAAACTTGACCCGCTCTCTCACCTCCCTGTTCCCTCTGAGGAGCATTTGGAGGCACCTTCTTTCTTAAAGTCAGAAATGACCGAGGACAGGAAAGAGACATAAAAGACACTATTACTATTTTTTTTTTCCCTTTGCTTTTCCAAGGAGAGAGAGAGCATCTCGAGAGCTATTCCTGCCCGCTGTGCACGAGCACAGCTCTTTATCTGCCCGCAGCGGCAGATTTCCTCTTCCTTAAGGATGCTTCCTTACGGACACACCACCAAGCTGCTTCCTGGCCCAGGTAACCTTCGCTTTCCTGGTGCAGAGCCTGGGGACTCTCCAACTTTATCCCACCTCCTATCCCTGAGGGTGGGAACAGAGATCCCTGCCAGCACCACCTAAAAAGTCCTCCTCGTTTTTCATTTTTTTTGTCCCAGCTAGAACTTATATTCTCATATTTGTCGGGTCATATTCCTTACTGGTAGCCCAAGATTAATTATATATGAACATCTGCTAGCCAGCGATACTAACCCCAACTAAACTTTTACAATTCTTGCTTACAGATTATTCTGGATGACTAAATCAAAACAAAAAAAGCTCAGTAAATCTTGCTGAGCATTTGCCTCCATGACTATTAAGCCAAAAATTACTGTTTTTCCCAGCTAATATGGGTCCACCTCCCTGATTTTATCGACAAAACAACATAGAAAAAATAAACAAACATGTTCATTTTTTTTCTGCATCATTACATTAAATTAAATCAATAACTTTCAGTTGGGAGGGAGAAATCCATGATATTCCTGCTAGCTCTTTGTTCCTGCTTCTTTTCTCATTACAGACAGCTGAGCCCAATGTCAGAATATATGTTAATAGCTACTCCAACTTTTTAACTGCTTCCTTTATTATTCATGATTTCTGAGTCCTGTTGCTCGCTGTTACGTCAGAGGGCTGGCAGGTTATAAGTAGAACCATTAAAAATAGCTCATTTTAGTAATAGCAGAGCACTATTCATATTTTATTCAGCACTTGACAGTCCACAGGAGACTCTCCTGCTCTCGCGCTTGCCAGACTCTCTCCTAAATGCTGCTGTCAACCACTTGCATCCAGTTCATCCTCCCGAACAAAAGTGGTTTCCTAAAACCAGCAGTAATCAGAGCAAATAAACCAGTCCTAGTGGCTATGTGTGTCCTATGTGGTTTCCTGAAGCTCAAGTTTTGTCCCTTTAAAAATAACAGCATCCCTTTAAGTGAACATGTTATTTTCATGTTGAGCTCCCTTCCAACCCAAGTTATCCAGGATCTTAGGTTCTTTGTGCTTATCTATGCTTATTCTTTATCCTGTACCTATGGATGTGTGATATGTTTACGTGGGACACCTTTGCTTTTAGAAACTCCATTTCATTTCATGGAGTGACCATGAATTGTATTTGCAATTATCCCACCCCTATCATAGCAAGTAGTTATGATAAAAAAATAAATATATATATATATAGTCCATGGCTTTTTTAAAGCAGACAGAAAAAACAAAACAATTCATTGATACCCACTGCCCCGTGTTCTGAAAGAAATGCTTTCAGGAAAGGCTTAGTTTGGATAGCTATTAGCAACAATAAGGAATTTTAAATATTCTTTATTATTTGAGTCTTTTAGCAAAGCTCAAGTAGACACAAACGCAGCATGTAAAATTCAGATCCAGACTTGATTTCACAGCCCCCAAAGACATTTGGATCCTGAGTTTTGGTAAAGGAGTCCACTAGAAACCCAGGTCAGCTTTGAAACTTGAAGTAGAATTAGGTTTGACTCCAAAACCTCTGGACTATGAAAAACGGGTGCATTTAGGTCTGGGGTTTTGCTCTGAGGCCAAAATAAACTGCAATTCATCTCTTCTGAGTGGACAAAGTCCTGAGTAAAAAAAAAAAAAAAAAAAAAAAAAAAAAAAGATGTGCTTTGAACAAATCCCCTTGTGAATTATGCATGGCATCCTTGGAGTACCCAAACTGTTCGAATCCCCAGCAAGTAATTATCCTTCTCTGTTAATGAGGACAGATTCTGCTTTCCCCCCACTGCCCAGTCAGCAGGGTGCAAGATCCAGCTTTCTCCTCCAGAAACAAACAGGAACAAGCACAACTCTCAACCCCCTTTTTAAATCTCACCAAATTCAGGGCTATAGAAAACTCAGTGGAAATCAATGCCTTCCTTCATTGATAGTTTCAAAGTGCACTCTCCCACACATGGAGAGAAATATCTTGTCTACCCATGCAGACAGAGAGCCAAAAAAAACCCTCTAAGTAACACAGAGTGATGGAAAAACTGCCAGCTAAAACACCAGGGCCTCAATTGTGGACAATTATTATAGCATGACGATTTTGGAGCAAATTCTGGTTTGACGTGTAAGGATGGCTCAGGGCTGGAGGATCAAGTCATAAAACAGCAAAAAAAAGACAAGTCAGAGCCTGTTTTTCCTCCAGCTTTCATCAGCACAAAGTCAGGAGAAACTTCATTAAATACCATGGAGCTGGCTGCTGTAAAAGCTGCGTGGGCAGAGGCATGAGCCCACGCTGCTGCTGCTTGGTTCTTACATATATTCAGTGGTTCTGTTTGATTCATCTCCCGTTAAATGCTAACCACGTATCTAGCTTCATAAAAGGCAAAAGAGCGGCCACCAGACAGACCTTGCTCTCCTGCAAGCTCCCGGGCCGTACAACCTGTACTCTGGCTTGATTTTACAAACATGATTTCATTCCTGAGCTCCCTGCTCTTAGAAGTTTACTGTTTAAAATAAAGCAATCAATCCCCTGGAGACCTGGCACTGTCACAGACTGGTCATTTTGTCCTCAGTAGTGGAGCACACGGGCTCACAGGGCTACCACGAGCCACCATCTCGCAGACTAATTGAGATCCTGCAGTTTTGATATAGGCAGCTTAACGCAAATAATAATAATAAAATAATAATAATAAAAAAGAGAAGGAAATCAACAACGGCTTAATTCCTGCCAGAATTTCTGCTTTCAGTTCCTTCCCAGCATGGTGGCATTCACGGGCCACCATCCCACCAGGATCCCCTCCTGCCCGGCCCCAGGGTGGCTGCAGAGGGGACCAGGGATGCAGTTTCACACTTATTCTCAGCACCCTGTTAAGTAGCTCCTTTTTTTGTGGCCACTTTTGGCCTTTGCATTGAGCTGGTCTGCTAGGCAGTAGTTTACCTGACTATTTCTGCTTGCCTGTGAGCAGCATAGGACATAATCCTATGACTACATCTCACTTGGAGCTAGTCCTCTAAGCATCCTTCTCTTTGATACTACTCCAGCCACTGCAAGATACATTGAGAAGCACTATTCTAACAGCGCCAAAGCATCCAAAGCGCCTTGTGCATCTGCACTTATCCACTACGCCTCCAGATACAGCTCTCCAGGGCGCTTTAACTCAATTCATCTTTGAGAAGTCCCAGCTATGAAAACTGGCTCTAAATATTTTGCAGGCTAGCTGTCCTAAAGACTGAGTTATGGTAGGAAACTGATAATGTTGGTGAACATGGACACTAGGTTGGGTTGCCCACTTTTTCTATTTTCATCCTCTCGTCTCTCTGATTTATTTGGATTATGCACTTTACCACTTACTACAGTTTATACAGGTTTTAGCCTGGGAAGATACTAGTCTCAGTGTGGGTAACTAACACAAATGACAGTAAATCAACACCACAAGAACATATTAGATAACAGCTTCATTCAAGGAGATGGAGCGATGAAGAATAAAAGTATCACAGAATCATAGATTCGTTAAGATTGGAAGGGACCTCTAGAGATCATCTAGTCCAACCCCCTATAATTTATAAAAGTTTAAGAAATGTCATCTATTTCCTCGGCCCTTTTTCCAGGGATATCATTTTATCATGCATTTCTAGACTGTTCTTGCAATGGGCCTCAAAGCTTTGCAGAATGATCCATCCTCTCTGAGCCATGGTCACCTCTAGGGTTGGTTGTGACAGCTGTTTAGCATCACACTGGGACAGCAGTACTAATACTACTCGCAGCACTTACATAGCGTTTCATACTTCCAAGGCTCTTAAATTAATTAGTTACAGGGCTACAGTGCGGATTCAGACAGGATGTGAAAAAGAAATTTTTATCTAGTGGAAACTACAGAGGGAATTTAGGGAAACATAATGCAATTACCCATTCTGGAATGTGGCCAAGGTACCACTGTTAAAAATGCCATGGGATCTCTAATGACCACAAGCGGTCAAGACCTTGGCTTCACATCTGCCCCAAAAGATGAGGAAAACACTGGAAAAATGTGCTCAGACATCAGATATGCAAAAAGGATGGTCATAATCAAATCAGCTTCCCTCCAAGATGCCTACAAGCTGCACTCCGGAGCGCCACCGGAGCTCTTTTCAAGTCACACTTTATCCCTCCAATTAAGCTGTTCCAACTTTTGAGGATATTTACAAATGATCCACCTCATAAGTCCATTAAATGATCTTAATTGGGTTAAATTTCCCAAGTAATTAGTGATTTCAGACCATTCCGCCCCGAACCCATACGCACATGCACGTAGCCTCATTTCAGCTACAAGCAGCACATCAGGTGCTCGCTCTGCTGAGCTACAGCACTGCTCATCGCCAATCTGGAGTCGTGAAGGCAGCACAGACCTGCAAATGCCACCGGGGCCAATTTTAGGATGCACGAAAGGCGGACCACTAATTGGAAGGAAGGGGGAAGAAGCGAGAACAGTTCCTTCTCACCTCAGCGATGCTGCACCTCAATATTATATCCAGAAAGCTGATTTTGCCTTCTCCTTGTCACAGTGGCCAGTTCAGTGAGTTGTGGGAGAGCACTAATGTGAGCAAAGAAGAGATTTTTGTCTCCTGCCTTATCTCTTCCCTAGCAGAAAATGTCCCCGCTCATTGTCCCTGTACATCGACACCTCTTTCAGTGCAACATAAATAGTTATTACTATTCATATTAGAAATAGTATTAATTACATTCCTGTTCTTCATATGCAGCTTTAGCATGCAAGATGCACAGGAGCTTTAGTCTTTGCAGTGGGTGTTGGCAGATAAACTATCGAAAGTGCATAGAAGCGCTCAGTACTGACACACCGACATCTGACCGAGTGCAGGCACTGGCTCCTCTTGTCTACACCTCTGCCACAGAAGTATTGCTCCTTCCATAGGTTTACCCTTGACTCAAGCTGGCGTAAATAAGATCGAGCTCAGACTTCTGCCACCATTTTCAATTGCAGAGTTTTCTCCTCGCTTGCAGCCCTCAAACAATAGCTGAGCGTTTCTGGGTTTTGTTTACCCAGTATGTTAATTCTGGTCACTTTTGCAAAACACTGTCACTAGCAGGGATTTTTTCCAAAGCCTGAACCGCTGCATTCGCCACGCAAACGAGTCCCCAGTGCCCACGTTTTCACTAGGCACCACCAACACAGCCCCTCTTGCATAACGATGCTCAGCCTAGGAGTCTATCCAGCCATTTATAACAAGCTTGCTCGCTCACAGTGCCTGTTTTTGAATGCATTTGGCAATCAGCTGGCTGGCGTTTCTCTCGTGTGGTTTTCCGTGCCCTGCTTAAGCAGCAGGGTTGCAGTGAGGAACCAGTTACCCCCAGGATGGGTGTACCCAGCGCACTCCCTCCCTGCCAGCAAAACCACACGGCAGGGCCCGTGCCCAAATGTGGGACCTCCAAGGCTCCTTCTGAGAAATTAGGATGTGGCAACGGGATTGAGCACTGTTTACAGAGCGTTTTTTGTTGGATGAAATCTCATTGCTCCTTGGACTACCACTCGCAAGTGGCAAAACAGCAGGGAGCTGGAGGGGGAGGAAGGAAACTCTCCTCATTAGTGGGGAGAAGGGAGACGGTTCTTGTTGGGTGAGAACAGCAAGTCAAACCTAAATAGCTCCGTGTGACACAACGGGGCACCGCGAGGACGTAGGTTTCAATCTCAGCATGATAGATTCATTCAGCACTGCCACATCCACCGTGTAATGAGCGGCCAGGTCAGCAGGGCATCACCAATACCACTGTTCCCGAAAAGGACCCAGTGCCAGGGTCTGGGTAATGAGCTGCTTTGTGCACTCGGGAAACAAGGAAGGGAACAGTCCTGGGCCCTCCAGCAGCACTGGCTACTGCAGGGATATCGCATCTGACCTCCTCTTACTCCACAGTAAAACTCAGAGTCACATCCAAGGCCTCAACACTTCTCTCTGCAGCGTTCAATAGCCTGGCCCTGGGACACCTAAGAAGCCACTCAAAGCTTTGAGGTCCAAGGTGTTTTCCACATCTGTGTCACCTTGGCATGGTGGAGCTGTCAGCGAGGGTCAAGTTTGCCTGTGCCCAACACCAAATTTTCTGTCTGAGGCAACAGGAGATGGCAGGATAAATGACTATGAGACCTACGATGAGACATTTCTAGTACGTCTCTCAGATCTAGCTTTTGCTAACAGAAGTCAGTATATACAGATATTGCTAGAACTCTCCCAAACAAGCCCCATCCGCACGCATGCCCTGCAGGAGTCACTGCCGGAGGCAGGAGCCAACGTGGGCACGATGCTGCTGCTGCTGCTACGTGACGGATACACAGGGAAACACGACACAGAGCCCACAGGGAAAAGCATGACCTAGCTAAAACCCACACAGAGCACGATCGGAGGGAGTGCAGGCCATCTCGGTCACCCCTGTGGCTCTATCTGGGCTCCTGATTCATCACTGCTCTACCTCTCTCCTTGCAGAGAAAAGCTGTGCAAGGCTGCCTGTCCTTCCCGTTGCTCTGTTTTCAGCCTCACAGAAGGCACAGCAAATAGCCTAGAAGAGGACAGTGCGCCAAGTCCTTGGCTTTTCAACAGGGAATCTTGTAGTGGTTGTGCTGCAAACCCTAACAAGGTACTTGACATCTCTGCGGGGGAGTCAGGTGCAAGTGTGAGACACCGTCATTAGAAGAGGCTTCAAAGCCCATGCTAAAACGCTGTACACACAGCATACACAGGCTGTTTGTACCTGCAGACTTCTTCCCGTGCAGGCACTGCCCTAAATTGGCTGCAGCCATCCTAGAGCAGTGGTGGTGACTCGGGATATGAACCTGTAGCTTTCAGCTCCATCAGAGGGACCAGAGATCCATCTCCTGTAGATGTTTTCCCTTTTTCGTAGCCTATGTAGAACGGCTTCACTGGTTACATCTATGGTAATCCTACAGCACATACGCACTTCACATATTTTCTTGCAAGCAAATACTTCAGGGACAGCCCTCATGTTACATCCGCTCACGCAGAAACTGCAAAGGAAAGCAGGACATGACCACAGTACACGGATTTTGATGGAGCTGGGAATTGCGCTCCAGATAAAACTGACCTGAGTGCGTTTTGTCACTCCAAGGGGCTGTGTCACCACGAGTCAAGGCCATCGCCAGCTTTCCACCCTTCCTGCCTGCATAAACGAGCAAGTGATCCCAGATCTTAAAACGCTGCAGTTAATACTGCGCCATGGCCTGCTCTTCCATACTTCCCAGCGAAATAAATCAGTTTTCTGCACATACCCCAGATCAGCACAGGTCACCAGACTGGAGAAGGTCCAACTTTCCTCCCCAGCAGATGATAGTAACAATCTGGCTTTGTTCAAGACCATGGCACAATTTTGCTCTATGCCAAAATATCCATCATGATGCTGAGACCGGAGCGGATAAAAACAGAACTGCCGCCTGCCCAGCAGGTCCCAACCCCAGCGGTGACGGGGACCGGCTGCATCCCCTCCCTGTGACAGAATGGACCGTGCACTTCCAGACAAACTCCCGATAGAGGATCCCATTTTTACTTTGTGAGATTAGTCATCTTTCAGCGAAAGGAAAAGAATTCAAGGAGCTTTTCAACGGGTTGTCACCATCTCAGTGATTTAAGGTAGGCAGAATACTGCATAGTCCCAGCTGCCCTCATGCCACTGTGAGCTGCAACCCACTATAACATCTGGAAAGGGCAAAGGTGAAGTGTTTTCAGGGAGATAAATAAGCCATAAGATAAATAAATGTCATACAAGGAAGGAAACTGCAGCTCCTGAGTAAGAGCAGTTATTGTAAGACATTTCTTCACCTAAAGGAAGTAGGTTAATATACCTTCCAAATTGCTATTTATCACTCCATATGATGTTCAATTTTCAGTGTAATTTCCATTGTGCTCTCTACAGCCTGTGTGGAAATTAATTCAGAGATTAGTGAATCTTTACTTCTGGATTTTTACAGCATTAAGTCAAAAGCTAATTAGGAGAAGCCACAATAAAGCAAAAGACCATGTAACATGGCAAAATCATATTTTGAGATGGGTAGTTTCAATAAATGTCAGTCCTACGCAAAGTCTCGTTGGTTGAATTTAAAGCATCACTTAGCCTTTTGCAGCTTGAATAGGAGAAACTCAAAACAAAATATGCCGTGGGTTCTAGCAGACAAGGCAAAGGATGACAGCAGAGATGTCCTTCAAGTAAAGACCTTGCAAGAAAAATTAAAAGAAATTTTAAAAACGCCTTTAAAGCGTCATCAGCAGATATTAACTATAAAAGCATAAGTTAGCAGCTCGTTAGAGATGAGCAGGTTAGAGAAGCAGGTCATCATCAAGGAAAGGTGCTAAAAGCTGACAGTAGTGTAAGAATGAAAAAAAAAAAAAAACCACACACACAAATCTATGAGATAAAATGTACGGTGCCAGTCAGAAGATATGAAAAGTTAGAGCCAAGTGCTTTTAAGAGAGACACGTATTAGGAGACTGATCAAGTGCCTTCGAACATTAGACTCTTAGAATGAGAAGTAATTTCCTTTCAGGAAATATGTGACCTTTAAAAAAATCCATTGATGAACGCTTTCCAATTGGCTCTAAAAATAAGCAACTCTTTTCAATCTTCTAAATGTCTTGCAAAGCAACCAAGATTATTTTTAATTCCCCCCTCCTTCCTTCCTTGGCTGAAAGTCCTCCTCCCCACAAAGCAAAGGGCAACCTCCTCAACCCAGGCTGCTGAGACTGGCCACCCCCAGAAGCCCTCAGCCCAGTGCAGTCCCTGCCCTGGGTACGTGGCAATAAATATTAACTGGCTGACCCACTTCTGCAGTAACTACTGAGAAAACAAACAATGCTCAGAGGCACGACCTGGGGCCCTGCAGCACCAGCACTGCAGTAATGCTGAGCTCTCTTCTGGCTTCACAAGCCTACTCTGATTTTTTACAGTCCAGCTCTGCATTTTTACATTTCTGAAGGTTATTCTGTCACCAGCACCAGGTTTCTTATACCCACTCAGTAGATTCAAGCTGGCTATATTTCCTCCTCAGCAACTCTCAAAGTCATCTGAGATATATATACACATATACTGCTCTGGTGACAAGACCTCCTTTGGGCCACATTGTTTCTCACCCACCACCTTACTCTAATAACCGTTACCTTTTACATTTTTCAAAAGCTGTCAACATCATCGATCCCCTCGACTGAATGCACTCGTCTTCTATTATGTGTGCTGAATTACTTGTGTCACAATTAAATCTTTATTTAGCTGAAGGCAGGTTGCCCCTATGGCAGCATGTCATTTGCTTCTAGTAGAGCAGATATCTAATCAAATAATGGTGCATGTCTAAAAAAATACATATACACATAAATAAATAAATGACTCCAGTAGTGTCTCATAAGATGGACACACTCAGCATGGTAAACTTTCACTCTGATAAGATAATTGGTTTGGTTTGATCAAAATTGCATGCTCTTATAGAACTGAGCGGCTGGTAGTACTCAGAGTTTAGCATTGAAAGAGAAGGTTGTCTTTGTCAGATCTGTCATGAAAACTGTGGAAGGAGAAAACTGACTTTACTGAGAAAAAAAATGAAGGGATGTCCTCTACTTCCCAAAGTCTGTCCTTTATTTGTCCTGGTGCTACAGATTTAGCCCCTGTTGTACGAGATCTACAACCTCTGATGTTGTTTTCTATTAAAGAGAAGGAAAGCTTCTAGCAAAGATATCCCACAACTTCCCTTTTCCTGCCTCTTAAGATGGGCCATGAAGACCTAATGCTCTCACATCACACAGGCAATGAAAAGTGAAATAACACCACCAGCACCATTAATTGGAAAATGCGTATCATTTTATTGCCTCCTAGTAAAATTACTCTTGAGGTCTCCAACTCGCATGCTCCACATTTGCGGATGAGAAAGGGCTACCCTGACAGCTTCATCTCACAGCCACAACACTTCGGAGCATCGGTTCCCACTTGAGCTACAGCATCTCTTCCAGTAGAACCCCATTTGGATGGCAATTTCTGGAATGGGAATCACCATCACTGGTGTGTCTGGCCACACATGGCAAGGGGTGAACTCAGCACATGTGCTCAGGCCTGGGGCTGCAGGAGAGGAGCTCCTGGATGTCCCCTTCCCGGCCTGACGCTGCTCTTCCAGGCTCCCCAATGACATGGCAGGGAAGGGCCCCTACAGCATGGCCCCACCACATGGTCCTACACGGCCTCAGATAACAGTTTGCCTGTCTTCAGCTTCCAGTAGGGAAATTCATCCCACTTTAACCTTCTCTTTTATATGCAAAACATATTGAGCTCTCGACACCTTTCGGTTTAAGATCTGTTTTCCTGCTCTGTAGTTATTTAGGGGCTCTCAGACAAGCCCTGTCACACTTTTTGGTTCTCTTCTCAACGTGCTCTTGGTGCACAGCAGAGCTGGTGGCCCTCCTCCAGTAGCTGTCATCTGCTGTCAACCATCCAAGAGTCATGTCAGCCCTTTTGGCCATAGAGAACCGCCTAGAAACAACTTTTGGCTTATTATCCATCACAACTCCCTAACTTTTGCACCTGAATGCTTTGTGGTGCTATTCTAACACTCTTAGCATTTAAGATGCTCCATATCTCACTTGACAGACATTTCTAAAAAATGCTATATTTTGATTTGCAGAGCAAAAACAAATTTGGTCTAGAATTCTACCATCTGGTGATTCCAAATAATTGTTGCATATGATTACAAAGGCTTATATCTTTTACTTTACATCTAACTTAACTATCTATCACTTGTCTGCCCTTCTATAGCTCCTAACTCTTGCATTACAAAGGCTCTTCAAACAAATAGAGGTCCTCGCAGCACTTTTATCTCCATTTCACAGACAAAAATAGTAAGATGTAGAAGAGCAAGAGACTTGGCCAAAATCACACAGTAAGCCAGAAAAAAAGGATGAGATCCAGTCCTCAATCTTCTGCACATGCCTGGGAACAATAATATCACGAGCTCAATAACAGGCTTGTTTTGTTCTCATAAGGTAAATTCCTATTCTGTTTAAAGCTAGAGAAGGGAGAAAAAAATCAGCCTGTTCCTTCATAACATTAGACAGAATATGTGTCATTATCTTGACACATGAAGATTTGTGCCCGACTGCTTTGTGCAGTAGGAAAGGGCTTAGAAAAGAACCAGCACAAACCTCATCCCAACCTCTTAGGGCATTCACAGTTGGTAGCTTAGCAAGATGCTCTTACTAAGACCAAGAGACCATAAACCATATAAACCATGATAGATACTTCAGAGTCTTCATGAAAAATTGAATCTCAGAGGTGGATAACAAGGAGGACTCAAACCAGCAGATTATTTTCAGAGGAGAAGGATGTCAGTTGCCTTTTTTATTACAGAAGTGCCAGCTATCCAGTTTTGCTGCCTTCCCTGCAGGATTTGTGAGTATTTGCAGGAACGTATTGCTGAACTTCACAAGAGCACAGCGCTTTTCACAAGCACCCATATCACTGCCATATCCCCTCAGTAGAAGGGTCCCAGCTTACAAACTGAGCCACTTGTACTTCCTCCAGCACTGGATTTGGTAACGCAACACAGCACTTTGGCTATCTACAAAGATATGAATTAAAGACCCCTCAAGCCTGCTCTGCTCCTTAGCGTAGACTCAAGCACATTGGTCTGACCATCTTTGTGGGTTTTCCTTGCAATGAGGGAGAACGGAAGGTCCTCCCTGATGGGACCCAGGCATGACCTCCTTTTTAAAGAAAACTAGGTGTGTATCCAAGAACTTGATTTGATAATCAGTCAGCCAACAAGATAACCACCCGGTAAGTATCAGAACAAGCAGAGGGCTTGTTCTGTGCGGACAGACCCCCCCCCCCACAGCCAGAGCAGACCTAAGTCAACCCAAGTACCCTGCCTACACACTTGCATGTACCTGCAGCCCTGCAGAACAGGACAGAGGGACCCTGTTTGTCTTCTCAGCCTGCCCAAACACAGCACATCGCTTAATTTCCAACCCTAGAAACAAGAAGAACATCCAGCCCGGAGACTGAGCCAGAACTGCGAAGCGATGCAAAGAGGATTTGCTTAAGATCCACACGACGCTGCTGCTCACGCCTTTCTGCAGCTAGAACACAAGCCAGCTCAACAACTACCATCTCATCCCACTGCCTTCAGAGGAACTAAGCTTATACATCCTGCAGATATATTCCATGATTTTTTTTTATTTGCAAAAAGTCACTAAAACAGCTGTTCTCCACGCCTAGCATTTGCAGCTGAGATGTCAGAGTTCCAGGCTTTTTCACCAACTGGGGAAAAGAGCACACTAGAGGAGTGGCAGTCACTTTGAAAGCATCCTAAACTATCAAAATTCCCCATATCTTCCCTTTACTGTCCAGTAGATGGGAAGGAAGGAGAAGACGAGAGAGTTGCAGTTTGCCAAGGCACATGAAACTGTATATTCTTCCTTCCTTCTCCTCTCCCCCTTCCCAGAAGTGTTAACTGGAGTGCAACCTCCTTCCAGAGGTGCAAAGAAGTATCCTGAGGTGTCTAGCTCATTATCTTGTCAGGAGACTACTGCTATTAGCAAAGAGGTCGTTAAGCAACAAAAACACCTCTTAGAAGTCTTCTATTGCACACAGCTCAATTTGCTAGTATTTCCATTCCTACTTAAAAGCTTATTAAAACAGATACTGCAGCTGATGAAAGATGAAGGAAATGGAGTTCAACTGTAGTTTCTGGTGCTGTCACTAAGTAAAAAAAAAAAAAAAAAAAAAAAAAAAAAGTAGAGTAAAAATAACAGCTTTGTCTCAATTAACTCTTCTTGAAATCCTTGGATGAAGAGCAATGAAGATGTACAATTTATCATCCTATTATCTTCTCATCATTTCACTTCAGCATTTCACTATCCCATCACACAGCATCTGAGTGCCAGCAGCTCCCCTGATGTCCATGCCCACACGAGCACTTCCCCAGGTCCTTCCCAGGCTCCAGGTGCCGGGATGCTCCTCCTGGGTGTAGCCCCAGCAGCAGAGTGGAGGGCAGCAGACAGCTCTCCTGGTCTCCTGGCACACAAGACAAAAGGAGGTGGCACGTTCAGACACCCACGTGTCCCCAGGCTGCCTGGCTTCACCTTGGCCACATGCAGAGACAGCACTCGGAGCAGGTGGAAAGCCCAAGCTCCAAAGGCAGATGCACGTTGGAGCACTCCAAAGGGTGGGAAGTCTGTGGCCCTGAGGTCTTGGTACCAGTCCATTACTGTCCAACCAAACAATACTCCCTAAAGGAAGCACCCGTAGCTTTTCTCCATAAATGTTTACAGAGGGCAGGGCTGCATGAGTGAAAAGAAGGGGAAATTTTTCCATCTTCCTTGAAGGACGCACAGGCTGTGGATTTAGGTGATGAGGGAATGCTGCCCGGAGTCGGTCTTAGCTAGGGAATCAGCAGAGCAGTTTCATGCATCAATTTTTTGACTCCACCTCACGATGCAAATGCAGAGGGGTGAATTCTGTAGTTTGCAGAGATTTTCTGTAGATTCACACCACTGGACTCACATGTCCCTCTGCGAAAGACGGTCACCACTCCCTGCCCCCATCAACCTGTTGGAATCTCCTGACAAACACAAGGATCCAGTAAGTCAAAATTAATCAATACCGTCTTCTAAATCCCTACAATTTTCTCACTCCAGGCATTTTTTTTTCAATTATCACATTGCAGCTTAATCAGACTATAAATTTAGTTTTATTTCAGCTCGCTGCTTAAAAGCTATAGCTTATACACACACACACACATATACGTATAAACATATATTACAGTGTTCCCAAATGTTTTTTCCTGAGGGAGTAGGCAATAACTGGTGCATATTATTTGCTTTAAATGGATTTTCTGTTAGCAGAAAAAGCAGAAAACAAAAATACAGAATATCCAGAAAATGAAATTGAGAAAATTGAGGTAAAATGTAGTAGTTCTAGAGAGGGAAGGAAGAGAATCATTGGCGCAATGTGTTCTGCCCTATGAGACTCAATACACATCTATGAACATAGTCCAAAACCTCTCATCACAGCCCCAAGGCCCCTGTGCACCAGGTGATGACCCAAAACTTGTCAAAGTCTACAGAAAAGGATCTATTAACTCAACCAGCTCTGGTTCAGCCTTTAGTCATGTATGAAGGTGGCTGAAAATTTACAAAATGTTCACACAAAAGACAAGGAGTATGTCCCTAAATATGTTTACACCTGGGAACAAAGCACTAAACACAGTCTGGATGCTGCATCTGGGTGAGGTGTTGAGCACAGGAGGGAATGCAAGCTCCAGACAAGAAAATTTGGGAGAAAAGGCAAACACGATGGAGTGCCTGCATCCTCGCTGAAGGTGACAGATGAATGAGGCCGCCTCGGATTCCCGAGGTGCAGAGCATCACGGGGACATAATCACCAAAAAATTCTGATTCTGAAAACACAACTTATGCTTTACACAGGAATAATCCCAGGGACAGAGAAGCCAGAGGAAAGGTGAGCAGGAGGGGAACAGAGTTCCTCAGCTGGGCAATGTTTCCTCTATTTCACCAGCACCAGGCAGAGGCCAGGCTCTGGCCCGCTCTCCTGCACACCCCCTGCCATCGCCCCCGGCGCCTTTGGAGGATGAGGGGGATCCGCACGGCCGGCTCGGGAAGCAGGAGCGCGTTGCCGTGGATACGCGGAAGCCTTTCTGCCCGGCGGTGACGCAAGCAGCGAGTGACTCGGCTGATCCGGCCAACATGAGCGGATTCCCCTTAAAGGCCGTCGAGACTGCCCGGCTCCTGCAGCTCCATCCAGCCGGAGCCCCCCTTGGGACGGCAGGCACCGTTTTGGGGTGGTCATTTCAGCAGTGCACATCCACCTTCTCTACAGTACATCCCTTCCTATATTTAATCATATAATTAATATTAAAAAGGGCAGCCCCAGCAGGAAGAAGATGTGCAACCCATTACACTCCCTGCTCCTAAAACCGGGACATGCCCTTTTGGAATCTAGTTTGCGTATTTAGCTACTATGGCTTAAGATATTATTTCTCTATAAAAGAAGGTGGTATATAAGAAGTGCTTACATGAAATTAATCTACCGGGGTTTATTTATTTATTTATTTTAATTGTGTAGCAACCATTAAAAACAAGAATTGGAAAGGAATTCAAGAACGCACTTAAGTCCGCCCTTTTTCCCAAAGCATGACCAATGTTTGACCCTCTGTGTTTAAAACCTCCGACGAGGTCCTTTTGTCCAGCTTTGGTCACTAAACCTCAGTTACACAGAGAGGGAGCCCTCCAGCTCTCCAGGCATTAAAACTTTCCCCAGTGTCATCCGGCAGTGTGGGAAAGAGCTCTGATTAGCTACGTATTAAACATCTCCTTTCTCAGCCTTCAATCCTCCCGACAGGAACGCTACTGCACGCCCACTCGGGGAATGATAATTAGCTTGGTTAATTAATTAGTTGATTAATCATCAATGTTCAATGATACAGGGTGGGTATTCGTTCTTCTGGCGTTGGGGAACGTCATTCTCCATGGGGGAAGGCAACTCGGGAGGCAGCTGCGGAGATGGCAGCACCGCAAGGGCCCCGAACAAGGGAAGGTGCCACCACGGGGGAACACGTCTCAAGGCCACTAGCTCTGCTCCCACAAAACAACCCCAGAGCAAAGGCACAAATCAAGGGCCAGCTACTCCATACGGTGACCCCTCACTCTCTCACTTGACTCTAATGCTTAGGCGCCAATGAGGTATTTTAACATTTTCTGCGTAATCTTGTTGGTTCACACCCGCTTCAAAACAGTGTCTTTGTTAATAGACACAAATCACAAATTTGTGATTTGGTATCACTTTCTCCAGGAGCTCCCACACCATCGTGATCAATTTTAGAGTGTTAATTAAATGGAATGTGTAACGCTTTACAAACCAACAGATAAACATTTGGGCTAATGGCACTGCCTGGACATCAATTGTGCTGCGGAGAGGCAGCGGAAGGCTCGGATTGCCCCCTGTTGGCCTCTGAATAGCCAGAATTCCTGTTTTTCCCACAAATTTTCCCACACCCTGTTTTCCATGATTATCTCACTAGGCCTCATTGGCAGCACATATTCAATACAAAGGCTTTATTTGTCATATAGCTTATCATACAGGCTTATCTGCAAAAGAATAATTCTCCAAGTTTATGGTTTTCTGTCCCCCAGCTGCCCGGACCTCACCTTTATTTTGCTATCTTCTTAATTCAACAACCGTAAGGAAAGGCAGAGCCGCTTACAGGTTAACTAGCTTATGGGTTCTAGCACAACCCTGTAATGCATTTCTGTTGACCATAAATCTCTCTGAGGTGACGGGCAGCATGCTAGGTTTGAGTCTCTGCACATGGAAGAGCCATTTTGCAGCAAAATCCAACCACAAACAGCTGGCAGAAAAGCTCCAGACCCAAAGAGTGTCCCCAGGGTGCCCCCATCTACGTCACTATACGCATGCCAATATAACGATTTATTTCATAATATATTTCTGTTCAGGTATCATTACATAACAGTGCGCTGCATATTCCTGGTAACTGGAGGGCTTCTATTTTTAATCAGCTTGCACTCAAAGTCAACTTGATTGACTGGACAAAAATATATATATATATTTTCTAGGCAGTCTAGTTGTCTGCTGCAGCACTGCATTTTTTTTTTTCCTGAAAAGACCGAATATTTCTGATGAACTATTGCAGCTGTTTATAAAAAAATCGGTATCTGCTACTGGAAGCATGAGTCTTGTTCATTAACTTCAATGAACAGATAGATCGTTTTTATCAAAAATTTGCCTATCTGCATATTTGCATTCAGAAACTCAGAATATCTTTCTACACACATCCCCTCCACCAGCCTTTAATTCTCTGCTTATGTGAACATCTTTGCAAATAAACTGATGTGTTACAATTTTCTTAGAACAAAATACAAGACGTGTGCAAACACGATCACAGCCAACCCAGGGTTTATTCATGTATTTACAGATAACTTGTTGAGGGGTTTTCCCTACTTCGGCTAACAGCCGTTTTGCTTTTTCTGTGGCAAACTCATCAGCCCACCTCCGTATTTCTGTAACACTGGAGTGGAAAGCCCAGAAGTGAAATGGGGGATAATAAAGTCAAGCAAGTGCATTAATGCGGTGCACATCATACTCTGCCTTAAGCTACACAGCCCAGCCCATATTTATAATCAACATTCAGTTTTAGCACAGTTGGCAGGTATGATTACCTACATTCCTCAAATAAAATTAGATGAGATGTAAATAAACAATGAATAATATCCCACCGTGTCCAGAGCCACCACCTTTTGATCCTGAATCTGCATATACAGTCCCCAGCACATTGACAAACTTCTGTGATCACCAGCATCCACAAGGTTAACCCGGTTAACGTTTCCCAAGGTTGAATCAGCACCGAATTCATTTATAATAGCCCATGCAGAATAAAAATGCTCAAAGTGCATTTAAATAACACAAAGTAACTTGGTTAGTCAGTGAACCACAGTGTGTTCGCACTGGTTCGCTTGGCATCCATCACTTTTACTGTGTATCACACACTCCTTGTGTGGAGCAGCACAGGGCACGTGCCCCAGAGAAGGGAGCATCACAGCGAGCTGCTCACACGCAGCGGGACCCTGTTACACTGCATCGTGGCACAAGCCAAAATAACCACTCTTAAACGATTCCTCTCCGCGCATTATTAAAGCTGATAACACTCCTGACTTGGTATCATCTAAAGTGAGTTAACACGGGTTGGTCTTAAATATCTAACTTCTAACTCCACAGATATAGGTGTTGCTGACACCTTGTTTCTTTTTTCTTTTCTTCTCTCCTCTCCTCGTTTACGGGATAACATTATTCAAGGTGAAAGCAAGTTTCTGGAGTTTCACGACACAGAAGCTGTGAGCACAGCCCTCCCTTCTGCAAATATATACAGTAGAGCTACAGTTTAAAAGAGGGGAAAATAGGATGAAATGCTAGGAAAATGGGCACAGATTTCTCTTTCAACAGCACAGCTTTACACCAGTAGCCATGGGCACCAGAGGTACCCAGGGATCTCTGTTTTCTTTATTGCTATATTCATATCCCCTTTTTACAGCTTTAGGCTGAATTATGCTTCCCTCAGATTTCCTTTTAGTGGCTGCCTCTCTCCTCTCTGCTCATCCTAGCCCTGAGTCTTTTCTCTTGAGATGACAGGATTGGTGCACTGCACAGCATGAATGTAGCATCGCATAATCATTAAGTGTTTACAAATATTTCTATCACTTTTCTTACAGGGGAAAAAAAGTCACAATCTGCCTGACGCTCACTCACTCCAAGGCACCGTGACCCCACTCCACCAGCACGGCCCTTCCGGTGAGTGATATCCAGGGAGTCTCTGTGCAGGGAAGTCTTAAATGAATTTTGTTCCACATGTACAGCTCTGCAGCAACACAGACACTCAGAGGAATTCAGAGCAACCCCAGCTCTCAGAAAGAGCAAACCAGCATCAATACTTTGTTCGAAAGGAATCACCTATCTCAGAACAAAGGCTGAAGTCAAAGATTCTTCTGATTTGCCCAAGTCCCACCACCCAGAAAACCTTTAAATCCAAAATTACTATGGTCAGTATGGAAGGTGCTGGGAGGTGCACGAGTCACCAAGTACCACAACCAGCCGGTTCCTCAGTACCTACCAAAGCTGATGCTCAGGGCATGGGCTTTCATTTGGTCAAGCCCAAGCTGCCTTGGCTTGCTGATTCCTGCTTTCCCCAATCAGTAAACGTTAAAGGTTAAATGAAACAACAAAACCAAAGCCAGGGAGGATTCTCACTGCATTTTGAGGGGGATCAGAGAGCTCTGGCTCGTAGCAGCTCTCCTAAAAGGGCAGGATGGTAAATAAACAGCATCCATCTTCCTCCCACACATGCACACAGGTACTCTCCAAGCAGTTATCTCACTGCATTCGACTCCGACAGCTCCGAGTATTAAAGATAATTAACATTTTTTATTATTATTTTCACCACATGGCATGTTTACATCTTACTCTGTCCTTATATCCTGAGGCTTCTCTGAATGCAGCTAACCACACACAAGGGGGAAGGGAGGAACTGAAGAATTTTAAGAATTTTACTTAATTAGGGGGCACCTGAACAGAACTGGGTGACTGACGCTGCACCCTATTGAACACGCGTGCGGAATCAGCACCGGCACGACCTCCTCCCACGGCAGCATCCCATTTCCAGGGCAGGATCCCAGGAAGCGGCTGCGCAACCTCCCGCAGGCACGGCCACGGTCACCACGGCTTGGTATTTATCCTCGCTGAGCTCCGGAGGCTTCCTGCTGCATTCATCCGAACTCCAAAACCCTGCTGGTGGCAATCAAACCTGCCTATTTAGGGTATTTCCAGCAAAAAATGGCAATGACCAGTTCTCAAGAGGAAAAAGCAGGCGTTAGAGCTTTCCATCTAAGCTCAGCAGAACCCGTAACTGCAGATAATCTCTCTCTCCATCATTAATATTGCTTAGGGAGCTGGGAACACACAGTCAAGGCAGATTTAGGAAATATCAGAGTTCTGTTAAGCCTGAGATAGACTAAGAGATTTCCCATCCAGAATCACTGTTCAGACACATGAAGGAAGATAAACACACACACGTCTTTTTGTATATATATGTAGGTATACATATATGCATAAACACAGAATCCCTAGTAGGAAACAAACAAACAAATAAATAAATAAATAAAACAGGATGCCTTAACCAAATTAAACTATTTTCAGGATTGATTTCTATAGCTTGGTATTGGCCAGCCTCTAAGGCAAAAAATCATCAATAGGACCCCACAGAATCACAAAGTGGAATTGGGAATAAGAGCTAACTAGTTGAGAGGGTCATTCGCCTTGCAGATTTTCTATATTTTACTCTCTCCAGTTCTGCCTGTTGGCAAAAGGCAAGATGCTCTGTTAAGTGGCTTCTTTGTGGAAGTCCAAACGCTCAATGCATTGTAAGATCCAGGGAATTACCCTATTGAGAAGTGCCCCAAACACCATGAAACATCTGAAAGCTTTTGGAAAACTTGTCTGACTAACGTTCAAAGAACTGAGAAGGGCAAATTGCAGCAGCAGGCACGAGTGTGAGCCCCCTCCTAGGCAGGGCTATTGCTAAACAGAGCTTCCAAAACCGGGCTTATTCCTCGGTGAAATTATGAGGGCCTTGACCTGCTTTGCAGGCACCTTGCCAGGCTGCTAAACCTGGTGATGCTGAACAGCCAAATCCGCCCAACATCAAAGAGAAGGGAGCTGTTCCTATGGGACTCATTTTGCTTTCTGGCCATGGAAATGTTGCCCTGGGGCTTCCTTCTGATCAGAAAAGTACCAGGGTGCAGCAGATCCCCAGCAGCTCCTCAACAGGGCTCACTTTCCTGGCCAGCTCAACCAAGCATGGCTTTGTGTTATCCATGGTATAAACAGGTCCCAAAATCATTGTGAAAGACCCCTTGCAAACACAATAGGAATGAGTAAAAGGACAAGTAAGAAATAGTTAAGAAAAGGAAAAGGTAGTAAAAGAATTAGGGCCACTTGCAAATGGTTCATATTTCCACATACTCCTTGCTGGTTGCCAGCTGTCTGAGCCCTGAAACTTGGCATAACTACAACAGAAACAGACACTGAATTTGATACAGACGTTTGGCTCCCCTTATTAATCATGTAGAATAGAAACGGAATACATCGCTTATTTGTTTGCTTCATTAGTTAAGGCTTTATTCCCATCAAGCTAAGTGGAAACAGGCCCTTGCCTTCAATCCGAGACAAGACTTGAGCTGCAGAACACATCCCCAAGGAGAGGCCGCTTGGGATAAAAGCCCTCGTGCACCTGCATTGCAAGGCCCAGGCTCCGCTCCCGCATGGTCAGGACTAGAACAGGTCGCTGTTTTACCCTTCACCAGGGATAAAAACACGGAAAGACCAAAGCCAAAGGACATCAGAACTGGCAGAGAGCAAAGGGATCAAGGACGCGGCGGGAGAGGGACACGAGCATCACTGCAGCGGATCCGAGATGGATGGAGAGAGAACACTCCAGTTCTGGACAAGATTTCCTGGACTGTGTTACAACATAAGGAGCAAAATGATGCCCCATGAGCTTAAAAGATGTTGAAAGGCCAATGTGCATCTATGGGTGCAATGAGAAAAGATTTCAAGCACCGCTAGCCTTGGCCCACAGTACCCAAGCCAGGAGGGAAAGAAAAGGTGATTCATTGCCGTCTCTCGCCTTTCTCCTTCAAACACCAAACACCCACACAATTAATCTCAAACCGTTAACACATCAGGAGGGTTAGTATTCAAATAGGTGCTTTATGCCAGCATTGTTCTGGAAATGCCTTTTTGTTTCTTTCAGCTCACTCCCACAGGGCTGCAAGCACAATGCGTGTGCATGCGGCTGGCGGCCACAGACAGCGCAGGATGAGTCAGGGCCGCAGCTGGTATTATTCAGTCCTGCTGGTTTTCATTTTTAATTTTTTTTCTTCAATTCCATCCCCTCTTCCAAACATTTCCCCCCATCACATTCTGCCTGCAACAATAATTCTACAATATATAATTCTATCATAAGCATCTCCACAATCCCTAGCAAAAGAAAAATAAATGTAGATGTTGCTAACAAATTGGTTGCATCTGGGTGTCAGCTTGTTTAACAATGCCCGACATTACATACCAAATTTCACCTTCACTTTTCCATATAACAGATTTTTCCTTCAATTCTGGTTATCTAGAATAACAATCCTAAAAGGGCATTTTTGAACATTTTTGTGTTGGAAATGGATTCTCAGGTTATTAATGGCTCAATGCCAGTCCTTTCCTCTGCTTGGACGAGTAGCCACATCACACCTCTCCTCATGGTGAGTGACCAATTTGTCCTGTTAGACTTACTGGAGCTCACTGGGCAGATGAGCATGAATCCTCTTCTAACTTCCAGGAGCTTTGCTATAGAGCCACACATAAAAGAGGGCATTTTGCTTAAAATTTTGCTGCTGTTTTGCAGAGAGGAACAGCGATATTGGGTCCTCTGCGTTTTTAAAAAGTCCTTCAATGACCTAAGCTGTGGATTTGGCTGATACTTGATTTCCATATCCAGCGGTAGCCATCAGCTCCTTCTCCCGACTTGCAGCACTGTATTGAAGATGGCTATGCCACTGAATATATATTATGCAATTTCTAAGTTTATGACAATCATATCAAGTAAAACCACGTTTTGCTTGAAAAAATACTATTTTATGCCATTGCAATGCATTCTAACACAGAAATTATTATATCAAGTCAGGCTGGAGGTCGTTGTGGCTTGAAACCCAATGTCTTACTGTGGCCTAGGAGAAAACACAAGAACAAGAATGCTTTTTTTTGCTCAATAGATCTTTCACCCTTCCAAAAATCTGCACTGTGAAGGCTTCATAAAGGTTATGTCTTGATGTTTAACAGCTCTTGAATGATATGTTCTTCCCTTCATCTGTCAAAGTATCTGTGAGGCCATCTGTCTGTGGGCATTTTTACCAAATTATGGTCAAAATGTTCAAATATGGCAATCAGGTTGGAGATGCCCAAATATGGGCATTTACAACTTTTTTTAAAGCTCATATATGGTCAAAATGACCAAATATGGCCATCCCATGCCTGATTGCCATATGTAGGCATTGTATGCATATTTGGGCATTTTAACCAAATATGATTAAAATGCTCAAAATGTGGCAATTGGGGCTAGGATACCCAAATATGGGCATTTTGACCATATATGTGCTTTAAAAAGTATGGTCAAAATGCCCAAATATGGCAATCAGGTCAGGCCCAGGGTGCCCAAATAAGGCCATTTTTGGCCAGTATTTTTCCTGAATTAAAGGTGGTTAAATTTTCTCCCATTATATTAACTAAGGAAGTTTTATGTTTTAGGAGATAAGATTAAGTTCACTGTGAAATATGTGTTCAAAACAGAATTACTGCCCAGTGCTTTGTGATAGGTGCTGCATCCTCAGGGTGCAATTACTGCAATTATCTGGATTGATCTTCTCATCGGCAGCCCTTGAGTCATCTGCTACAACCGCCGTTCTTCACCAGCTGATGGGGAAAGGAGTCTGCTTTTTCCATTCGATTATCTGGCATCCAAAATGTACAAGGAGTTCCATATTCTAACTGCATATCTACCAATTTTGTTTGATGCTCTCTACTTCTGTGGGGAGAAAACGTAAACATTATTTTTCACTATTCCCCTTTGCTTTGCTCCACACTACTACCAGAGTCTGCAAGAAGAGCAGTGATAAGAGATAGTCAGTTATCTTATGACAACGTAAAGGCAACAACTTCGAGTGTGGCCATTTGTCACCCTCTAGAGGTGGCAAAGCAATCAAAATATTGATGAAATCCAGGTAGCTGATTGCTCACTCCACCCCTCACTACCTAGAGGTAGACCTTCTAGCTCCCAGTATCAGGACCTTATCATTCACAGCCGAGGACGCCAGTTTGGACTCTTGTTCCTCCTCGCCCTTTTTTGTGTGGTGTTCATTTTTCACATAGAGAGATCTGCACACATGTATTAGCAGATTTGAGGGATCTGAAATCTGCTGTTCCCCAAACTCCTAGCAAATGAATCTCCTTCCTACAGTTACTCATCTGATTTAAAACTTTACCCAATCAGTAAACACATACCACAGGCAACATCCACATTTTATCCCTAAAACATGAGCTGCAATGGTAATTATAACTACACATACTACTTAGTTGTTGACTATTAGTGTGGAAAGACACGCAACTCTACAAAAACAGAGTGAACAGTGCAGGAGAAGACTGAAACAAATACTCTGTCAACTTTATTATCCTTTGTAATTTGTACTGTGGTAGTTTCTGCAAGCATATTAGTTACACCATGCTAGGAGCTCTGCAGACAGAAGGAAAAGATGGGTGCTAGCTAAAACCCAGGATACTCCTTGACCCAGAACAATTTCTAACTAACGAGGTTACAGAGGAGATGAGCAGGCAGGTGGGCAAAAGCAGGCGTGTGCTTTGCACCCTCTGGGCAATCTCTCCCAAAAAGCTCTTATGTGGGAGGAATGGTGGGAAAAGAACTGGACTTTGCAAAGAGACATGAGGAAGCTGTGCAGGTGCTCCCTGCGAGCAGCAGTTTGCACAAGGAGACTGGTTTATTATGTAAGCGGAGCTAAAATGCTAGTCAGAGGCCAACCTGTCCGTCTCCTTGTCTTTCCTGGTATCTCATCACCAGTTTTATTCTGCTAAGGAAAGACAGTCTGGCAAGCAGTTAGGATTGCCTACAGAGTCAGGTAGACTTGCATAATTCCAGTTATCTCACACGTATCTATGTCTATTTACACAAGTTAGGAGTCTCTGGTCCTATTAAAAAAAAAGAAGAAAAGAAAAGAAAACTCAGCAGCTACTCCTGAAAAGAAAAATCTTTGGAAAACAGATTAATGTGTTTGCTGCAAAGCAGGCAATTCCTGCGACAGAAATAATGTAATACAGAATGTGCTTTTCCTTAGTCACCTCTTCTCAGCAAATTCAGCAGCATTACAGTCATTTCCACCACGCATTACTCCTGTCTACCAGGGCAGCAAAGGCAAAACACATTCCCGAGAAAGCTTGAATCTATATTCCCCAGCCCCCCGTCAGAGGAGACAGAATAAAAAATAAAAAGGAACTCTTAAACCCACACATTTGAACATTGGAAGTGTAATAATAATCTGCAAATCAGTAAGAGGATAACTCCCCAAAGCTGGCTATTTTCCAGCGTGCTTCCATCTTCCCTGTCCCATTTCAGATCTAACGCTCTCTGATGTGGCAGGATGCGTCTGCTCCTTCTGAAGGGATGTTTTGAAGCGTCTGAAGTGCATGTTTGCTCTTCAGCTCTACCGGAATACACGGAACCGTGGCGTATGTCAATGGCAAACACTCCTTTCCCTTCCCCTTTGTTATCCTGGATTTGCTTGCGAAGGCCTTGCCCAGACACAAGGAAGACAAAATAAACTCCTTTGCAGGGACATATCCCCTCCAGCCTGTGCCAAGTGGATTTTGGCATCCGTATATTTTTCAGAAACAGCTTTTATAAAAGTCATCTCTCTGTCATTAACCATATACTGCAGCTACCTCAGACAGTTGTGGGACACGCGCTCTTTAAGGAGCTGCCATCCCAGATTTGTTTGGCATGATTAATAAGACATAATGACAGATGATGAATATCTCAAGTGCAACTCCAATCCTCCCACTGGTTCCACAAGTCTGAGGGAGATGACCTTTCCATAATGCCTACTAATTTTCATATTACATTCTGAAAACGCAGATGAAACGAGACGCCGTCTTGCTATGCGGAACCGCAAGGGACACAGCGAACAAAGGGAAGGTGTTCGCAAAATGTGATAAATTACTTATCTGCAAGTCCACAGCCCAAGGTTCGAGCCCAATTTGAGAAGCTGGGTGATAGATGTTTGATGGATTCAGCTTGGTCACCTCAGACGGACCGGCCTATAATCCATTTTATAACGTCACACCTTAGTTGATAATGCTTAGGAGAGGAGATGCAAGATAAAGACGTGATAACAGCGTTACCCCCATCGGTTACCCTGCACATACAGTTTATTGAACTCAGATCAAAACCAATGAGTCAGTGTTCAGAGCCACATAATGACGCTGCTTGCTCAGAACCACGTCTCTGGTGCAGTTGCACAAATAACTTTTTCTTTTTTTCAGTTCTCTGGCAGAAAAGGTTGCAAGTAAAATTGTTTGGGAATGAAAAAACGTGTGATTCACTTTGAGCTTTCTGGAAGAAGGGGAAGGAGGGAGGGCATATTTTTCAAAAAAAAATGTTCACTTCAAATAAAAGATTCAAAAGATTGTTTGACAAATATTGAAATGAAACATTTCAGTCATTCTGTCTTTTTTGTGACAGCCTGCTTGGCTCTTTTCTTTCTTACTGAAATATTATCTGAGACATTAATTTGCAAAATACATCAGCTAAGACGATTTTTGATTTTTCATCCAAAATTATCTGAAAAATAGTATTGCATGTTGTTTTACTCCATAACACAGAAGCACACAATATCTTCCATGGTAGATGTGGACTGGCAATGGCAGACCAACAATCTGTTTAGGACACACAGCACTTTTCCTATCAGCTCCTGGAGCCCCAAGGTCTATGAGAGCAGTGAGTCCTATCTCCTTTTATTGCATCCAAGGAGAGAAGCTTTGGGTTGAAAGCATCCACGCCAATCAATATCCATATGCAAAAGGGACAACAGATGCACTCGCAAGAGGAAATGTCCGTAGGTAAGTTGTCCATTGGTCACTCTTCCTCCAATGTCTTTATTTAAGAACTGCCAAGATCAACTCGTCCATGACTCCTCTTGCTCCCTCAGGCCCACAGTTGGTCTAGAAGAAGCAACGGGAGTTTTCCGAGACTAACATGGTGCTTGTTACAGCCACCTCACTTATTACTTCCTCCACTGATCTCCTGGACTGTGTCTGTTTAGACTGGGGGTTTCTCAAGGGAGTAACTTCGTTCTGGTTTGGCAGATGTAGACACGTAGCTGCTTTATTAAAGCAGTGCCACAGCAGCCGGCGTTGCATCCTCTGTGCATCTGGGAAGTGCCAAGAATGCTTTTTGGTGTCATACAAAAATAATAAAGATAGATGTAGTTAATAAATAGGTAAGTACATTTTCAGCCCTCTGAGCTCCTCATTTTCTTTCAGCATAAGCCCATTTTTTACAGCTGACTGCTGCGATCTTCCAAGGGATGTGCTGATGTGGCTTGAACCAATTTAATTTCCTTCCTTTTTCTTTTTCTTTTTTTTTTAGGATTGCAGATGTCATCAAAAATAAACAGCACAAAGAGGGGGAGAGAAAGAATAGGCAAAGCAGAAACTAATTAAAATAAAGCATAGTTCTCAAAACCCCTTTAAATTATTCAGATGTCACAATCCAGGGAAAAGCTGTTCTTTCCCAGGAGTTCTGCTTTTTTTCCTCTCTCCACCCTACCAAAATGGTTAGTCTGATTAAACGCTTAAGACATCTCCAAGTAAATTCAGGCTAGTGCAGCCGATGGTTTGGAGGCACCCAGAGATCCCCAAGTTCTGGCAGTGGTTGGTGGAACTGAGAGCACCTTCCTTTATGAAATTGGTGACATTTATGAGTGAGGAACCGAGGGGTAAGAGATCTTTTACGGCTCCACCAATCGGCCTTGGGCAAGGTAGCAGATGGTAAAACCACAGCACAAGTTGCTGGAGCATTTGTGGTTCCTTTTCCCCTGTTTGCTCTGTGCACACAGGATGGAGGGTGAGGAGGAAATCCAAAGCTCCGGTGCCCTCTCCATCCTCTCCGTGCGTATTCCTTCACGAGGAGCATTGGATCCCGTCAGCCACTTCTGCCCCTGTCCTAGGGTGGATGAAGGTGCCAAGCAGAGGGATGCTTCCTCCCTTGCTCTGTAATAGCAAAACTCCCCGCTGAACAGGGACAAATACCTCGAGAACTTGCTGCCTTGTTTGCCTCATTTTCAGCAAATTAGCCAGATTCCAATTAAAACTGCTCTACCGAGAGATAAGATAAAATAATAATAAATTAGCGAGCTCTTTAGAGTGATCTTTTTAAGCTACTTGCTCCAAGAGAGCAGCTTAAAACCTGCTCCACCTGCATGGGGACAGACTCCAGCGCTCAGCCCAGAGCAGCAGCAAAGCTAGACCCATCCGCACTGCCCCAGGCTGGAACCAAAACCCCATCCCATCAGCAGAGCAATACTCCTCCTTGCAGGGAGGAAACCAGACAAAATCAGAGTGGGATTTACTTTCTAGCACCCAAACCTTCTCCCACCTCATAAGAAACTCCTCCACAACTCTCATCCCCACATGCAGGACTATGGACAAGCTGCATTGCAGCAGGCTTGGGAACCAGGCTGCTGTTGGCACCGTCCCTTGACAGGACACCAGGAAAGCTCCAGTTCAGAGCAAGTACCCGGGTTTGATTCTCCTTCACTGCCTCCAGCTCAGGATGAAGAACTGTCAGACTCCACCTAAGCACTGCTCTGACTGCAGCGGTGGAGTTGACCGCTGAAGGAACTTACATTTCCCCACTTTCTTAAAAAAATAAACAAGAAAATTCATTCCTTTGGCAAGGTCTAGAGAATTAAAACATCCAACATAATTGTTGTCACTAACCACAAGACAGACAGACACATGGTAAGGAGGTTGTCCTGCTCCGGATCATTAATTCTTATTTAACCTACTTAGTATCTCCAGGAATCGTTCCTCCTGCTGGCATGCCCCTTCCCTGTGCGGAGGAAGACACTAAGGCTCAGGTACTTTCCTGCTACTGCTTCTCAACGTGGCCAGCACTAAGACACAACCTTCACATCTAAACACTCGTGGCAATGTCCCCATCCCCGGCACCACTTCCCACATCCGTGAGGGTCCTCCCCAACGTGCTCTCCTTGTCACAAGGTGCAGCCTTATATAAATTCTCCACCCACCTTTTCCTCCAAACCCCTCCACGCGCCTCCCTTCTATCACAACAACTATTCTCAGAGCAGTCGTACCTGCTGTGGCTGTTAATCTGTCATTAGCGTGCCGTAAGTCAACCAGATATACTGCACCATTACAAAACTTCAACAGAGTGAAAAAAAATCATTTGCTTTACTGTCACCGTAAAAACTTTTTATCTTCGTTGACAGTTTTATTTGGAAAAACCTCTGCTATATTTTAATTTGGCTCTAATTAATTTGGTTCTCAGAAAGCAGTATCTGCATGCTAAAGTAAGGCAGTAGCAACTGCTAATTTTCTTTCTCCACATTTTTGGTTTTGTTTAACAGATATTTTTAAAGAAAGGATGTTTTCGGTGTTTTGTTGTTGTTGTTGCTGTAAAAATGCTTATTTCTGATAGCACTGGGCACTGGCTAATTACCAACAGCTGCTTAAAACCTTCACAATACTACCAGCACTCAAATGGAAACAGACGGCTTTAAATCTTTATCCCTAAATTTTACATCCTATGGAGCATGCTGCCCGTTCTAGGGCAATTTCTAGTACAACAGCATCCTACCCTTGTGCTGCAAATATCTATCACCTAGCACAACAACAAAAGCAGTGACTTGCAGTGCAGCCAAAAGGCAGGGGCCAGTGAAATATTTTTTATCGCTAATTTCCCTAAGAACAACCACCTTAGTACAGAGCACATTAGTATTGCTAATGGTCTGAGGTCTTGTTTTCTGTAGAAAAACTAAAAGAAAACACTGTTCTGTCTAAATTTTGAGTATTCTCTTTCCCTGTGGCAACATTAACCATGTTGTCCCAGTTCATGCCCACAATAAATTCATACATGTGGTGGAGCACGCAGGACCGCAGCTGAGGCTTGTGACTTGGCCAAAACCTACCTGCCTTCCCGAAAATATGTCATTTGGAAATCACAGCACTGCAATACTCAATCTTCCAGCTTTGTAATTTTGTGAAATGAAGTTCACCAGCATCAATGGGCCACAACAGGGACAGGACAGGGGCACTGAGGCATCCAGAGCTTCTCAGGGCACTTCCCACAACACCAGCATGAGACCCTAAACTGCCCCCAATCTAACTGCACTGCATCCCTCCTTCAAAAGTAAACCACAACACCCAAATCTTGCTAAACTTGAACAAAAACCACCAGTGTCTGCCTGCTAAATGAGTAAAGTTTGTAAAAAATCTTCCAGAGGGATTGTGCTGGATACAGCGAGACATGGACAACAAGAACATCACTTGGTCTGAACAGCAAAATCTGTTCCTGTTTGTTTCATTCTATATTGTAACAATATGAAACTGATCTTCTGAAACACTTTCTTTTTTCTTAGTTTTTTTTCCTTCTTTTTTAAAAGATAAAACCCCGGAGCTAGAATATTTGTGCTGGAAAAAAACCCTCCCTCAGATGAATAGCTTTGTACATACAAGGGTAGAATTGCCTGAAATAGCTTTGTTTGGAAACAATGCCTGGTCTCTCAGGAATTTTAGACATTCTTTGGGAAGGCTGCACTCGGCATTATATTTCATGCCTTTCAAAGTATCTGTTTGCTTAGGAAATGAAGGGAGGGGGTGGGGGAGAGATGCTGTGCACAAAACTGACTTTGCGCTCGGCAGGATCTGAAGCGGGGAGATGCATAAAACCGGACAGATGATAAAACATTATATCCTATTCGCCCCCAACTGCCACAGTAAAAATAAAGGAGTGCTCCCTCCGGATTATGCGCATGAAGAGAGATTTCCTTTGGAGATTCCTCACTGCTGAAAAACCCCGTTTCGGCCTGACTGATGAATGCTTTAGAATTAAGTGCGGAATTGCATAGGTGAGCTCAGGAGACCACAGCTGACAAATGCCGCGTCAAGACAGATCATTCCATCAGCTCGGATATAGAAGATGTGTTTTCCTAGCAGTTTATTTTCAGTTTCACGTGTGCACATTATGCTTTTTTTTTTTTCTCCCTTCCCCCCCAGTGAAAATATAACGCGGTAACGTTTGGATATGAACCCTTTCTGCAAGGGCTCCAAAACTGGAAGGGGTCTGATGGGGTGGCCTTGTTCACATCCCTCTGTGCCCAAGGTCCAAGCTACAAGCTCCAAAGGCTTTCCCACATATCCTACATTCCTTCTGCTCTGGGTCATTTTAGAAATCCCCCAAGACACAGGTATGCGGCATCACATCACTGTAGTCTCCCGATGAGGGCATTAACTATGGGAAAGCACCATCCAGGAAAGAAAGAAAGATGAAAAGCCAGCAGGCACAGAGGAGCTTTCTCCTTCCAGGTTCTGAGTCATGCAGCTTCCCCTACACGCGCACACACACACACGCTGCATTATCTCTTTTTTGCTGCCATGCCCTGCCTGAGGGCTGGCTCGCACCTCGACTTCCCGGCTTCGTTTCCAGTTGGTAGCTAAATATTCCTTCCAAATCAGCTTTCATTTGCATACTTCTGAAGCAAGGCCCGTGGTGGGCACGCTATCACTCACTCCCTATTTCCAGCATAAATTTTCAGTCACCTCTCTGTCCCCTGCGCAGCCCACACAGTGACGCAGCCTCTTGTCGCGCTTGTCTCCCACGCAGGCGCCTCGCGAAATGACGCTCCGGAGCCACGCGGATGCCTCCTATTTATCAGGGCTGTGCGGGGCTGGCTTGCTCAGAGCCTGGTGAGGGGTAGGAGAAGTTTTAGCTTCCACATCGCTCCTCAAGGGCCATGCCAGGTGCTGCAGGTCCCTCCACAGAGACCTTTAATTGCCAAAAGAGGGAACTTAAACAAAAATGGTTCTGATTGAGAGGTCCACAGGGAACCTCGAGCGAGAAGTCAAGGTGCAGAGGCAGGTGAGCAGCTCCAGTACCTCAACTGGAGCCTGAGCTAAGCCCCAGGAGCATCAACCGGGGTTTTCTGGGCAAAACAAGCACAGGAAAGTTGCTCAAGGATGTGGCTGCTGGAGGAGGGCGGAAGGTTTGGCCAAGGAGCGGGAAGGTGAATGTGGTATTTGTGTCCTGTTCAGACAACACTGCCGTGCAGGAGGGAAAATCCGGCTGTAAAAAGCTGCTTTTCTACTCTGCCCCTCACATCAGTACTTAAACGCAGGAAATAACCTCACTGCACACGGGTGAAATGCGCTCACAACCTGCCGCTTTCATGTCAGGGCTGTTTTTTCCCTTCCCGAGGTGTTGATCACAAGGCCAATAAATTTGCCTCAGAAAAAAAAAAAAAAAAAAAAAAAAACCATTAATTTGGAGGAGCTGCTTCATCATCTTTCTTCTGCTTTTCTGTAACAGTCAATGTGGCAACATCCGTTCGAGTTTAGAAAGCATATTGTTACAGGATGTGTGGGAACCGCAAATACCAGCTGAGGCCAAGTTACAGTAAATCCTATTCTTAGTGTCATTAATGGAAGTGCTCCTTCTCATTAGGCAAAAGGAAAGAAGTCAGGTCCATTAATTTTTCACTCATGTAGCACTACAAAGAGCCCTTTAAAAGAGGCAGGGAAATGGCTCCAGGTGGAGCAGCAGTAGCCAGGGCTTTGAAATCAGTTTGTCTATAAATACTCAATGCTTAAGTTCTGCTTATTGCTTTAAGAATATCTTAAATATAACCTCTGTATGAAGCGAGGTTTGTTATTAGTTATCTAGGCTATACAATGCAACAGCTAATCATTACTTCTCTTGGTCTTGGTAAAATAAAATCGGAATAAACAGATTTTCTACTGCTTTAAATGTGCTAAAACACGAGACGATAAACATTTAATCTGGTCTCAGCACTTAGACTCCCTGGACTGGGTATTCCCCAAATTACATCAAAGTGAAGCAGGAGCAAATCCAGTGCAATCGGTGGAGTTAAGCTGTGCTAGATCAAGCCCTCTAGAACCATGAATCAATTTTCCATTTGTTTTATTAGCATTAATTTAAATGAACTCACTTGATATTCTTGTAGCTCTACTACGTGCATGTAATTTATGCTGTGGGTAATCCTGGGCACACCTGGCAGGTTATGGTTTCTCATCCCACTCAATTCTGGATGTCTAGTGTTAATAAAAGTACTAGCAGCATTTATTTTCTGAACATACATAATAAAGCCAAGTGTAGGAGGTCCAGGCAACATGAAAACATGTAGCAGGGTCAAGGGTGCTGTTATTGCTCATCTCCTGTATTTTGGAGCCTATTCACCTCTCCATTTTTAGCTTGTGGGGGTAATTGTTAGAGGTGTAGGTTTCATTTCTGACTCTGCCTCCCTGATAGTTTCTGGGAGTGGAATTTGCTCCTGTTCCCTTGCCAGGCTCCGTCCACCAAAGAGTTACCAGAGCCTCAGTTAACTGCTGGTTCCTATCTCAGGTGAAAAGGGGGGAAAAAATCAGATTTTGCTCAGCTGTAGTATGGTATACTACAAAGAAAAATGACTTTTGTGAATGCAAAGTATTTTGTGTTTACAAAAGTCACCATATTGATGGCCTCGAAGACCACCCTCTGCCTTTACCCATAAAGGCAGTATTCAGCACTAGTTTGAGTCTGTGCACTGTTCAGCCCTATCGGGTACTCATTTCCACATGTCCAGCTCTGTTCAGCTGTTGGCTTTCTGTTCTACCAATCCCTCTACTGTACAACCAGTATTGCACCCCACAAAGGTTATTTATCCTCACACAATGAAACTATTCTTTTTCTTTGTCTAACACATTCTTTTTTCTCCTTGTAGTGAAAGGGAAGTTCTGGTCCAGTCCTTTCAGTCACTCACATCTATGCTTTACACATTGACCTGCATTCATTTACACTGCAGCATATAAAATGCAACTCCCAAACACCTGAATATCTTCGGATTTATCCTTTGATAGAATTTCTTCTTATCACAAAGGATAAGAAATATTAAACTGTATCACAAGTGATGACAATAGTTAATGACAAAGATGAGCTTTTACAGCTATAAAAATAATTGCTTGGAGATCAAAGACGGGAAGTGGTGCAGCAAAGACCATTTCCCTTTCCACTGAACCCTGATCCCAAAGAGAGGACCAGAATGATTTCAGTGGGAAACAAATAAGTTTTTTTATTTAGTTAATTTTAAAATTAACTCATTTTTGAAAGCTTTATTCTGCAAAGACATACTAATAGTGTCTGAACATACAAGCAGGTCTTGCTAATGCCACCAGAACTGCATGAGTAGAAGTGACACAGGAGGAGATAGAGATACACCACATCCTCCCAAAGATAACAAGTGGGAAGAAATACCTCTGGAGAAAAAGGAAATGTTATAGGGTGAAAAAGCTTTGCTTTTATACCAACAGATGCAATTAGGAAAAATTGCTCAAGTGGAAGCAAACTTAAAGCCAAGCACAGTTAACAACAACTGCTCCGAGTTTGCTGACCACTGGGGACAGAGAGGGAAACGTCATTACTGACTCTAAGACCTGTCTGTCTACTGGAAGAATATGGGGGGAAATTATCATGGAGCCTAAGACCCAAATCATCCCAAGTCCATGGCTTTTAACACTCAGGAGATTGGGAAGCTTATTTCCCAGGTTCATAGAATCATAGAATCATAGAATCACAGAATGCCTAAGGTTGGAAGGGACCTCTAGAGGTCATCTAGTCCAACC